>OY728133.1:2015815622-2017065622 GCA_963277665.1 Viscum album | reverse complement strand
GTTATACAATTTTGAAGACTAGTGTGTTATTTCAAATGACATTAACACCTCCCTTTCTTTTTTATTAAGAGTATATTTTATTAACAATTTACATTGTGGGTTTTCCAATAATGGTATTTCCAAATGTCAAACCCTTGATTACTGAGATCTAGTTTAAATTGTGAGGATGAAATTTATTTAAGGTGTGGAGAATTTAAAACCTTTATATTTTAAAATAATAATAATGTTTTTTATATTGTGTGTGAAATTAAACACTAAGCTCAAACAACCCCCAAAATACATTTCTTTAAATTTAATCTCTTCGATAACTTACCGAACACGCAACCCTGAGTTAAAATGAACCATAATATAGTATACCATTATAAACATTATATGAAATTAGAAATTATAAATGGTAAAAAAAATTATGAAAATTATAGTTACCTTTTATTATAAAAAATAAGATCTATTTAAAAGAAAAAAGTTTTTCTAAAAAACTATATTTTTTCTAAATGACGGTTTAACCAAATTTTGTGCATATAATTTAAAATTAAAATTTAACACTTTTAGAAAATTAATTTGAATTTTTTAAAATAATTATATAAAAATTATTTTAGGCTGGATTTTATGATATATTTAATTTTTTGATGAATAGTTAAAAATACCAAATTTTAATTGAAAAATTCTTTTAAGTTTGAATTATTTATAAAGCTAAATTTTATTTCAAATTTATTTTAAATTAATATAGTTTCAATATATATCTATTAATACAATTTAAGTCTTTGGAACCATTTTCTTATTGAATTGTGATATGAAATAATTTTAAACTTTTGAAGATTTTCTCTTTGAAAACCTACTTTCTCATCATGTGTGCAATATTAATTTTATATTAAAAGTTCCCAATTATGTGTATTGAATTTGGGAGAAAATTAATATCTAGAATCATAATAATTTATAATATTTAATAAGTTAAACTTATTTTTTGACCAAAAGAAATAGTGAAAATGGTAAAAATTATTTATAGTGGTTATTGTTAAAATGGATTTACTAGGGGTTAAACTAAAAAGACAATGATTATAATGACCTAAAAACTTTTATAAAATGTATTTAATTTCCATATTTAGAACATATAATTTATAAGTCTTAATAATAATCGACTCTGCACCCTTTTTTCATGTGGAAACGTGGTTACACCTTATTCATTTAAAAAATTACAAGTGTGCCACACACCTCACTTATAAAAGGCCACCCCACTCATCTCTTCTTTACGGCTTGAAACTTGTTTGGTTTAGAAAATACCAACAAAAATAACTTCATAAATTCTATAACCTTATTATATAACCCCTATTTTCTTAAAAAATATAACCTTTTATGTCTTTGGTGAAATCCTATGGAGGTTACTTGAGGAAGTGGTAGTGTTCTTCATCGAGAATTTTTATTTTATTTCTTCCTCCACCTTATTCAATTATTATTAAAAAATGATGATATAATAACCTCAGTATATTACACATATTAATATGTTTTTATGTTATGGTAATTATATAAAAATATCCCCACTTCTATCAAATGTGTTTCAAAATCATCATTCTTGTGTACGATAGAATTTTCCTCATGAACTGATGTCATTTGTTTTTCTATATCAACCTCTCACGATTGGGTACAAAGATAGATCTTAAGTATATATATGATATTTATAACATAATTATACATATGGTGTAATTTTATCATATTTAAATCATTTAATTTTAATTTTTATGGGATACAATAACGTCACTCATGTGTACATCAGACTACTACCTTGCGAAGCGATGTGATTAGTTTTTCCCTAACGCTTTTCATAGAAGATAATAAGGATAAATTTAATGCATATATTTGATATAAATGACTGAATTATGATATTAATGAAATATTTATCATTATTTAAAGATAATATATCATTTTATTTCCAACCCATTCACTCACTTAAAGATGAAAACATTATTCATGTACGTGTGAACTACCGCCTTTATGCAGTGATGTGGCTCTCTTTTTATCACCAAACCACATGGATGATATATATAAGTATAACTAAAACAATAATATGGTATTTTGGATATTATTATAATTATTTAAAGATAAAATATTATGTATTTACTTTTTATAATGATCATTGAAAAATGGAAATGTTATCCATGCGTACATACAACCTACTCTCTCCTTGATCGTAATGTATTTTAATTTCCAACACCATCTTAAATAATTTGTATTAAAATTATAATTTATGTATAAATTTTATAATAATTTAATGATTAATATTCATTATATGATGAAACTATATAATATTCACAAGAAACATAACTTTCATGACAAACCATGAACGAGAGAATAAGACAATTAACACCTGAAATAATGAAAACAGTGAAACCGTATTAATAAATAAGTGACAATATGTTACAAAAGGATCATATATGATATTATAAATATTAATATGATTCTTTCATAAGTTAAAAAAAATTTTATAGTCACTATATATTAATTTAAATCGTGTTCAACCAAAAGGAAGTGTGTTTTAAGGGGCTTAGTCTCAATTTCCCTTTATTGGGTCATATTTTATTTTTGTGAATTAAATTTATTATATATGCAGTGAATACTTCCCATTTGACATGTAATATCATTATTAATTAATAATTCACGGTATTTTAAGTTTCAATTTGATATATTTCGTCTAAAAGGGTTTTCAATTAATAGTTACAAATTGGTAATGAATTTTTTAACTTAATTTCATTTCATTGGGTTATATTACTCCTTCAGTGAATTTGATATTATACGATTATGTGTGTAATTAATTTTGAATAGATATTTTCTTATTTCCACTTGTTTTATGTGGATTTAATTTTTATATACATAATAGATTCATTTATTAATTCTTAGTTCAAATTTATGATCATTGTAAGGGTTCATTTCATAATCTCACTCTAATCAAGATTATTTAGTCTACAGTTTTAATTGAAGGAACTTATTTGATAATTTTCAGATAAATTAATTTAATTTTATTATCATATGTTAATTTGTGATTTTTTTCAAATAATAATACCATTTTTCTACACTTTGGTACTTAAAATAATTAAGTTTTTTTTAAGATAATCATACTTCATTTCTCTCCTCAGTTGAAAATTTTTTTTCCAATAAATCCTCATTTTCTATTTTCTTTGAAAAATCTTTCTAACCCATTTAAAAATTAATTATTAAATAATTTCTTACTGATTATGAATATTAATTTTTTTAAAGGAATATTCATGTCATTTTCAATAAAATCCTCATTTGTATTTTACAAAAAAGTGAATGGAATCTTGGGTTTAACAGGTACATATAAACACAATTTCCATCCATCATAACTATTAAATTATTTTAAAAATTATTTTATAATTTTAAAATGTTATTTTAAAAGTAAATTATCTTTAATATGTTTTTTGATGTTTTAAAATGTTATTTTCAAAATTAAAAGGATATCACAATAATGTTTTGAATGATATATATTTGGTATTTCTATCCATAAATGACAACGAAACTTATTATACTTATGATCCAAAAGGGAAATAATGTATTGATAACATCCTTATTCATTATGTATATGGTTTATGGTCATTTTGAACAAGTAAATTATTGAAATTCACTTTCTGGTTTAATTTTTCAAGACATTAAATTTCCCTTGAATAATTCACTTTCATGTGATCATTAAATATTAAATTTCCCCAAAATATCCATATTATTTATCATAGATTTGTTTATTTCTTAAACATTATATCATTTTTACATAAACCATTATACATTGAAATTTATTTGTTTATCTAGTTAAATATTGGTAAATCCATATTATTTAATCAATATCGATATTTAATGATAAGTCACATTATGCATGAATTAAATCAATTATTTGCTATATGATGAATGATTTGGACCTACAGTGTTGGGAGAGGATCAAAATTATATAGACCCTCGATGCATCAATAGGTCTTATGGGAAAAATCAGTAAGGTAAAAATAAATTTAGTTTTTACTATATTTTTTAACCTCCTTGTGAAAGGTCTGGAAGATAGAGGTATCATGATGCCCGATATCATGATATCCAATAATTAATTATTTCTTTAATTAAGAATTCAGTTATTATTATCAGTGATATTTTAAAAATGATTTTATCTATGGTGGTATTTCATTCTCAATTTACTAATTAAATGAAATGTGTTTTTAGTTATTTACCTTTCCATATTGATTATGCCTTATCTTACTATCCATGATATTTTCACATTGAAGTTATATCTGGATTCATTTCACTCTCAGATTATTGATTAAATTTCATGTGTTTAATTATTTACCTTACCATATAGATTATTCCCAATCTATTCCATGTATATAAGTAATTTAAATAGTGTTGTGTTCAGTAATTTACCTTTCCATTTTTATTTTGTCTTATTTAATTAAAATAGAAAAGTTATTGATCAAGTGGAATGTGTGTTGAATTAATTACCATTCCATATTGATTATTATTTATTGATTCATGATAACATCCATTATATTGAAACCTTTGTAAGAATTTGAACTCACGGTTATTTTTCTTCGTTTATCCAAGATTCCATGAAGTATAATAAGAATGATATTCAATGATATATTAGGAGGAATACTGGTATTCACAAAAAAAGTTGTAATTAGTGTTTTCAAATGTAATATGGGAATAATCAATGTTCTAGTTTACCAAGACTAAAAAGCTTTTCAACCCTTTGGGATTTGAATCCTTGTATCTTAATAAAAAATAATAAAGTAGACACTATCTCCAATCTATTATGGTTGGGGTGACTACATACAGTCAATTTAAGATTTAACCAGAACATAGAAAAGTTAAAAATATTAAAATATTATAGTGTTTGAGAAATTAGAATTATTATAATTAATTAAAATGCTGACAAATAAATTGGATTAAGGATCCAATTAAACATTATTTCCCTTTATTATAATTGAAAATTAAATTTCATTAAAAAAAATTCTGCCCCTTTTGAAATTAGTCAAAAATATTTACCAGGCATTTTTATAAATGAAATGAAATTTTGAGAATAATGATGTTCCTCTATTTTAAATTGAATATAGAAAGCTACCCATAATTGAGTACTGGAAAATAAACCAACCCTATTATCGTTAAAATAAAAAATACACCCTTAATAATTTTTAGGAAATAAATTTACCTTAAGATTTATATCGATAAAATAATTAGACTTACTAAAAATTAATATATTTTAAAACATTATGTTTGGATTTAAAATTTTACATGTGTATAATAGTATAAATTATGTTGGAAATATATATTAGAATCCTTAATGATCTTTCAAAAACTTTCAAGATTTTAAACGAATTATTTGATGATTTTTGATGAATTAAATAGTAACCAACTCATGAATCACATGAAAATGAGATAATAGAATAAAACAGATTCAATATACACACTGTTAAAAATAAATATATTTAATTTTTTTGCTCCAAATATATGTCAAAATCCTCTAAAATATATTTTTATGATTAAATTTCTATCATCACATGTTTAAATTTTATTTTATGAAATTCAGAATAGTTGAGGAGTTTATAAAATATTTCATTTTGTAGATATTTTGTAGAAATAGATTTTAAAATAGTATTACATTTTTTTAACATGATATCAAAGAAAGTGATTCCTAACATTAATGTGTTTAGTTCTAGAATGTTTTAATTGATTTTTAGATGTAAAAATTCAAAAATTAGTATCATAATAAATCCAGAACTTCCCAAAAATTAAAACAAAAATTAGAATGTGGTTTTTTAATACAAAATGATTTCAAACAACAAGAAAAAAAATATAGTGACTTTCAATAGTTAATAAATCCACTAATTCTTTTATAATTCAGAGAAACTAAATTTTTTCCAATAAAGTGATACATACCTATTTTTCACTTTATATCAATTTTGAGACCAACAAAATCAGAATCTAAAAAATGAGTTAGTTCAAAAGAAGTATGTGTGGGATAAAATAATCAAATATTAAAAAATTCCTTATCATACTTAACTTATATTTTAACTAACTTCAAATGACTATATTTAGTATTATATTTTAATCTAGAACAAATACATACTGAAAACATCAAATTTGGTATAGATGATGTTTTATAAATCAAGCTACCAATCATAGATTTAAATATCTTAGTATCAATAGATTTTCCATCTTCATAACGGTATATCATATAATAAATAATCATTGGAATATTTAGTCCTGTATAGTTATGAATAATAGACATCTTAACCAAATATGTATGATATTTTGAGTAATTGGGAAACACACCATCTTTTCTTTGAATTATTTTCAAACATAAAAAGAAGTTAAGTTCACCCACAAGGCTCATGTCAAATTATGAAGACATTAAATTTGAAAATCCATTTCAAGGTATATTACATAACGAAACAAATATAATATCATTGATATGTATTTGGACTATCAAAATGTCTTTTGAATCTCCTTTGATGAATCAAATTGGATCAAATTTTCTCTTTTAAAAATCATTATTTAAAATAAATAAAGACAACCCATCATTCCAATTAATGAATCTTATTTTGAACCATAAATATATTTTTGAATTTTTCATAACAAATATATACATATATATATTTATATTCATCCTCCAAACTGGGAGGATACTTTAGTTAAACATATTCCGAAATATATCCATTAAAAAAAATGAACTTTTCAAATCTATTTGAAAAAGTTTAATTCCACAATGAGATGTATATTCCAAAAATAATTATAATAGATTATAATAAATAAAATGGGGACAAATAATTTTCAAAATAAATTTCTTATTCTTAATTACAACCTTGAGACACTAACCTAGCTTTGTTTCTTATTATTTGACTAGACTCATTTAACTTGTTTCTAAAGATACACTTGGTTCCAATAATATTTTGATCCGTAGGGTGTTTAACTAATTTATATACTTTATTCCTGTCAAATTGATTTAATTATTTATGAATTTACATAGTCCATTTGAAATCCGACAAAGATTCGTTAATATTTTGGGAAATAAAATCAGAAATAAAGGCTTTAAAAGCATACTTGCTTCTTATGGATTTTATGGTTTTAACATAAGAATTTTTATCACTAATTAACTTGTAAATTTAATTATATTTATGTAATTTTAATTTTTTATCATGATAAGTAATATCCACCTCAATAGATTCTCTTAGCCTTGAATTTGTATGTTCACCAATGTTGAAATATCAAAACTCCTCCTAAAACAGTTTAAATTAGATTTTTTTCCTTTAAATTATTTTAATTAAATTTAAAATGATAATATTCTTCAACTACCAATATTAATTTGTTATAAAATCTATATCCCTTACTTAAATTGGATTATTCAAGAAAAAATACCTTCATTTTGTTTTGAATCAAATTTTTATAAAAAAATATTTGGTATTAAAAATATGAACTTTGTATCCAAAAATTATTAAATACCCAATTCTAGGAAACATTCCTTTTCAAATTTCATAAGGCTAATTATTTAAAAATTTCATAAGAATAATTTTATTAAAAACATAATAGGTTGAGTTAATTTCTTCTACCTAGAAATATTTTCAGAAATATAACACATTTAAAATTGTCCTTACATTTCTTGTAAAGTACAATTTTTAATATCCATAATAAAATTTTATTATGGAGTCCTAGGGGATAATTTTTTTAGTATACCCATCAGCTTGAAATAATTTATCAAATTACATATTTGGAAATTTTCCTCACATATCACATTTAATTGATAAAATTAGATAAACTTTTTCATTTTGGACTGATTTTTAATATGAAATAAAATTAAACAAGGTATCAGATTTATTATCAATAAAATAAATCAATTTAAATCTTCTATATTCGTCAAAAATACCAAATAAATTCCTTTTCCTTCAACGAATAATAGTTTTTATTGGGTCAAATAAATCCTAACATAAAATTTGAAGAACTCTAAAAGTTTGTACCATTTGGACAGAGTTGAATGACTCTTTATGCTATATAACTTTTAATTATGAGTCACATACATATGTATTGTCTAGTTTCAAATCAGGAAGATGCAACCACTTTTTAATTTTAGAAATCTTGTTTAACAACCTAAAATTTATATGGCCCAATATTTTATGCTACAAAGCATTTCCATATTGAAAAATATTTACACATATGATATTATGTTCAGTCAACTAAGAACAATTAATTGAATAAATATTGTATTTTATTTTTGTATAAAATAAGAACAATTATCATTTTAAAATAATATATTTTAAAAAATTTAATTTTAAATTCATATAATTTTTAAAAATCTATGAGATAATTATTAAATTACATTTTAAACCTTCAACAAACAAAAACATTGAAATAATAAATTAATTTAAAATTACATCTTCTGTAAAATATTTTTCTTTTCCCTTTGAATTATCATTGAAATTAATACTACCACCATCATAGTTATTAAAGGATTTAAATTTTTAAATATCACTGGTCATATGTCCTAACAATCTACTATCCATGTACCACAAATCATTTTTGGTGCTTTCAAGAATATTTTCCTACAAAAATAGGATTAATAAGTCTTTGGTACCCATAAAAATTTATGTCTAATTGGGTTATAAAAATAATTCCTTTGAAAAAATATTTATTTCATTGAGAAGATTATAAAAAATATAAAATATAATGTTTTTGAGATAAAATCCTTGTTGTGATCAAGATATTTTGTAAATCTCAAGGAATATTCATTTTAATAATGGACCTCTATGTCACAACCCATCCCAAAAGGGCTTGAACCACGACTACCCCATGCCCACCTCCAATAGGCCAGGGGATGGCGGTAAGAACCGAGTGGTAATATTACACAAATGGGAGGCATTATCCTAATCCACACACACACACAGACACAGACACACATCTAAGCACAAAAATGTTGAAATGTAAAAAATTTGAAACTAATGCTTGCATGAATCTGTAATCCCACAATCAGTGAATCACAATAGAGTATTAAAAGTGAAAAGGGGGAAAAGTATAATCCAAAAAAAAGACTAAAAATATTACAACCTACTATTAGGGCGAGGATTAATATAAAATATAACCACCCAGAAAAACCCAAGGTTTATCTAGCTCAAGATATTCTACATCATCTCCCTATCCTCCCAGGACACTTTCAAATGGGCCCTCATCTGCGTAAGACATGACAACTGTGGGATGTTCCCATATTTTTCTGAGTATAACAATACCCAATAAGACACCCTGAAATCACTATGCCTAAAACATCAAGAATATTCAGATCATAAAAATGGTATGGAAATCAATTAATAAACAAAAAACACATATATACTTAGGAAGGACACCATGCCTCCAGGTGGTCACAATCAAACTACGAGAAAAAATATTCTGGTTGAAGTAATTATTATATCATGAGAATCCATTCCATGATCCATACCATCATTAAAGACACTCATACAAGAGGTTAGGATTATTTGGTCCCACCCAAGCGAGCTCGCTGATCACTGATGAACTAATACTCAGATAGTCGATCATACCCAGGACCAATGAGGTACACCACAAAACCCAATCTGGATCAACCCGCTATGTAGGGGATCATACTCCAATGATACCATTAACCCTACTAAAACATAATGTTAGATATATTATCAATGTAATACACAAGGAGGTCTCAATGATTCCACAAACCGCACCTAGTGTATAAAATTATAGAGGATCACACTCCGGTGTCATGGAGGGACACCATAAACTCTATATGAAACTCATCAACTAGATGGGATAAAAATATCTAGATATGTGTATTTAATTCCACACTATACCCTCAAAGGGAGGGACCAAGGGAAGATGATAAACTTAATCTAGTCCAAAATGAAAAAAATAAAGGGCTCCAAACACCCTCAAAGGGGGTATAAGGCATGTAATGCTATAGTGTGAAACCAACCATTGGTCTTCCCATGTTGTCTTTCCTCACATGGAATTTAAATCTCAATATACATGGAATATAGGTATATTAAACAACAAGTAAAGATATTCTGGAACTATGCCCATGCCATATGGTCTTGCCCTTGTACATCAAACCATGTCTGTATACTCTAGTCATGTCTATGTACATCAGCCTTCCCATTCCCATATAACCTGCAAGTACATTCTGAGCTACCTAGCATGAGTCACATGTCAGGTGATAGTATCACATAGTGTGTGAAATTTAACTCTTTAGGTAAACCTTAGAACCACAACTCAGGCGTCCAACATTGAATGTGATCCAAGATTACATGTCTTTTAACCCCTAAATTTATAAATCCCTTGGGTTCTTCCTTCGTTTCATCTGCACACGTCACTTATGACAAAACTGTTAAGAGAGATCATAAATTTGGTTTTGGCCAACAATACCACTATTGAAGATCAGAATTCTAGGATTTTAATCTACTCGGGAAACTCCGCCACATGCCGTCCATAGCTGCACTTTTTAAATTAGGATGAATGCGAACCACAAATCTATTATGATCCTCCTTCAATTATCCTCCTTCATTATTGCACCTTGATCACACCCTCAATCATGAACCACAAAAGTATTATTGATCTATTTCACTAAATTGTGGTCACACAATGATCAAATACCAGGTAATCATCAAACCATGGGACAAATAAAATGTCCTCGATGAATGTGAGAAAAAATGGGGGATAAATTCATAAGGCACATGACGTGAGGAATGAAACTCATCCCTTGTTCATTTAGCCTCAATCCATTATTGTAAATTTAGACGAATGAAGAGGAAATAATCAATGAAATTTTTAATCAATTGTAAAAAAATCAACTGTAGATATGTGAATAAATTCTTATTCATGTAATTGATACATGTTTTTTATAGGATAAATAATGGGATAAAAATCACAAATCAAACGTCATACCTAGAGTTTGGATTAATAACTAAATAATAATGGTTCTACATTGCTATCATTGGTGAGATCCAGGCAATCCATTAGTGCAGAATCCTCAATCTGATAAAATCTGATATTGTTTTCCAATGATCCTCCATAGGCTCCTCTTCAATGGTTCATCTCAATCTCTAGGTTATGCAACTAACCATAGGGTTTAGGAAAAACCATGATTAAATATAAAATCTTTGTCACTGCATAAAAAAATATATTCATTTTATTAATTTGTGTATGTGATTATTTTTTCACAAACATCCAATGACAATAAGGGTTATGTCACACCTAGGGTAAAACCCATGTTTTGAACTCAACAGTGCCCTCATATTTGTAATTAGGTCCCTCATTAGGGATTTATTGCTCTATTTCAGGAAAACTGCACAAGTATATATATTCATATATGTAATATATTTTAAAAATTAATTCTGGAACACTGGGTCTTGGAATCCCACATCATATAAGTATCTAGCTCCGAAAATAATCTATATAATATAAAAACTAAATAAAATGAAAAAATAAAAGACGTTACACTCTCTGTGACATCTAAATCAGGTAACACATGACACATTTCAACATTAACCATTAATAAATTTGGTCTTATACATTTTGGGTAATTAATTATCATAACCAAGACCAGCCTTTGATTTATTTAATTTTATCATTCTTACCATATTATCACAACTTTCCCTTGAAAAAAATATAGTCAGGTATGTTTTTAACCTTTCAAATTCATTTTGAAGCCTATAAATTTCTTTTAAAATAGAATAAAAATTACTTATTGGATATTTGACACATGTGGATTGAAAATATTTATGTCTTATATTTTCATATTAAACACTTTCTAGATCAACATAAAATTTATCATTTGATATTGGAGAAATATTATCCAATTTTTCATTTTCAATAAGAACATAATTCTATTTTCACTTAAGATTTATGAATTACAAGGTAATTTTGTTAACATTATGATTGATCCTATAATTCCATTCATTAAATAAATCTTTAAAAAATCATATTTAAGAGAATAATAGAAATTATATTCACTTACCTTCTTTGTAGAAGCCATCAAATAAAGGCTCGTTGATTCTTTTCCTGTGCTAAATTTTTCAATTGAATATGAATCCAATGGGAAAATACAAATAGATTTCATTGGTTTTATTTTCTATTTATATTGATATCTCTTATTCATAACATTCCCTAGTATAGGGAATTTGGGTTTAATATAGAAATCATATCTGTTTACACATATCATTATTTGATTTTATGCATAATTAAACATCATATTACAATCTAAGGATCATAAATTATATTGTCTTAGAAGATTAGGTACATACTTAAACATCATATAAACAACTTTTATTTAATATCCACATTGATCTACTAACTTCCATTTTACTCAAACATCTTCATAGGATAACTTGGGGATAACATGGACAAAGTGATGAGCTAAAAATACTAGTAAGAGAATAATTATAAGAATAAATCTTAGCACATGGGTTAGAAGGCATGGCATAATGATATAAAAAGGCATGGAAAATTATATAAAAATCATAACATATAAAACATGGGATAATATATTCATGGAATCATAATAATGTGGAATTAACCTAAAACGTGATTTTAGCATGAGTCAAGGCTCATTTCATATATAGGAGCATGGATCTTGTCTTACCACCAAGACTATTGCACATGGAGCATGAGTAAAGACTAACCACCATGACCGTTGCACATAATGTATCATGGGAATAAAATTTACACAATGCATTGGAGAAATATCTGGGTGCACCAATCATAAAATGTTCATGAATATGTGTTCCACATGAAGAATCATACATAATGAATCATACATAACATAATGGTTACCCATGAAAAGATATGTGCATCATAATCATGTTATAAGGCATTACAAATGGGAATATCATAATATTTTCTATTAAATAAAGGATTTATATCATAAATAGACATTAACTTGGTACAATAGACATATATAATGATAATTTATGTCAAACTGAAGTTATAACATGTAAAAATTATATTTAAGAATCTTTAGAATTAAAACATTTTAGTGTAGTTTAATGAAAACATTAAAGATATTTTGAAAAAAGAATATGGAATAATATTTTATATAAAACCAGCAGTGAAAAAATATGGTTATAATGATAAAATATTTATTTTACAAAATATATGGTGGCTCAAAATATATTAAATAGTGCACATTAAAATGGAAAAGAATTTGGGAAGTTCCCTTTAATCAGGCTTGCTTATCGGTAAGAATTGAGAAGGGAAATTTTTGAAAAAATTTATATCCCTTAAAAGGATAAGTGGATCTTGATACATGAGTTTTTAATATATAAACAAAATTTATAATATGCACATATAAACAACATATAATTTCATTTGGTTAAGGAGAGAATGAATAACCTGAAAGAATAATGGAGGTTCGAGTAGAATCACTTACCTGAAGTCTGAAGCTGTCCTTCACTTGATCTTAATGTCCTAGATAATCAAATTAGATTAATTAATTAATAATTAAAAAACTTATTCTACATGAATTTGATTTATTTTAAATAAATTATGTTCATTTATGTCCTTTTTTATGGGTTAATAGATTCAATTTTATTTCTTGGGAGCATTGGTTTTTCCTTGGTTTTCATGATCAGTTTACTTGTATACATGTACAAAGGGTTGTGTAAAGTGGGGTTAATTATAGAGAATTGAATTTTTTTGATATTAATGATATTACTATGGTTAAATTTATATTATATAATTTTGTTTTATGACATTAGGATGAATCATTGGTTAAATCATTAATGATAATCATTTGGGTTTATTTTTGCGGTTTTTCGATCCTAAGGAAATAAATTTATGTTATAAATTAATATCATGAGTAAAAAATGATTCAATAACCTTAAATAAGATATATAACATATATTAAAATCTGATTCAACCATAAAAATGGTCTCATTACGATCTATTTAAGAAGTCGAAAAAAATTGAAAGCTTCGTCGTCCTTGAATGTGATAAATTAGCACATCTCGAACGATGTTTTAATTTTTAGTGTAAAGGGAGAGGAAATGATAGATGATGACGAATTATTCCATCAGAATTAAACAAATTACAGTATATTTATGTTAATTTAGTTATCATACCATTTTTATGAGGGATATTGTGGAGAGAAAAATAAAATAAAGGAACTTGAATTGAAAATAAAATAATTGGAAAGAGGAATTTACCACTTGAATTTATACTCCTTAGGGAAGAAGTTTCAATATTTTTATGAGACCATGATATTTTTAACATGGGGGAGGGTCTTGGTAATATATTTTTGTATAATTTTGGCAATTGAAAAGTCTTTAGTGGTTTGAGGAGAAGATGTGGTACTTATAGTGGTGGAGAGGAGTGTTTTCTCAATATTTAATTCATTAGATAATTATGTTGCTCAAGACAACAAATAATGCTGATTCTTGCTACTAAATAAAGTAATTTGATAATGTGTGTTAAATAAAATGGTGATTATATAATCAATGACTCAATTAATAGTGTAATTAACATATAATGTACATATGTCACAAATTACTATATTTTACTATTCACAAAAAATCAAGTATTTTAGAAAAATAAAAAAATTCACCATAACCATTTTTTTGATGTTTTGAATTAAAAGATGAAATCTATTTTTTAATAATAATTTTCAAAATATGAGAAATTTAATTTTTAATTCAAATTACAATTTACTTGAAAAATAAAAATTTTAAAATTAGAACTACTTTTCTAACACTTTGAAAAATTAATTAAGGTCTCATAAAATTTTCATATATTAATATGACACCAAATAATAATTTTTAAATAAATTTCATGAAAATAGATCTTCTATTAATTTATTAAATTAATCATAAAATTATAATTAAATATACATTACCTACAACAATATCAACACTAAATTAATAATTTTTAAAATATTTATTTACTTATAAAATGATATAATTATATTATATTGACTCTTATATGATAGATAAATTTTATTTGTATTTTAATTAGTGAGTTTACTATTACATTGGCTTGTTTACAATTTATAAGGGTCACATTACTATTCCAATGTATAAGTGACTATTTCTTTGGTATGTGTTTTTTATCTTCTAGAGATACCTTTTATTTCAGTCATTATTCATTTATAAAGTTTTTATTGTGTTCTATATGTAATATTATTTGATTATACTATAAGAAATAATTATAACAAGTGAATTCCATTGATAAAACATTGGCTTGCTACATTCTTCCCACCTTATGAAATTTCACCCATAAGATTTTGTTTTAAATTATAGGCTGAAAACTGATGTGGGTACCTATCCTTCATAATTTCCTCCAATTTTGTACTTATAGTTCCACCATAGTACTTTGACCATGAGTGTAGTCTTGTTGCATAGAAATTTTTATCTATGATCCAATATCTTCACTGGCTTCTCCTTATAAGAAATATCATTCTCCAACTGTACTACCTATGAAGATAGTACATGTGAAGGATTTCATATGTACTTACTTAAGAGGGATACATAGAATACATAGTGTACATTAGACATGGTTTGTTGGAGTGATAGTATATAGGCCATAGATCCAACGAAATCAAGAATCTCGATTGGACCGATATACCTGGGACTCAGCTCTCATTTCTTCCCAAATCCCATGACCTTATTCCATGGAGATATGTAGAGGAATACCATGTATCCAAAATGAACTCAAGGTCTCATCGACAATTGTTTGTATAGCTCTTCTGTCGACATTGAGTTTCCTTGATGTGATGCTTAATGGTTTTTTCTTTTCCACTATTTCTTCGATCATTTCAGGTCCTATCAGTATATGTTCACTGACTTCATTTCATCATGTTGGAGTTCTACACATTTTCACATAAAGGGATATATATAGATCCATTTGGATGCTGGAGTGGAAACTATTATTTTAAGAGAACCCAAATCGAGGTAGATGTTGGTCCCATCCTCCATTCAAGTCCATATAACTCACTCTCAACATGTATTTTAGTGTCTTAATAGTTTTATTAGATTTTTCATCATATTGAGTATGATAAGACATACTGAAGTTAACCTTAGTTCTTAGAGCATGTAGAAGACTTTTCTAGAACTTTGAGCTGAATTTCGGATCTCAATTGATTATGATAGATAGTGGTACTCCATGAACCCATACCACCTCTTTGATATATATCAATTCAAGTTGATCCAATAATATTTCCTCTCGAATTTCAATAAAGTGAGATGTCTTTCTAAGAATATCCATAGTGACCCATACAGAATTGCTTCCTCTGGATGTCCTTGGAAGTATAGTGAAAAAGTACATGGTAATGCTCTCCCACTTCTATATTGGTATGGGTAGTGGTTTCATCATCCCATTAGTGTTTTGTCTCTCAGGATTCACTTGTAGACATACTAGACACTTTGATGTATATTCAACAATATTCTTTATAATATTGTCACACCAATAGTTCTCTTAGAGATATTGACACATCTTTTTTCTCCCTAGGTGAATAGATAAGGTTGAGCTAAGTGTATCATTCAAAACTTGTTTATTTATTTATGGATAGGATAATACACATAATCATGAACCAAATCTTACAACCTTTTCCTCATCAATCTTGAACTATGAGGATTTATCATTTCTAACAGCTTCCACCATTATCAAAATTTCCACATATTTTCTTTAAGAATCCTTTATTTTCTCTATGAGGGATGGTTGAGAAATCATTTGAGAAATGTTTGATTATGTTCCTACCTCAATGGTTCCCATTTATATCCTCTAAAAATCTAAGGACATTGGATCCTTCTGAATTCCCATCATTGATAAAGATGTAGGATCCGTTCTTCTTAGAGTATCTACTACCTTATTTTCCTTACCATAATGGCAGTGGATTGAGTAGTCATAATCCATAATGAGATATAACCATCTTCTCTAGCCCATATTAAGCTAATTCTATGTCAATATATATTTAAGACTCTTTTGATCATTATATATCTCACACTTATCCCCATAGAGAAAATGATACCATATTTTCAATATAAAGATCATAGATTCTAACTCCAGATCATGCATGAGATTGTTTTTCTCATAGAGTTTCAACTTCCTTGAGTAATATGTTATCGCTTTATCATTTTTCATCAGTACATAGAATAATCCATTTTTAAACATCATTGTACACCAAAAAAAATTATCCAATTATTGAGAGTGTGAGTACTAGGTAGTGATAAGCCTCTTATTATGCTCCTTAAAGCTTCCCTCAAATTATTTAGTCCAGAAAAACATCACTCCCTTCCAAGTTATCTTGATTATTGGGTTTGAAAATCATGATAAGTTCTTAAAAAATCATCATTAATACCCAGATAGAACAAGTAATCTTTGGATATCCATTACAGATGTTGTCCTGGGACACTCTTCAATTTTCTTTGTCTTAGAAGGGTCCAAAGAAATCATTTTTCTAGTGAAAACATGCCCCAAGAATGATTCTTCCTCCATCCAAAATTCACATTTATTATACTTTCCATAAATTTTATCCCTTCTAAATTTTTTTTGTATAGTATTCAAATCCTCCCCATGTTCCTCCTTGCTCTTGAAGTATATTATACTGTCATCAATAAAGACTACAACAATTTTTTGCAGTAATCTCTAAAGACTCTATTTATTAAATCTATGAAAATTTATGGATCATTATTGAGTCTGAAGGGAATCACTATGACCTCATAATGTCCATACCTCGTTTGAAAGTAAGTCTTGGGAATATCTTACTACATCACCTTTAATTGGCGATATCCTAACAAAAGGTCCACCATAGAGAAATAACTATCCCCACATAACTGATTGAACAAGTCATCTATATGTGGTAGGAGATAATATTTCTTTATCATGGTTTTATTGAGATAACAATAATCAATGAAGTGGTGCATTGATCAATCCTTCTTCTTAACAAAGAATACTAGTGCACCCCATGGTGAATCACTCAGTTATATAAGACACTTCTCAAGATTATCCTGTAACTTCATTTTCAGTTCTTCCAGCTCTATAGTGGCCATTATATAATTTGTCTTCGATATAGGTAGATATCTAGAAATAAGATCAATTTAGAACTCAACCTCTTGATTAGGAGGAATACTAGGGAATTCTTTTAGGAACACATTAGTTTAGTTCCTTACAATGGGAATGTCTTCGAGCATGATTCTATCCTTTGTCTTAATCATTTTAGAAAGATATGCTTGATCATAAAGAAAAAATATCCACACTTGATATGATGATTCTGAAAGAGATTCAACTTCATCCTTAAACTTGCATAGGATTTGAGGATGATTTTGGATATAAAGATTGATCTCACTTTTCTGATAGTAGATGTTCAATTTATATAAATATAGCCAATTCATTTCAAAAATAGCATCAAACTCTACCAAAGGGAGTACGATAAGACTTTATGGGAGGTTCAAGCCACAAAAAATTATTGGGGAGGAGTTATAAACCTTGGAATCAATAATTTACACATTATTTGTTATCACAGATAACTCAATCTCTATATTTTGAGGTGGTTTTTGAATAGTTCTAATAAACTTTCAAGATATGGAGGAATGCATAGAACCGGAATCAAATAGTACGTTCACTATTCTTGAATGAATAACTAGAATACCTATCATCATTTTATTGTCCAGCTCCACCTTAATAGTAGTGAGGACATAAAACCTTCCTTGATTCCTTAAAGGATATTGTTCATTGCCTATGAAAACCCTTTTCTTGGGGAAATAGTTCTCATAATTCCCTTGTTCCTTATAGTTTCAATACTACACTACTGACTAAGTGTTTATATGAACCTTCCTTTATCCTTCCACATTAGTGGAATTATTTATCTACCTTCAGCAGTTCTTATCCAGATGTCCCATTCTTCCACATTTTAAGCAATTTAGGTTCCCATTAGATGGTTCCCAGGATGATTCTTCCCACAATTTTGAGATGTGGGATATTTGATCTTCTTTCCATCATGGGTTTTATTTTCCAAACCACTCATATTTGACTCTATTTTCTATGTTTTTTCACTAGGCCCATGAGATGATTGAGATTATATGATCTCTATTTAAACGTTAAGGGAATAATAGAAAATCTTCTTATAACTATATAATTCACGAATTACCAACACTTTTAATTGAATCATATTTAGTATACTAAATATGCAATCCACATTTCTTTTCGTGTTCTTAAAAAAGATGGATGTGTATCTTTCAAGCCTTGTAAAGTTTTCTTCATACACCATAGTAGAATTATTTTTGTTCCACATAAGTCTAATGAAATATCTTTCCAACTTTAGATGAAGGGTTTAGGGAAAATATTTATTGAAAAACAATTTCTCACATTCCTCCTAATCCATGGAATCGATTTCATCTATTTAATTTTTATTTTTAATCAGTTTCCCCCACAGATTAGCTTCCCTATCAAAAAGGTTGACCACCATTAAAACATTCTATTATTTTGAGCACTGAAGCATAGGGAATATCTTTTCACTGGAGTTAATCCACAATTATATGAGTAGGGGATCTGACGATCCAATAAACATGGGAGGAATTTCTTGTTTGAAAAATTTGGTGGAAACTTACTATTTCCTTAGAGAATGAGGCAATTCCACATGATTCATGTTATTATTCATAATTTAATATAGGTGATCCAATACTATCATAATGGATTGAGAACCCATTCCCATCATATTTGGAACATCATTAGGGAAATCATCACATTTCCATTCACAATGATTGTTGGAATGTGTTCTTATATTTTCCACCATTAATTAAGTAAAATACAGTGAAATTATGGGGCATGAATACTTTTCATAAAAATAATCTTTAGACATAGAAGGATAAACTCTTAAAGGAAAATTATATCATAACTTGTGATTCCAAAAGTTTAAATCTAGGTTATCTATGATATATTTCTTAACACATATTTTTATGCGATTTTTTTGTTTTCTTAATAATGGTTCGTAATGAGCTTATAAATTTACCAATGCATATCCTCTGGGAGTGTCAAACCAGATGTGTAGTAAGGTCCATTTCTACACACCAAGTTTCCCTAAGTGAGGACTATAACACCTTATTAGAGTTATTACTACTAGGTACATCTATTCAAAATCCACATCCACTTATAGGATCCTGACATGGATGTATTTTATCGATAAACCACTTATTCTATACTTACCAAAATTTAGGGATGTTTTGTTATAATTAGTCTTATCACTAAGTTTATTTCTAAACTACTATATTCCTAATCACAAAAAATGACTAGAACTTCCTTTAATACCAACTATAGTGAACCTATCCTTTTACAAATATCATTATATTATTTTATTCATAATTAAACATCATATTACAGCCAAGGCTCATAAAGTTTAGTGTCTTGGAAGATTAGATACATAATTAAACATCATAAAAAACATTTATTTTAATATCCACATTTAGATACTAACTTACATTATGCTAAAAAATATACATAGGATAACATGGGGATAAAATGAACAAAGGGATGAGATAAAAAACCAGTAAAGGAATAATTATAAGAATAAATCTTAGCACATGGGTCAGAAGGCATGACATAATGATATAAAATAGAATGGAACATTATATAAGGAATCAAAACCTATAAAATGTGGGATAATATAGTCCTAGAATCATATTAATTTATAATAAACATAAAAAATGACTTTAACATGAGTCAAGGATCATTTCACATAGAAGAGCATGAATCTGGGCTAAATTAATCATAAAATTGTAATTAAATACACATGACTTATAAAAATAGCAACACTTAATTAATAATTTTTAAAATATTTATTTACTTATACTATGACTTAATTATATCATATTGAAACTAATAATATGGATACATTTTGTTTACAGTTTCATTGGTGACGCTACTATCACATTGGCTAGTTCACTATTCAAAAGTGTCACATTACTATTCCCAAGTTTAAGTTACTATTTTATCAGTATGTGTTCCTTAACTTCGAGAGATACCTTTTATTTCACTCATTCTTTATTTTTAAAGTTTCTATTATGTTTTATATTTAATCCTAGGTGATTATACTATAAGTAATAATAGAATAAGAAGATTCCATTGAAAAATCATGGGTCTGTTACATTTAATGTTCCCTCTTTCTCTAAACTTAATGAAATAATATCATAATCATCATTAGACTATTTATCCATTTATTTTAAGGGTAATTATTTTTTATCCTTATTGCATGGAATTTATTTTTTTTAATTAGGAAACCTATACAACTTAGTCTTTTTCAATTATTTTCATTTCAGAATCAGAAGAGTGAGTTGTAATATTCACTTTTGATTTAAAATCAATATCCTTCATTTTTAAAATTTTCTTCTTGAGAGATATTTTTCAATCCTATCCAATATTTAATTGAAGATATAATAAGATCATCTAAATTATAATATTTGAAATTATTACTTTCATCAATTTCTATCGATTTATAATTCCATTTATTTGGTAATTCTCTTTAAACCATTCAATTAGAATATAATTATATAAGATTTATCCCAAAAAACCCATTCCATTTAAAATACATGAAAATTTATAAAACATTTGATTAATGATTTATTATTTTCCTATTTTTTATTCCTAATAATCATCTTATAATATACACAGTTTAGTTCTTATAATTGTATCCAAACAAATATGAGACACAATATTTTAAAATTTTCAAGTTTCATTTGGATGTAGAAATATGACAATACACATTATTATTAATTACAAAATATATAATATTAATCACCAAGTAATTTAACACATAATTTGCCATATCATTACTAATTAATGTTTCAAGATCAAATTTATGAAGATTGTATGGTTTCACCATTATTTCCTAACTGTCAATGCCCTGGTGTTTAAGAAACACCTCTATGAAAAACTTCTAGTTTCCATAATCAGTTCCATAAAAGAGTGGAGATATTTGAGGTGTCCAGCGATCATTCCAATTCATTAATACCATCTCAAAATATATCTTTTATACTTGACTATTAATGTCTGGATTTTATTAGAAATAAATAATAAAAAATATGCTATAGATAGGGAACCTAGATCTAATAAAAATTGTTAGGTCCGGATGACAATGGTCTATAAGGGGGTGAATTAACCTTTTAAAATAAATTTAACCAATTATGAATGTTAATTTAATAGGGGAAAAATAAATATAAATGAACACAATGATTTTTATAGTAGTTCAAATCTAAATGATCCTACTATACTCTTCACCCATATCTCAAACTAAGAGATATGACAAGAACTATAATGGAATCTATGACTTTTAAAGGGAGTTTACAACCTTTTTACTACTTCCATTTTAACCCATGGAGGAAAACCCAAAACAAAAAACTATTAAACACGTCATGGATTAACCTGACCACCTTACATTTTTCACACCTATATGATTAACCGTGAAAATACCTTTTTAAGTTGTAATAAAAACCAAACCTACCTTTTAATAATTTAAAGTCACAACTAAATATCCAACCATTTTGTTGTTATGGAGGAACTTGAATTATCTGACGATTTTTCTCACCCAAAGGCACAACTCAAATACCATGTTTCGTATGGGATTTATAACCCAATATCCTACCTTCTAACGGGTAGTATAACATAAAATTATTAAGTATAATAAAACATATGGAACGAAATAAAACCAAAGAAATAGAAGAACACATTAATGATCGAGTGTTGAGATAGCGAGGATATCTCCACCAGCAGAGGATAACAAAAATAGTATTTTGGCTGAGTAGCAGTTGATCAACAAAGCATTTAACATTTTAAAATTCCAAAAATATCCTCAAACTCATATCTATTGATCTGTATCTACTAATTTTCTTTTATATATTTCTTCTATTCACACAAAATTTAAAACCTAAATCCCATTACATTTAATCCTTCCAAAATAACTTTGTGATTTATTCATTGAATGTGCTTGAAAAACATACCCATATGGGTCCCCTAAATAATATTTAATATTGTAAACATTATATGTAGTGATAAAATTTTAGAATAATTAATAAATTACCATAAAATAATAATAAACAATACTAAAGATCCTTGGAACATTCCCATAATATATGTGTGATAAATTGTTCAAATTATAACTACTTTAAATTCAAACTCATGTTTTCCCAAGAAAACATAATGAGTCATCAAACCATGTGATGATCATATAATACTTTATATAATTAATTAAAATAAGATTCCATATCCTTAAAATAATTATTATGTATTTAATGAATAATTAAATCAAGAAAAACATGAGAAATAATCACATAGTAATTCAAAATAAATAATTATAAAAAAAATTGAGAAGAATTTTGAACTAAAATATGAAAAAATTGTTAAGTGATTGTAGTTCATAATGTATGTTCAACACTTTGTTAAATTTCTACTTTATAAATTAGGTTTAACAATATTTTGGTCACATTATTTTTGTTCATGCAATCACTTCATTTATTTATTAATGCGGCCGGTTCTAGAATTTTTGAAATTTTTATTCAAGGTCACTTTACTCGTGGTCACCTCATGCCTTTTCTAAATTATCACTCAAGGTCACTTCTCAATATCACTTCTAAAGGTAACATAACAAAATAACTTCATCACAAATATGATCACTTGATTTCAATGTGCATTCACTTTAATTCAACATATGATCACTTTAAGACTATACCAAATTCATACACACAGTCAGTTCAATACTCATATGGCCACTTGAATATTAAAACAGAATATAAAAAATCTCTTAATAGACAAATATTTTATTTTATTAGAAATTATAATTATTTAAATAATCTAAATTACTAATAAATAAATCTGATAAATGATCCCATTTAATAAGCACTATATTATTCTCCAAATCATCAATAATAAAACCCAAAGTTTAATATTAATCATTCCATAAGTAAATAACATTAATTGTTTTAAAAATATGATCGAAAAAATTAAACTCAAAGATTATAAATATTTAATAATATATTCTTCTAAAATCAACTTAATATTAATCAGAAAATAACATTTATCACTCAAATATACCCAAAATATATATTCATGAATCATTTTATCTCTTTATTAACTAAAATTAAAATGAATCCAAATCCTTAAATATTACATTCATCCCTAGGGTATATTATTTTATTTCTATTTTTTAGAAATATCAATATATATTTCATCCATGGAGATAATATTTCAATGAAAAAACTTCCTAAAATCAATATTCCTACAATATAAATTTCTTATTTAACATTTCCTCTAACGTATTCAAGAATGATTCTTAAAGGATTCCCATACTCTTCATTTCCATTCGAGTATCTCAAGACATCTTCAATAAATAAAAAATATAATTTTTAAGGTAGTGATTGACACTTGGGGAATTGGTTTTTATAATTTCCCATATCCTTACAATCAAATAACTTAAACTTAATAAATTATTTCTTTTATTTAAAATTATGATAATGATAAAAATTTTCTATAATATTTTAACAAAAACTAATTCCCATTAAGCATTTACCTATTGGTTTATCCCACATTTTTGACATCTGTGATGTTGAATCCTTTTCTATCAATGGTCATTATCACATGAACTTCCATGCAACTTTATTATATCTTTTTTAAAATGTTATGAATTTAATTTAATTTCACATTATTAGTGAGAAATAAAAATAGTTGGATAAGAATAATCATAATATTCATTACTCCAACTTATCTTCTATTTGGTTTCTTTATATGGGAAAGGATATTAATTATATCATGATTCATTTGCCCTAATATTTCCATGATCTATTTGTTAAAACACCCACTATATTAGAATGCTAAGCATGGAAATCAATAAATTTTCTATGAGTGATGATATTTTTTCCATTCCTTCCTGTAGTCCTGATCACTAAATGATGACATACACTAAATTAGCTCAAAATATTATCAATTTTAAGTCATAGTATATAATTCTAGATTTAGTGAAACACTAATCATAACTTAAGAATGTCTACACATCTAATATTATAATCATAAAATTATTATCCTTGGGAATATCCTCAAATCTTAAAGATATTTTCAAATTTTTCATAATGGTTTATAAAGATCATGAAAACCAACTAAATCATATCCCCCAAGACTATGTAGTTAGGTGTTCCATCTTAGTCTCACTTATCATGCATATGTGATGATCATGTTAATACCCAACCAACCCATTTTAGATTTTTTACTCTACGTACATCTATTCTATAGATGCGTCCACCTTCCAGAATCTAGGTAGGGATGTATTTTATGGGAAAAAATACAATATCTAATTTACCAAAACATTATGATATCATTCTATACTTAAATTTATCCCCAAAGTCTATAAAAGGTTTCTGTTCTCTAGTCTATGTTATCCTAAATCTAGTTCCTCAAAGTCCTACTAAAAATACATTGATATAAACTATAACACCCAGTCTCTAGTAACCTACAACTAGTTGTTATCTCACTACATTGTCCTATGATATATAAGATCACACCCCGAAGGATCAAATAGTTTATAAGTGTTAGAAGATTAGATACAGAAATGATTCTCACATTAAATTTGAAAAAATGAAATAAAACCTAAAATTCTAGAGATAAATTTATTATTTCTTATAATATATCCCTCAAACCATTTATAGATAAGTTGTTAAATTCATACCCAATTATTAAAATATCTTTAATCATGAATCATGGAATATAGTTTTTTTTGTAAATTACATAAGATATAAGTGTAAAGAGTAATCAATAATATATCATGATACATAAAAACATATCGTAAGCGTAAGACATAAGTTTATGAAATATACAAAAGTATATAAAATCATTTAATTAGTCAAGAATCATTTCCAAAACCATCATAGTAGATTATATTTACTCATAATTCCATCATTTACTTAATCAAGGTTCCCTACCAAGACTATAATAGTTGACATATCCCCTTAATAAACTAGTTTTACTCCCTACTTTGATCCTTATTATCTCATGAGAAACAATTATTTACCCAATAAATTTGAGGGATATAATGGATCCACCAATATCTAGTTTATAACATAACCACCCATTATATAATGATAACTATATATATGTATGCAACAAGATTATAAAACAATCAATATATCATAATAACATAACTAAAAGAAAAAAATTTGTTTTATAAATATCTCATAATCATAATCATAAACCATTTTGAGGAATAATAAATATGGTATAATTGGACTATATCCATAGTAAATAAAAATTAACATTAAATAATGTTATCATAGATGCAAAATGACTTTAAAAGATCACTAGAATATTTCTTGAGGAAAATAACATTTTAATTTTCAAATAACTTATTAAAAATAAAAAATTTATAAAATATTTGGGAAATAATTTTCTTTGAATATAAACATGGAAACTTGTAACAGGTTCCTAAAAACAAGTAATATACATAATTTCTGTAAAATCCATCCATGCCGTATACGTTAAAAGAGAACATTCTTTTCAGACTTTTGTAAAATGTTAAAAAAATTGTTTAGAAAATGTTTCTTTAAAAATATTTATTTTAATAATTTTTTCACAAGTAAAATTTAATTAAAATAACATTTTAATTACATCTCAATTATAGGTAAAAAATTCAAAAAATAAATTTTTAAGAGCTTGGACATGGAATAAAAATTTCATCGACTGAAGAGGAAATAAGGTCATATTTTCTTTAAAAAAAAATTATCAATAATTTTAAGTAACAAAGTGTAATTAATAGTAATAATACATAAAAATTATATGAATAACTATAGTATAATAAAAAATATTTGGTTTTAAGGATAGTATTTTTATAATTTCATCAATTTAAATTTAGCATACACAATCATTAAAGGAAATGAGATTATAACATAAACCCTTACCACTGTAAATCTTTAATTTGAAACCTCATGAAAGAGATAAAGTTCAATAGATATATAAATCTACTTAATTTTTGTGGTAAAAATAATAAAATAAGTTAATGGAAAATATATAAACCAGAGAAAAGAAACTTGTGGTGACTATGGCATTTTTCTCATAGAAATAAATGTGAAATAATAAATTCTTACCTCAAGTATCATTTAGATTTATACAGGTTAAAAAAAATATATAATATATATAAATGTATTATAAATTTATTATATAACCTCATTCATAATTATCTTATCATATATGAATTAATTAGAATATATTATCAACCATTATTATCATTTTTTTTATTAAAATAACTTTTCTAGGTGATAATTGTTTAGTTTTTCATGTATTTTTCAATTTAGAATTTCTGGTCCTTGTACTTTAATCTTGGTTAAATCATGTATATAATTTTAATCATGTAATAATTATCTTATTTATTCATTATATACACTTTTATAACTGTTCATACAAATTAGAGATGAAAAATGAATCACTTCACTAAGATGACAATCCGTACGTATACATGAGTGATGCTTCCACTTTTCTATAGATGGAATTAAATAGAGGCAAGTAATAATTAAAATTTTATGAATAATTATTATATCATAAATATCATATATATTAATTGAATATATTTATATCTCTAGCCATGTAATGTGTAAATTAAAAACTAATCACATTGTTTCATGGAGGTTCTAGTCCGCACATACACACAAGCGACATTATCATTTTCTAAGGGATGGAAAGGTAAGAAGGTAGAAAAGATATTATAATTATAAAATAATTATTGTTTTATAATATTAATATATATAAATTATATCCATCATAATAACCATCCCCAAAATATGGTGATGGAATATGAATTATTTCACTACATAGAAGTCTTAGTCCACATGTACACATGAACGATATTTTCATTTCCCATTTAATGGAAAGGAGCTGATAAATGGTTATAAATAATTACAATAACAAATCACTATATTTATGATACTGTAATATCAATTTTAGTATGAATATAATATATTCATAAGAAGTATAGCAAGAAATAAACTTTGAAAGATTCAAGTAGAATGGTTACCTCTTCTTTGAGAGATCTCATTTGGCTTACACCATAAGACTTATTATGATGGAATTATGGGAAGGACCAAAGACCTATAACTAAGTTAAGGAATATTGGAATGTATTAGGTTAGCTATTTTCTAAGAAATATTTCTTAATATTTTAATAGGATAATAGAAGTTTCCCTTTTATAAGTGATGGAAAGGCCATACCTAAAATTACTTAAAATATTTAAATATAAAATATATCATAATAATGTAAAGTGAAACAATGGATATAATTTATAATTAATGACATGGTAAGGTCTAAATACATTCAAGAAATAAAATTTAAACATGCTTGTTTTAAATTTTAAACATTATCTTTTGGTTTAACCCCCTCATTAACCATTTTTAACCTTAACCGTGGTAACAAATTTTTTATTTTTAATGGTCATATATTTACTTTTACGTTGGAAAGTTGCTAAAAAATGGTCTGGGAATGAAATTTTATACCATTTGTCATCACTATCATCATATTTAAATATTTTTAATTTTTAAATCTTTTAACAAAATATTATTTATCTTAAAATATCATTAATGTCACATTTAGGAATATGAATTTAATTTTACTTCAAAGACATAAATAAAAAAATAAAAATTTAATATAAAAATATTTACCATAATTAATAATTTATAATTACGAAATAAATTATTTAAATACCACAATTAATCCAAAAAATGCTAATTTTATTGTTTTAAAATCATTTACCTCGATATTTCTATTTCTTCACAAGAACTATGTGAACATTTCATAAACATTTAAGCCAATTTTATCATCCCTAATAATTTAAAATAAATTACCATCATAAAAAAATATATTTTTCAAAATAGATATTTATATTTAATCACAACTTGTTTTTATCCCTATGAAAACATATAAGCTAAATTAAATTCGAGAAAGTGTCATTTTGTGTTTATCCTTCTCTTAAAATAATATAAATGTTCTAATCAATGGAAAGTGGAAATAAGTTTCCAAATTTTCATATATATGATGTATTTTTTATAACAAAACTCATACAATAGGGCAATATATTGTCTTATGGAGATTGTTTAGGCCATGTATTGTAGTTTTAACCTCGTTTTACCCTTATAGAGGTGAAAAATAATTACCACAATTATTATTCATTATGACAAAAAATAAAAGGGAACTATTTACCAAATTTAAACCCCATGACTCCAAATATGATATCAATTTTTCAGGGATAAAATTCTTGAATTTTCATTAATTAATTTTAATCTAAAAACATAAAATACAATGAAAAATTATTTTTTGAATTTTTTTTATTAAACATCAAAATGAACTTATACCAAAATCAAATATAATATTTATTTTATATTTAATTAATAATTATGATATACAAAATGGATATTATATCTTATTTAAAACCAAATACAAAATATAATGATAATTTTAAATTCATTTTCCTAAATAAAATAATGATTGTTTTACAAAAATCCGTGTTTCCACTATTCACATAAAAATAAAACTTTTTAAAAAATTATTAAAAATTCCTCATAAGCCTATAATGATGTGAAAATTTTAAAATGATATACAATTTTTGAGATAAAATTCCTAAAAGTGAAAAAATAAATTATAATATCAGTTCACAAAATGCAATAAAAACATATTTGAAGAAAATATACTTTGAAGCATAAAAAAATTTATTCAAAATTGAGTACTTATTTAATATAATTAATTGATAAAATTTGATTATATAAATAAATTATGCATATTTTTTATAATGTTGTTACTCAAAATCATACCTCCAATTTAATTTCTAGGTAATAATGCTCCTATTTTAAGTATAATATTTTTATAGTATATCATAGTTCGGTTAAAGCTCGATGTTGCGTGTAAAGAATGCTATCAAGTTTATTATTCTTTTAAAATATATTTTTAGGCAATTAAAAAAATAGATATAATGTGATATCTATAAAATATATTTATCTATTTACTTATGTCTACTAACCATATCTCATGCTATAATTCCTTATCAAACATTTTCTTTGTCCAAGAAATTGAGTGATTATGGGACATAAAGTATGTCAATCCCAGATAGCTGTCTCATATATTCTTGAATATTTGAGTATAAAATTACATGTTTGATGAATAAATCATATGTCACTTATGATTGTAGATGATCACATCATATATCCCTCTTTCAAATAGAAATTGACATCATATGTTCTATCTTGGAATGACCACACACCCTATAGTCTATATCAATCAAGGGCCCATATGCTTTATTTTCCATACGAGAGGAAAAACCATATTAGGTGAGGTATAGCCAACAACATGATAAAAAACATACCCAACAACCCCCATATTAGCTATTATTTAATGGATTTTATAAGAAATGTATCAATGTATAATGGTTTTCATGGTATCTATCTTACCATACATAGGTAGTGGGGACTTTTATATGATCAAGGGACCCCTAGCATACTAAAGACATAGTTTAGGACACTTCATGCAGTATACTTAGTGGGTCATCCAATGGAAAAACTTTTATACCTTATGATCATATTATATATCTCATAAAATAGTCTTATCAACACCAACCTGATAATTTAATCAGATCCAATAACTATCCATGCCATACATCAGTTTGGGATAACTCAAAGTCATACTTTTATTCGTCAATTATCATTTCAATTCAGGAAATTTATATCTACATGTATATTTATAAAAATCATGTTAAAGAATGAAAAATGAATATTTTATTTTATATGATACATTTTTTATTCTTAAAAACTTTTAAGTATACTTAACAAAACCCTAAATAATAACTTATCTAACATATCACATATGAAACAATGCCAAATTATCCTTATGTTTGTTTCACTTTTTGAGGTTTTGTTGACTCCTTATATCTAAATATAATTCCTTCCACATATCAATGTGACCATATAATAAAACCATCCCAAAAAAATCTTTAGCGAGTAACATCTATGAAGAAATAAATTTTTCATAACAATGAGATATATGAATCACATTCTTTATGTGGAACTTCTTGAACATATCCAAACTTCTTAACTCCACAACATCCATTGCTATGATGTAAAATTCTATTGTCTACTTAAAAAAATTTCTATGTCTAGAATAATCATCCTTAAAACCATTTCTATCAAATTTTTATTTTGAAATAATGTAACTATTTACATTATTAATTACCATCACATCCAAAAATTATTTAGGATAAAGTGATAGTAAGTTTATTTTAATAGTATAATTATTCAGAAAATAATGATCAACACTTTTCATGGAAATATAAATGAAACCCTTAAATTTTTCTTTACTAAAACATATCCTAAACTGTTTATATTTTTTCTAGAAATTACCTTAAATTTATAATGATATAATATTTTATTTATTAACATTTAGCTTCTCTAAGCTCAAACATACACCCACTAGACTCTTAGACACTATTATTTTATCAGAATACTATGCTAACACACACAGTCTGTTTTGTGTTTATGGAATAACACTCATTTCTAATTAGTAAAAATATTTTACAAACAAACTATTATTTTCATATTACATATGGTATTCTATGTGTTTGAGTATTTTCTTATAAAAATTAGACTTTATTACTTAAAATATACCCCTCATGGGTGGTAGTAACACTATCCATCATATTTATAAAAACCACAGGATAAACCATTTATCCCCAATTAAACATTTTTATCCTAATATTCATCAAAAAAATATATTATATTATTTTATGAATCATAAACCATCTTATAAAAATAATAATTTCATTTTATTCATAAAATTTTTGGTAACAAAGAAATTATCTTATCAACAAATATAAATTAGATAAAGATACACTTACTTTTAAAAACCAATGAATTTAGTTTTATAACACCAGACATGAAAATTCCATGGATTTTTCTAAACCCCCTCAGGTAACATAAAAAATTTCATCCCATGTAATTGTTAATCCTTCCTAATAACATCATCATGTTTTAATGACCTTAACTGGATACTCAAAGAAACATTTTCAAACCTTCCAACTGACTTTTATTCTTTTAGTTTAAACTTTTACCCAATTGTACGACATATACAACACCAAAAACAAGATATCACATGTCCAGTTTATCTATCCTCAACTCTTAGGAATAATAGGTAAAATATTTTTTAAATTCATTCATCAAATTAGAAAATTTACAATGATGAATATAGGATGAATTCTTTATCCTGAAAAATACTAATAGAAAAAATTATGTATCTCTAAGTCATTATCATATATAATAATATTGAATATATGAATTGAGATCAAAAAATTACTTAGTACATTTTGCATCAAATTCATTTGAAACCCAAAAGAAATCAATCTATACATCTCATAAGCATATATATTCACATGTTTAATGGCTTAAACACCTGGGTTATTCTATAATGTGTTTCTCTAACACATATAATTTATCTTATACTTTGGAATTTTTCTTTCCTTACAATTGTTTGATGTTTCATACATTAAGAACCTACTTACTAAGGATTAAAATGAAATATAAGTTTGAAAATGATGATTATTGAAAAATATCTAATTCTTATGAGGTATATATCCCATGAATATTAGTTTTATTTTTTCGTCCTTGTAATGTATCTTAAGGGAACACGGTAGGTTTGGGGCATCCAGGTACTTTTTAGAGATTGGAGCACCAGTTTTTATAAGAAATAGGTATAGTTTTATGATTAGAATATGGTTAGTAGTAACCATGTGGCTTAACCATGTGGATCTAAAGAAGACCTATACAATTAGTTTAACTATACACAAAGAGGCACATGGAAATGAAAAATCAGTAATAAATTATAGGTGTTTGTCACATGGTGGAAACATGATTTATCTTAATAATGTGCCTAGATATGTGTGGGGTGGAATATTTGGACTGTGTTTATACATGGGAGGTGCACAATTTATCAAACCATGCACCTATACATGTGAGGGGTGCCATCTTGAAAAATTACAACCACATGGTTGGTTATGCATTGGAAAATTGTGTGACTAAACCATGAACGCCTTAAAATGAAATGAAATGAAATTTCTACCCCTCGATCCTGTAAAAATTTAACCCTCTTTTAATTTCCCCAAAAAAACAACAGCTCTCCCCACATGAAGCGCCCATTTCCATCATCACCTAGGCTTGGATATAACACCTTCATATGACGTCTAATTTAACTTTTATTCATCTAGTTTGGTCACTCATGGTAATATTATCAATCCACCCACTTCCTTTATTCATTTATCTTTCTTTTTGGTATTCTATTTTCATGTGAGATAATATTCCTGATTTTAAAGAATTTTTCTATTTTTTCAATTCCCGCCATTCGAGTCAAGATTAGTGGCCAATACTAGAATTAGAGTCATCTACCGGTAAAGTGTATGTGATCTCATACTTTTACCTTAAATTTATGATGTTTATAAAGTGATAAATTGTTACACAAGATAAACGTTCCATGTGTCATAGCTAAAATATGAAATTTCCTTTAAATTAAATTTTATGCCTTTATGAGATACTTCTATAGACGTAATGGTAATTTTTTTAGGTTAAAGATCTCGACCCCCCCCCATTCGGTGTGTTAATTATTTTCCATTAGAAATTTTACAATGTATTGTGATTAATCCACCTTATGATGTAGATTTGGATAGAAATTTATGATATAATAATTAAATTTAATTAATTGAAATATTAATTTATGAATGAAAAAACATTAATGGAAAGTCCATGTCAGTTGACATTATTATTGGTGACTTATGACCATCACTAAATGGGATTAAATGGAAATGTTAAATAGTATAAATGTATTTCATGGTCCTTGTTAAATGATAAATTATGCTCATAACTGAATAAGACTAAATGAAATGTAAAATGGATTAGACTTAACTTGACACTTATTATGACCATTATATATACTTATAGGATAAACTTATTTGGTAAAGTCTTGGATTCCCCTTTAGGTTTTCCTTGACCATAAAGAGGATGCCAGTCGATTCATGGATGAAATTTCCAAGAGTTGATACCCCTATTAGAATCAGTTTATGTCTTACATTGATGACTACTCGGTCATAATTTCATAGACCCAACCTTTAATTTTATTTAGATATTATAATTTTTTGGATTATCTCTTTGGATTTGGATTTATGTCTTATGATGTGGACCACCTTGGATTATCTTCTTTAGAGATAATCAAGTCAATCCCAAGGATATTTGGTAATTTTTCTTACGGATCGAGAAAATTATCATTATAGGAGGGAATTGTTGATGGTACATCCATATATTAAACTCATACCCATAAATCCAGACTTCATGAAATATTACCATGATTTGGATCAAACTTCATAGGTTTGGGATGACTTTGTAACACCTTGGGTCCTATATTATCAATATTATAATAGGGGTAATTATTCACAGGCATTATATCTTAAGTTGATGCAGGTATAGTTGGATGGGTGTCCCCAAGGAACCCAAGATGACTTGATTCATTTATTTTACATTCTTATTCATTACTTGCACACTATTCATTTTATATTCTATGATTGGATAGTATTAAACAACATTGGTGGTGGCATAATGAGTTTTAATCACACCCTATTTGGACTGTTGATTGGTACCTATAGAGACTCCATGGACGCAGGTAGGGAAAAAGATATATACCCTATAATGGATGCATGATTTTATATACTAGAGTACACTATGGGTGGAGAGGACTTAGCTTTTTCTTATGATTCTTTTTAATATAGATTTGTTCTTTTTTGGTTATTCTTTATATCATTTATTGTGTATTCATACTACCATGTTTCCTTTATATCCCCAATTTTTTTATATCATCATGAAATACTAATTTTGTATATGATGCTGGATATTTTTTTTATTAGTATTTGTCTGGATGATTTTATTCTTCTTCTATTTTCATTTTTATGCTTCCTCTATTGTATTATCCAACTTCTGAAGATTGATCTATTATCACTACTATGTGTCACTTTGATCACTAGGGTATATCCTCTCCACCATACCATCACAGACCTTCACTACTATTTGGTAGCCTATAACATTAGGGGGGTCATTTTTGAAGAAATGTGGAGAACCTAGGGTTAGTTTCTTACGACTGAACTAGGTCTAGGATGTCATAATGTGATATCAAATCCATTTTCTCTTTTGTCTTACTATTTTGGGTTGGTAGATAATGGGATATGAATGTGTTGGAATTTGGTAATAAGTCATGCCTCAGAGTAGCTAACCAATGTATGAGGAAAAATCCACATTTCTGGGGATGAAACTTATAATTTTTTTCTTCTGTTTTTCCTATTATAGTTATACTAATTTCACCATTGGGCGATGCACATAATTTGTGGTGTTCACTATGGTAGCTTTTTTTACCCTTGCCCTAGTATGGAAAAGAAGTATTGTTTCATTCATTTTTATAGGCATATATATATTCACATGTTATGTATATTCCATGACATGTAGACTAAATTCATTGATTTCATGATACTTAATGTATGAAATTTGAGAGATATATATATTTTTTGAATTAAATTTCTATAGGATGAATGAGATAAATAAATGGTTAATTAATGTATCTATATCAACCAAAATAGTGTTTTACTACATATATTGATGGTGGTAACTTAAGTAACTATTTATGACAGGTTTGATCTAAATGAAAATGGATACATGGAATTGAACGTTAGTTGATTTTGATTACATTAATTCCAATTATAATTTATATATCTTATACTTATATAAATTAGGAATGAATATTTATCTAATAAAATCATAATATACAAATTGTTACATCCTAATACTAGATGTATGGTCCAGTTTCAGTAACACAAAGTGCCAATTGTAACTTATAAAGAATATTCCATTATAACATGGTAATGGTAACACATTTAACTGGATCATGATATATATAAATATGAAATTTATGATTCTTAAAAAAGTGAAATGAAATGGTTTCAATTAGATAAGAATTTCAATTGCAACTTAATGGGTGTTTTCCTCTATAACATTCAATTGATACTCCATATATTGGAACCTATGTTATGAGATATGAGGCCTTGATCAAGAACCAACCTGAGTACTGGGTGGTTGGAGTGTCTCTTTCAACCCTTTATGATCTTCTATGTCACTAATACCAAGATTTAGGAGCAGGCAGTTATGGTTATTGACTCTTATATATTAAGGATTTATAAATATCCTATTATATTATCTATTATCATTACTATTATAAAATATTGTTCATAGGAAATTGATTGGAATTATAAAAAAATGCCACCAAGAAGGCCTCGAGTTATATACCAAGAATGTGGTGATGACCATTTTTTGGAGGGGTGGGGACTGAACCACTGGTATTACCTCTAATAGTGACACCTATAAAACCTCATGTTTCACCTGATCTAAGTACATATGCTCAGTTTCAAGAGGTATTCTTATGTGTAGAGCAGTCTATATAGGGAGCTCCATGAATTTTCAATTTTATGGAAGAGTTGACTAGGGATTTCTAGTAGTAGAACCATTCTAAATTTTTAGGGGAAGGAATCCACCTAGACACTGAGTCATGTATAGAGGTCCTAGAATCTGTCTAAGAGAATTTATAGGTACCTCCAGAATGGTGAGTGAATATTGAAGTTTATATGATTAGAGGGTCTTCCTTGAGATGATGGGATGTTTTGATATAGACTGATCAATATTGGGTTATGGTATCATTGGATTTAAATTCTAGATTCTACAACTACTTCATTCTTGATACATTAAGGGATGAACGAGCCATATAATTTATACAGCAAGATCATGGTACTTTATCTTTTATGGAATACTCCACTCGCTTTACAGAGCTACATTGTTTTTTTCTTTTCTCCATGGAGATAAGTTATCTAGACCTAGGTTATTTGAGGATGGGATCAAGTATTCCGTTCGATCACTTGTGAATGTTTTCTATATGAACAACTTTTCTGAGATACTTAATCAAGCCCTTATCACCAAGTGAAACCTGCAGGAAGCAGAGGGTGTGGGATTAGAAGTTCAGTTTCTAGAATGGGAAGCAGTTTGTCTAGTGACAGGAAGTGTTTCCTAATGTCTTCTCAATAGGGAATTGGAAGCCAAAATATCTACACCTGTAGGAGTGTGGTATGTCACAAATAAGAAATTATAGGAAATTCGAAGTCCTAATCCACCATAGACCTAGTTTTTTCTGAAAAAAGATGAATTCATTACTAACGAAGATCATCGGAATTACATGCATATAACCATGAGGGGAAGTGGTCTAGCCAGAGATGATCGTCATAAGGGGGTCCAGCTACTGCCAGCTGATGAGTAGCATTGCTTCCTTCCCTTTTGTGGAAAGATAAAGTGTAGATTGTGAAGCTTTGACGGAGGCAAAGAATAGTCCTGATGAGGGATCCAAAATATTGAAGGCTTCCATCGTTGAGGTTTATGGCATTGACAATGGTGAAGCAGTCCGATATGAGGTATATTGATTTCCAACCACAATATTTATCGAATTTTAGCCCGGAAAGGATGGCGACAACTTCAGCAACTATGGGTTCCTAAAGCGCATGGTGCGATTCATGTTTGGCTGGAATGATATGACTATAGCGGTCCCAGGCCAACATACCAAGACCAACATGTCCATTCTTTGGGAGAGACGCATCCACATTAATCTTGAGAATCCCCTCCGGTGGATGAAACCAATGTGGGGAGGAATAAGGGGTTCTAAAGGGCCTCTACTTCTCAGAGTGGTGCTGCCAGCCCGCAATCAAGGATGATGCCCGTTCAATCCAAAATCTGGGGGGACTAAACATATGATTAAAGATGGCATCATTATGCCGAACCCAGATGATCCAGCCCAGAATAAAAAGTGAGCCTGATTTATATGGAGGAAAAGAGGAACACCATTGCATCAGGAGAGAGGTGAGGTCTGAGGCCACATCTAGGTAGATATCTGTATGAGATTCCCATTTAATCCAAACCTCCTTTTCCCCTGGGAATTGTATAAGAGCATGAAGAAGAGATTCTAGGATGTACAGGCAGAAGGGGCATGAATTTACACTGGAAAAATGTTGGAAGGTAAGGAGGTTCATGGTAGGGAGGGTGCCAGTGCACACCTGTCACTAGAAATGGCAGATTTTGGGGGGACATTGAGCTTCCATAGCAATTTATAGGGCCCCTCATCCCCACCATCTTCTCATGTGCAAAGAGAGAGTTGATAGCCGGATTTCACCATGTAGGCTCCCGAGATGTCTTTGATCTAGAATAGATGGTGAAGGCCTACATTCGGAACACAGGGGGTACTCAGGATGATCCTTCTGTCCCTTTCATTGATCCAAGAGAAATTTTTTTCCAAGTACCACCCATTCACCTGGTCAGCAAAAAGGAACAAGACAGTTGCACCTTTAGAACCTGGATGGATAGGGGATGATTCCCTCAGGTCTTCCTTGTCAATTAGACAGGGATCGGTCAAAATATTAATCATTGAGCCATTTCCAATCCTCATACGCAATCCTTTATTCAGAAGATTACGGGAGCCCTAGACACTTCTCTAGTTGAAGCTGGGTCAGGCGCCAATATGGGAGTCCTAGAAGTCCTTGTGTGGGAATTATTTTTCACCGAGAACTTGCATGCAGAGAGATGATGGACGATTAATAAGGCTCCATCCTTGATTAGACAGCAATGCATCATTAAAATGAATGAGGTCCCAGAATCCCATTCCACCTTTGGATTTGGTTTGATAGATTTTTGGCCCGGTGATCCAATGGGTCTTATTCATTCCATCATTTCTACCCCACCAGAAGTTGGTAGTGCGAGAGTGGATCTGGTTGATAACGACAATAGGAAGCTTAAAAATGGACATAAAATAGCTGGGAACATATTGTAGAGCCACCATAATGAGGGTTTCCTTTCCGGATATGGAGATTTTTTTGGGGTCCACCATTTGATTTTTTTTCTCAATTCTATCCAAAAAATATAAAAAGATTTCATTCTTGGATCATCCAACCATTGTATGTAGCCTGGGGTACTTTTGATTTTTTTGACCATAGGAATGCCTGCAATGGAATAGCTCTCTTCTCTTTTGGACAGTGTCCCCCCGAGGTAAATGAGACTTCTGACATGCCATGGTTGATTGTTTACCCTGAGGCCCAATCATACTATTGAATTGAAAGTTAGATGGAAATTCTCTCATTGTGTGTTGCTCTGGAGAAAATAATGCAGCCATCGACGAAAAAGAGATGTGAAACCGGTGGATTAGCATGAAAAACCATTGGCACATGAATTCTATGAGAGGAGGCTTCCCTGGAAATGAGGTTAGAAAAAACATCAGCCACCAAGACAAAGAGAAAGGGTGATATAGTGTCTCCCTAACGAAGGCCTCAGGTTGGGGAGAAGCCTCGGGTGAGAACCCCATTGATATTAATTCAGAAGGAGATAGACGAGACACAGTGTATGATCATATCTATCCATTTTGTGCAGAATCCCATTTTTAGTATCATGAATCTGAGGAATTTCCATTCCACTTTATCAAAGGACTTAGCCATATCCAGTTTCCACACCATGGATTCTCTTTTCGTGGGGGAGCGTGTTTTCATGTAGTGGAAGACTTCATGGGAAACAATGGAATTATCAGCGATCAGTCTCTTTTCCATGAAATCACTTTGGTTATCCAAGATGATGTCAGGTAACCATGTACGCAGTTGAGTAACTAAAATCTTTGAGAAGATCTTGTATGAGAAATTGCACAGATTGATATGTCTATAGTCCGAGACAACAATAGGTTTCTTAATCTTGGGGATGAGGATGAGGACTGTTTCATTAATAGCGGATAGGTTCATTTTCCTATCCCAAATATTCTTCATCAGATTGCAGATGTTTGGGCCAATAATGTGCCAATATTTTTTGAAAAAGAGGGCATGGAAGCCATCCGGGCCTGAGGCCATAGTAGGGTGAATATGTTTCAGAGCCTGAAGGATCTCTTCATATGTCACATCTTTGGAGATCTGTCTATTAATATCTTCGGTGATCACAGGCGTGATACAATCATCCACCTCAGCAGAGATGTTAAAATTTTATGCAAATAAGAGCTTCTGAATGTTACTACAGATAACATCTTGGATTCCATCTGTGTCGAAATCTTTGTTCCCATATGGGTCCGAGATGCAAGAGATAACTTTTTTCCGGCGCCTATCTGATGCTTTCTGGATGGATGTACCGGGTGTTTGCATCCCATTCTACAATGTGTGTATCCCAGACCCGCATAGCCCAGAAGCTTTCCTTTATTTTCATTGCTACATCTAGATCTCATTGAATGGCACTGATTTTGGATAGCATGTAGTTGGTTTGGGGTTGGTTGAGAAGATTAGAAAACTTCCTTTCAAGAAAATCACAGTGCTTATCAGGTTGACGGAATTTAGAGAATATCCATGTCCTCATATCAGATGACACCTGTTGAAGATTGGATCTAATGTCTACTTTCCCACTCTTCTAGCCTAATCAGATAACATATTTTCATTCATGGTCTTCTAACAAGAAGCTTTCAAACCTGAAGGGTTTCTAGAATTTTTTATTGCAATCACTATGGGTGTAGTCAATGAAAATCGGGCAGTAGTCCGAGTAGTTGAGTGGTAGGTGTCCAATGTGGTACATTCTGAAAAGGTTCGTCCAATCCGTTGAGCCTAGAAATATATCAAGACACTCAACGATATGGGTACCATCTGTATTTCCATGAAACCATGTGAACAGGTTTCCCGCGTATCCCAGATCAACTTGGTCCGTCCTATAAATTGCATATTTGAAATCTGACATCGAGATAGAGGATCAGAAAGCTATGCATCTTTTTTCCTTCTAATACAGGATCTTGTTGAAGTCCCCTCCAAATAGAATAGGGCTTGGCAGGTCACATCGAATATTGCAGAGAAGGTCCCAAGATTTCCACTTCTCATTTTGGGAAGGCCAACCATAAGATCCCACAAAAGTCCATGGAGGGTTGTGGGGTTCATAAATAGCCGCAACCACATGGTGTGAGGAGAATTATAAGTTCCTGACATCAAAATTTTCCTTCTATAAGAGATAGAGTCCCCCTGAGTGGCCTTGTCGGGGGACAGGGAGGCAGCCCTGGAAGCCGCATTTCAGAGCAAGGCCTATGGTGTCTTTGTTTTCTAGTATGGTTTTGGATAGGAAAACTATATCAGGGCGACTTTGAGCGCAATAGAGCTGGAGAATATGAACCATTAATGGGTTTCCAAGACCACGACAGTTCCTGCATAAAATGATCATTGCTCAAGGAGGGGCGGGGATGTACTTGCCTCCACCTTTGATTCAACCAAGGTCATTATTGCACCCGCTACTTTCCTCCTTGGGGGGGGGGGGGGGGGGGTTCAGCCAAATTTCATGGTTTAATTCATCATTTCAGTTCCCCTGGTTTTGGGTTAACCATTTTTTAATCTCTTTCTTCGCAGTGCACCCCTTTTCCACATTCGACGAGTAACTGGGCTTGATGTTTTTAATCCTGTCATCCCAGAGTCATCTTGTGGTAAGATGCCTGGTGTCACTGTACCAGAACCAGGGTCAGGATCTGGTGGTTTGATGCAAATATGTTTCATCTTCGAGCATTGCTCTGGTGGTTCTTTTGGTTTTGGAAATGGATCTGTTGAAGTTAAGATAGTGACTTTTAGGGGGAAGAATCAATGCCCAATTTGATGTAAATCTTCTTTGAATGACTCTACTACTTAACCCCATCATTGCATGTGGAATTAATGTCATAAGGGGATATTCTAGATACCCTTTGATCAACTAGGCTATCGTTAGGGAATTCTGGTGGTCCCAGCATGATGGTATTAGACTGTTTAGTTTCCGCTTGCCTCGTGTGAGCCATTGTGAGACGGTCACGATCCTTTTTTTCCACCTCAGGGATGTAGGAATCTCTTGTCGTTTTGTCGCGGAGCCATGGAACATATTACAGAATGATATTTCTTGATTTTTTTTCTTTCTTTGAGTTGCACACTTTCTCTAGATGACCAATACGCCCGCAAAAGAAGTAGAAGATTGGGAGTTTCTCACATTCGAAAGCGATCTAAATGTTGTAATCATCAAATTTTAGAAACATAACAATCTTCAGAGGTTCTGTCACTTCGACCTCGACTTTAATATGAACCAGGGGTCCCCATTGTATTGGGTCTGAGCTGTCCCACTCTATGAAGTGGACAATGCGATCTCCAATTTCTCTCATCACCCGTTCCGTTCTCTCATGAAACGGTATTCCTTTAATGAGTATCTATAAGGGGGAGCGGGTGAGTTTAAGATTCTGGAACTCATCTCCACCATTATGTTCTTCCATCGGGATGAGCTAGTTATCAAAGGATTAGGGTCAAACTTTGAGGATTTTGTCTTTATATTTTTCATTGAAGAACTAAAATACTAGGAGGTTATTCTCCACTTCCCGAATGGCCCCTCTAGCTTCGAGTTTCCATAGATTTTGTAGGGTATTTTTTAGGTCCCTTTGGTTGAAAGACATTTTGGCCAAAAATTTTCTGATAACTAACAGCACCATACATTTAGCCAAAAGCATATCTTCATTTCTCTAAGTTTGTATTAGTGTTTTCTCTTTATCCATTAAGGAAAGCTTCTTCCGTTGGTTCATTAAGTCCGCCTCCATGGTACGAACCACAATGTTCTTATTAAATTATCAGTTCCTCGAACCTGTGCATGGTTTCTCGAACCTAGTTGAATATTGATATTCTGGCTAAATGGTAAATATTAAATAGTTTTGAAGAACCATAAATTTAGTTTCTAGTGAGTGATAATTTTCACCACTTCAAAGCCCTAGAGAGGGATCATCAACTCCACATCAGGTAGGGAGCTAGAATACAACAGCCCATATAGGATGATGAGTCATAAAAAGTTGAGGGATTCATGCTTCTGATATAATTCACTAGTAGAGCGGACCTACTCTGGATAATTAGTCTATTTCTTAGGGATATGAATCATGACATATTTTTTCCGTACAACCTACTTTCAAGGAGTAGAGTGTCGAGCATTTTATAGTGAGAGGTAAAAATTTTGTAGCATATATGTTAGAATATTCTTTGTTTGGAACAGGCATTTCACACTACTTTATATATGTTTCTATAATATAAAGTCTTGGTCTTTAAATTTAGTACATATGTGGAGTGATGACTCTTGGTAATCCCTCAGTAGTGTGGTTAGAGAGTGTACAATAATGAATGGAATTTCCTCTTGAGATTAGCAGTAACCATTTCTTATGGAACCCATTCATTATTGAAATGATGGGCTTAAATATCACACTCATTCTGGATTGGGTGGTTCTATATTGGTCCCATATTGGTTGTTATCATCGTAGGGTTTCTTCCACATCACCATAGGGTGGTTACTATGTTTACATGTGATAATGATATGTCTAAGAACATTAACATGGATCTGTGCATTATGGGCTAGGTGGAGCGATAACTAATATTTTTTTGACTGGTCAGGGAACATCACATACATATTTCAATCATTTAGGGAACTGTTTCAAGGAAAGATTCCCTAAAAAAAATTTCTATGTTACCTCCTATGAGATAGGTAGAGTTTACTATTAAGATTGTTCTAATAGAAGCTCCATTATCTATTCATCCACACAGGATAGATCTAACTAAGCTTCAAAAACATAAGAGGTAGCTAGAATACCTAGAATCCATGGGGTTTATTTGACATAGTATTTATCTATGAGGATCACATATGGTTTTCTCCAACAATTTGTATGGGACCCTTCAACTGTGTGTGGATTTCCAATAATTAAAGAAGATAATAATTTATAAACTATACCACTTATATCATATAGACGACCTCTTCCACTAACTCCAATGAGTTGGGTTTTCTCAAAAAAAAATTTGAGGTTGGGATATCACCATGTATGCATTAGACCCTAAGATATTACAGGCACAAAATTTCATAGAAGATGCATCTTGTATCATTATTTTGTAATGTCATTCGGTCTCATGAATTTTCTTTCAATTTTCATGGCTATCATGAATCGAGATTTCCAATAGTATCTGGATTTGTTTGTAGTAATTTTCATAGAATATATCTTGTTGTACTCACATATTTGATAAAATTAGGAAAAACACATTGATATCATATTGAGAAAAATAATAGAGCATAATTTATATTCCAATCTCACAAAATTACACTTTTGGATTAACAAGGTTCACTTATTGGGTCACATTATCTTAGAGGAAGGAGTATATTATTACCTAGAGAAGGTTAAAGCTATGGTTTCTTAGGAGAATCCAAATTAAATATTTGACATACAAAGTTTCTTAGGGCCATAATGTTATTATAGGAATTTTATTTAGGATTTCTTATACATTTATTCACCTCTTTCATGATTAAAAAATAAGGGAGTTAAATTCTTATGGCATAATGTATGTGAGAAGGAATATCATGATTTTAAAGGTAGGATGACCTCAGTGCCTACTAGTATTTTCCCCAATCCTGGTAGAGGTTATGTTTTTCATTGTGATGCATTAGACATTGATCCGAGAGTAGTTTTGATATAAGAAGATCGATTTGTAGATTTTGCATCTCAATAGTTGAGGCCTCATGAGTGAATTTATCCATTTCACAATGTCAAGTTAGTAGTAGTGATTCATGCCTCGTGTTGTTGGAGGTACTACCTTCTATGAGGGTGGTTCATTGTATACACGAACCATACAAGTATAAATACATATTCACCAAGAATTAATTGATCATCAGATAGTAAAAATGAGTTAAATACCTATAGAAATATGATCTTGAAATTTCTAATATGCCTAGGAAAGACAATGCAGTGGTAGATTCTCTGAGTAGGGAGATTTTGAAATGAGTGGTCTAGGAGGATATTAGTGAATGATAGTTGATAAAATTGTTTTCTAGGATATACTTGGAGGTTTAGGAGTTTCATTGGAATATTGTTCTTATAGACTTATTAGGGACTTATATACTTCTAGATTGAGTGAAGATGAGACACCTTTCTAATCCTAAAGGCTTGGTCTCAAGGGAGAGTGTTTTAGGGGTGAAATTGATTCATATTTGGGTCATTGATGAGGATGAGATATTTCATATTCATGAGATAGTCTTGGTTCCCACAAACATACAAGAGGAACTGATGTGAGAGTTTCATTCCTCCACTTGGGGAGTGCATCCTAAACTCACTAAGAGGTATTGTGATTTACACCATTGGAATTCATGGTTGAGTATGAAAGGTGAGATCACAAGTTTTTTTCACATGGTGATCCACTTGTCGTCGGGTAAAGGTGGAACACTAATGACCTATAGGGATTTTATAACTATTACCTATACCAGATTTTAAGGGGTATGGAATCACTATGAATTCATAGATGAGCTTTCCAAGATCACCTTGGGGTAGTGATTCATCATGGGTCATCATAGACATGCTAACAAAGGCCTCCTTCTTATTACCTATAAGGGAGAAATTATCTATGCAAGAACTTTAAAGACATTATGTCTAATAAATTATATTCCTTTATGGTGTTCCATGCACTATTATATCATAAAGGCATGCTAATTTTGTATCATTGTTCTGGATGGGGTTGTATATAGATCTTGGTTTAGAGGTACTTCTATGTATATCCTACCACCCATAGTGTAACATCCCAGGTAAATAAAGAATATGAAATTTTCATATTTATTAATATTTGTGAATAAAATATTAATATTACTTTAAAGGGGATTCTATGTTCGATGGCGTACCCAATACGGAACAACGAGTTTCATTGAAATTTTACGATGCACACTAATGATATAATAATATTATTGTAAATGGTAGTAGACACCTAGATGTTGTAATGGAGGGAATGAATAGAACTAACTAAAAAGTGATTATATATGTGTGTTAAACATTTTTACATTTATCCAATAAATGTTAGTGGCTTAAAATGCGAATGAATCCAATTTTAAGCACAAATATTCTAATATTCTTTAAAAGGTCGATTAACCGCCTTTTTATAGAGAACTTTTTTTAAATATAATTATTGTCACTTTTATATGTTATATTTGACAAAATAAAATCCTTATTTAGAATCGAGGCATCAAAATTTACTTTGTGTATGTTTTTGTTATTTTTTCCGATAAAGTTCAATTTTAATGAATAGTGAAAAATGTTGTATTTTAATTAAAAACCTCATTTTAATATAATTTATTTATATGGTTAGATTATCTTTTTAATTGGTTTTAAAGTGTATTTGGAATATATTTTTATAATTTAATCCAATGGTGGTCACTCGAATTAATTTCACTTTTAAATTGGACATAAACAATTGTCAATCTATTGATAGATATTATTTCTTAAAAACACTCTATTTATTTTGACAATGGGAATTAATTATAAAATTAATTAATGAAAATTATATGATTTGAATTTGGTAAAATGGACAAAATTTTTGAATTTGAAATATCAAATATATCTTAGGATGAATTTTTGGTATTTTTCTGAAAAACATCAATTTTTGATGAATAGTGAAACCACTAAGTGGGAGTTAAAAAAAAGATTTTTCGTTTAAATGAAATTTTACCACTTATGTGATTTGAATTTCAAAAATCCAACATACATGGTTGTCATTTGTAAGTAAAATGTGGTTCAATGGGATGAAATTTTTTTCGTGAATAGTAACTTTTGAGTTTTATTAACCGCGATTAGAGGTAATTAGAGTAACTTAAGCTAACAATAATGTTATAATAATATGAAATTACCTTGACACATGTCCTGCCCTTATTGTATGAGTCATGGACGACCAAGAAAATCCCTGGGTCAATTTGTGGGACCCCATGGAGCCACTTGGGTAAAATAATGATATTAATACCTTTTATTTAAAGTAAAAATAAAAATGTCACAAACATGTATTGTTTTACTAAAACAATTTTTACAAAAGGTTATAGATATTATATTTTCGACTATAAATATTAATTAGAAATATAAAAATATTTCCTATAACATGGTAATTTTTTTATTATTTTTAGACATCAAATAAATAAAATTATTTATGACACAATGATGATGTAGTGTTTACGTCATTAATGAATAAATTAAATAAATAAGAAGATAATGTTTAAAATAATATCCCACACTTGTCCAATTCTTATTGTATGATTTTATTTAGAACATGGGACACCTTATATTATACTTTATTGATTTTTAGAGCTTTAGAAACCGAATGTAATTTTATAATAAAATAATAGTTTCAAGATTTCCAAAAGAGCCCCTCCTCTCCCTTATAAAAGACCCCACTTCCTACCAATTTCTAACAATTCTCAAGCCCTTTGGCTCATACCAAATCTACTCAAATAGGCTCCCATGATCCCTATCTTCATCCTAGAATCCTTACCTTAGGCATAAATCTATTCAAGAAACCCTTTTGGTTCAAACCAAAGGGAGTTACCTGATTTAAAGGTAATGTCTTCTCTTATGTTCTTTTGTTTTATTTTGATTCTCCAACCCCCTTATCTCTTTTAATTCATTACTTTTGTAAAAAAAACTGTATCTTAAATATACTAGGATGTTTTTATAAGAAGGATTCGAGCTACACTTACACAAACCTCCATCTAATGGGTGAAGAACATACTGTTTCTGTGGACGGCGAACTACTGCCTCACGAAACGATGATTATTCAATTATCTCTTACCACCTCTCATGGTAGACATTAATATGTCACTGTATTTATATATGATATATATCATGTTTATTTTTTCCTTATGGTTATTTATTTTTCATTTATGCCATACCTTTATGGTTTCCATAATGTGTAAACGTGATAATTTCATTTTTAGGAAGCGCAGACTACCGCCCCCTCAAAGTGATTTGAATCGTTAATACCATATGTGGGATGTATAAAGGATAGAGCTAGAGATATTATATATGATATTATAATGTATTATAATATACCTTTATATCATAATTTTCTCATTCCATTAAAGTATAAAATAGAAATTGAAGTAGCGTTCATGCGTACGTAAGACTTACCGTCTCCATGAATGGTGCATTTCATTTCTTATCTCCAAATGATCTATACTATTATAATTACATATATATACTTGATATATATGATTTATATGATATCTGCATCATCAATATAATTCTGGATATAATGGATATTTTACCACAAGAACAACATGTAATTATAAGAAGTCCATTTTTGACTCAAGTACCAAATATCGACAAAATGACCATTATTAACTTAAATGATTACATAAAGTTTATAACATAGTAATAAGGGATATAAAAGGAATAATAAACATGAAAAATGTTCTTAAGCGAGTAGAAATTAACTTAAGTTTATTATTTTAGGTAAGGGATCCTACCTCTCTCTTTCTTTTTAAGTATTCTTTTTTATGTCATTTCTTTTAAGATCCTCTTTCTTATGTTGGGGGATGTTCTTTTATATTCATATTACTATAATTTTTATGTTAATATGATGAGAGACCCTATTTTATCTCATCAATCCATTTTTTTGGATGTTTTATGTGGTGTCGTTTGGCTGCCGAAATTTCGTAAGGGATTTCCTATCTCACTTTTAATTCCGTGAGATTTCAATTGTTCACCACTTATTTATTGCATATGGTGTATTTTTTACTTCCCTTTAATATACATTATCATGATTCCATTTATATTCATGGTATTATGTGATTCATTTGGTGTTTATTTTCTTTTGGTCATACGACTCGATTGATCACAATGAGGTAAGGGGTTTTTATCTCACTTTGTGTTCCCATGAGATTCATGCTACATTTGCCACTATTTCTTTTTGTGTGGTGTATTTACTGTCCATGATTGTATTCTTTATGTAATATAATTTAATTCAGGGGTATTTACATCTTCATTGAATGACCCTTCTTTCATGGGGTGTACGTTTCAAAAGTTACCCAAATCGGTAAGGGAACCTTTCACCCTCCTCTTTTTAAAAGACTTATTTTGTTAAGTCATTTAATTTACATCTTATTAGGTTGGGATATGTTATTCTATATCCTTATTGATGTAAATTTTATGTCCAAGTGATGAGATGCCATTTTCTCTCTCATCAACTCATTTTCTGAATTTTAAAGTGACGTCGTTAGGCTGTCAAATTTTTGCAAGGGAACTTTTTAACTCAATTTCAATTCTTTGGGTTAAACTTGTACTCCTTGAATATGTCATTATATGAATATGTGTGAATTAATCTGATTGTTTTACACTTAATATCCACTTATATTGGATTTATTTATATTTTTTACACATTATTATGTAATTGATTTATCCTTAATTTAAGGATACCACCTTTGTAAGGGACTTCGTCTCAATCTCCTTTCGTTGAGGCATACTTCAATTTATATACGACCTTCTTTTATTAGTTGTATAATAAACCCTCTTGACTTTCAACTTCGTTCAAAAGGAATATTTTTACACGAAGCGTTTTACTAAACGACAAAAGGAATGTTTTTGTCTTACGTATGCGGCGACAACGACTTCTCCACCGCCGTGACCATTATTTGAGTTTTGGCTTCCTATACAAGCCATAATTTTTTTAAATGAAAAATAAATACCATGTTTACTTTTTATTTTGGTATTGAAAATGGTTTTGATAATGTTTTGATTATATCAATGTGTTGTATTGATATCTTGTGATTGAAATGTGGAAATTCTATGTTTCCTTTATGAATGTTTTATGTGATACGATTATGTTATGGTTATTAGGCATTGTTTATGAATATGGGTGGTTCCATGATAAACTCAGGGCGGGTGAGCCCGAGATAGCTCTCCAATGCATTGGGTAACATGAAGGAGTTAAACGTTAAGGTTTCTCTGAAGAGATTTAGGGAATATGCTGTGATGGGTATTCCAAATGTAACCATGAGGGCTACTCCCTACGTAAGAATGTTATGAATGCCTCAAGTTACATTTATGTCATTTGATTTCTATGAGTTAATCATAAATCTTATGATTTCATGAGGTATGTTAAAGTGATTAGGTTTTATGAGTAAAGTATGATTTCATTGATTCTTATGTATACATGGACTAATGTTTTCTTTCCATATTTTGTATCTCTTTCTGAGCTTTTTATGCTCCTCTCTAGTTTTTGAAATGTTTTCCACTGGACTTAAAGATGAATAGGGTCAAGGATGGGATCAAGGAAAGACATTATATCTAATACATGGAACCAGACATGTTTCTTTTTAAGAGTTTTTATTTTATGAAAAAATGGAAACTGATTTGAAGTGTCTACTTTGTAATCTTTTGGGATGTAATAGCTATGGCCTAATTCTTTAAAAATCTAAACCTGAAAAGATCCTCAATCTTAATTATTCATTTAATTATATATTATGTAATTTTTTAAGGCCGAGTCCTTATAGTTGGTATCAAAGGTCGGTTTAGATAACTTTAGAGGTTAGGGTATTCATTATGAATACGTGAAAAGTGGTATATAACCACAATGGTTAGCATATTAGATGAAGTCATTGTAATTTTTTAAAGTTGAAAGGAGTTTGAGATAACTTGTATTGGTATATCTTAGTTTTTATCTTCCTCATTATCACATGATGATTTTTTTATATACTCACACAAACATTTTCTGTTTTAGTAAATGGATGGATCTACCAGGAACCAAAGTGACAATGGGTTTGAAGTAAACTATGGTGGTTCTCTTATTAAGGGATTGGATGAAATGGGGGATTCAATGAGAAATATATTGGTTATTCTAAACTAACTATCAGGAGTCATGATTAACCACTTTAACCTTAGTGAGTTACCTAAATGAATCATGTATGAGAGAACCAACTCAATGTGGAAGTTCAGGTAATAGTTATAAAGGTAACCATTAGGGTTTATATGATCCTTAATTTTGAGGTAATTATGGGTTACTATATTTTATGATAGAAAATGAAAGGAATTAGATAAACATGTAAAATATGCTATGGTTATTTTTGATCGATTTATCTCTTTTGGGAATGTTATAAAATTATACAGTTTTTGAAAAAGGACAACACGTAGACCGTGTGACAACCCGTCGCGTCGGATGCAGCTATGGGAATTGAACCCACAACCAAAGTGAAACTAGTTTTTATCACCTACCACTAGACTACATGAAGTCCCTGGTTATTTTTACTAATGTTTTTAGTTAAATGATTTTATGAATCAAGAATAAGTTGATTTTGGGTTATCTTAGTAAATGATTAACCAATCAGTGAGGATATCTGATTAGGTTAATTATTTTTCAATACGAGAGCAACTGATGTTATTTGTAGATAAATTTTAAGATTTACCTTGGAAGACTATGTGATTAAATCCTTCAGAAATTTGGGTTTCAATATTAGTTTGGATTACTTTGAAGAATTTTATGGATAAATGATTATTATATGGTCTTTGTTGAACTTTGGGTATTGTTTGACAAATTTTGGAGATTAAGAGTAGTTTTTCTTTTTGTAAAAGATTATCCTTTTTGGGGATTATCTGATCTTGTACTAACCTTTTTGGTTTTGGTTAAGGTCTAAAGACATGGGAAATATATAGTTCTCTTTTTTGGATTAGGTGATTCTCTAGAAGTTGATTATAACACTCTTAATGTGAACAATTCTTCCTAAATACTCATATATTTGAGAAAATATGAGTTTGTGTTAGAAATATAGTTAGAGATGAAAGTCTACATGAAAAGTATGTAGGTTTACTTATGTTTTAGTTAAGCTCATAAATAAATTCCTAAATGAAAAGTAACTTAAAACAAAAATGTTGTCTGTTAACTTTTCCGACTAGGGAATCAAATACCGATTAACCCATCACAAGTTTTTGATTTTCTGGTGATTAACTTTTTCCTAAATCATGTTTTCTGTAACTCTCCATCAGACCTTGATGGGTTTTTTTTCTCCTCCATATCCATGTTTTCATGAAATCTATGTGTGGGTTATCTCGGGTGACCTTTTTACTTTTCTTTCTTTCTTTTAAAGTGATAGTTTAATTTACTCCTTTTCTGATGTGGGGCTTTCAATGAAGTTTCCAAGGCCAATTTTAAAATTGCGAGGACACAATTCCCAAAAGGGGGGAAGGATGTAACATCCCAGGTAAATAAAGAATATGAAATTTTCATATTTATTAATATTTGTGAATAAAATATTAATATTACTTTAAAGGGGATGCTATGTTCGATGGCATACCCAATACGCAACAATGAGTTTTTTGAAATTTTACGATGCACACTAATGATATAATAATATTATTGTAAATGGTAGTAAACACCAAGTTGTTGTAATGGCTGGAATAAACAGAACTAACTAAAAAGTGATTATATATGTGTGTTAAATATTTTTACATTTATCTAATAAATGTTAGTGGCTTAAAATGCGAATGAATCCAATTTTAAGCATAAATATTCTAATATCATTTAAAAGGTCGATTAACTGTCTTTTTATGGAGATTTTTTTTAAATATACATATTGTCACTTTTATATGTTATATTTGAAAAAATAAAATCCTTCTTTATAATCAAGACATCAAAATTTACTTTGTGTATTTTTTTTATTTTTTCCGATAAAGTTCAATTTTTAATGAATAGTGAAAAATGTTGTATTTTAATTCAAAACCTCCTTCTAATATAATTTATTTATATGGTTATATTATATTTTTAATTGGTTTTAAAGTGTAATTGGAATATATATTTACAATTTAATCCAATGGTGGTCATTGGAATGAATTTCACTTTGAAATTGGACATAAACAATTGTCAATCTTTTGATAGATATTGTTTCTTAACAACACGCTATTTGTTTTGACAGTGGGAATTAATTATAAAATTAATTAATGCCACTTCTATGTTTTGAATTTGGTAAAATGGACATCATTTGTGATTTTGGAATATAAAATATAGATTAGGATGAACTTTTGGTATTTTTCTGAAAAACATCAATTTTTTATGAATATTGAAACCACTAAGTGGTAGTGAAAAAAAATATTTTTTGTTTAAATGAAATTTTATCGCTTCTGTGATTTGAATTTCAAAAATCTGACATACATGGTTGTCATTAGTAAGTAAAATCTGGTTTAATGGGATGAAAATAATTTTTGGTGAATAGTAACTTTTGAGTGTTATTAACCGCGATTAGAGGTAATTAGGGTAATTTGAGGTCAAAATAATATTATAATAATATGAAATTAACTTGAAACATGTCCTACCATTATTGGATGAGTCATGGCCGACCAAGACAATCAATGGGTCAATTTTTGGGACCCCATGGAGCCACTTGGGTAAGATAATGACATTAATACCGTTTATTTAATGTAAAAATAAAAATGTCACAAACATGTATTATTTTACTAAAACAATTTATTCAAGGGGTTATACATGTTATATTTTCGACTATAAATATTAATTATCAATCTAAAAAGATTTCATACAACATGGTAATGTGTTTATAATTTTAGACATCAAATAAATAATATTATTTATGACACAATGATGATATAGTGTTTACATCATTAATGAATAAATTAAATAAATAAGAAAATAATGTTTAAAACAATATCCAACACTTGTCCAATTCTTATTGGATGATTTTATTTCGAACATGGGACACCTTATATTCAACTTTATTTATTTTTGGAGCTTTAGAAACACAATTTCATTTTATAATAAACTCTTTTTTTGTCATTTCTTTTAAGATCCTCGTAAGGGATTTCTTATCTCAGTTTTAATTCCGTGAGATTTCAATTGTTCGCCACTTATTTATTATATGTGGTGTATTGTGTACTTCCCTTTAATATACATTATCATGATTCTATTTATATTCATGGTATTATGTTATTCATTTTATGTTTATTATCTTTTGGTCATACGACTCAATTGATCACAACGAGGTAAGGGGTTTTTATCTCACATTGTGTTCCCGTGAGATTCATGCTACATTTTCCACTATTTACTTTTCTGTGGTGTATGTAATGCCCATTATTGTATTCTTTGTGTAATATAATTTAATTTATGGGTATTTACATCTTCATTAAATGACCCTTCTTTCATGGGGTGTACGTTTCGAAAGTTACCCAAATCGGTAAGGGAACCTTTCACCCTAATCTTTTTAAAAGACTTATTTGGTTATGTCTTATAATTTACATATTATTAGGTTGGGATATGTTCTTATATATCCTTATTGATGTAAATATTATTTCCAAGTGATGAGATACCATTTTCCCTCTCATCAACTCATTTTCTGAATTTTAAAGTGACATTATTAGGCTGTCGAATTCTTGCAAGGGAACTTCTTAACTCAATTTCAAATTCTTTGGGTTAAACTTGTAATCCTTGAATATGTCATTATATGAATATGTGTTAATGAGTCTGAATGTTTTACACTTAATATCCACTTATATTGGGTGTATTTATATTTTTCACACATAATTATGTAATTGATTTATCCTTAATCTAAGGATACCATCTTTTTAAGAGACTTCTTCTCAATATCCTTTCGTTGAGGCATACTTCAATTTATATATGACCTTATTTTATTAGTTGTATAATAAACCCTTATGACTTTTAACTTCATTAAAAAGTAATATTTTTACATGAAGCGTTTTACTAAACGAAAAAAGGAATGTTTTTGTCTTACGTGTGCGACGACAACGACTTCTCCGCCGCCGTGACCATTATTTGAGTTTCGAATTCCTCTACAAGCCATAATTTTGTTTAAATGAAAAATAAATACCATGTTTTACTTTTTATTTTGATATTGAAAATGGTTTTGATAATGTTTTGATTATATCAATGTGTTGTATTAATATCTTGTGATTGAAATGTGGAAATGTTATGTTTCCTTTATGCATGTTTTATGTGATACGATTATGTTATGGTTCTTGGGAATTGTTTATGAAGAAGGGTGGTTCTGTGATAAACTAAGGGCGGGTGAGCCCGAGATAGCTCTCCAATGCATTGGGTAATGCAAAGGAGTTAAATTATAAGTTTTCTCTGAAGATATTTTGGGAATATACTGCGATGGGTATTCCAAACATAACCATGAGGGTTACTCCCTACGTAAGAATGTTATGAATGACTCAAGTTACATTTATGTCTTATGATTTCTATGATTTAATCACAAATCTTATGATTTCATGAGGTATGTTAAAGTTCTTATGTTTTCTGAGTAAAGTATGATTTCCTTTATTCTTATGTATACATGGACTAATGGTTTCTTTCCATATTTTTATCCCTTACTGAGATTTTTATGCTCATCCCATGTTTTTGAAATGCTTTCCACAGGACTTAAAGATGAATAGGGTCAAGGATGGGATCAAGGAAAGACATTCTATCTAATACATGGAACTAGACATGTTTCTTTTTAAGTGTTTTTATTTTATGAAAAAAATGGAAACTGAGTTGAAGTGTCTACTTGTAATCTTTTGAGATGTAATAGTTATGGCCTAATTCTCTAAAACTCTAAACCTGAAAAGATCCCCAATGTGACCTATTCATTTAATTCTAGATTATGTAATGTTTTAAGGACGAGTCCTTATACATAGACTGATGGTTAGTCCGAGAATATGATACATGTATTATAGGACGTGATCAAATAATGTGTACTTGATTTTGGATGTTATTGGTTAAAACACATTGTTTTTGATAAATTTTCTTATAATAACAGCTTTTAAGGTATGATTCAGATGGCTCCTTACAAGGCCTTATAGGTAGCCCGTTTCGTTCACCCCTATGATGGTCAGAGGCAGGATAAGCAGTGCTACTAGGATCTGGTCTTGTTTATGATACATCAATGTAGGTATAACTTATAAAGAAGCATGTGGAAATTGCTCAGTCTAGGTAGAATTCTTATGCTAATCACCATCAACATCTTCTAGAGTTCAATGTCGAGGATCAAGTCTTCTTATGTGTATCACCTAGATTGGGTCATCTAAAAATTTGTAGGTAGGGCATGTTATTTTCTAGATTATAAAAAACCCATTGAGATTTGAGAGAGGTTCATATCAGTGGCTTATCAGATTCAAATCCCTTAGAGATATAGGGATATGCACAAAAAAAAATTATGTTTTTCCGTTACATCATTATAATGCAGACCCGCACCATGTTCTCCAGCTTGATGACAATGAGTTTGATATTGATGCCTATTTTGATGAGTATCTTATTTGGATTATTGATCAAAGCTTGAATTCTATTTGAGGCTGGTCAGTTCTGTTAGTATGGGTGTTATAGTATCATTATCTTGTATAAAATGAGATCTGAGATAGAGATAGGCTGATGTATATGCACAGTGGATAATGTTATTCTTAGATAATGTTTAACCACCATCAAAAGGAAAACTTGAGGATGATTTATTTTAATAAGGGTAGGTTATAAGATCATTATTTTTATTATGAGGTATAGATACATTGAATTTTAGTTTGAATATATTTTTTCATCATTATAATATCACCTAATGGACCAAGAAAGGGTTCAGGAGCATACAATGCTTGTTCGGAGCATGAAGTTCAATTTTTTTTGGAAAATGGTAGAGGTGCATAATTGGCGAATGGTTATTAGTAACCACATGGATTTAACATGTGGCACAAAATAATAGGTTCATGGTTATTTTAACCATGTGAGAGGAAGGGTATGGGCATGAAAAACATGTAATAAATTGTAGGTGTGTGTCGCAAAATTGAAACATGGTTTTTATTAACCGTGTGCTTATGCATATATGGGGTGGAGGTTTGGAATAGTGAGTTTTCATGGGATGTTAAAAGTTTTTCAAACCATGAACATAGTCATGTGAGGGGTTTCACCTTAGATAGTTAAAACCACACAATTGGTTCATAGTTTGAAAAAAAGTGCGGCCAAACCATGCACCCCTAAAAAAGACTTGAAATTAAATTTCTATCACTATATCCATTAAACAATTAACTATATATTATTTACCATAAATCCATAGAATATCTCCTCATATAAAGTACTAAACTTCCTCTCAACCTATGTTTGGAGATAACTCATTCATACATTATCTGATTTGATTATCGTTTTCCTTGTTGGATCACTCCAAATTAGACCTTTAATCCCACTTATTATTTCATTATCTTAATATTTTGAATTATATTTACATGTCATATAATATGACATATTTTCAAGGAATTTATATATTTCCTTAATTTATCCCATTATTTCCTAAATTAGATTCCAATACTAGATGAGAAATAATCTACCAATATATGTAAGGTGGTATCATGATTTTCCATAAACGTTCTGATGTCTATAAAGTGAAGCATTGTTCTGTGAGGTAGAATATGTATAAATTGTCTCTAAAATAACAAATATTTTTTAAATTAAATGTCATAACTTGATGAGATTCCCCCATAAACATGATGACAATTATCAGTTTTCACGACCCCCTCCCACCAAAGATGCCCCTCCGGAGCTGACAATGGCGAAAGGGAGATAATGACCCCCGAGTCCCACCTCCTGTAGGACCTGGGTTGGCGACTAGCACCAAGGGTATGAGTTTTCACAAATATGGGAGGCATTACCCTTTTTATTATTTTTGATCGGGGAATATGATGAGTCAACCACCAAAAATAAAAAGAGAAAGTGTATATAAATAAACCCAAACCAAGCCCACATGCATGTTTAAACAATTTTATAACAAGTTACAAGTACAAGAAAGCTCAAAAGTACAATACCCAAAGAAAAAAAGAGAACAACAACTGCAAAAACTCAAACTACCTGACTAGTAGGGTCCCGCACGACCCTGGTAGTCCTCCTGGAAACCTGAAAGTAAACGTAGGGTGAGCATACAAGTATACTCAGTAGGGAAACCTAAAGCTCTCATGCACAAGTGGGGAGACATCCTAATGTCCCGTGAGAACAACAGAAGAAACCTAACAAGGGAATCTATCCACCCAACCTCACCATCCAAACTCACCAAAACACAATCACAATAGGTAGTAGTATATAAGAAACAAGAGTATTGGGTACCCCGCACCATTTCCCATTAGTTAGCTGAATATCCTGACACTGTCACACTCTCCCTGCCCACACACACCTAGTCCTCACAACCACACATCCCGCCCGCACACACCTGGGCCTCACAACCACACATCCCGCCCCCACACACCTGGGCCTCACAACCACACATCCCGCCCACACACACCGGGGCCTCACCACCACGTATCCCGCCCGCACACACCTGGGCCTCACAACCACACATCCCGCTCGTACACACCTGGGCCTCATCCTGAAGATTCTTGGGAACAATAATAGTAATAGAACTCTCGCCCGAAGACACTTGGGCCTGAATCGAAACCTACCCGAAGAGTCTTGGGTGTAAGGTCGCCTCAAGCCATTATAGCCTATAAGCCTGCCCGAAGAGTCTTGGGCCTAATCACCCCAATCGAAACCTACCCGAAGAGTCTTGGGTGTAAGTTCGCGTCAAGCCATCACAACCTAGGGGAGAAAGAGTAGGAAGGAGCTAGTAACTATGGGAAAACACCCTCTCCCATGAAATGGGAGTGTTCGACACTAAGTGAACAACATGGGTGTGGTGTGATAAAACAAAAAAGATATAGATATATATATATATATGGAAACCACTCAGCCCAACCTATGGCTTCTAAAAAGAGAAATTGAGCACGTGCCTCGGCACTGCTACCATGAAGCATGCGTACAACAAACAACCCCAACCCCATTTAGGTTTTCACGTTTCAGTAGAAATTAGCTTATTTAGTTCCTTAACTACTGGGAAACTATCCACAACCAACCACTTCAATCGTTCATAAAACATATCCCTGCCATCCACAAAACAAGTTAGGGAAACACAAGCAGCACAACAAAACCCTTCTTAACAACCCATTGATTATTATTTCCGTTTCATTACCAAGCCCCATCATTCATTAACTCTTCCACATTTATTATTTATTAAACACAACCCATTGTCTGTTCACATTTAAACCCATCCCTGATGCCCTGCTGCCAACCACCATAACCACACCACACATCATTATCCCTTTAATACCGTTTATCGCAGTCCTGCTGCCCACCACCATCACAACATCCACACCAACCCACAACCAAGTCAATCGCATCCCCGCTGCTTACCCGATCCACAACAACCCACAAAACACCCCCAACACATGCCGCGTAACCAAGCCAACACCCACATGTTCATTATTCCATTTTGTTTAACCGGGGTGATCACACAAGGGTTCCAGATTTTCATTTAAATAGCCAACTTTATGTGATTAACCAATTTCCTCATTCAACACAGTTTCACTCACAAAAATGGTCTAGAAAGATAGCGCAACATTTAATTGTGCAAGAAAATGCCCCCAACGACCGTGATTTTCAGTAGGCATAAGCCTATTCATTTCACAACATAATATCACAGGATATAAAAGGTAAAGTAACAGCAATCACAAACTTCCCAACCCCGTTCTTTAAGCCAGTTATTATCTTTATTTAACCTGTTCAATAGTTTTTCACGTAAACAATAGAAGACACCCACCCCTCATGATGCAAAAATTAGAGAGACTAAGGTAAGATCCCTACCTCAACAGGTTCTGGTCACAATGCTCCCCCGAATCAACTTTAGAAGACGTTCGTCGGCGTCCCGACAAAACCTCCTCGGGTGGAAGTCAGAGAGGAAAAGCCGAAGGAAAGACAAAGGATCCAAGCTCGGAAGTTCCGCCTCATCGTTACGATCCCATGGCCACTGATGGATCATAAATCGGAGCTCGGACGAAAAAGTTATGGAAGAAAGAGCCTTCAAGTCTCTTGAGAGAGCTCTGCTCAGAGGAGAGGGGAGGAGAGGTGTGAGTTGAAATGAGGAGGGGACCCCTCCTTTTATAGGCGTGAAAATAAAAAGTACACGACATGTACTTATGGTACACAGCGTGTACTCATCTATTTTCACACGGTCTCCACGCGGCCTCCAACACGGTTCCACGGCCGTTGACTGGTCAACACACGGTTTGAAGGTAACGCATACGCGGGGAAGGACTACACGGCGTGTAGATTGGACACACGGTGTGTACCCATTTATTACACACGGCAAGGACACAGCTCCAAAGCGGCACACGACCGATGACTGGTCAACACACGGTAACGCGTACGCGGGGAAGGACTACACGGTGTGTAGATTGGACACACGATGTGTACCGATTTTCTTCACATGGCAAAGACACGACCATCCACACGGGGTATACCCGGAAAGAGGGTACGCGGCGTGTACTCAAACTACATGGCGTGTAGTTTCAAAATTCTGGAAAGTGTGGGAAAATTCCATTTTACCCTCCAGAACACTTCGTGGACCTCTTTTTGACAAAGGAATGGGCCGGAGAAGTCCGGGCCATTACATTAGTGTTTTAAAACCTTGACTTTACCACACCTCTATGTGCCTTAATTATTTTCCCTTGACACTTTTACCATTTATTTTTAATAATCCACCCTTAAGGTGGGTTGAACTAGATATTTATAATACAATGAGTAAATTGAATTAATTTAAATTTTAATAAATTAAAGGTAAAATATTAATGGAATGGCCATATAATTTAACCATATTATCTATAATGTATGCCCATCACTAAATGGGATTAAATGAACATTTTAAATTGTAAAAATATATTTCATGGTCCTCATTAAATGATGAAATTTTCTCATTACTAAATGATTTAAAATGAAATGTGAAATATATTATACATTACTTGATTCTTATTATATAAATTATATATAGTTATAGTATGGACTTCCTTAGAAAGTCTTGGATTTACCCCTTGTTTTTCCTTGACTATCCAAAGGATGATACCAGATCATGGATTCATTATAAAAGAGTTGATACCCCTCTTGGAATCATTCCATCTCTTATATTGGTGAATCCATAGTCATAAATTACATGGAATTATCTATTATGTTTCTCTATTTATTATAATTCCTTGGATTATCTCTTTTGGTTGAGCTTGATGTCTTCTGATGTGGACCACCTAATATTATCTCCTTAGGTTCCAATCAAGTTTAGTCTAAGGCTACCTAGGGCTTGTTCATGGTGCTCGACATAGTTCTAATTATAGGAGTTCACTATTGATGTTTTATCCGTTTATCATGCTCATACCCATAAAGATAAAATGCATGACTTATTATAATGAGTTGGATTGACATTATAAGGTTATGCACACCTTGGATACACCTTGGGTCCTATATTATCATTATTATCATTATTATCATTATTATCAGAAAGTCACTTATTTAGAGGCATTCTGTATTAGGCCAAATAGTGAAAAGTTGGATGGGTTTCCTCTAGGAACCAGAACCAAATTGGCTAATTTATATTATAAAATTATTCATTTAATTCACACTGTTCATTTTATATTCACTGATTGGATAGTATTAGACACCATTTGTGGCGGAGTATTGAGTTTTACTCAAACCCTATTCGGGCCACTTATTGGATCTGGAATAGGCTTCATGGATGTAGATAGGGATGAAAGGAATCAACAAACTATGGACACATTATTTTTGGTACTAGGTTGGAGTATAGTAGAAGAGGAGCGATCTTATGCTCACAATGATATTCAAGATATATTATTTTCCTTTTTGTTTATTTTTTATAGTATGTAATATGTATTTATGTTACCCTTTTTCTTTTTTACCTCCCATTTTTGTATAAAATCCAGACATCATTATTTTTTATATGATTCTAGATATTTTTTGTTTATTATTATTTCTTTGGATGATTTACTTTTGATGTTATTTTCATTATTATGATTCCTATATTATACTATCTTACATCCACCAATTCTTTTTTTATCATCTTTGTATATCACTCTAGTCATGAGGTTATAGTTTCCCTACCATATCATCATCAAACCTCACTACTATTCAGAAGCATTTGGAGTATGCGAAGGCATTAGTAAGGCCATGTGACCAAATGTGGTTGATTTATTATGAGTGAATCGATTTCTGGACATCACAATGATATATACTACAATAAAAACATTTAATAAAAACTTTTATTAAAGGGGATCCCACTTTTTGAATATATCATATCCATTAGAAGGCTATGATTTATATTTATTAGGACTTACTCCTAATATTTCATAAATAATCCATGACTATATATGCTATATAAAATTTATCAGTAATATCATATAAGACACTTAGATAGTTAAGTAGACTACGCTTTATCGAATTCTATCATTTGGATTCACTCAAATTTATTCCATTGGTATCCTAATAGCTAGGGTTTCTGAGACAAGTAAAAACTAAATAAAATTCCAATAATAAGTCACCTAAATATTAGGGTTTCAACATTAATTTCATTCCTTTCAAAATATAATCCATGGGTACCAAATAGTTAGGGTCACCAACACCAAATGACTGGGGTCATCACAAGTACTGATTTATAAGATATTCAAAACTTATTATTTTGAAGGGGATTTAATTACACCATCTTATATTATGTGTTTCCATTATGTACACAAAATTCTAATAATTTAGTTTTAGAATCCTATTCCATCCACTAAATCAATAATTTCAAACCATATTTATGTGTAACTCTTCAAACAATTCATGATTTGTGTTACTCAACAAAAAGTAGAAGACAAATATATTCATAAATATGAAAATACATCTCATGAATAATAAATATGAACTCTTGATATAAATTATCAAAGATATATGATATTTTTAGTCTATATAGGAGTTATCATAGAGTGACAGATAACTAACTCCCACTTTTTAAGAATAATGCATAATCCTCTGAGCTAATGGGAAGTTTGGCCCCATGTACCTCCCCCTAGAGAGACTGTTAAAAAGAGAATACCATTAATCAAAACTATAAACACTAATATCTATAAAATATATATAACAATTAAACTCAAATTAATAAAATTAATTACAAACTAAAGTCATGGTAGATGAAAAATAAATCTTATGCAGTCATTCCAGACATGTAATGCAAGGCTTGAAAGTTTTATAAGAAGCAAAGTAACAATTTAAACAAAAAATTCCTTTTATTCATAATCTAAATAGTTTATTTCTATTAATAAATTATATAATAATAATTAAATAAATAAAAATATATAATATTTAAACATAAGATAATATTTTATGAATATTCATAAAATTAACAAACTATAAAAATTTTAAAAATTTGCTAATCATTTTAAGAATTCCATAATGTTGAATAAAACCACATTATATTCATTCTATAATACTTACTTCTTAATATTATAAATTATATGATAATTTAATTTAAATATATGATATTTTATAAATTATAATCATTTTATAATCCAATTTATATTATATAAACATTTTATATAATAAAAAATCATGTAATTTACCTTTGAAGTACCCTTTGAGTAATTGAAGAAGATGTCTTTTTCTATAATCATGATATTGGATGTTTAAGAATATGATTAAAGTGTGTCTGTAATGTCTTCAAGATTAATATAAGTAGTTTTGAAAGTAATTGGATTAAATATGGATTTTCATGAGATGTATTAGTCTATACTTAATATGATAAATGATATGAATTCTATATGAAAAGCTGATCTTTTAAGATATGTGATCCATGTAGGAAAGAATATCTTCATACGATATACAATTTCATATGATATTTAGAACTCATTTAACATAATACTCATGTGATACTTCTAATGTGTTAGTGAAAAATCTGACATGATTCAAATATCTTCTTATATAGTGTAGCACATAAGATATGTCTTCCATACAAGAACTATGTCCTGTAAGATGAAATTCATTTAAGATACTGATATCATATCATAACTCTTTTATATTATAGAACATATTATAAGATATTATTTATGAATATGTTATCCCTTTTATAGAAAATATAAAAAATTTGTAGATTGAATCAAATTATTCTTTTCTATGTGATTATTTCAAAAATATCATAGGATCAGTCAACATCCAGGAATTTGGCCTATATTCATGAATGTTTTAATAGCAATTAATGAATGATAATTTCAGGTTAATTACTTGGGAGGATTTGATTTCAAATTTAAAATTATTCAAACATGTTAAAAATGGAATGTTTGAATTTATTTTTCTAGAATTAAAGTGTGATTTTTAGAGGAATTTTTTGTAACCAATATTTAATTAATTTCTATAAAATAATTGTTGAAGTATTTCTCAAAAATATCAAGGGTGTATAAAATCTAAAAATGAAATGAAATGAGTTTTTTTGATATTTAAGAAGATACCCCAATAATTATTGCAGAGAAGACCTACTATATTGATGAGAGAGAATTTATGGAAGACAACATGAACTCCGAAAAAATAATCTAAATAGGTCAAAGTTAAATGATTATATTTATGTTGATCTATGTGATTTCTACCAAGGAGGAAGGAAAATATCTAATGAATTTATGATCTCATGCATGATATTTTTACATTGAACTGTTGAGATGAAGGTCAATCTACTATTGAAACATTTATATTGATTTGATAGTCAACATATTCCTTAATGGAGATCTATTTGTAGAAGATGAAGAATACAATGATGATATAAACATCTAATTCAAAAAAGAGTGGGTAAGATTATTAAAGGCTAATTGTACCAGGGTAAACAATGTCGATTTAGATATTAGTGCAGTGAATTTTATATGATATTATATTCCCTTAGTTTATACTAGTAACTAGATATCCTAACAAGAATCAAGGATTTACTTTTCCTCCCTCTTGAAATCATTATTATTTTAGTAATAATCTAGGTCAAAGAACCCTCCCTTAGAAAGGATTATTATCTAATATTGGTGATGAATGTTTTAAAATCATTAGGTATCATGCATTCTCTATTTTACTATTTCACTTGAGGTGGGGAAAATTTTATGCTAAAAGGATCAAGACTTTAATCAGTCACAAAGGTTTAATTCAAAATAAATTCCAAATAATTTACAAAACATATACTATTGATTCACCCCATTATAATGATACTCTAACTAACATGGGAATTTCTAGTGGTATTAGAGTAAATTAGGATCCCTATAAGATCATTTATTTATAAAATAGTTATGAAGTGTCTATGTTCATTGAACAATAGATAAGTTCCCTTTTCTATGGGAATAACTTTCATGGGTGGATGAAATGAATGTTTCTATATTTTATTTCCTCAGGATTATAGGATAGTGACTCTATTACTGTCGGGTTTCCACCTATTAAGATGAATGATCCTATACCCACTATATACAAGAGGAATTATCTGGTATATGGGAAGTCCATCAATGTAACTATAACTTACCTATTTGATAAATTCTAAAAAAAAACTGATGAGGATACTGAGAGCCAATTAAATGTGGTATAAAATTGAATTTTTTTAATTGAAATTTCAAGATCAAATAAGAAAAACTATAAATCCATAGAGAAATATTTTAAAGATATCAGTATGAATGAAGATAAAACTGTGGATGATTATTTTAGAAACATAAATGATGTAGTGAGGCATATGGGAGGATTTGGTGATAATATAGAAGGTAATACTATTATTAGAAAATTAATGTGATATTTTTCAGATAGATTTGATTTTAAGATTTGAGCCATTAAATATAGAGAAGATATTTCCCTTATGTAGCTTCACAACACTCTTCTTAATTATGATATGAGAAAATTACAAAGTTTTAAGAATAAAGCCAAAAAATATATGACATTAAATTATATTGATAAGTTGATGACCAAGGAGTTGGATGTTGATTCCCTTAATAGCTCAGAGGGTGATAATGAGAGTGGTGAAAGCCACAAGAATGTTATGGTTTTGTATTAGAAAATATAATAATAGGTAATGTAAATTATAAAGGAATCTTCCAATTAAATTTATTAAGTGTGGGATAATATGAAATTTCATTTTACCTTTCCCTAGAAATAATAATAGCTTAGAGTAAAATTAGTAAGAGGATAAAGAGAGTCCTAAGAGAAAGTATAAATAATTATCATTCAAGGAACATAAGAAGCCAAATAAAAAGATAAAGATAACAGAGGGATGTAATAAAAATAATATATATAGTAAATAGGAATAATGTTGTTCTCACTCAAGTAGTTATTTTGGAAAATAATGTTCTATAAAAGATTCCAATTTCATGTAACATGTTTAGAAGAAAGAAGATAACTCAAGTAATGTAGAAGAATAAAAACAATGAGAAGTGAATTATATAGTGCACTTATTGAAAACTAAACTTGAATTATATGCTGATATAAATACTCAACTCAATAAATAATTGAAATATATAAAGAAGGATGTTAGAAATATGAATATGATATTTATATTATAGAAAATGATAACAATTAGGAGATAAATCTTCCCAAGGTGAATGTGGTTGGATAAAAGAGAATCATAAAATAATTTGAAAAGATGTTTCTTGATCAAGAATAAATTATTAAATAAGATGAATGAAGGTTTTTTAAGGATAATAATACCCTTATAAGGATTATGAGTTACTTTGATAAAGTTATTGAAGTGAAATATGAGAAAATATAGGGAGTTGATAAATCTTATGTATTAACTCTTATGAAATATACACCAATTGTATTTGAAAATGTTAAATATGTTCCAACTATAAATACATTTTTAAAATGATAATCTGGGAAAACATGGGCTAATAAAAATCCTTAAATAATTAAAACTATATTTAAGTCTCATAAATATAGTTTAAATAAGCTAGGTTACCCAAATCCTTTTCATAATTAGACTAATTTTTCACCAAGTAAGAAATCATATTTTCTAAGACATATCATTGGTTTCATGGAAGAACTACTTTTAGGGTATACTATCAATTTTATGGTTCTTATAGCCATAATTCCAATTTTTTATGTTATAATGTGTCTCTCCATTGGAATAAGTGAAGGTATGTATTTATTGGGGGAAACAACGAAAATAAAAGTGATAGACCTGTGAGTATGTAAACAATGAATGGAGACTCATATATGATGCCTGTCCAAAATAGGTTTGACTTTCTTGAACAAATTTTTAGAATGAGTGACCATAATTTTCACTATATAGAGTAGTGTATGATAATTATTATATATTAGCAACAATAGTTTATTGTGAGAAATAAGCTTAAAAATAAAATATAGTCTAAGAGGTTAGTTATTGTTTAGGTGTCTCTCAAATAATGTAGGAGGATCAAGTCCCAGATCCTATACATTGGATGATAATTACACATGATTGGGGATAAAAAAAATCCTAGAAAATATAATAAGACTATTATGGTGTCATAAAATCATGAAGTTGAATATCTGTGAAGATTAGAGGATTTGAATCAACTAAAATTGAGGATTAAAATCAAAAAAATATATATATTTTTTATTGATGAGATCATAACTTATCTAATAAGAGTGAGTCAGTGGCAGGATGATGTAAATGTGGTTATTTTCAAAATATAAACTTACATAATAATGATAATTAAGGCTGGAAATACAATCACCACAGGTGAGAGAACCATTGGAAACTTATTTTATATCAGATACATAAATAATTGATGTTAATTGAGTACAAAAGATGATATCAACTGAGGAATGAATGGTTGAATCATCATATTCAAATTATTTTGAGAAAAATATTCAAATTTTATGTGGTTAGGATCATGAATCACCTTTAAATGGAAAAGGAATAAATTTTTTAGACCCTTTTGGAAGGTAAAATCACTAAATTCATTAATAAAAGAGTATAAATTTATACAAACAAGCCTCTTGATTTGATACATTCATATTTTTTTTACCCATGAGGAAAAATTACACTCCATTTGATCGTTATTTATCATGTTTATTGATGTATTTTTACAAATGGATTAAGTGATGTTTATAATGAATAAATTAGATGGGGTGGACATGTTAAAAATTTGTAGAAGGATAGTTGAGAAATTGTTGGAGGTCTGAATTATGATATTCATATATGAAAATGTAAAATAATTCAAAATTACATCATTAGAATATTATCTTGAAAAACATTCTATAAAGAATCACTAAAAACTCAATATACACCCCCCAAAAAATGGAGTTATTGAGAGTAAAAATTTGATTTTAGTGGCGATGGAGAGAACTGTGTTGGAATAAAACAACCACTCAAAATTTTATTACAGGGGATACATTTTTGAAAGTATCCACATTGAAAATATATTCTTGTTGAGAATAAAAACTAACATTAATTACTATGATTTTTGGTAAAAAATATATCCTATAGTGGACTAATTTAGAGTGTTTGGTAATCCTTTATTGATAATGATTAAAAATGTAAATCAAGGTATATTTGACATGAAAAAATAGGTTATATTTTTAGGATATTTATCAAGTGAAAATGGGTAGATATGGTAAAACAAAGGGATTCAGAAAGTTTTCAACTGTTATGATTTAAATTAATTTAAAATTAACCAATAGTTAATGTTTTTAAGGTAAAATATTTTGAGGATATTTTTCAATACAACAAACATATTTTTGGAAAAGATGGAATTATATAGGCTAAAATTTTACCACAACCTATTGAAATTGAATTATATGATACCAATAATGAATAAAATACCATTAAAAATGAATATATATATATATATTAAGTCTAAGAATAATGTGAAGGTGTAAGGTCGAATTAAAAGACAGTTTGTACCTATAAAAACTAAGGGATACTGAGATTTTACAACCAAACTGCTTTAATATATTAAGTTAATACAATTCCAATTGGTGAATCTTTTTAGTATAAGGAATGTGTTTCTATAATGTATGAGAAGATGGATCAAATAGTAAAGAATACCATTTGTGGCCTTATCACAAAACCAAATGAAAAAAATTCATTAGGACCAATTGGGTGTTCTGAAATAAGCTAAATGACCATAGATAAGTCATTCAGAAAAAATATAGGTTTTTCTTCAAAGGATACTCTCAATTTGAAGGCACTAAATTTCAATATACCTTTTCTATGGTTTCTATAATATAGGATATAATAATATTTATTACTATAGAATCTTATAGGAAATTTAAATTTATCCAATGAACATTAAAACTACCTTATTTAATGGATTCCTAGAAGAAAAGGTTTATAATAATAATCGTGAAGGCTTTGTTCTTGACCATGATAGTTCTAAAGTATGAAAATTGAAAAAAAAATTATATAGTTTGAAACAAGCTCGATGGTCCTGGTATTAAAGGTTGGAAAACTATTTTAATAACTTGAAATTTAAGAAAAGAAAAGTGGAAAACAATTTTTATATCAAAGAAACGAGTGTAGTTTATCTTATAATTTTTTTTTGTTTTTATGGAATAATTTTTATAGGTGATTGAGATAGTGTATGGAAATAATTTTATAAATAAATAAAGTCCAATTTTAAGATATCCATGGTGGACGAATAGAGAAACTTCTTGTGATTACAAGTGATAACAAAAATTTATCTTCTTACCCCAAGAGTAGTATGCCAAAATTTTGAGATAGAGGAATAAAAATAGTTTCCCAAAAGTTTGTGATTCTATTACTATGGATTCTCCACCTATTAAGATGAATGATCCTATATCCACTATATACAAGAGGAATTATGAGGTATATGGGAAGTCCATGAATGTAACTATAACTTACATATTTGATAAATTATAAAACAATTTATGAGGATACTGAGAGCCAATTAAATATGGTATAAACTTGAATTTTTTTAATTGAAATTTCAAGATCAAATAAGAAAAACTATAAATCCATAAGGAAATATTTTGAATATATCAGGATGAATGAAGATGAAACTGTGGAAGATTATTTTAGAAATTTAAATGATTTAGTGAGTCATATAGGAGGATTTTGTGATAATATAGAAGGCAATACAATTACTAGAAAATTAATGTGATATTTTTCAGATAGATTTGATTTTAATATTTGAGCCATTAAATATAGAGAAGATATTTCCCTTATGTAGCTTCACAAAACTCTTATTAATTATGATATGAGAAAATAACATAGTTTTAAGAATAAATCCAAAAAATATATGACATTAAATTATGTTGATATGTTGTTGACCTAGGAGTAGGATATTGATTCCCTTACTGGCTCAGAGGGTGATAATGAGAGTGGTGAAAGCCACAAGAATGTTATGGTTTTGTATTAGAAAATATAATAATAGGTAATGTAAAGTATAAAGGAATCTTCTAATTAAATTCATTAAGTGTGGGATAATATGAAATTTAATTTTAGCTTTCCCTAGAAGGAATAATAGCTTAGAGTCAAATTAGTAAGTGGATAAAGATAGTCATAAGAGAAATTATAAATTATTATGATTTGAGGAATATAAGAAGCCAGATAAAAGGATAAAGATAACAGAGGGAATTAATAAAAATAGTATATAGATTAAAGAGGAAGAATGTTGTTCTTACTCAAGTAGTGATTTTGGTAAATAATGTTCTAAAAAGATTCCAATTTCATGTAACATGTTTAGAATAAAGAAGATAACTCAAGTAGGGTAGAAGAATAAAAACAATGAGAAGTGAATTATATGGTGCACATATTGAAAACTAAAATTTTAGTATATCTTGAAATAAATACTCAACTGAAGAAATAATTGAAATATATAGAGAAGGATATGAGAAATATGAATATGATATTTATATTATAGAAAATGATAACAATGAGGAGATAAAGCTTCCCAAGGTGAATTAGGTTGGATAAAAGAGAATCATAAAATAATTTGAAAAGATGATTATTGATCAAGAATAAATGATTAAATAAGATGAATGAAGGTTTTTAAGGATAATAATACCCTTATAAATATTATGAGTTACTTTGATAAAGTTATTTAAGTGAAAAATGAGACAACATAGGGAGTTGATAAATCTTATGTATTAACTCTAGTAAAATCTACACCAATTGTATTTGAAAATGTTAAATATTTTCCAAATATCAATAACTTTTTAAAATGATAATCTGTGAAAACATGGGCTAATAAAAATTCTAAAAGAATGAAAACTATAGTTAATTCTTTTAAATATAGTTGAAATTAGCTAGGTTACCGAAATCCTTTTCATAAGTAGACAAATTTATCACCAAGTAAGAAAGCATATTTTCTAAGACATATCATTGGTTTCATGGAGGAACTAGTTTCAGGGTATACTATCAATTTTATGGTTCTTATATCCATAATTACAATGTTTCATGTTATAATGTGTCTCTCCATTAGAATAATTGAAGGTATTTATTTATTGGGGGAAACAACGAAAATAAAAGTGATAGACCTGTGAGTAGGTAAACAATGAATGGAGACTCATATATGATGCCTATCCAAAATAGGTTTGACTTTATTGAACAAATTTTTAGAATGTGTGACCATAATGTTCACTATATAGAGTAGTATATGATAATGATTATATATTAGCAACAATAGTTTATTGAGAGAAATACGCTTCAAAATAAAATATAGTCTAAGAGGTTAGTTATTGTTTAGGTGTCTCTCAGAGAATGTTAGAGGATCAAGTCATGGATCCTATACATTTGATGATCATTACACATGATTGAGGATAAAAAAATCCTAAAAAATATAATAAGACTATTATGGTGTCATAAAATCATGAAATTGAATATCTGTGAAGATTAGAGGATTTGAATCAACTAAAATTGAGGATGAAAATCTAAAAAATATATAATTTTTATTGATGGGATCAAAAATTATCTAATAAGAGTGATTCAGTGGAAGGATGTTGTAAATTTGGTTATTTTAAAAATATAAACTTACCAAATCATGATAATTAAGGTTGGAAATACAATCACCACACGTGAGAGAACCATTGGAAACTTATTTTATATCATATACTTAAAGAATTCATGTTAATTGAGTACAAAAGATGATATCAACTGAGGAATGAATGGCTGAATCATCATTTTCAAATTAGTTTTAGGAAAATATTCAAATTTTATGTGGTTAGGATCATGAATCACCTTAAAAGAGAAAGGGAATAAATTTTTTAGACCCTTTAGGATGGTAAAATCACTAAATTCATTAATAAAAGAGTTTAAATTTATACAAACAAGCCTCTTGATTTGATACATTCATATTTTTGGACCCATGAGACAAAATTCCACTCCAGGTGATCATTATTTTATCACGTTTATTGATGTATTTTTACGAATGGATTAAGTTATGTTTATAAGGAATAAATTAGATGTGGTGGGCATGTTCAAAATTCGTAGTAGGATAGTTGAGAAATTTTTGGAGGTGTAAATTAAGATATTCATATATGAAAATGTAAAAGAATTCAAAATTAGATCATTTGAATATTATTTTGAAAAACATTCTATAAAGAATCACTAAAAACTTAATATACACCCCCATAAAATGGAGTTATTGTGAGTCAAAATTAGAATTTATTGGCGATGGAGAGAACTGTGTTGGAAAAAAAAAACCTCTCAATTTTTTTTACAGGGGATAAATTTTTGAAAGTATCCACATTGAAAATAGATTCTTGTTGAGAATAAACACTAACATGAATTAATATGATTTTTGTTAAAAAAATATATCCCATAGAAGACTAATTTAGAGTGTTTGGTAATCCTTTCTTGATAATGATTAAAAATGTAAATCAAGGTATATTTGACATGAAAAAATAATAGGTTATATTTTTGGGATATTTATCAAGTGAAAATGGGCAGATATGGTAAAACAAAGGGATTCACAACGTTTTAAACTGTTATGATATACATTAATTTAAAATTAACCAATAGTTACTGTTTTTAAGGTAACATATTTTGAGGATATTGTGGAATACAACAAACATATTATTGAAAAAGATAGTGTTATACATGCTAAAATTTAACCACAACCTATTTAAATTGAATTAGATGATACCAATAATGAATAAAATAACATTAAAAATGATATATATATATATATATATGAAGTCAAATAATCATTTGGAGGTGTAAGGTCGAATTAAAAGAGTGTTTGTACCTATAAAAACTAGAGGATACTGAGATTTTTCAACCAAACTGCTTTAATATATTAAGTTAGTACAATTAGAATTGGTGAATCTTTTTAGTATAAGGAATGTGTTTCTATAATGGATGAGGAGATGGATGAAATCAGAAAGAATTCCATTTGTGTACTTATCACAAAACCTAATGAAAAATATTCATTAGGACCAATTGGGTGTTCTGAAATAAGCTAAATGATCATAGATAAGTCATTCAGAACAAATATAGGATTTTCTTAAAAGGATACTCTCAATTTTAAGGCACTAAATTTCAATATACCTTTTCTCTGGTTTCTATAATAGAGGATATAAGAATATTTATTAATATGGAATCTCAAAGGAAATTAAAATTTATCCAATGAACATTAAAACTACCTTCTTTAATGGAGTCCTAGAAGAAGAGGTTTATAATGATAATCGTGAAGGCTTTGTTCTTGAAAATTATAGTTCTAATGTATTAAAATTGAAAAAGAAATTATATAGTTTGAAACAAGCTCGAAGGTCCTGGTATTAAAGGTTCGAAAACTATTTTAATGACTTGAAGTTTAAGAAAAGAAAAGTGGAAAACAATTTTTATATCAAAGAAATGAGAGCAGTTTATCTCATAAAAATTGTTTATTTTTATGGAATAATTTTTATAGATGATTGAGAGAGTGCATGAAAATAATTTTATAAATAAATAAAGACCAATTTTAAGATAACCACGATGGGTGAACAGAGAAACTTCTTGTGATTACAAGTGATACACAAAAATTTATCTTCTTACCCCAAGAGAAGTATGCCAAAAGTTTGAGATAGAGGAATAAAAATAGTTTCTCAAATATTCAAGTGGTATTAAAGTTTTTAATGGATTATAATGTTGATATTATTAATAAAATATAATTTTGAAATAAAATTGGTGGTTTCATTTATCTCATAACTTATATACTAGATATTTTCTTTGTTGTGATTGTCCAAGACAGATATCAGAGTGATCTAAAGGAGTCACATTTTAGGGATACTAAATGAGACCTTAAATATGTTTAGGGAAATATATGTTTTGGTCTTTTTACATGAAAGGTAATAACTTAACTCTTTTGATATTTACAAATAAATACTTAGTAGGTGACTATAATGATAGAAGTTCCACTTCAGGTGGAAATTTCCTCTTGGGAGAGAGCTATGTGATTTTGAATTAAAAAAATAAAATTCAATCACAGTAAGTATTACATTTCCAAAATTATTTATTCTAACCAGTTATTACACTAAAATGATTCGGATGAAGGAGTATCTTGATGATTTTGGGGGGGGGGGGGGATGTTTTAGAACCTCTCAAAATGTTTTGTGATAATCAGAAATTTTTTGACTTTCTAAAAAAAAATTTCAAGAATGAAGGTCTAATCACATTGATATTTGGTTTCACTTCTTCAAAGGGAGTGTTTTGAATAATGATATCAAGATGAAATTTATTACTATACATGATTATTTGGATACCATCTTCAAAAAGTAAATTCAAAAGGAAAAATTTGAGACCCTCAAGATAAACATGATTTTTTATCCTAATAGATAATCCATGAGAGGGTCCCCCACATAAGCTTGGATTATGTTATAAACTTGGTAGAAAAAGGGCCCAAATATTTGTTACCAAGTGGGAGAATATGTTCCCTTATTCTAAATTTCTTTTTCAATTTAGGAGGTTTGATCCTTGTGATAAGGGGGAGAAAACGATGCGGTTGGGAGAACATTAATTTAATCGGATAATAACTTATCAATTAGACAAAATTTATCTTATCATTAATATATGGAGTTCTCTAAAAAGATATACTCTAACTAGTGGGGAGGCTTCAAGATATTTTTTTGACGACAAAGGCTATGATTTGGTGTTTCTTTAATGAGAAATCTTGTTTTGAGAAAGAGTTTCATGAGTTTTATAATAAATCCAATGAGGGAGATTGAAGTGACCTTGCAATTATTAAAGAAGTTTTCTTTATTATAAAAATGATATTGAAGGTTTGAGAAAATATTTTAAGTGTTTTTCAGAAATCTGATATATCTTAGTGATTTATTGTGGTAGTTTTATAAGTAATTGTGTGAAATATGGAATAGTATAAGATGTATTAGTCTGGAATTTGTAAGATACCAGCTATAAAGTTTATAAGGAAGGTTTATATCATAACATATATTATCCATGTAATAAATACTATCTTTATTTTATATTTAAACCTTTTATGGAGTGTTCTCGGGATCGTTTGTAGGTACTCTTTTTCTTTGTATTGAGTACTTTTTCATTTGGAATTCACTTTTGGGTGTGTTTGTGTAAAAATTTCAAAAAGTAAGAACAAGGGTTTGTACATGGTGTCCACACGGGTTTCCCAAAACATGCACCCTATTAGGAGTAAATGTGAACCCCCCATAATAACTGGAACATGGTTTGGGTGCACAGTTAGGTCAAACTTCCCACCCTTTCCCAATATACCTTGCACAGTTTCAAATTTCACTCTATTTTTTATTTTAAAATCCACAGAACCCCTATAACTCACACTTTTCGACCCCCATTTGACCCTAGGAGGTATTTCATGATCATGGAGATCTTAAGATGAATGAAAAGCCTTCCCAACTTTCGTTCTTTATGATTCAAAGCCTAGATTGAATATCTACACCTCTCTCGGTAAGTGCATCCTATACCAGTTATTTTCTCATTATTCTCCCATTATTCTCTCTTTCTTTAATATAAGTAATACAATGTTTTGTTATTCCTAAATATATTTGGTGATATTTATATCTATGTTTATAGATCTATTTCTTGATTTAAGAGATCCCTATTTTCTTTGATATTAATTTTGGGTTTTAAGTTTCATATATCATTCTAAGTCATTGTGCCACTTAATTTTAATGATTTCTATTGGGAGATCATTCATCAAAAAATTGAGGTAAGTGTTTCTTCCCTTGTATATATATCTCTCTATTACATTTTTATCCCTAAATAAAATAGGGATGTTAATCCTATTTGGGGTCTAGATTTAGATAGAGGTTTTTTAGATCTCGATTCATTTAAATAATGGGTCTAGGAATTGAATAAGAGATCTTGTTCTATGTCATTATTCTATTGAAATTAGGGTTTTCTTTTTGTGGGCATTCTTTATAAATGTTCTTTTGGTAGGTGGTCAATGATTCAAATCTCAAAGTATTATTTTAAATTTTGTGTATGTAGTTATAGAACTTGTACTAGATGTTTAGAAATTTTATTCTTGATTGAATTAATTAATTTGGTGAATTAATTAAGTAATGGAATTATTCAAATTCGGGATATTTAGATTATAGAATTTGAGATTATTAATTTTTGGACTAATTATATGATATTTAAATTGTGAAGTTGAATAATTAATCATTATATTAATTATATAAATTTTGAATTGTTTGAATTAAGATAATTAATTGTTGAATTTGTTATATAGGTATTCAATTATTTGATTAGGATAATTAATTGTGGAATAAATTATAGAGATAGTCAATTATTTGATTGGGATAATTAATTTGGGAATTAATTATAGGGATATTGAATTGATTGAGTTAGAATAATTAGTCGGGGAATATATTGGGTATAATTAACTGATTGTGTATGAATAATTATTTAATGAAATAATTGGGAATATTGTTTGGATTATTTATACTAATTAATTGATGAATTAATTATTTGGATTTAGGGATTTTGAAATAGGTTAATTAATTTTTGAATTAATTAATTGAATTGATGGAATTAATTAATTGATGTATTAGTAAATTAAATTAATGCGATCATTTAATTGTTCAATAAAATAATGGGATTGATGGGATTAATTAATTTAGGAATTAATTAATAGAAGTAATGTGATTATTTAATTTTTGAATTAAATAATGGGATTAATGGGATTAATTGGATTAATTATTTGATGAATTAATTAATGAATATATTATGATTAGTTAATTGTGATTTAATTAATGTAATTGACAAGGAAAATTAATTGGTGAATTAATTAAAGGTATTTAATGTGATTAATTAATTGTGAATTAATGAATGCAATTAACGTGAACAATTAATTGGTGAATTAATTAAATTGTATTGAATGTGACTAATTAATTGTGGGATTAATTTTTGGATTTGAGGTTATTAATTAATTGGTGGGTTAATTAATGGGTATTGTTTCATTGATATAATCGAATGGGTTAGATTAATTAATTGGTGAATTAATTATTGGGGATTGTTGTGTAGATTTAATTGAGGGAATTATATAATTATTTTTTGAATTAATTATGAAATATTGAGATTACTAATTTGAGACAATTAATTGATAAATTAATTATGATATACTGGGATTTGAGAATTGAAATAATTAATTGCGTAATTTATTATGAAATATTGATATTATGAATGATGTAACTAATTTTGGAATTAATTGTTGGATTTTGAGTTGTGGATATTGATTAATTAAATAATGAATTAATTAATGGGTTTAAAATTGTTAATTAATTAGTTAATTAATAAAGGGAAATTATGTAATAAAATAATTATTGAATTGGTAATGAAATTTATGTGATTAGTTAATTGTTGAATTAACTAATATTATTAATGTGATTAATTAATTAATTAATTAATCAATATTAAGGATGTGATTAGTTAATTGTTGAATTTACAATAGAAATTGATGTGATTAGTTAATTGTTGAAATGGAAAATATTATTAATGTGATTAATTAATTTTTAAATTACTTAATGTATTTTATGTGATTAACTAATTATATAATAAATTAATATTAGTAATGTGATTAGCTAATACATAATTAAGTAGAGAAATTTATGTGATTAGTTAGTTACTCAATTAAATAGAGTAATTTATGTAACTATTAAATTTTTTAATTAACTTGAGGAATTGGTGTGATTAATTAAATATCAAATTAATTAATGTTATTGACGTGATTTGTTAATTTTTGTGTTAAATAATGAAATTTTTATGCTTAACTAATTGTTGAATTAGTAATGGATTTGGTGTAGACAATTTATTTTGAATTAATTATGTGTTGATGAATGGTAACAATGTTATTTGATTGGGATGTTATGAATGGTAGCATTATCATTCAGTTGTGAAAATGATGAATAGTTACATGGACATTCCGCCAAGTAATATGAATGGAAACATGGTCATTCAATTGTGTGTTATAAATGGTGAATGATAACATGGATATTTGGCCAAGTATTAAGAATGGTAATATAGAAATTCAAATGTGATACCTCATGCGGATTGATCAGATTCTGGAAAGGGCTGATGAAGATATTGAGGTTTGTGTGTCATTAGGAGCCTAATGGTTTCTGTGGTTAAATATTTATTTATAGATAATGTAATAACTGGTTACTTATGAATTTATATTATTTCTTAATACACATTCATTCAATTTCTATTTATTGAATATTATTTTAGACATGGTTTGTGGTGGCCTATTGAGTTTCACTCATGCCTTACTCATGATTCCTGATCAGTACCCGAATAGACTTTGTGTTTTCTGGACAAGTTATGGGAAAATTCAATGTATTAGATGGATGAGTTGGGATAGAGAATGGACAATAGAACCAGTCATGGTTTAGGTCCTACTTGGGAGTTGTCTGTGTCTTAAATTTTGGATTTTCATTTTGAGACTAGGCATATACTTAGCATGACATATCTACTATTCATTTTTGATTTTGTATTACAATATTGGTCATCTTAGGAAACTGGTTCTTTCAGTTTATGATTATGTTATTGGTTATTGTTCATTTACTTTTACTAGTGTATTAATATAATTTTAAAAAAGAGGGTACAAAATCCTAATGATAATTAACATAAAATCTCTCTTAGTCAGTATACTATAGAGTACAGGGAGGCGTTCTTGAGTTCAAGTGACCGACTAGTTCGAATCACAGATGTGTGGTACCTGGGTCAGGATGTTACAAAGTGGTACCAGAGCCCAGTTTTCTTTTCCTTTTCTTTTTTTTTTCTTACTATTTGGGAAAGATAGAAATGAGTATAGAAAGAGTCAGTCCTTGGTTATGATCTCATTCATGGGAGTAGCTACCTCATGTAAGGGGGATAACCCAAGTACCTATGGTGGGATTATTGTTATTTTTGTTTTATTTTATAGTTGAATATTTTTTTTACCTTGGGTGATACACTTATTCTATGTTGTAACTATTCATGTTTACATTTTATTAGATTTGACTCATGACCATATATAGAACGAGAGTTGAGTTTCCATGAATCATTCTATTAAATCAGGGTTATCATTACATGCATAATTTTAGGCTTTCATGGGAAAATGAGTTATGAGTAAGTTGTTGAACTTGATAAATTTTTCCTAACTTGTGAAATTGAAATGATAATGGTTTCTAACATAAAATAGATAAAAATTTTAAAATTATAAAATATGATAATTAATGGGTGTATAAATGAGAAAATTGAATAATGATAATGTGTTAACCCTTGTTAACCAGGACATAGATGTAAGATGGTTAAGTGTAGAGATAGTGCCTCAGTTTTGACCATATGGTGGGGAAACAGGGGAAAAACTTGTTATGGTTTTGTTTAAATCCACATTGTTAACAATGTTAATTTTTTTAATTAAGAATACTTTTTTTTATTTGTCCCTTGATATGGGTAGTTTGGGTAAAGAGAATAACTTAGTTTTAGAACTCGGTTGTGAGCTATGCAAGGGACCAATGAGTTTTAGATCGGTGCAACGAGATATCGGTAGGCAAGGAAGCCTAAGACTTTCGATAGGATATGGTGTTTCAATAGGGGGATGTAACATCAACAATGGAGGATTTATAGTATTATTCATCGATGATTTTTAGCATACTTTTAATTAGTGATGATTGTCTCCCCTACCTTGACATCATACTTAGTACATTGAGAATGTTTTGGATTTATTCCTAGCTACATGAATGTGTTTTGGTTGGATATGGGACATCATAGATGTTTTTTTTATGAAGTTGTATATGTGAAGTTGGATAGTGGAAGGTACACCATTGGTAGTTTATGGATGAGGTTCTCATAATGAATCAAATTATTATGAACACCATGGTGGTTGAGTTACTTGAAAAGGGGGTATTAACGACACTCCAAAGGTGGGGAGCGATGTGTCGGTAGTAGGTGTGTGGAGTAAGATATTAGGTTGGAAGTGGTGGAATCGAAATGCCAATGAGGAACCTAAAAGGTGCATGTTTAAATTCCTTGGGGAAAGGTTCGGTAGGCCTTCAAGGTGGTGGACATATGTTCTTTCCAGGAAATTTTATATGGAATGACTATGTTCCAATGTTGAATAATTTCTTATGGTTGTTGGGAACAATGAGTTAGGAAACACATCAGTGGCCTGATTCTTTTAAATTGGAATCTTAGATAATATTTGGAGTACAGCTCGAGGATGGCGTATTATAAGGTGGGGGGATTTTAAGATCCCGACCTTTTCTGGAGTTGTTTAAGGCTTTTTTGTAGGAAATATTATTCTTTTTATTTAGTACTTTTTATTTGGATTTTACTCTGGGCTGTGTATGGGTGAAAATAAGAAAAAAAAAGGAAGAACAAGGGGATGCAAATGGTTGGAGTATGGTTTTCCCAAACTGTACACCCTCTTAGGAGTAACCATGCACCACCATAATAAATGTCACATTTTTAGGGAACATAGTTAAGGTAAACTATGCATCCCTTCTGAGCAAACCACGCACAGTTAAAAATATCACCCAATTTTTAATTTTGGAATACCCTGAACGCCCAGAACTCACCCATTTTGACCCCCATTTGAACCTAGGAGGTGTTTCACAAATTTGGATCTCTTAGGATGAATTCCATGACTTATCAAACTCATTTATTCACAATTTAAATCATAGATAAAAAATCCACACCTCTCCAAGTATGTGAAACTATCACGATTCGTTTCTCATTTTTCTCCCATTCTTCTCGCTTTCCTCCAGAGAACGAATCCCCTATTTTGTTTAATCTAAATATTTTTTTTGATATTGTGATCTAATATTGTAGATATAGATCTATATTTATGTTATTTTTATTTTATTTGATATTGATTTTGGGTTTTAAGTTTCAGATCTCATTCTACATCATTATAACACTAAATTTTGGGGGTTTCCATTAGGAGAACGTTTGTCAACAAATTTAGCTAAGGGGTTATTACCATGTAGATCTATATCTCTATTTTGATCCTCTCACTAGATAAAAGAGGGATTTTAATCTGTTGTTGGATCTATATTTAGATCTGGGTTTGTTATATCTTGTTTCTTTTAAATCTTGGATCTGGGAATTGAATCAAGATATCATTCTACATTGTTATTCTATTGAAATTAGGGTTATCCATTAGCAAGCATTCTTCACTACCATTCTTGAGGTAGGTAGTATATAATTCAAATCCCAAAGCATTAATTGAAATTTTGTGTATGTAATTTTAGAATTTCTATTAAATGTTTAGAAATTATGTTCTTGAATAAATGAATTAGTAAAGGTAATTGATCAAATTGGGGATATTGAGATTATAGGTTTTGAGATAGTAAATTGTCAGATTTGTTATATGATATTGAGATTTTGGCGTTGAATAACTAATAATTATATTAATTATTGAAACATTGAATTTTTTGAATTAAGATAATTAATTTTTGAATTGATTATAGAGGTATTTAATTGGTTGACTAGGATAATTAAATGTAAAATAAATTATAGAGATATTCAATTATTTGATTGAGATAATTAATTGTGGAATTAATTATAGGGAAATGGAATTGGTTGAGTAAGAAAAATTAATTGAGGAATTAATTGGGGATAATGAATTGATTGAGTTTGAACAATTAATTTGTGAATTAATTGGGAATATTATTTTGTTTAGTTAAAATAATTAATTTAGGAATTGATTATTGGGATTTTGGGATTTTTAAAGAGATTAATTAATTTTTTAATTAATTAATGGAATTGATGAGATTAATTAATTAAATAAAAAATTAATAGAAGTAATATAATTATTTAAATATTGAATTAAATAATAGGATTGATGAGATTAATTAATTGATGAATTAATTAATGGAAGTAACCTGATTATTTGAATGTCGAATTAAATAATGGGATTAATGGGATTAATTAATTGATGAATTAATTAATGGAAGTATTGTGATTAGTTAATTGTGAATTAATTAATTAAATTTTCATGGACAATTAATTATTGAATTAATTGATGGGATTAAATATGATTAATTAATTGGCAATTAATTAATGCAATTGACATGAACAATTAATTTTCTAATTAATTGAAGGGGATTGAATGTGACTAATTAATTTTGGGATTAATTTATAGATATTAAATGATTAATTGATTAGTGAATTAATTAATGGGGATTATTGTGTTGATAGAAGTGAATTAGTTAGGTTATTTAATTGGTGAATTAATTAATGGGGTTTTTGTGTAGATGCAATTGAGTGAATTAGATAATTAATTGTTTAATTTATTATAAGATATTGAGATCATTGAATTGAGATAATTGATTGATAAATTAATTATAATTTATTTGGATTTGATAATTGAGATAATTAATTCTGTAATATTGAAATTATGAATGAGATAATTAATTGTAGAATTAATTATGAGATTTTTAGTTGTGGATATTACATAATTAATTGCTGATTTAATTAATGCGAATGACGTAATTAATTAATTAGAAAAATAATTAGGTGGAATTATGTAATAAACTAATTTTTAAATTAGTAATGAAATATGTGTTATTGGTTAATTTTTGAATGGACTAAAATTATTGATGTGATTAATTAATTATTGAATATTTACTGTGATGATTTAACTGTTGAATTAAATAATGTATTTTTTGTGATTAATTAATTTGGGAATTTATTAATATTATCGATGCGATAAGTTAATAGTTTAATTAACAAGTAAAATTGATGTGACTAGTTAATTCTTTAATTGAATAATATTATTTATGTGATTAATTAATTGTTAAATTAATTAATGTTTTTGATATGATTAATTAATTAAGGAATTAACTAATATTATTATTATGATTAGTTAATTTTTTAATTGACTTGATAAATTGACGTGATTAGTTAATTACTAAATAAAATAGAGGAATTCATGTTACTTGTTAATTGTTTAATTAAATAGATTAATTGATGTGATTAATTAATTTTTAAATTAATTAATGTTATTGATGTGATTAGTAAATTATTGAGTTAACTAATGCAATTGTTATGTTTAATTAATTATCAACTTAGTCATGGAATTGGTGTGGATAATTAATTTTTTTAATTAATTATGTGTTTATGAATGGTAACATGGTCATTTGATTGTGAAGTTATGAATGGTAACATGGCCATTCAGCTATGAAATAGTGAATAATAACATGGATATTCGGCCAGGTAATATTAATGGTAACATTAACTTTCAATTATGTAATATTAAATGGTGAATGATAATATATATATTCAGCCAAGTATTAATAATGGTAACATGGAAATTCAAATGTGATATCCCTTCAAGATTGATCAAACTTTGGCACAGGCCAATGCATGTGTTGAGGTTTGGGTGCCTTAGGAACCCGAGGGTTTATGTTGTTAAATAATGATTTATTGATAATGTGATAAATGTTAACTTATAAATTGAAATTATTTATTTATACAACTTCATACACTTTCTAATTCATGTATATTATTTTAGACACTATTGTAGGTGACCTACTAAGTTTTACTCACACCATACTTGGGCTACCTGATCCGTACCTGAATAGATTCGTTTTTGTTTTCTGGAAAAGTTAAGGGGAAAGACTCTATATTAGTTGGCTGAGTGGGTATGGATCATGGATTAGGGAACCCTTTGTGGTTTGGGACCCTCTTGGGAGTTTTTAGTTTATTAAATTTTTGGTTTTCATTTTGACACTTGGAACATACTTAATATGGAATATCTATTATTTATTTTTGATTCTATATTCCAGTATTGGTCAGATTATGACACTAGTTATTTCATGTTAGTGTTATTTTATTGGTTATTATTCATTTATTTCCACTGGTTTATTACTCATATTTGAAAAAATAGGGCATAGTCTACCCATGATCTATAGTGGACCCTCACTACTAGTCGGTAGCCTCAAGCATATGGAAAATCCATCTTCAAGTCATGTGATCGACCGGTTTGGGGCATCGCTGCATGGCACCTAGGTCTGGACGTTACATGTTATAATAAAATAAAATTCTTATGAAAACAATGGATTGTGAGATACAATAATCTTGTAATATGGATAGTATATAAGAGATGAATCTTCTATGATATAATGTTATCATAAGATAGGCCAGGGCATAAGAAATATAAAATGTATAAGATAAGTGTGCCTCCTTAGAAAGGTTTCATATTTCATGAGCTCTGCATAAGACACTAATTTCATAAAATAGTTGTTTAATATGATATTCCATCTCATAAGATAATATTTTTTCATATGTTTTCAAATATTTTAGAAAATCTAATAAGATAAGAGATTGAATTAGATGATACTTTTTTTGGGTGATTATTTCTAAATTTTTGTGGGATCTCTAAAAAAATGATTATAGACCATTTTCATGGATGTATTAATGAAGATTAATGGAATATCATATCAGGTGAATTCCTTGAGAGAATTTATATTCAAATTCAAAAGCATTAAATGATAATAAAACTAGAATGTTTGATTTATTATTCCAGGTTCATGATCCTATTTTTGAAGGGTGTTTTCTATAACCACTATTCACGAATATCCATAAATAACCATGTTAATATTTCTAACAATTATTGAGTAAGTATTAAATTTGGAACTAAAGTGAAATGAGTTGTTTGAGATTTGAGAATAGACCCCGATACATCAAATATTTATGAAATTATATATCATGAAGAGGTAATTTGAGGAACATGATATCTACTACATAGGAATATTATGAATAAGTTAAAGCATTATGAATCTATTTATCTTGATTTAGGTATTTAGAGAAAGAGGACCATCTCTTGTGTGTATGATCTCATGCACGAGTTGTTTATTCTGAACTAGTTTAAGGAAGAATAATATGCTCTGTTGCATTTATATTTATCTAAAATTTAAATTATTTCATTAATAATATTAATTCCTTAATTATAAATAATCTGGTGATGATCTAAAGATATTATTAAATCAAGATTGATGAGTCTTTTTGAAGGTTAGTCGAACCAGAGTAAAAAATGCCCATTTTTCTTCTATTAAATTTCGAGTTTAAGGATTTTATTTTCCATTAAATTGTACTAGCCATTATAATCCTTATAAATATTCAACGATGTATTATACCCCACTCTTCTAATAATGATTATATTAGTGATAATCCAGTTTTCAAAAAATTCCCCAGATCTAAAAAATATTAGGCACTCATATTGAGTCCAAACCTTTTAAAATCATTGGGTGTTGTGTATTCTATATTCTACTATTATAATTGAGGCGAGAACAAGTTTATACTAATAGGATAAATACTTTAATCATCCACATATGTTTAATTTGAAATAATTTATAAATCATATAACACTTATTCATCCTCCTCACAGTGGTATTCTAGCTGACATAGGTATTTCAACCATATTTAAACAATTACCAAATTAATCATCCAAATAATTCTAATGTGGTATAATATCCCAAATAAATCTCTTAATTTTATTAATTAAAATTAAGTTTTATAAATAACTAATAATTTAATTATAAGATCTTTATATTTGGTCCTTATGTTTTTAATTATAAACCCTTTATAAATCACAGTAACAATTTTTCTATATAAATATTTTATATAAACATTACAAGTCATTCTATAAGTGTATGATAAGTTATCATAAAAATTATTTTCAAGGAATCCCATGAGATTATGTTATCGCATAATGTATTATTATGGATTAGTGACACAAATTATGTTGTACATTACACAATGTCAAGTGGATAACCACAACATATGTTGTCTCACAACATATTGTCACGTTGAAATTTTTTGATACTATATTTTGGTGGAAATAGACCCAAGTTTCATTATTATATAACATACATGACACCTTAAACTATATATTACTTTTTAAGTATAACATAATGTCAATATATAGTGAAAAATATTCTATCAAATAATCATAATATGAGAGTATCTCAGGGGAATATGTTATCACATAACATAATATCATGTTTTCTCACCACAAACTACATTATCAAAATAATATAATTTTATGTGCCTTTGTAGATTATGTTATATTATAATTGTAAATTTTATTTTTATCTTGAGATTACAATAATTCTTAACATAATGTTATGATGAAATTATTTATTTTGAAATACATGATTTCATGAATTTAGAAACAAGGTAAGTTCTAATACCATTTCTATGTTTCATAGAGGTAAAATAACACTTATTAGAGGTAACAAAAGAAATTTAGAATCCTATACCAAGATCTCCATGATAGGATATTAAAATCATTTGTAAAACTATAAATGAATGACCTATAAAAACATACACACCTTTCAATATATAAACCATCACTTTATCATTAGTACCTTCAAACACCTTTATATATTATTGATAATAATCACTTAAGTGGAAGTTAAAGGACACCTACTTCCAGAGATATCCATGGACTAACTAAAAAAAACATATATGTGAGAATATCCATCATGTATGGTGTTCTAGAATCTCATGGTGAAAAGGAGGTAAGAGAAATATAACTTCAAGTGATTTGGAGTCTTGGTCAAGCATTAATATAACATACAAACATACACCTACTATATTATGGTAGTGGGGGTTTATAAACCCCCTAAGGATTATCCTTTACCGATGCATGTATCATCTTATGTGTTATACAATAGGAATTAATGGATTATCTACTTCATATGTTTCATTAATGAATAAACAACCTCACCTATGTCACATCTCATGAAATAGTTATTTCTAGATAACATATGTGGAATATTCATTGAATGATAACATTTATCACTCATCCATAAATGATTGAAGGTAGTAGCAACATCTCATCCATACTATAATCCTACAATAAATTGTGCAAATATATTATCAAGATATACATATCATGCATATCATAATACATTGGTGATATCTTATTCATAATAAATTTCTTAAGGGTCTCTCCTCCTTAAATTAATATGAGGTGAACCCCATAAAATCCTCAGATATAAAGGAATTTATAGGAGTGTGGTCCATAATAAAGGGAAAATTTTTATTCTCATTGATGATATGGATATTTACTTACTTAATATTATGGAAGAGCCCCATTATGAAGATATTCCATTATGTGATAATTATAGTTGGTTGTTGTGTTAGTTGGAGAATATGGGGACTCTTCTTGACCAAAGGTGACATCAACTTTATTAATTTCCTCTATTCCAGAACTTAAAATAGGGAGACCACTATTCAATGTGAAATATGGACAACAATATATTTATAATTTATATCTTTTTAGAAGGTGGGAAGATTTTCCATTGTATATAATTCATCTTATATGAGCATGTAATGTGGGACAAAATCTGGTTTTATGGAAATTATTACACTAATTCCCAATCATAATCATGTATGGGTATAAACTAAAATTTCTTTATGGAATAGTCTCGCTTTCATTATCAAACTATTGAATCTAAATCACCATTATTATTTAATTATAAAATTGGTATGCTTAAGGAAAATTAAAAACATGTGATGAGTTCATGGTAATCTACATTATTATGAGAACGTCCCTCTAAGAGAAAGAAAGAGTAGGTAAAAATTTCCCTTACTGGAGAAATTGTGAAAATTCAAAAACCCATCCCTATTAAGATTCTATTTCTCTATCCTTTTCTCATTCAGCCTACAAGAGACACCATAAAATTACATATTCCATTTATGAATAATTCACATATATAGAAAATTACTTCATTGTGAAGTTCTATGTTTACATGAAACTCTTCAAGGGAAAGATTTGATGTGATGAAATACTTTAACACTTTTACTTTGATCACATTTTTTGATAAAAAATTGATGTGAAATTACCATAGTAAGACAACCCATCTTTATAATCATCCCATTCACATAAGATGAATATGAATATATTTAAACAAGTACACATGAGATTTTTATTGGATCTTATGATGTTTTAGATAATTTTGTATTTTATGTACCATGAATATCAACATGATGAATTCTTATTGATTTTAATATATCAACTTTAAACTTATATAAATTTTCTTATAATATAATAAAGAATATTGTCCTTCCTAACATCATTTTTATAGGCAAGGATATCCCTAAGAGATTATTCTAGGTGAAAAACATAAAAAATAAGGGGGTTATATTCATCAAGTAAAATTAAAACTGGTGATTTTAACATATGGAATTTTATATCATTAAAATGTTTATAAGTTACACCAGACCAATAATAAACCACTCATTTCTCAATATTTTTTTTGAAATGAAGTCATTTACCTATAAGGTTCATGATGGCGTTCCTAATATTGGTAACACAACCTTAGAGTCATCTTAACTATCTAAGGTTTAAAAGAGGGTCCATATTATACATTAAACAAGTTTTCTCTTGGGAAACATTAATACCAAAATTATGGACCATAAAACAAATAAATATTATATTTATTTGCGGTGACCCAAGAACAACATACCTATAAATTACAAAATTTCACATGAATATTCATTACACCTAAAAATAAAGAACACCTAAATAGATAATAGTCTAGTGTATTTGGATATTTGATGCATAATAAACTTATTTTACAACATTTTCAACATCTTCCATAAATATTCTTCTAAAATTACACCCTTTTAGACACTTCATACATAATAATTCCCCTTATAGTATGGAGAATATAAATAAAATAATGAGTGAGCTCAAGTGCTCAGTAACAGTAAACCTAAGAGATATCAATTGGAGATCATAAGTGAGAATAATATAAGCATGTGGGTATGAGAAAATAATTAAGGTTCATGAAAATAATATAAGACATTCATACCCAATAAAACCTTGATCATAAAATCATTATTCATGGAACAAATCATTTTACATAACATAATAAATGAGACATATAAATATGAAAATATGTGTCCATAATCATGATATATAGATCATAACATAATCATGGGTCATAAAAAAGATATGTGGTACGAAAATAACAATAATAAATCATTAAATTATGAGGAAACCCAATCATACCAATGAATTTAGTTTCAATAAAACCAAATCATACCCACACAATTAGTTGTGAGAAAACCCAATAACACCCAACAATTTATTTTTCAACAAACCTCATGATATCAACAGATTATTCAATAAGAAAACAAAATAATTCAATTGAATTATATCATGATATATATAAATTTAACCAATTAATTTAAGGGTTATAATAGAACCACCAATCCTATTAACATACTATACATATGTCTGTGATAAGTTCTTGAAAACATTCATAATTCCATCACATCTTAATTAAACCATGAAAAATAAATGGTATCTTGATAACATTATAAAAACTTAATCATAATCCATCCACATAAATAATTGCAATGCTATAATTAGATAATGTCCCTATTAAAGCATAATAAACTTCAAAATATTATGAAATTGATGCAAACCCATTTTATAATAACATTAAATTTTTTTTTTGAAGAATAATAAGGAAAATAATTATTTTAATAAATTTTATTAAAATGAAAAATACACAAAACAATGGGAATAAATATTACATTGTGAAACATTGAAAAATTATATAGGAGTCTTAATTATAATAAAATTTCATAAAAGTGATAAAAATAATTTATGTTTAAAGTGCTAAAATAGAAGATTATTTTCACGCTATTCTAAAGAGAGTATAAGTTCATGGAAAACAACCACACCAAAAGCATTAAAAAAATATTCATTAAAAAAGTAAATTTCATTTAAAAATACCATAATAAATCTTGTAATCATTGATAAGGATATACATAAAACAAAATAATTAACATTTACATGGAGGAGAAGGACTCCTAGCTGAAAAGAAGAGGTAACGTTGGTTTCTCATATAAGAGTCACTTCAAGTAAATTATGAACCAAATGGGAAATTAAATGGTAAGAGGCCATATAAAACTAATTAAAAAAATAGAATAATATATATTTTATTTTAGATATAAGAACATATAATTTTATTATATTAATGTTCAAATATAAATAATCTCTATTTAAAAATGAAAATTGTAAAGGATTCCTTAAAACATTGGTAAATTTTGAATCAAACTCCATTAAAAGAGGGAAAGTAAGATAGATTTTTAAATCAATTAAATTTAATAAAACATATGATAAAATTACATACATGGGAAGTATAAATACCAAAAAATGAATACTAGTGTTGAATATGAATTATCTCTTTACGAATGGAATATTGAAATGATAAAATCTTACCTATACTCTTAACTTCTATGGAAATTCATTAGCCACCCATATAATAAATATAACCATATTAATCTCATATTTAATATCCTTATTCATATATATTACAATTTTTATTATTCTATTATAATAATTTATTACACATATATTAGTTAGTTATTGTTTATTTTCATCATCTGATGTTACAAATTTTGATCATTTCATACATGTTTCTTAAGGGCAATGTCGATCCTTATAATTTTATACCCAGTTATTCATTCATATATTGATAAATGTAGTGGAATAATTTTGTTCCAATTATTTATGTATTTCCTTGTTCATTTGATTGAAAGTGTGGGTATGGTTTTTGAGAGTGACTTCCACATTTCAGTTAATTTACAGATATTGAGGAGTTACTTTATAATGATTGTTAAATTTTATGTCATTATTATAGAACCCTATATTCAGTCAAAATTTTTAATTCTTACTTTAATATTACTTTATTTTTGGAAATCACAAAAAAATTCTTAAAACTTATTTATGATATCTTTATTTACAAACTATTTTATAATGTTTTTATAGGAAAATTATATTTTACCATACTTAGAATAAGTTCTAAAGTATCATGAATATAAAATTACAATTCTTTATTTGGATTATCTTAATGAGTATGTGTCTAAAAAACATAGTAATCCCCATTATAAATTTATGTGTTAGGGTTTCTAAATTTTATTTTGTACTGAAAAATTCTTGATAATCATACTGATATCGGTACCAATAAAACCGAGATCAAACACATAAGTATTATCTTATTGAATTTGATAAGTAAGTCTATTAGACTAATTAAGTTCATAGTATAAATATGGAATACTCATTTCTAATGTATGGAAAATCATTAACTCTATAATGGTGTTAACTAATACAATGTTAGGGCTTCAGTTACACCATATCATTTTGAGCTATCAAGTGCTAGGTGTCTAAATTCATTGCAAAAAACTCAGGAAAATATGACTATAGGGAAATAAATATGGCCATTGAAAGAATTCCTATTAACTCCATGTCATTTGAAGAGTTTAAAGCTAGTCAATTAAATTATCTCCCTATCTTTTAGAAGAATACATACTTTGAATAACTCATTCTTAATATTTTTATTTATTTAGAGAGTTTTCATTCTGAAGAAAACCTTGTCAAGTTGTATCCTTACGAATTGCTTAGTAATTTCTTTTTCATCCAATCATCTTAATGAAAAAGGGATTTTGGGGCTAGGAAAATAGTGAATCTAATCCGTCGGATCGAGGGAAACCAAAATTTTGATAGATATATATTTCGATCATCATATCGAGGGATTCTATGGATAGAAATACTAATCTATTATGATCAATATTTCAAGGGATTTTCTTAGTAAGGAAAGATATAATTTATTGTAATTATAAAGCAGTGGATACCATTAGTCAAGGTTATAGACTATCTTTCTATTATTTTTAATAGTTATATTTTTAATAGATTAAAAGTAATTATTTATTCCTTTTTCTAGTGTATAATTTTTTTTAAAATGTTTTTTCCCTCCGAATGCTGAATATGTGGTAGATTGAATATTTTTTGGTCAAGTATTGTGGATGAAACACACACTCACTAACTACAGATTTATTTTTACTGAAAATAAAATACATTTTGATAACTCAAGTTCTATTTCCTTAAGTAAAAACCTAGTACATCACCATGGTGTTATGCACATAGATATAATACACCATTTCCTTTAGGATCACACACTTAAAGGAGATATAATTTTATAATTTATCAAAATTTAGGAACAAATTGCTGATATTTATACAAAACCACTTCCTTTAGATAAATTTGAATAAATTATAAAAATCAAGGAATGATTAACCTATAATAATCATTAGTATCTACTTATTTTTTACCCATATACTTACATTAAGTTAATCTTTTTTATAGGGGGAGTACAAATGTTTTTTATTTTTTAAAAAAAAATTAGTTTTTTAAAAATTTAGTTTTTCAAAAATTTCATTATAATGGGTTTTCTAAGATTATATATTTTTATTAAATAATTAGAGTTATAATCCTCCAAAATTATTTCCAATCTCTAAAAATTTTATAAAATTTTTGGATTCAAAATTTATAAAAATGTTTTTTGATTTATAAAGTTTTCATAATGAGTTTTTATTTTAGAAATATCATTTTTAGTTTTGCATTTAAAACTATCTAAATTAGAGTTCTTTTAAAAAACATTATATTTAGTTTTTTAACTATAAAACTATTTTTAAGATTATAATAATATTCTAGTTAAATATAATAATAACAATTATTCATACCAATGGATATTTTCACTCTAAAACGTAGTCTTCTATTATTTTATTTTTTAAACTATCTCATTACATTTCTTATTTTTATTTTTTTGTTATGTTTTTATATTTTTTTAATAACATTGTTTTATTTTCAAAATATATAAATTTTTTATTGTATTCATTATCAATATAATGAATTTCTATATGAACTTCTTGAGTTCAAAATATTTTGAAATCTTTCTTCAAATCAATATCACCCATCAGATCAGTTTGTTTTTATTCACAACTATTGGATATATTTTGAAAGTTATATCATTACACTTGATTCCTATATAAATAGTGACCCCACTTGTACCACATCAGTTGTTATAGGTTTTTTCTCCCCAGATATTGACCCCTTTAAATTACTCAGTATGAAATATCATCTTTACATCCGATTCTTTGGCTTCAGTTTCAAAATTTAATGGCCACAATGGAATTTTTTTTCCTAAATGGTACATTTTCAATGAAATATTAGTTGAATGTGATTTTTATGATAAGTATGATTAAACAATAAAAAATATTATTTCTTTTCAAGGATGGTAATAAATATGTGTTGAGAAACCATATAAAAATTTCAAATTATTTTATCCTGATGTTGTAGATGAGATTTATACATCAAATATGTTTTCAGATAGAATGAGAATGATAAGTTTTGTTTCAAAATGTATGGAAATAGATATAAAATTTCCTTTAAGAAATTTCCAAATTTGGTTAGAATTCAATCATAAAGAGATTCTTTTTGTTCTTCAAGAAATTTTCTTGTAGAGATCAGTACATTAAATAGACAAATAGTAGAAGATTCCTTTTTTTATCATTATGAAAAAGTCAAGAAAGTTTCACATTTGACTCCAGATAATCATGTTGTTTCCCTTTTTATGAAAGGATTATTAATACAAAGGAAATTATACTGATATATTTTGAAATTTAATGATTTTTTTTATTTTAAATTATTTATTGAACAAGAGGAAAATTGATCTTGTCAAGTTTGACCTTCTCACAGTTCACAATATAAGAACATGTACAATCAAATCAAATATCATCACGTTTCCTACTTTCTTACGAAATATGGTTATTGAATATATCAATTTTTTATAGTGGACAAAAAATAGTCTCCATTGAGAGAAAATATTTCTTTTATAAGTGATGATACGATGAAGCAAATGAGAATTGTTTTTGCTAAAAAGTCTAAAAAATTTGTTGAGAAAGTTGGTGGTACTACATGAGAAGAAAAAAAAATAAAGGAAAATAGAAAAGGTTGAGAATAATAATAAGAAAAAGAAATCAAAGACTTCACCATGGAAGAAGTAAAATAAACCAAAGAATCTTCTTGATGAAATTTGTGATGAGTGGATGAATAAGAATAAAGAAAGGAAACAAGGAGACCCTCAAATCAGAATTGACCATACCGAGTCTAAGTCATTGAGAATACATGGTAATGATACATTGAAAAAAAGAAAATAATGAAAATAAAGAACAATAAGAAGTTTATTTATTCTCAACTTTGAAAAATTTTGTTGAATTTTTTTGACATAATGACTGGGAATGTTGTTCTTCCAAGTTCCTTTGACAATCACATTAATCAAGATTCTGGGTTATTTTTTAAAGAAAACAAAGTAGTTTATTTTTATGTTATATATGTGGACGATAATGTTAAAGGAAATATTGGTGGGTATGAATTAATACCAACAATTCAAGAAAAATAATTGGAATCACAAATTGTCGGAAAGAGAGATCTTAGAACTATGAGGCTGTTAGAAAAAGAACTTGAAGAGGATATTAGAGAGAAAATACCAGAAGAAAATGTTGATGGAAAAGAATTTGAGAAAAAAATAAAGATATGATGAATAATAAGATGATGAATATGAATCGGTTTTAAAAATGTTTAGAGAATAAGTTAATGATGATGATGAAGAGGATAAACAAAATGAAAATAAATATGCAAATGATAAAGACAAAACTCAATCCAAAAATAATTCCTTATAATCATCATCATCATCCTCATTGGACTTTCTATCTAATAATCATAAAAAAGATAAATCTAGATGTTCCAAGGGGGAATAATTATCATTTTATGAAGAAATGAATTGTCTTTAAGAAGGATAAAGGTGATCAAAATTCAAATACCAAAGTTGATGATAAAGTTGAAACTGATGATTTTGACATCATTGAATTATCTAATGGAAAAAAATTAAATAACAAGAAATTTTATAAATAATTAAAAAATATTGATAAAAGAAAATAAAGAAATGATACTAGAACAAGTAAGATAAAACCTCATGAGGTTCCACAAGAACATTCTCACTCAGCTAGAATAATTGATTTTGAAGGAGTTGATTATATTGTTAGTTCTTTGAAAAGTTTGGAAGGAACTATTCCCAATTTATAAAACCTTTAATATTGATTCCAACTTATTCAAGAAAGTCTTAATGAAATGTTAGAATTGATAATGGTTTTAACAAATAAAATTATTAATATTGAAACTCAGTTAAAATTTTCTCAATAATGTTCCCAAAAACATAATATGTTATGTGATCATATGGTTAAATGGTATTATCATCTTGATGCTGATATTAAATTAAATTATGATAATTTCTATTATTTAAATAGTTACATGAAATAATCAGCTTAATCCATCAATAAATTTTCTAACAACATAGTAGATTGAGTAAAATTTTATGAATAATGGAAAGATAAAACTCATGATAATACTGAGGAAGTTGATGCTTTGAAAAAAAGGTTAGAGATATGGAGATTTAAATATCCAAACTTTTATCTTATGAAGATGAAGTTATCATACTCAGAGATCAGAATAAATATTTTTTTATAGATCAGATTCAGTAAGAAAGGTTTGAGAAGCATGATAAATTTAGACATGAGTTAAAGAAGTTAAAATCCTTCTTCAAGACTTCGATGAAGAAAGATTAAATCTTTTTTCCTTTTGAACTCTCATTGTAATTATTTTGAAAAACATTTGAAATTGTTTTCAATATATGAATTATATTTCCACAAAATTCTGATTTGATTTTATTGTTTTCAAATTATGATTTGTTGAATTTTATTTCATATTTTTATGGATGATTAGTTAGTTAATTATATTATTTTGTATGTTTATTTTTATAACTTATTAGGAAACATCAATGTTATTCACCAATCCATTTTTAGAATCACAAAGGGGTAAATTTTTATATAAAGTGGGAGAAATATTTTTGGTGGAGATTTTTTACATAAGGAGATATATTTATTTAAGGGGGAGAATACGATCCTTAGTGGAAGATATTATCCTAATGGGGAGTTTATCATATTCAACATCATACTATCCATCATATTTAGAAGAGTTATAAACATATGAGGAGTTAGGGTTACAAATAATAACTTTGAATATGATGTACTAAAAAGAAAAAGGTTTATAAGTCTTTTATGTTATATTTTATTTAAGATTTTGGGTTTGTCTTTTCAAAAAAGGGGGAGGTTATGGAGGAAAAATTTCAACTTTTTTAATTTTCCATTCCTTTAGTTTAATAAAAAACAAACGCCTTCGTAAAACCTATTTACTATGTTTTTATGTCCAAACTACTTTAGAATGATTTCATCAGAAACATTAGGTTTTTCCATGCCTAGAATAAGTTCAAAAGTTTCATGAACATAAACTTAAAATTCTTTATTATTATTAGCATAATGTGTATGTGTATGATAAAAATTGAACTCACCTTTATCAGTTCATGAATTAGACATTCTATTTTTTCTTTCATACTAAAAATTTATTGATAATCAGACTAATACCGGTACTAATTTAATTGGACTAAACTCATAATTATTATCATATTGACTTTGATAAAGAAGTCCATCGGACTGAATATGTTTATTATGTAAATATGGAATAATAATTTCTAATGTAAGAAACATATTTAATAGTATAATGGTGTTAATGATTAAGAAATAAGACCTTCAGTTATGATATATAATTATAAGATGTCAAGTTCCAGGTGTCCATAGTCGTTTTATCAAACTAGGAAAAATATTACTATTGGGAGATCAATATGACTGTTGGAAGGATGCATATGAATACTAGGACATTGGAAGAGTATGAATCTAGTAAATTACAGTCAATCATGATTTTTTAGATGAATATGTAGTGTGAACAACTTATTATTAATATTTGTATTTTATTTGAGAGTTTTCATTCTGAAGGAAACCTTTTTATGTTTTCTCCCTAAAAATTGTTTTATAATTTTTTTCGCATCCAATAATCTTAGCTATTGAGGGATTACGGGGAAAGGAAAGAAGATAATATGATCCATAATATTGAAGGATACCAAGTCTAGGTGAAAATAGAATCTGATCAGGATATTGAGATATTTACTTAGCAAGGAAATATAAATTTTGATGTACGTATAAAATAGTGGATAACTTAAGTATGGGTTATAGACTACCTTTCTTCTATGTTTAAAAGAGTCATCTTTTATATAGATTTAAAGTCATTATTTATTATTTATTCTATATTATTTTAGGTTTTTTACATGTTTTCATTTCCACTGTACATTTTAATAGAAAGTGAAACATCATATTCATCTTTTTAATCAGTTTGTTTTATCTATGATAATATGATTATGAAAATACTACACTTATAATTAATCCTATTCATTGTGATTAGGACACTTTGATAATTTGATCCATAGAGATTTAGATATTTAATCTAATTTAGTAAGACTATAACGAGATTTTGATTCTATGATTATGATCATCATACTAAGTTCTAAGCGTAATAAATATACTTTAAGAGGTTTGTGTATTATTTCGTTCAATTGTTTTGAACTATGTTTTTAACTACAATTCACCCCCATCTTGTATGTATTATATTTTGAGAAGATCATACAATCCAACACAACATTTAGGAAATATATTATTCCCTTATATCATATATTAAAAAATTAATATTATAATTCTTATTCATTGTGGAAATGGTGATGTTGATATAATTAACATCATTCATATAGGTTGTTCAACCAACCAAAAAAAGAAAATGATAAACTAATGAATGATTAAATGTTTAGAGTTATTTAATTGTAGTATCATCTTTGTATAAGTATAATAAAATTTATATAAAATCATTATAATGGTTAAAAATGTTTTGAATAAGTGTGGATGATAATGTAATTGAAAAAGTTAAATAACAACTTATATACGTACTTGATGAATTCACTCTTTTTTGACATGGGTTCCATTGAAATAAAGGATTTAGGATTCCTTCCTCGAACCAAAATCTATAAAATTCCTTTGAAAAATTTTGTAGAGGGTAAATGGGTAGAGATTTAAGAGAAAAATAAATTTTTTAGAGGTTAGGGAGGGGTAGAATAGGGGTCCTATTATAAACTTGTTTTAGGGGATTTTCTGAAAATACACATTTATTAAGGTGTACGATTTTAATTATAAAAGGGAAGTGGATAAAAAAAAGATAATAATAGATATGAGATAATTTTTGGTCAATAAATACTTAATACAAACATTTAATGATAAGGTTATATTATATTTTAATCTTTTAGTAGTTATTTAACACATTCTTACCTCATTATACATTTACTATGGTAACGTAATTTTTACAACGATAACTAATTTTTATGCTTAAAAATTAAATTGGACTCCTTACTTAATTTTGAAATGATGACTAAAAATTTGGCCTACATTTAATATAATTCTATTTGTAAATAAGGGAAATTTATATTTTCAATGAAATCATAAAATATATAGGACCCCTATTTTAATATAATAATCATTTTTAAAACATATGCGTTCTTATTAATATTTAATATCAGTTAAAAACTAAATATGTGTTTATCAATTTTATTTATTAATTTAAGAATTAAATTAAATTATTCATTGCAAGTTGATCAAGTAAATTTATTAGGGTAAAAATACACAACACTGAAAAATATATCTTCGAAAAATATTATTTCCAATATTAAATAATTTATACAATGTCATATCAAAATTAATTATTCATCTCATGAACATTTATTTGTATCAAATAAATACTATTATAATATTTTTTAACTTTTTAAATATATAAAATCATTCTTTGTTAATAATATTATTAATAATATGTACAACATAAAATTTTTTTCAGTACATGTGAATGAAGAGGTATATAATTTCAAAAAAAATAATACATAATTAAAAAGATCTTGCACATGGGATAGGTTCTATAGAAGTGCATAGTGATAAGATACCATCTCCACACTATTGAGGATATTTAAAGGGGAAATGTATCTTGGGATTAATATTCCCTTTTTATCAAATCTCATTACCCTCTTCCATGGTGATATTTAAAGGAACACATTGTATTTAATTTCAAAATCAAAATCTCATTGATGATTATCAGCTTAACTCTTCTATCAACTCTATGAAATTTTAATATTTCACTAAAATGATTTAATATTATCTTTTATTTGTTTAGAAATTTATGACCCCCTCACTCTAAAGTCTCTAATGTCATCTTGAGATATTGTATCTCTACACCACATCCCATACAAAGCATCACATGGTGCCATTTTAATCTTAGAATAGAATTTATTATTATATGAGAAATCCATTAGGGGAAGTTGTTGATCCCAACCTATTTGTAAATAAATTAAATAGGATCTATGAATATTCTAAATATTTTAAAGGGTTATTTTCATATTTCCCATCAAAATATGGATGAAAAGAAGTGATGATTCATAGATATGTATCTAACTATTGTTGGATACTTCTCTATAACATCATGGTAAACCTCATATCTCAATCATATGTAATTTTAATTGGTAATCCATAAATCCTTACAACTTTGTTTATGTATACCCTATAAATTTGATCAATAAATAAATATTCTCATATAACAGTAAAACATCCAAGCTTTGTGAGGTGATCAACTATAACCAGAGTAGAATTAAGTTCTTCAAATTTCTTAGGAATTCCTAAACTAAATTATGTAGTGATTTTATTCTACTTTCATATAAGTATGTGTAATAGTTTCATTATACCCTTATAATTTTTTATTATTCCTTAAATTTTTTTCATACCAAGCATCGAGATACGTACTCTATAATCGCCCTCTACATACTGTCCCACTAGAAATGATTATAGATATCTCTATACATCTTTTCACTTCTATAATGGATAGAAGATTATGGGATATGTGCACCATCCAATAACCCCTCCTTTAATTCTAATATTTGGGGAACGCATAATCATTTATCGAGTCTTATAATTCCATCATCTCAAATCTTTAACTCAAGAAAATTCCCCACCTCCTTTTATAGATCCATTTTCTCCTTTGACTCCTCGATATTTACATGGATGGAATGTTGATAGATAATTAAGTAATGATAATATTTCTCCCATTACCTTATAATTTTGAGGTCCATACTCTATAAATCCATTAGTGTTGGGTCTCTTTCAATTATAATTATTGATAACACAACATGATCCTTCCTACTCAGGGAATTAACCATATTGTTTGCATTTATAGGGTTGTAATTTATGAAAATCCATAGTTTTTGATGAACTCCAATCACCTCCTTTGGGACACATTTAACTCCTTATATGTGAATATGTAATTTAATATCTTTTTATAAGTTTATATATCACACCTTTCACCAATGATATAATATTTATACATATTTGAGGAAGATATTTCCACTACTAACTCTAAATCATGTGTTATGTAAATTTTCTCCTCAAACATTAATTGAAATAAGGCATAAGTTACCACCATTTTATTATACATGAGAAGATAACCCAATCCATTATTCGATGCATTTCTGTAAATTACAAACCCTTCCCCATTATAGGGTAATGTGAGTATAGGTTTAGTGACCAACCTTATCCTAAGCTCCTTGAAATTTTCCTCACATTAATTTTTTTAAAGGAACTTGATTACCTATGAAGTTAATTTTTTTAAGGGAATAAATTCATAATAAATTCGTTATGATGCATTAGTAGAATCCATAAAATTCATTTAAACTATGAAATTTTTTTCAGTGGTTGGTCAAGGAAATAATTAATTACTTACGTCATTGAAGGATTTATAGATATACCCTCAGTAATGATTATATAACAAAAAATGATACTTTATAAGGCCAAAATTCGAACATTATAAAATTTTCAAACATTTTTCATTTCTAATTTTCTCTATAATAATCCTCAAAAGACCTTAATACTCTTTAATTCTCTTAGAATATATAAGAATGTCATCTATAAATATTACCACTAAATTGCTCCAGGAAATATCTAAGGACTATTCATCAAATTTAGAAAGATAGTAGGGGAATTTATTAATTAAATATAGAATAAATATAAATTCATAATATCCTGATATTGTAGAAAATTCTATTTTGATATGACCTTCTTTTTGACTCTTAATTAATGATATTCAAATCAGAGGTCAATCTTTGAGAAGTTTTGATATCCTTTAATTTGATAAAATAATCCTAAATACACAGTATAATATATTTTTTATTGATATCGATTTTGATATGTTCACACTAATTAATAAAAAGGCGCATTTATCCATCCTTAATCCTGAAAAATATATTTTTTCATCCCATGGTAATGTAGTTGGGTGTATAAAAATTGTGCCCATATTCTCATGAAGTTTGTTATTCAATTATTCTGATTAAATGGATTTGATTATTTTGACAGTCTTAAATATATGAATATATCATTGTATCACCCCAATATTTAATGTTATATTTCTCTTTATTCAAGTTTTATGTCTTTGATAACGTTCTATACAAGCAACACTGAATTTAAATGAACTGTGAAATACTATTAATATATTTTTATTAAAAGTGATAGTTATTTCCTAGTCATTCGATTGGAATGTATTAATAGGACCAATTAAATTATTTAAAATTATTTTTTACACATATATAAAATTATTTCATTGGTTATCAATTGGTTATAAATGACAATAAAATCACATGAATGTAAAAAAGCAGACATTTTATTGAAAAATATTTTAATGTGTGAAATGTGTTTTTATCTTAATAAATTAAATTAATAAATATTAATGAATAATTTTAATGAAATTTCTATATAATATTTTCAATCAAATATTTTATCATTCATATAATTATTTTTAACCGGAATAGAGTTAGAATAAATTCAATTTTATGCTTAAAAGGATTTTTTCTAAAAACAATGTTCGTTACGTTTTATGCACTTATTTTAAAATCAATTTCTACCAATTATAGAAATTTTATATGAGAAAATTATTTAGATATTTTGATTTATAATTTTAAAATTTGGAAATAATTTTAATTTCATTTTTTTAATGAATAGTAACCTAAATAAAAATCTATTACTATAGTAAAGGTTAAAAGGGATAATGAAGGGTTAATCTAAAGTGATATGGTTAAAAAAATAAAAACAAACATAAATAAATATTATAAGTTAATTTGTTTTAAACCTACAATTATATTATTTTCCAATTTTGGTTTCTTTTGTTCAACTTGAACTTGAATACAACTTCATTGTACTTTAATGTTTTAATTAATTACAAGAGTTCTACTGCCCTCACTTATAAAAGGGCACACACTTTTCTCTCTTATCCACACCAATTTAAACCTTTATCAAAATTTCTATATACCCAAATACTATCCAATATACATATAAATGACCATTATTTTCTTTTCATCCCCAAATACAGATCCAATAATCCATAAGGTGCTTCTTAAAGAAGGATACCCAAAGAAGTGGTATATGTTATTACCAATATTTTTCATGTTTATATATTTTTAACCCTCCTAATTTTTTTTATAAACATATTAAAATGATGAAAATAATATATTTAATATAGAGAGTTTTTTTATGTTAATGGTATATCCATTTTCTATCTCCTCCCCATCAGAAAGAAAATGATAACTTCACTTGTGCATACATGTAGACTACCATATCTACAAAGTGATGTTATTAGTTTTTCATTTTCTATTAAAATGGATTAGAATAAGGATAGATTTAATGAGTTTATATGATATTTATGATATTTTTATGATTCCATAAATTCAAATTATTATTCAACTTTCTTTAGTTTTATCCATTGAAATGTGAAAATATCACTAGTTGATACGTATGGACTACAATATCCGTGAAGTGATGTAATTAAATTTTCATATCTAATTTATATAAATAGTTATTAAACTATATATAATGAATAAATATTATAATTATGAAATTATAAATATTCAGTATATTATTAATCCATGAATATGTTATAAGTATCAGAACCATCAAACCAAAACATGCATGGAAAACAGACTAGTTTTCACCAGAATGTTTATTTTGATGAAGAATTGTTAATAAAAGGATAATTGGAAATTATAAAGGAATGATTAATATTAATAAATTTCTTAATATGGTACCATATTATGTTTATAATAATTAAATATTTATTATATATTATTTTCGAATTTATATGAAGTAAGATGAGACTTGAGGTAAGGGTTTTTTTACATTCTCATTTCTTTTTGGAATCGTTCATTTCAAATTTATGTTGAGGGAAATTATAGGATACTTATCATGTAAAACCCATTTATTTTCTTATAAATATTATTATTATTGTAATTTTTAATTATTTTACTCTATTTGGTACATAAAAATATCTAGAATTTTGTTTTAAGAAAAACCAACCTTATTTCTTCCTTGGCTGATAAACTTCTTCTCCTAAGTCCATATTTCATTATAATATATTTAAAAAATTTATTTTATATGATTAAATGATTATTTAAATTAATATTAAACCATATATTACTTTCCATTAAATGTTTTTATAAATGTATTTTTTATTGTTTTTTAAAAAAATTATTTTTGATTTTTTTAAAAGTGTGAAATAAATATTTTTTAACATTTACCAAATGAACCAATTTTCTTACTGATAGAATATTAATTTATTTGAAGATTCCTTTATAAGTTTTCATGTTTATTTTCAATGAAAATATTTCCCCCCTTTTATTAATGAAATTTTATAATTCTATTCTAATGGTGTTTTCTATATATTTCAACATCCTTTAAGAATCGTTATACTTCACTAGGTGTATGATTTTATGATACCGTCCACTTTCTTTCACTAGTTGGAATATTATGATAATAGTTTAAGGACGATTCTATAAAACCCATTTCATTCCCAAGATTTTATTAATTTATGATGAAATATTTAGGAAACACATTTCCTTTCCATGGGTTATTCTATGATTAAATGATGATATATTTATGAATCTAGTTTCCTTTCTATGGGTTACACTATGTTGAACTAATGAATGTTTTACGGATCTTATAGAACACATATATATGGTTTTCTCTATGTAATGAGTGGGCTAAATATTATACATATCTATAATGAATTGGATAAACATTGATATATCATGAGAGAATACAGACTAGAGTTAACATTGTTCATTAAGGAACTCTGTCCATTATGATAGTCTTGCGATTTAACCTTGACTAGGGGAATCATATAATGAAGAGTGAAACCAATCCACTATGATAGACTTAGCAGTGATCCTTGACTAAGGAAAAGATTTTCTATGATTATGTATCTACCAAAAACCTATATCTTATGATTACAATATGTTCTCATGGATCATTATTGATTATTAATAATTCCACACTCATATAACTTTTTTATTTTATTATGATAAATCCTTATTCAATTATTCATGATTAAATTTCTTTGACTAATTGGTCGTGAAATTTATATGTAATTATAATATTATATACTATTATTCTTATCTTATGATCACTTGTGATAACTGATTGATATGTCATAAGTTTACCTTTATTGAGTATCTAAGCTCATCTTATCTTATGTCTCCTTTACTTAGGTTAAAAATAAATGATTTATATAGGGTATGTATAAGAAGTGTACTATGTGGGATGAAATTCATGGGATATTTTTAATATCTTTCATGAAATAATATGATTGTGTATTTTGTATTCAACAACACTAAACAATTATGGTTCTTTGGGTGCGTATTATTATGACATGTATTGAATATTTCTCTAAAACGATGAAATTGTTTTATGTAATTATTGGTTTATCTCATTTGTTATTAGAGCATGACTTATTTATTTTTGGTTATTAGCATTATAGAAATTTAGTAAAACCCTAGGGATAAGTCTTAATATAGGACGACATCATAAAATTTTGGAAATGTAAAGATTTTATGCTTTTATAGATATAAAATCATTTTTGAGACACTATTAGAAGGATGTGGAAATGGAAAATATGAACCTTAGAGTAAACAACCAAAAGAAAACTAGTTTAATAAAAACTCTATATTCACTCGGTGTATTATGAGTAGACCTAAGACAAAAAACCTAGTTAGACACTCCTTGGTAATATAATTTGGTTAATTTACATTCTAGTTATAAACTATTATGAGTAATGATTGTATAGAATCTAAGAAAACAATTGATAAGCCATTGTTAATGAGATGATATTATAGTGTCATTGGTTGAAAAAGGTGTCATAATTTAGGAAATCATAATAATTATTTTCATAATAACGTGATTAATTATTATTATAGTTTATGTTTTATACTTACACTACGTTTTAGGTATTTTTAAATATAGAAACTATGAGGAATAATGTGAAAAATGAATGAAATAACCAATATAATGACCATAGTATCAAGAAACCAAATGACATGAGAGCTTGAATGTGAAACCTTGTGATTAGTCCTAATCAAATTTCTCAAATTATGAATACCAACTTGAACCTAGGTGAATTTATTAATGTAAAAATAAGATAAAATTTTAATTTCATGAAATTTATGGTGATAATACTAGGTTTAGAAGAATATAAAACTTCCCATATGTAAAGAATGTAGGAAAAAAACAAGAGAAATGTTTTGAAGGAATAAGAATATTTTATATGTTTGGGAAATAAATGACATAAAAAAACATAGTAATTATGAAAATTAATAGTTCAATGGAGGTAAATGACGTTCATATTAAGGTACCATTAATAGATTAATGCATTATATGTGGGGAACTTGAAAATTATCTAATTAAATTACATTATGCAATGGATAAATCCTTGACCAAGGAATGTACTATGTTATTTCAATCCCTGAAGTGAATTATGAAAATTAAAGCACACTTATCTCACACTCAAAATTTTGGGATATCTAGTTGATTTTAGTAGTAATTTACCCTATAAAAATATTAGTATTCCTCATTTAGTGGAATCTGATGTGATTTTGAGCATTAATAAGATGATAACATTTGAATTGACAGAATAAGGAAATTTTATTTTATATTCTGAATCTACCTTGGTTTATCTTTTGAGGAAAGGATTAATATGAACGTCTAATAGAAATTATTTCTGTTATATTGTTTGTACTACTTATTCAAAAGGGTTATTTATTTCAAATGTATGGGGAGTAAATCAAGATTCAAGATATGCCTATTATTTGGGAAACTGATGATGTATTTCTAAATAACATTTCTAGTCAACCCCTTAATCCCGAAGTTGATTTTTCAATATAACTCATACATGGTGATACATCTATTTTAAGAGTCCTTATAGAATATCCTTGATTGAGTTATTGGAATTGGAAAAAAACTCAAGGAGAATATTGATAAGTTATTCATACTACCTAGTGAATCACTATGGGGTGAACATGTGACTTTTTCAAGAAGAAATATGTTTCAATGATCCTTCACATAGACTATAGATAACATAAAAAGATCATTATCAAGATCAAGTATTTGATATCGTATATTGATAACTTGTTTGATCAACTTTACAGAGCTCAATACTTTTCCAAAATTAACCATTATTCTATATATCATAAATTTAGGGTAAAGAAGGAGTGTATACCCAAGAAAAAATTTCGTATGAGGTATGATCATTATGAATTTATAGTGATGTAATTTTTAGATACCAATTCACTTTATAACTTTTGAGATTTAATGAATATAGACATTAGATATTACAACAATTAGTTTTCAGTAGTATTTATAGATAATATTCTTATATATTCTAAGGGAACAGAAGAGAATAAAAATTATTTTAGGACAATGTTTAAGACCTTAAGAAATGAGAATTGGTATGCTAAATTTTGTAAGTGTGAATTTTGGATATAGAACGTTTCATTCTTGGGTGATATAATCTATAGTGAGGGTATATTGGTGGATCCTTCATAGATGGAAATTATTGATTAATGGAATGAAAAAACATTAGTGACTGAGATCCCTAGATTTCTTAGATTGTATGGATACATTCAAAAATTTCTGAAAGATATTTAGTGGCTAAATAATCCAACAACCAAGTTGAAACTAAAGGGATCTAAGTTCCTTTGGACAGATGAATGCGAGGAATTTTTCAAGGAGTCTAAAAAAAGATTGGTCAATACAACTATGCTCACACTACCCCATAATATAGAAGGGTTTGTGATCTATAGCGATGCATCAAATAAGGGACTAGAGTTAATCCCCATGAATAATTATATAGTGATATCTTATTCCCCAGTCCAATTTAAAATTCATGTGAAAAATTACCTAACTCATTATTTAGAGTTGGGAATAGTATTTTTTACCTTGAAATTATAGAAAAATTATCTATTTGGTGAAATATTTGATATATATACTGATCATAAAATCATTAAATATATATTATCATAGAAAGAGTTTATTATGATCTAAAGTAGATATCTAGAGTTGATTAAATATTATGAATACTCAGTACATTACCACCATGGGATGGAAAATAAGTTGGTAATGCCTTGAGTTGGAAATAACATGCTAGTTTTTCATTTATTTGGATTCAAAGAGTTCAAAAACTTTGGTATTTTTAAAATATGTATCTTGATATCTTGATGAAAGGTAGAAAATCATATCTTTCTCAAATTATTTTTTAACTATACATATGTGTGAGGATTAAAGAAGTGTAAAAGGAATATTTAAACTAAAAAAGAAAGTAATGAATATTCATAAGTTCAACTATGATTTTCATTTAATGAAAATGTTTAGGAACCAAGTATTTTTTTCATTAAAAATAAATTTGAAAACTTATATATTGGATAAATATCATAGTTAATCATTATATGGATGTAAAAATATGTATAGAGTTTTATATGTGTGTTTCTAGTGGGACTATATGAAAAGGGATACTTCAGTGTATGTATCTCAATTACTTTTATATCAAAAAGTTAATTCTTAATGAAATATTTATAATTGGTTGTTTCAAACATTACCCATATCATAATGGAAATAGAAAACATCCCCATATATTTTGTCATCAGAATCCCCAAAAAATATAAAGTCCATAATACTATTTGGGTTGTAGTCAATCACCATATAAATTTATCACATTTCATTATAATTATAGAAGGTTACTATCTTTATCACATTCTAAGGATCCAAATTAATGAATTAGTAAAGTATAATGAAGTACCACAATCTATAGTATCTAATTGATATATGAGGTTTACTTCAATGTTTTGAACAAATATTCAAGTAGTTTTGAAGGAGTTTAAATTCATCACTACATATCATCTTCAGATTAATGGTCTGTCTAATAGGACCATTAAAACCCAATAAGATATTTTCATATCATTTTCTATGAATTTTAATAGTGTTTTGGACAAAACCTTTCAACGATCTAGTTCCCTTACAACAATAGTTTTCACTCAAGTATTCAGATGGATCCTTATAAAGCCCTTTGTAGAAATAAGTTTTTAAAACCAATGTATTGGAATAAAGTTATAGAAATAAATCTATTTGGACCAGAGTTATCTTAGTAAATTTTATGTTAGGTTAGATCTAAGAAAAAAATAATTTATGTATTCTTAGAGTCAATAGAGAATTTATGCTGAAAATCATTAGGGAGATCCAAAATTTTAAGTTTGTGATATAATATACGAATGAATATCTGTTTGGAATAATGTTATAATATTTTGGAATAAGGGAATAATAATCTCAAGAAATGTCATTCCATTATAAATTCTACATTTTATTAGTATGTTTTCTTATCACTTGGTGTTTTCACTAAATCTTCTCAAGTTCGTGATGTATTCAATGTATCTCTCCTAAGGAAGTACATAACTGATCCTTCACATGTACATAACTCAAAGGTCATACCACTAGACCATAATATATATTATAATGAATAATCTATGGGTATTATAGATTTAATATATAATGTTTTGTTAAAAAAGACCACTCATTGGGTCAAATTTTTGTGGAGAAACCATAAATTTGAGGAAGCTACGCGTGAACATGTGGATGTGATGAGGCAAAAATATATTCAGTAATTTGTACCATAGTGATGGAATTTTGAGGGAGGAATCATTATAAAAGGTTTATAATGAAACAACCTAATATTTTATGTTATATTTATTTTTAAATAAGTGGAATGTCTTTGATATCATACTTTACATGCAACATTAAGCTTAAACAAACCGCGATAGACTATTGAAATATTATTATTAAATATGATATTTATTACCTAACCATTGGATTAGAGGGTATAAGTGTGAAAAATAAAAAAATGAAATATTATTTTTTTAAACATGTATAAAATTAATTCATTTGTTATCAATTGGTTATAAATGAAATTAAAATCATCTAAATGAAAAAGGCATTTTTTTTGAAAAATATTTTTTATGAGTGAAATGCATTTTTATCTAAATAAATCAAATTTACAACTTTGAGTGAATGATTTTAATGAAATATATATAAAATTTAGTCAATAAAATAATTTAAAAATAATATAATGTTTTTTACTTGTTATGGAATAAGAATAAATTCAATTTTATAGTTAAATATACCTTATTATAAAAAATGGTTTTCATTTCATTTTTCAAACCTATTTTAAAATGTATATCCATCACTTATAGAAATTTAATCTCATAAAATGAAGTATATATTTTTATTCTTAATTATTTTTTTAATGTGTTTAATTTATGTTTTGGTTATTATCATTAGTAACTGAGGTAAAAATTCATTACTATAGTAATGGATAAAAGGGTTAATGAGGGGTTAAACTAGAGATATAATGGTTGAAATAACCTAAAAGGTATATAGATCTACTTTTTTAATATTTTTTTATACCCAAAATTATCTTATATTATAAATTTCGTTTCTTTGGTTCTAATCTAACTTGAATATGACTTTATTATAATTTAATGTTTTAAATATTTACAAGAGTGCCACCTCTTCACAAATACAAGGATACCTCCTCTCCTCTCTTATCCCCACCACTTGAGCCTTTTATCATGACCAATATCTACCCAAATACTCTACCAATATCTATATTCATGACCATGAGGTGATGGTATTCCCAAAATACCCATACAATAATCCTTAATGATCTTCTTAATGGATGATACATGAAGAAGAGGTATATGTTCTTAGTGATCTTTTTTAGGTTTCTTTCTCATAAACCTATATAAAATGTTCTATAAAAATATTAAAATAATTTAATAATTATAATTTATATAATTAGATGCTTTTCTATTAATTTAATATCCATTTTATATATTCTTTCTATCCATTGGAAAATTATAACTTCACTCGTGCATACATGTGGATTACCACCTCTTCGAAGCGATGCGATTTATTTTTCATTTTGTACTTACATAGTTGGTCGATGTAGAGAGAGAAAAATTGGGATAAACCCTCGTGATGCTCATTCCCAGCCTGTGATGATGGTTTCAAAAGCTTCGGTTCCTCTCCCCTTGGTGGGGGAGGGGGATTCTTCATCCCTTAGGAGAGAAGGGTCTCCTTTCCAACCTTTCACTAACCTCAATTTTCTTCCCCCTTTCCCAAAAGCTTCGGTAAGACCTAAAGTCCCAAATCTTCTCGATGGAATCCCTAATCTTCATATTTCTTCCTCTGAGTTCACAGAGAATTCAGTGCTTCTGAACCTCACCCTGATCGCTTGTTTCAATCAAAGGAGACCCTATGTTGATTATTTTGACAGATTCGTTTTCACTTCATGGGACCTTCAAGAACGGGCGATGATTGGCTTACATGACAGCCACCATATTATGATCTGCTTTAAATCAAAGATGGACCACATCCAAGCCTGGTCAAGGGCTCCTCATAGATTCAACATGATTCTCTTCTTCCTCTTGTGCTGGTCCGTCGACATTCATTTGGGATTCGATTTTCCCTCGACGGCGGTTTGGGTATGCTTCCCCAACCTTCCGCTGCCTTTTCAAAATCCATATATTATTAATTTATTGGGTAACCTCGTCAGGAGGTTCTTATGCGCTAATAGTCGTACTGAGGCCGTGTGCCATCCGGTCAATCCCTGGGTTTGTGTTGAAGTGGATGCATCTCAGTACCCTTTTGATTTTGTTTGGATCACTATCGGGGAGGAATACAGATGAAAAAATGGGTGGTTTATGAGTATTGGACTGACTTTTGTCCATCCTGCAATTGCCTAGGACACTCTTCATATGTTTTCCGATGAAGACCCTCATCTCCGGAGGTGGTTACTTGTTGTCAGGTTTTTTGAGCCTCGACAAGAAGGGTGGAATTACCAAAGGGAAAAGCTCCGATGGTCCACGAGGGAGCTGGTCTGGATCAGGCGGTTCCTATTTCTGTTGGCTGTGGTGGGGATATTTAGTCACCATGGCCGTTGGAGAAAGGAGGTTTGGAGGGTTCTTTCATGGTGCTTGAGGGGGGTGCTCTTGGTCCTGGATCGAGGGATTCTACGATGATCAACGACAACCCAAAGGTGTCCAAAGTGTTTAGGAGGCTGAGGTAGGATTTGGAGGGTCCTCCCATGACATGTTTACAAAAGGATATTGACCCGATCGTTGTGGAGGATCTGGTGGGTCAGCATATGAATGGTACTGCGGTGGCTAGAGGGCTTTTGGTGGAAGGAGATGGGGTTCTGTCTGACTTGGTTGTGGACAGTCCTACCAGAACTAAGAAGGGGGGGGACCCCACTCTTTGGGACAGGTCCTTGCTTTAGCTAAGTAATATGTTCGACGGACTTTTAGCAGCAGGTTTGAACACTGATCCAGTGGAAACCGAAGAAGTTTAATGGGGCTACCAGGGGAACCTTCCTGAAATTGATGTGGGTCACAAGGAGACATATATGGCTGTGGAGGTGGATCCTAGCCCGGATTCCAATAATATGCAAGGAAAAGATTAGGAACTAAGGATATCGGTTTAGGGTGAGGAGGAAGAAAGATTTGAAGACAATGATACTGCAGTTAAGTGCCTTTCAGTGATTGATTGTAACACACCTGAACAGAGGAGGGGGAATGGCAAGGGGTTCAATAAAACTGTTTCAGCAAACTACCTCGATAAGAGGGGGTATATTCCTAGGAGTGATAAAGCAAAACTAGTGTGGCTTGGCCATTAAATCCTATAGTTATATTGTACAAGGTGGGGGAAAGAGGAGGATTGAGGATGAAGCAATGTTTTCGGCTACTCAAAGAAGAAAAAAAGGAAGGATTATTCTTATCTGCTACATCTGGTGATTACCAGAGCTGCAGCTAAGTGGAACCACATGGTGATCCTTGCTTTCAAAAAAGATAGCTTGTCCCACAAATCTTGTCCATGGTATCTTCATTGAATCAAATGAGGATTTGGGGCCAAGGTAACAATTTCCCAAAGCCGTATAAGCCAGCTTCAGAATGGGAATCAGCCACTAAAGAGGAGTCCTCTTGTGTTGGATGTGGTGATGAGTATGGATATTACGATTGTTAGTGTTTTGCTGATATGGGCTTGTCGTCTGTTTTCGTGGTCTTGGTTCATGGTTGATGTGGGTTGTGCTTTTTTTAGATTTTTAACTTTTCGTCTAAGTGTCTCATGGTTTCTCACTTTTCCTAAAAGTGTTTGAAATAAACAATTTATTTTTCAGTCTGTACTTACATAGTTGGTCATAAGGATATATTTAATGAATATATATGATATTTTTTAAATTATTATGATTATTTAGAGGTGAATTATTGTTTACCTATATTTCATTTTATCCATTAAAAGGTGAAAACGTCACTCATGCGTATATACATACAAGAATCTCTACAAAGTTATGTAATAATTTTACATAACCACTTTATATGAATAGTTAATAAAGATTATATAATAAATAAATATGATAATTATAACAAGAATAATATCTTTTATATGATAAAATCATGAACAAGGTGCAATTACTAGAACCATAAAACAAAAAATGCATGGAAAACAGACCTATTTTCATCTGAAGGTTCATTTTAATGAGGAATTGTTAATACATGGATAATTGGAAATTATAAAGGAATGATACATAATAATTTATATATTAATATGGTATAATAATATATTTATAATAAATAAATATTTATTATATAGGAGTTATGAACATGTATGAAGAAAACGAGACTTGATGTAAGGGTTTATGTTATGATCCCATTTCTTTTTAGGATTTCTATCTAAAATTTCCAATAAGAGAAATTATATGATACATATCATTTAAAACAAATTAATTTTATTATAATTTGGTTATTAATGTAATTTTTAATTTTTTAATGTTTTTGTTACTTAAAAATATATAGAAAATGATTTAAATAAAAATGACCATATTTTCTCTTTAGTCAACAAAACATTTCTTCCTCGTTTATATTTCATTAAAAAAATAAAAAAATGTTATTTTATATTAAAAAATTATTATTTAAATTTATTTTGAACAATTTTTAATTTCCATTCAAATTTTTTAGAATATAAATTTTATAATGTTTTTTGAACATGTAATGTATGGTTTTTTATAGAAAGTGTGAAGGGAATATTTGTTTAAACATTTACCATAAGAAAAACATTTCCCACCATGATGAATATTAGTTATTTATAAGTTTCCTTTAAAATTTTCCATGGATATTTTAAATTAATTTTTTTTCTCAATATTCACAAAATTATTATTTTGTAAAGATACCAAAATTAAAGAGTATTTTCACAATTTCTAAAAAAATGTTAAAATACAGAGCATCTAATCTCACCCTTTATTATATTTAATTTTCCCAGGTTATGATAAATGGGTGTAAGTAGTGTATTTATAAGATGTGTTTTATCAGAGAAGGATATTTTTGTAGATGCTGAAGATTTTTCATGAAATAAGATGATTATGTATCTAGTCTCTAAAGACACTAAACCTATATCGATATATGGTGTGTATTATTATGAGATATATTGAATATTCATCTAAAAGGATTTAATATTTATTCAGGTAATTATTAGGTCACCTTAAACTTGATATTAGTTCAATTGAAAAGTATACATTAGGTTATCGGATAAGAATAGGTAATTCACCATGAAATACATATGCATAATACTGAATAATTGAATAATTTCAACATTGAGATTCTCCCTAGTCTTTTGAACCATGTATCCCAAATTATTGGGTATTAAAAACCATATTAAGGATTTTTTATCCAAAGGGAGTCCATTATCATAATTTTATTGATTTTTGATAATGGGGGTTATTTTGGATATAAAATTATATTTTTTCATCTCTATAATTGATATGAACTATATATAGGGGGAGTCAATCCATGATCATTATCACATCTAATTCCACCAAGGAAATAATAAAAACATATGTAGAGAGTATAAAAAACCTTGATTATAGAAGTGTTATTTATTTTGGATGCAGTCATCACACCCCTAGATGTTTCCACTAATAATTCAATATCTAGAGTTTAAGGTGGTTAATGGACAATTTTAGAAAACTCTCATGATATTAAAGAATGTGATGCACCTAAATAAAACAAGTCATTCATAATTATTTTGTGGATAATAAATTTAGCATTCACCACTTCATTATTATATTTTACTATTAAAGTAGTGATTTCATAGGATCTTTATTATTCTCTTGGTCAAGGATGTTATTGATACCTATTATCCTCATTAGCCCTTGGATTGGGTAATTGATTTCAATAATTCCCAAACTCCTTAAATATGACTATTTGAAGTGTTAGTGGAACATTAGTTAGGACCTTGTTCGAATACATTATGTTAACATCCATCCTCATATTTATTTGATAGTTTCATGCTTGGTGGCCACTATTACAACCTTTTAAACATTATTCTAATTATATTAAGCCAATTACCAGAAGATTCCTCCCATTGGGGGGGGGGGTAGGAGGATGCATTTTAATTCCTCCAAGTGATTTATCGTCTACATTTCCCTAAAATTTCATTTTCCCTTTCTCATCTTTTAATCCAAGGGATTAATGAGTGTCTGTAATTTTAATTTATAATTTAAATTCACATAAAAAACTATTTTCCTAGATTTCAATGTCTCTTATTGTAAATCTCTTTCAAAGAATTGATTTCAGGACACTAAAAAAATAATAATTCTTGATTACAGGGTTAAAAATAGAATTAGAGGCATAACTTGGTAATATCATGATGGTTTTATAATAGATACCAATGGATGCATCCTAATTTTGTTTTATACCTTTTAATTATCTCAAAAATTAAGTGAGAATAGTTTATGGAAAATATGTACTGAAAATTACCTTCTTAAAATCACCCCATCACATGGAGTTAATTTTTTCATATTTATTTATATTCTTGATTTAGGTCCCACATGGATCTTTATAACCATTCAAATAATAAAGACTTAATGACAAATTTTCTTTCTATTGGAATTGGATATTGAATAAATATTTTCTATTTTATTGGTCCACAACTTTATAATTAGTGGATTTAAAGAACTATTAAAAGAAGATATAAATTTCCTAATAAAGGACTCAATAGTTTTTTGTCACTTCCTTGTAACATTTTGGAGTTATAAATTATTCTTGTTATTTTCCATAGATTTAGGGTTTTAGGTTAACATAACCTCAAAAGTTTCAATCCATATCCCATCCCTTTTGATTTTTCATCGGGAAATTCATTCCACTTTCCACTATATTAATTTTTAACTAAATTTCTTTTTAGTTGTATAAATTGAATAAAATCAAAAATTTAGTATAAGTATCGAGAAAAAATAATCAAATTATGTGATCATATAATAAATAAAAACAATCTTAATATGTTCTAAATAATGTCAGTTTTATTTTAACCTATGATCTTCTAGGTTCTAACAACACCACATTTGGTTAATCATATTATTTTTTATGTTCTCTCATATTATTTTTTATAAGATAATGCATAAAAATGACCAAACCCTTCTTTGATACAAATTAGGGAAACCCAATCATAATATACATACATATTACATAATTTTACATGAATATTCACTATATATCATAATAAATCCCACCCCAGAACCTAATGGTTTAGTTTATTTGGATACTAGACACATAAATAATAATTTTACATCATTTTCATCATATCCCACAAATATCCTTCTCAAATGATACCCTTTTAAACAAATCATACATAATCCCACCTTTCATAACACGGGGAATGGAAACATAAGAAATGGGGTACTCAAATTATCTGTAAGGGTAAACATAAGAGATATCAATCAAAGACCACAAGTTAGCATAAGATAAGTAAACAGGATTGAGAACATAATCAAGGTTCATAAAAAAACACAACAAATTCATAGAAATAAAACCTAGATCATTCAATCATGATTCATGGAATAAATATTTTTACATAACATATAAAATGAGATATATAAATGTGGGAAAATTAGTTTATAATCAAGATCCATGGATAATAATATAATAACGAGTTAATGACATAGATATGTGGTACAAGAATACACATAAAAATCATAACACATTGATAAACCCCAATTATTCCCACACATTTAGTTGTGATAAAACCCAGTCAAGCCCAATAATTTAGCTAGGAACAAACCCATTAATTCCCATGAATTATGTTATGAGAAAACATAATCATTAACAATCATTATATTAATAGATATAACACTATAACCAATGCATTAGAGGGCTATAAGAGACCCACACATATCATAATAACATAACATACATATATTCACCACAAGTTGTTGAAAACATTCATTATTCCATCATAGCTTTAAAAAGAACATGTTTAATAATAGCTTTAACACAACTTAATCATAATCCATCTAGAGAAATAAGTTGGATGGTATCACTAGATAATATCCCCAGGTAAGCATATGAGACATTAGAGCATGCCGACATAGATGAAAACCATTTTATAAGTGCATGAAAAAATTAGTCTAAAAAATAAGAAGAAATATACCTCTTTTATAATAACATTAATTTAAAATAAAAAATTCAAAAAAAGTATTAATGATTACATTGTAAAAACATAAAAAAATTGTAAATAAAATTCATTATAATAAATGGTTATAAAATTGGGAAAATGCATCCATATGGAAATTTTTAAAAATCAATGATTCTTTTAATATTTTTGTAAATAGATTAAAAGTTATTTGAAAAGTCTATACTAATAAAATTAATAAAAGATAACTTTTATAAAGAAATAAAATAAAATTTGAAAATAAAATAATAAATAATTAAATTATATATAAGGAAATCCATAAAACAAATTAAATATTAGGGACTTGGATGGGAAATATCCCCAACTAAAAAAAGTGGTAAGAGAAGTTTCTCTTACAAGCATCACTTTGGCTAAATTATAAACCAAGTGGGAAATAAAATTGTATGAGGATAATTAAAACTATACAAAAACTAAAGGATAATAAAATATAGGTGTTTTTGTAGAGAGTAATATTTAATTTCCCTAAATGAAAGTTCAAACAAAAAAATAACAATTTTAAAATGATATTGTTAAAGAAACCCATAAAGATTTGGTAACTTCAAAATAAAACTCCTTTAAAAGAGATATAATGAGATATAATTATAAATATCATCAATATGTTGATAATTATAATAAAAATACATCCATGGAAAGCATAAAAAACACCGAAATAAATACAAGTAGTGAATATTAATCATATTCAATAAATATAATAATGAGATGAGAAACCCTTACATTTACTCCCAAATTCCATAGTAGTTATTTAGCCAATTGTATAAAAAATAAAATTATTAATAACATATTTTAGAAAAAAACTCACATATATTACCTTTATATTATTTAATTATAAACATTCATTACAAATATATTAGGTAGTAATTATTGATTTTTATTATTAGATGTCATTAATTTTGATTGGTTCATAAAAGTTTTTTAATAGTGATATTGGCCACCATTATTTAATACAAAGATAATTATTACCAAATTATTCAAGTTAGTGGAGAATTAAAATTCAAATCATTTATATGATTAAATTTTAATTGGATGTGAAGTATTGGTATGGTCTGTGAGAAATTAGTCCATGGAAAATGCATTTCAGGTAATTTATCGATAACCATGAGTTACATTATAATGATCAATCATTTTTATGTCATATTTATATGCAACTCGTATCAGTTTGGAATCAACAACTAGTGTTTGACATGAAGTGTTCATTGATGAAATTTTCATACTACTCTTGTTTCTCACGCCGAGCATTGCTCATGTGGGCTTAGAGTATGTGTTAAGTAATTCCTTGAATGCTATCAGAATAACAAGAGGTGAATGGTGGTGGTGGATGTAAGGAGATTCAGAGAGGTATCAAAGTGTATAAAATCATTCTGAGAAGAGTTGTAAAGAGTTGTCAACAAATCCAAAGGGGGGGATTGTTGGGAAAAAATCCATCAAGGTAACATTGAAGTATTTTTGGGTTGATTGTGTTTGATGAAAAACCAGGTTTCTATGATGAATTGTTGAGTTCCAAAGAAGTTGTTGACAATCCATGTTGACAAAATACTGATGACAAAGGAAAGGATGATCTGGAGGCGGTACAAAATGGCAGTACAAGGTGGCGCCGTTTTCCAGTGTTTGCCAAATTTTTGGGGTACAAATAATATATTATTAGTATGAATATAATGATACTATATTCATAAATATATTACTTATTAAAATAATATATTATCAGTATGAATATAATGATACTTATTCATTTTTTAAAGGGTGACGTTGGTTAAACAACATTCATGTGAGTGGTTGAACCGACCCAGACAAGAACTTTCCAAACTAATGAATGATTAAATGATTAGAGATATAATATTAGTATAACATTATAGGAAGGAAAATGATGTTAATAAAATATTATTATATAATATAATAATATTTTTACTATGTTTAGATGGCAATGAAATTAAAGAAGTTAGTGAATAACATTGATACTTAATTAATGAATCTGCTCCTTCTTGACAGGTATTCCATTATAATAAAGTATTTTGGATTCCTTCTTATAACAAGAAGTTGTCTAACATATAAAAAGGATTTCTTATATTGGTAATGTGTATATATTCAAGATGGAACAAAATATTTTGAGTGATTTGGTAGGGGTAGTGGAGGGGTCCGTTTATAAGTGAGTCTTTGTTGGTATTTCCACAAATTTTCATTTCTTATGAAGGGTCATTGTCATTCTAAAGGCAATGTGGATAAAAAGTTGAATATAATAGATATGGGATATGTTTATGTTGATAAATACCTTATAAAAACATTTATATATAAGGGTTTATGATATTTTATGCCTTTACCACTTAGTTGGTCAATTTTTTCCTCATTGTAACTTTACTATGGTAACTAGATTTTTACCACGATAACTTATTATTATAACTAAAAATGAAATTGAACTATTTGAAAAAAATTATTCACTGATTAAAATTGAAGTCTTTATTTAATCTAATTAAATTTCAAAATATGGGAAATTTAACTTTAAAAAGATAATATAAAATATATAAGAAACATTTTCTCAAAGAAAAATAATTTTTATAACTTTATGTTCTCTTAATCCTATTTCGTATCCATTAAAAATTAAATGAGTGTTAATTGGTTTTATTATTCATTGAATAATTAATTTTTATTAATCCTTAAAAATTGATAAATTTAATTTTTTGATGTAAAAATACACAACTCTACAAAAATATTTCTTCAAAAAATATCATTTTGAACATTAACTAATTTTGTCTACATTAAATTAATAAAAATTATTTATATTTTAAACATTTAATTTTATATGTAAATTTTTATTAAAATATTTATTTTAATTTTATAAATATATCAAATCCTTAATAATAATATTAATATTAATATTTAACGCATGAAAATATTTTTTAATAAAATATTTTAATTAAATATAGTTTTTTTCATTCCTTTTTTATTATATTATTTTAAATTAAAAAACATAACTATTAAATATACCCAACCACCATATATCCAATGACCATTTTACAATGTAATTACATCCAAAGACTATATTTCCAATGACAATATATATAATGGTTAGATTTCATTCCTACATAGATCGTTACATATAAGCCGTTGGGAAAAGTTTTTCCCAACGGTTTACAATGAACCGTTGGGATAGGGTGCTGAAAAATTACCCTATCCCAACGGTTATAGGAAACCGTTGGGATATAGTGCACAAAATTATCATGTTTTTCCCAACGGTTTGGAAAAACATTGGGAAAAACCCAACATATCCTCTTTCCCAACAGTTTAGAACTGTTGGGAAAAGTGTTTTACCAACGGTTCTATGAACCATTGGTAAAACAAGACCTAAACATTCTATGCCAACGGTTTTGAACTGTTGGCATAGCCTCTACTAGGAAAATTGCACAGTAGCTCTGCAATTTACCCAGCAGCTCTCCAATTTGACCACCGGCTCTCCAATTTTCCCACCAGGTCTCATTTTGTGGGTTCCCTCTCATTTTCAATCCAATTATTGTACCTGCAATAAACTAACTCATATATATACAATTATTGTACCTTCAATAACCAACTAACACTTACATATAGAGAACAAATTCATACACATTTAACATATAATGGTGGAACTATACACATCCATAATTAAATTATAATTCATAACATAATTATAAACTTACATAATTCATTTAGAATTCAATTTAAAATTTAGATGAAAATTATATAAAGAATTCGGAATTCAATTCATAATTTGATCGGTTTTTTGTATACCATATATTTTTACTTGAAATAATATCCATTTTAAACATAATACATACACCTAGAGAGCTACCGGCCACACTGTGCCTCGGATTTTGGTGGGGTTGACTCGTACACGTCACATATGACCTAGGGATCGTTCTCCGAAAGTTTCAATGGAAACCGAATGCGTTTGGTCGGTTTTCCGTATGTACTTAAATTGTTGTCCATTTTAAGCAAAAGAGAGCCACTTAGAGTGATTCCGGCCACACTGTGCCTCAAATTAAGGCGAGGTTGACTCGTACACGTCACATATGACCCATGGATCGTTATGCTAAAGTATCGACGCAATCTGAGTGTGTTTGGTTGGATTTCCGTATCCCATTTGATGTTTTTCACTTCAAATGACGACCTTTTGAAACAAAAGACATACACTTTGAGTGGTGGTGGATACACCGTGCCTCGGATCGAGGCGGGGTTGACTCGTGCACATCACATATGACCCATGGATCTTTCTCTAAAAGTTTCAATGGAAACCGAATGCGTTTGGTTAGTTTTCAGTATGTACTTAAATTGTTGTCCATTTTAAGCAAAAGAGAGCCACATAGAGTGATTCCGGCCACACCGTGCCTCAGATTAAGGCGGGGTTGACTTGTACACGTCACATATGACTCATGGATAATTATTCTAAAGTATTGACACAATCTGAATGCGTTTGGTTGGTTTTCCGTATGTCAGTTGATGTTTTTCACTTCAAATGACGACCTTTTGAAACAAAAGACATACAATTTGAGTGGTTCCGGCCACACCGTTCCTCGGATTGAGGCGGGGTTGACTCGTACACGTCACATATGACCCATGGACTGTTTTGCTAATGTATCGACACAATCCGAATGCGTTTGGTCGGTTTTCCGTATGCCAGTTGATGTTTTTCAATTAAAATGACGTACTTTTGAAACAAAAGGCAGACACATTGAGTGGTGCCAGCCACACCGCGCCTTGGATTGAGGCGGCGTTGACTCGTACAAGTCACCTATGACCCATGGATCATTCTCCTAAAGTTTCAATGGAAACCGAATGCGTTTGGTCAGTTTTCCTTATGTACATAAATTGTTGTCCATTTTAAGAAAAAGATAGACACTTTGAGTGGTGACGGCCACACCACGCCTCGGATTGAGGCAGGGTTAACTCATACACGTCACATATGACCCATGGATCGTTGTGCTAAAGTATCGACACAATCCTAATGCGTTTGGTTGGTTTTCTGTATTCCTGTTGATGTATTTCACTTCAAATTATGTCCTTTTGAAATAGAAGACATGCACTTTGAGTGGTGGCGGCCACACCGTGCCTCGGATTGAGGCGGGGTTGACTCGTACACATCACATATGACCCATGGATCATTGTGCTAATGTATCGACACAGTCCGAATGCGTTTGGTCGGTTTTCCGTATGCTAGTTGATGTTTTTCAATTAAAATGATGTACTTTTGAAACAAAAGGCAGACACTTCGAGAGGTTCCGGCCACACCGCTCCTCGGATTGGGGTGGGGTTGACTCGTACACGTCACATATGAACCATGGATCGTTCTTCGAAAGTTTCAATGGAAACTGAATGCGTTTGTTCAGTTTTACGTATGTACTTAAATTGTTGTCCATTTTAAGCAAAGAGAGATACTTAGAGTGATTCTGGCCACACCGTGCCTCATATTAAGGCTGGGTTGACTCGTACATGTCACATATGACCGATGTATCATTATGCTAAAGTATCGACACAATCCGAATGCGTTTGGTCGGTTTTCCGTATGCCAGTTGATGATTTTCACTTCAAATGACGACCATTTGAAACAAAAGATAGACACTTTGAGTGGTGGCGGCCACACCGCGCCTCGGATTGAGGTGGGGTTGACTCTTACATGTCACATATGACCCATGGATAGTTCTCCGAATGCTTTAATGGAAACCGAATGCGTTTGTTCAGTTTTCTGTATGTACTTAAATTGTTGTCCATTTTAAGGAAAAGAGAGCCACTTAGAGTGATTTTGGCCACACCGTGCCTCAGATTTTGGCGGGGTTAACTCGTACATGTCCCATATGACCCATGGATCGTTATGCTAAAGTATTGACACAATCCAAATGCGTTTGGTTGGTTTTCCGTATGCCAGTTGATGTTTTTCACTTCAAATGATGACCTTTTAAAACTAAAGACAGACACTTTGAGTGGTGGCGGCCACACCGCACCTCGGATTGAGGCAGGGTTGACTCGTACATGTCACATATAACCCATGGATCGTTGTGCTAATTTATCAACACAATCCGAATGCGTTTTGTTGGCTTTCCGTATGTCAGTTGATGTTTTTCAATTAAAATGACATGCTTTTGAAACAAAAGGCAGACACTTTGAGTTGTGCCGACCACACCATGCCTCGGATTGAGGCTCCGTTGACTCGTACATGTCACATAGGACCCATGGATCGTTCTCCTAATGTTTAAATGGAAACCGAATGCGTTTGGTTGGTTTTCCATATGTACTTTAATTGTTGTCCATTTTAAGAAAAAGACAGACACTTTGAGTGGTGGCGGCCACACCGCGCCTCAGATTGAGGTGGGGTTGACTCGTACATGTCACATATGACACATGGATCATTGTGCTAAAGTATCGACACAATCCGAATGAGTTTGGTCGGTTTCTTGTATGCCAGTTGTTTTATTTCACTTCAAATTATGTCCTTTTGAAACAGAAGACAGACACTTTGAGTGGTGCCGGCCACACCACGCCTCGGATTGAGGCGGGGTTGACTCATACACATCACATATGTCCCATGGATCGTTGTGCTAATGTATCAACATAATCCGAATGCGTTTGGTCGGTTTTCCGTATGCCATTTGCTGTTTTTCAATTAAAATGACGTACTTTTGAAACAAAAGACAGACACTTTGAGTGGTGCCAGCCACACCGTGCCTCGGATTGAGGAGGCATTAACTCGTACACATCACATATGACCCATGGATCGTTCTCTGAAAGTTTCAATGGAAACCGAATTCGTTTGTTCGGTTTTCCGTATGTACTTAAATTGTTGTCCATTTTATGCAAAAGAGATCCACTTAGAGTGATTCTGGCCACACCATGCCTCAGATTAAGGCAGGGTTGACTCGTACACGTCACATATGACCCACAGATCGTTATGATAAAGTATCGACACAATCCGAATGCCTTTGGTTGGTTTTCCGTATGCTAGTTGATGTTTTTCACTTCAAATGACGTCCTTTTGAAACAAAAGACAGACACTTGGAGTGGTGGCGGCCACATCGCACCTCGGATTGAGGCGGGGTTGACTCGTACACGTCACATATGACCCATGGATCGTTGTGTTAATGTATCGACACAATACGAATGTGTTTGGTCAGTTTTCCATATTTACTTAAAATTTTGTCCATTTTATGAGAATCCTCTGTGCGGGGGGTTGTTCGGGGTCCAAGGAAGAGGGTGGGGGGGCTGTCCGGGGGGCTGTCTGGGGGGCTGTCCGGGGGGCTGTCTGGGGGGCTGTCCGGGGGGCTGTCTGGGGGGCTGTCTGGGGTCCAGGGAGGAGGGTGGGGGGTCTGTGCAGGGGTCCAAGGAAGAGGGTGGGGGGCTGTCCGGGGGGCTGTCTCGGGGGCTGTCCGGGGGGCTGTCCTGGCTCCAGGGAGGAGGGTGGGGGGGCTGTCCGAGGGGCTATCTGGGGGGCTGTCCGGCGGGGCTGTCCGGGGTCCAGGGAGGAGGGTGGGGGGTTGTCCAAGGTCCAGGAAGGAGGGAGGTTCCCAAACACACAACCACTAAAAGACAACAACATCCATAAAAATAGATAATATATAAAAATAACTCAACTCCAATACTATACTACGAGTCTAGATAAAACCAACAACTAGAATAGATCAAATATCAAATATCAGTAATATCAATCAAAAATCTAATGGATCAACTTGTCCCACATCACCATCACCATCATCACCATCATCATCATCACCCTCATCCTCATCCCCATCATCTTCCTCGCCCTCGTCCTCCTCCTCCTCCTCGTCCTCTCCCTCCTCCTCGCCCTCGCCACCCGCCTCGCCCTCCTCCTCTACCTCCTCTTCTACATCAGACTCCTCGCCATCATCATCGCCAAGCTGTACATCATCCTGAACACCACTAGAACTGACACCTGGTGCACCGTATATAGAACGTATCGACGACATATAATCCTCAAAAGATGGGTTGGCCTTTGCTGGAAGTGTAAGACGTAGAACTTCAATAAATTTCATAAACGCACTGTTTTCCCTAGAATACTATTCTGCCGTCTCTGTGGCACTTTTTTCAGCCAGTTCTGCCTGTTCCCTAACTTGTTGCAGCTCGGTGGCACTACAGCTCATACCTGAGGAGGGACAATACCTTGTCGGGGCTATCCTAGGTCGGCAGCGTACTCTGCCAGAATGCTCCTCTCCAAACACCTGATGTAAGTGATCTGTTGGCCCAAAATAGCCTGGTTCTTAGGCATCGAGGGCCTCTAAAGCAGCCTGTTAAAAATATAAATATATCATTAAGTTACAAAATAGATATTAAAAAATAAATACAACAAATTAAAACTTACAATCTGTTGTTGAGTCGCTTCGTTGACAGCACTTCCATCCTTTTTCCGTCTACTCGAGCAAAACAGTTTTGCTCGAGGCACGCATCCTTCAATATTTTGTATTTTCCTCTACAATGACATTGAAAACTAAAGTTATATGAAAACTTTTTCAAACTATTAAATAACTGAAGAAAAAAAAGAAATTGTAAGTCGTAAAGAAAACTTATAAACAATTGTTATACCTGCTTCCTCTCATGATCAGGCATCGTAGTGCGTCCCAGTGTGTGGAGGTATTTTTTGTATCAATGTTCTTTTTATTTTTTCCAGATGATTCCTAAATAAAATTTGAAAATGAAACAGATATTATTAATGAAAAACATGAAAGTTATTATTTAAATACCTCAAATGTTATTAATACCTTAAACTGGGTACTCGTCCAATGAGTAATCATCTGACGATACTGCTCTATAGGACAATCATCCACCACTGGTACCACCTCTAACTCAGTGCCAACTCTAGAAACCCATCCAATATACAACTCATGCTTGTAGGCTCTCCAAAGCTCGCCTAAATCCTTTAGACGTTCCGATCGTGCACCCTCACCATCGGGAAAATTAAATCGAAGATGAAATCAAAATGTTAATTCATATAAATACAAAAATAATTCATGGTATTAAATAGAACAAATTTTTTTTACCCATATCTCTTTCCAAGCTCTATCCTTGAACTCATGTGGAAAATGTCTCCACGATAGTGGGCTAACGGGAATGATGTCGGAGTATTTGGCATGCGTCGCCAAAAAACTCTGACATTGCTGCCCTATTTTCTCAACCATTTGGTTGTCTTCATTATAATCCACCATAACCTGTGTGTGGCAGTTCCACACCGAACGCATGCGTGTACGCCCCCGACCACGCCTCCAATCAGTAGATGTATCTGTCATGAAAGAAAAACAAATATTTTATCAAAACATATTATAATGAAAATAAATATTTCTATAAATATTTGTTAGGGTTCTATAAATATACTTGTGCTGATCTGACCGCTGAGTGCCATTGGATCCACAGAAACTGATGGAACACCCTGTGCTGTAACAGGAGTCGAAGACGATGTAATATAGAATCTCAGAGAGACAGAAGTAGAAGGAAAAGAAGATGGGACAGCTGTCTGAATGGATGCTGACTGAGGAGTGGGAATCATCATGAGATGTGAAAATGATGGGCTAGAAGATGCAGAAGGTAGCGAAAACATGGGAGGCCGAAATATCCCGTGTGTCTCTAACGACACACCGAGATCAGAATGTGGGAAGGATGACATGTCAGTGGGAGGGGCAGAGTCGAGTCGGGTACGCGCAACTGCTCGTCCACCTCTGGTACGAACCCTCCTCGTACCACCGACCTGAGTACTAAGACCAGTACTAGGCTCCTCGTCGAATAACTATCGACGTATAGGTGGATCCTACAAAAATGTTTACAAAAAAATTAATCACATGACATTATATATTCTTTAAATATATCAATTTGAAATAATTTACTCACTGTAGGCACTAATGGTGGAACGTCCATCTCCGTCATTCGACGATTGTTCTCCATCATTTTTTCCTTCATCTCTCTTAAATTGGCTTCATTTCCAGCTTTTGAAAACAAATATGTAATTAATTAGAAAAAGAAAACTAATGTGTAACCCAAAACACTAAATATATGGGGGAATAGGGGATTCATAGGTAATTTAGCTATCAATTGTTTTAGAAGAGCTTGAATGGATTTAATAAATCATATAAGTTGTAATGTTCACCAAGTTAGAAATATTGTTTGACTATGTTTGAATACTGTTCAATTCCAAATTAGAAAATGCAATTCAAATAAAACTGCAACCAATAAACATTGAAAATTAATATAATGGTCAATTAAGCTATCAATTTTTTTAGAAGAGCTTGAATGGATTTAATAAATCATACAAGTTGTAATGTTCACCAAGTTAGAAATATTGTTTGACTATGTTTGAATACAGTTCAATTCCAAATTAGAAAATGCAATTCAAATAAAACTTCAACCAATAAACATTGAAAATTCACATAACAGTCAAGTAAGCTATCAATTTTTTTAGAAGAGCTTGAATGGATTTAATAAATCATACAAGTTGTAATGTTCACCAAGTTAGAAATATTGTTTGACTATGTTTGAATACTGTTCAATTCCAAATTAGAAAATGCAATTCAAATAAAACTAAAACCAATAAACATTGAAAATTCACATAACGTTCAAGTCATCTAAAACATATTTGTGATCAATACTAAATCAATTTGAATATTACCATCCTTAACAACCCAAATCGAGGTAAACCAAAAGAATTGAGAACATGGATGAATGATTCTATATATTTTCAACCAAAACTTCAGGTTCACAATAAAATCTGACAATTGAGCTATTTCAGTCATCAAAAGAAATAAATGGATTGGTTCCAATGGCACAAGGGACAATGTCAATTCCATCATCACCATCATCAAAAATATGTCTTGGAGTTACTTCAACTATGACACTAAATTCAGGTCGAAGTTGGTATTTGACATAAAAAACTTGTTTAGCCATTGATGCCAACACATATGGTTCTTTGGTAGCAAGAGTGTGAGTCATATTAATTACTCGAAATCTGCAATCATCCATAAATGTGCCGTGTCTCTTCATCGAATTAAACCAATGGAATTTCATCATTGTGACTCATCCATGAGAGTAATAATCCAATATTATTATTTTCTCAACAACTCAATAAAAACCCACATTTTCAAATTGCCGTCTACTATCTGATGCACTGGCATAACAATCTGTTGGGCCAGTAACCATTACACCATCATGTTTTGTTCTCATGTTCTTTGCTCGTTCAGTGACAATAAATTTGTACCCATTGATAAAAATTGATTTACAGTCACGAACCACGGTATTAGGACCAAAAGCCAAAGCTCTAATTTCCTCAGAGACAGAGTCAGTAGACAAACTCAATACCTGCAATATAAATGACTATTAAATTTAATTAAATATTGATATAATTATATTAAACATTAATTTTTTATACCTTAAATTTTAACCAAGCAGAAAACTCTTTGCTATGAAAAGTCTCTATCCTTCTCAAAGATAAAGAACGATGCTTCCTATTTATCATTGTTTTATGTTCCCTGTAGATAAAAAATATTAATAGTTTAACAGATATATATGTAAGATATACATAATCAATTTAGTTACCTGATATAGTCATCGAACAAATCATAGTTGAGCAAAACTGTGCGATGTGCCATCTCCCGCTCTTCATGGCTTAATGTCTTCAATGTATATGATCCAGGAATTCCTCATGTTTGAAGAAGTGATGGAAAACTGGGTTAAATTTGCTCATAATTTTCTTCTTCATTTCTCATTGGTCTGTTCAATCTTGTACTAAGATCAGACAAATACATCGAGTAAAAATCCATACATTCTTGAGCCAAGTAACCGTTCACGATAGAACCTTCGGGATGATTTCTATTTCGGACATAAGACCTTAGTGTGAACATATTTCTTTCAGTTGGATACATCCAACGAAAAGAAACAGGTCCTCAGAGAAGTATTTCAGTGGGAATATGGATAGTCAGATGCATCATGCATGTGAAAAATAATGGAGGAAATATTTTCTTAAACTCACACAAAATTAATGGGGCATCTGTCAACATTTTTTGCAAGAAAGACTTGGACAACTTCTTAGCACAAAGATCTCTAAAAAAATGGCACAACCGAATAACAACCACCCTTACATTATTGGACAAAAGATGACGTATTGCTATCAGAAGCAACTAATGCAGTAGAACGTGATAATCATGAGTCTTCAAAGATTTTATCTTCAACTCTCTTCTGTTGACCCGTTTAGATATGTTTCTTGAATAGCCATCAGGAACTCTAATAGTCTCTAATACTTCCAGAAATTGTTTTTTTCTGCAGGTGTCATCACATAAGAAGCACATAGAAGTTTCCATTTATTTTCACTAATACGCATAGAATGCAATTCTGGTCTGATGCCCCAATCCACCAAGTCACGCCGAGATCGTAAATCATCTTTTGTCTTCCCCTTGACATTTAGAAGAACCGAAAGAAACATTTCGGATATATTCTTTTCAATATGAATTACGTCTAAGAAATCACGTAACAAATTGGTTGACCAATAAGGAAAATAAAAAAAGATACTCTTCTTCCTCCAATTGTAACAGGTTTCAGTGGAAACATTCTTTCTCTTTCCAGATTTCATTTGACCCTTCTCGAACGAAAAACTGAAATCTTTCAATTCATTAAGCACGTCAGTTCCAGACATACGCTGAGGTGGATCATCGGTCTCTATGGTATTATCAAATCTTCGACGATTCATTCAATATGGATGATCCTTTGGAAAGAATCGTCGATGTCCCATAAAACTGAAACTACAATGATGTTTCAGTCTTCTAGATCATGTATTCTTCATACAAACTGGACATGACAGTTTTCCCTTTGTGCTCCATCCAGACATCATTGCATAAGCCGGAAAATCATTGATCGTCCACATAAGCGCAGCATGCATATGAAATATGTCCTTCGAACATGCATCATATGTGCGCACACCCACATCCCAAAGAAGTTTCAACTCTTTTATTAAAGGTTGCATGTATACATCAATATCAATGCCAGGATCAGAAGGACCAGATATGAGTATACTCATGAAAGTGAAAGGGTTTTTCATACACAACCATGGGGAAAGATTATAAATGTGTATAAAAATTTTCCATGTGTTGTGCGAAGTAAGCATCTTCCCAAACGGATTAAAACCGTCGCATGAAAGACCCAACCTCACATTACGCACGTCAGCTGCAAAATCAGGATGTCGAGCATCAAATCTCTGCCATGCAAATCCATCTGCAGGATGAACCAACTCATCATTAGTCTTCTTTCTCTCAGTATCATGCCATCTCATTTTTATTGATATGTCATCAGACATAAAAAGATTCTGAAGTCTAGGGATCAATGAAAAGTGCCACATTACTTTTTGTGGAACGCGGGATGCTGTTCCATCAGATTTTGACTTCCAGCGGGATGTGCCACATTTTATACAATCATTTCGTTCAGCGGTTTCCTCCTAGAATAAACTACAATCTTTCGGGCAAGCATGAATTTTGTTTCTTGAAAATCCAAGTTCCTCAACTAACTTCAATGACATATAGTGGTTTGAGGGGATATATACATCATCTGGAAGTAAATCTTTCAAGAGGGTAAGAATGTAATCGATTGTTGTATTAGAAATTCCATACATAGTTTTCCCATGAAACAATCGGATAAAAAATTCCAGCTTTTTCATTTTATCGCATAGTCGATATACTGGAGTCGTGGCAGCATCATTCAATTTTTTCACCCTATCAATATCATCATTATCACTAGATGCATCAGCTATCCTAATATCGAAGTCTTCTTAAGTAAAAATCCTTTCTTTTTCATGATGATGAATAAACGGAAACCGATCATCTAATAAATTCTCCATTCCAGTCCTTTCATTTCGATCATCACCAATTTGAGACTTCATTTTCTCCCCATTGTGATACCACAGAAAGTATTTTTCTTGAAAACCATTTTTGGTTATGTGGTAGCTGACTTCTTCACGGCTCAACCAAGGTCTACCAACACAATTAGAACATGGGCAGTGTATGCGACCACTATTTGAAGCATTGTGAAATGCAAAATCTATAAATCTCTCCAAATTGTTTTGAAAATCGCTTGAGATCCGATCGGTTTCATACATCCAACTTCTGTCCATTCTGTAAAAATAATTTATATAAGTCATTTTGTCATAAAAAATTCAATAGGATTGAACTTTAATATAAAATACATTTAAGTAAATGATAAAGGAAGAAAATAATCAAGGTATCAACTACACATGTGAAAAAAACATACAAATGTGTTATTGAAAAAATGTAAAACCAACATGAACTTAATGTGTTATATCACATCACATCATACCTCATCCCATAATCATATTAGTAGGGTATCATAAACATGAATAACATCAACCTTGTGCCATCCTCCTACACTAGATGACCCCAACCACACGCCACATCTTATTATAGCCTTATCACATCACACCTCACCGGAAAACACTAGGGAAATCATAGTACATCTCACCTGAAGACACATGGACAATAAAATCACATCTTGCCTAAAAACACGTGGTCAATCACTTTTGAAGGAAGAGTAGGGAAGACATGGTAGCTATCCAACCATATAACCACCATCCTAGATATTAGAAAAAATACCCATAACTCAAAACCTCTGATCGTTGGTAAGTTTATCCAACTCTGGTTGGGAATGTGTGAAAATAACATAAAAATAAATGCTATATAGAAAGCACAAAATACTCAACCTATGGGTTCACATTAACTACATAATCACACACTTCACTACTACCATAAAACACATAAACCACACCACCACCACACAAGATGCATATCATTTCTCACTTTCATTTATAAGCCACTTCATTCACACTTACATTTTCCATTCATTTAATGTTAAATTAATTAAATTCATTTACCACACATCCATTTCTATTCCATCTAATTTATTTAATATCTTGTTTTTTTGTTTTAACAGCATAATTTATTCTATAGATAACCAGGAAACTAATAAAACCACCACACAATAACTCACCATCTCACAATAACCATCGACGCCATGTTACATCGACCAACCATCTCACCAAAACAACCACATATCACAAAAAAAATATTGCACATCACAAACCACCACACAACCAAAACCACCTCACCACATCATACACCACAACTTCATCAAACAACATCTCCACACGACACAACACCACCACACATCATCACTATCATACAACTTCACATGTCACATCCATGCCCACTAACCATCGCATTACAACCCCACACATCACAAAGCCCAACTGGTCACCTCAATCCCCATAAAACAACCTACAAAATACAATGAAACACAAAAAAAAACCTCTCATAGAGGCAACATACCCAACTTCCACAATTTATTTATTCAAGGTCTTTTATTACATTACCCCTTTATTTAGTATGGACATTATAACACAACTGATATTCCAGGGGAAACTAATTAATTAACAAAATATTCATTCATTTCCCTATTTTTCACGGTGAAATCACATCAAATTCAAAACATAAAATTAAAATATTAGATCAATAACAATAAAAACAAGGTACCATATGTGTATAAAGAATAAAATACCTGATTAGAGATGATTCAGATGGGGGTTCACCTATTCGGATGGGGGAGTTTGAGAGTAGCAGAGAGCTGGATTGATAACTTAAAACTAAAATATTAGATCAATAACATTAAAAATAAGGTAGTAAATGTGTATAAAGGAAAAAATACCTGATTTTAGATGGGTTTTCACCTCTTCGGATGGGGGAGTTCGCGAGAGGAGCAGAGCGCCGGAGGAATGAATTTAGGGTTCTGTCGAGAATGGGGAAGAGCACTACTGGGGCTGTATTTGGGGGAAATCTTTCCCAACGGTTTTTAAAAACCATTGGGAAAGAGATGTTCAGGGTACCCTTTCCCAACGGTTCTATAGATCCATTGGCAAAGGGGTGACTTTTCCCAACAGTTCCAGTGAACTGTTGGGAAAGGCTTCCTTGACCATTTCTTTACCAACGGTTTTATGAAACTGTTGGTAAAGAGTTCCCTAATACTTCAGCACCAACGGTTTAAGAAAACCGTTGGTAAACACCCGTTGGTAAAAACCAGAATTCCAGTAGTGTTTTCATAGTTTGGTGAAAGTTAGATTAAGGTCTGCAAGGTGATCACAAAACCAGTGAGACTTTAATACTAGATTTTCTATATAACATTCCACTATTTTCCTCTAAAAGGAATTAAATATATGATGTGTGACCAACTGGTATGTAGCATCATAATTATTCAATACAAAGAGAATCACTAGGTAAAAATATAGCCTTCAGGTTCCTTAATGGAAGTGAATTATTCATCCTCTAGAGACATTCATATATATTTTTATTCCATAATAATTATATATGTATGATAAGTCTTAAAAATAATATATTTTATCAATCAACAACTCTATGATTAGAACTGGGAATTAAAACATAAGTAAATGGAAGTCTAAATATCAGAAATCAATATAAACCATAAATTTATCATTATTCTTTTTCAAAGGGATTATGTTGGTGATCCACATGGGATATTAAACATTCTAAATTAAAATTTTGCTGATTAACTTATCAAACTCATCTTCCAGCTTAGCACCATGATTTGGATTCATCCTCCCCTGCCTATTTATTACAATGATGGCTAACAAGTAAACCTAATTAGTGATTGATTACCTAGGGATATTTCCTAGAAATTTTCATATAGTTCCATAAAGACACATCTCGGTGTTGTTTGAGGAATGAAATTTAATAATCCTATTTTTATGGATTCATGAAAAAATAATCAGAGGGGGTTGGGGGTTTACTTAGGCACCCAAATTCACCTACTTGAGCTCATAGATATTGATTAAAATAACTTCTCAAAAAAATAGTGGGAAATTTTCAATCTCTTATTCCCTAGAGTAATGAATTATAGAGGAAAGAATCATTTATTGAGATTCAAGATATGGTAGAGGTATGTCCTCATTTAGATAACCGTCATCTGAAGGCTGTGAGAGTTAAACATTACCAAATAATACCATGAGGGTGGAGGTGGATTATTTTAATATCCATATTCCTCTATACTAGTATATATCTAGCTCGTCAGGGATCATAGGTTATGTTGAAAATATATTAATCAAACCGGCATTCAAGTAGACTCTATAATGACCCAGAATTATATCAATGAAGTTTACCCACTTATAATTACGTCATATATTTTAAATCACATAAAATCACAAAAATAACACAAAAAAATTCTTTATAAATTAAGAATGGATGAAATAAGAGGCCTTTTCAGAAATTATGGAACCTATTCTAATTGAATAGAAACTTGACCTTTGGAGTAGTAATATGAGCCTTATTAATAGTAAACCATTTAATTGAATAGTAAACTCACCAATGAAACTATAAATAAAATTTAGGTATCTTATAAATGATAATATTATATAATTATATCATAGTATTGGTAAATAAATAGATTGAAAATGATAAATTAAATTTTGGTATTTTTCTGAAACATAAATGATTGTTTACAATTTTATAATTAATATAATGATTTAAAATAAAATTTATTTTAATAAATAGATCCATTAATTAATATTCAGTTGTATTATGATTATAATATAATTTTATGAGAACTTAATTAGTTTTTCAAAGTGATATAAAATTAGTTATAATTTTTAAATTGATATTTTTTTGAATAAATGATGATTTTAATCAGAAATTAAATTTCTCATATTTGTAAAATTATTTTCATAAAATGGATTCTATTTTTTTAATTCTATATGTAAAAAAATGTTTATAGATACTTTTTGAGGTTTTTCTAAAATAATTGAATTTTTTTAGTGAATAGTGAAATACGATAATTTACATTATAAGCTAAATACATGAATTATTGTGTCATGAATATTTTTTGGACGATGTGAGATCCATTGGATTGAATTCACTTGAACTAGTTACTATAATAAATCACAAGAATTTACACTATTCATACTCTAAAGAAAAATAATAATCAAATGAATAAAATAGTAAAAAAAACACCCTAATTCCCCACTATAAAAAACACCCCTCACCACCTCTTTTTCTCACACCTGTTAAGCCATAATGATTGACCAATTTTTTCCCAATCTTCTTCCTAGTTCTATTACCCATTTCTAGTAGGTTTTGGTCTAAAAAAAAACCAAAACCAATTTCTCTAAGGAGGTTCTCAATGAGAATAATTCAAGAGGTAAAATCTTCTTTCACTTTTTTTTTCTTTTCACTTTATTTTATTTTCATATACTCTTCTCACATACTCTATCCAAGAATGAATGATAACTATAATATCTTATCTATAATATAATTTTATTATTCTAATGTGTAATCCATCATAAATTATCTTCTCCTCTTCCTTTTATTCTAAAAATGAAAATATCATTCGCGAGGTGTTGATTTATCCCCTTCAAGGATGTGAAGTTTTCATTTAACTTTATCGCCTTCAAGGATGGACATTAAATGATTATAATGGTTTGTACATATTGTAAAATATACTTTATAACCATTTTATGTTCTAAAACTATATTTTATTTAAAATAATGAATAATGAAGTAAAAATAGTTTATGATGATAAAAAACCCGCCAAAATAATCGAAATGATTTTTACAAACATCTTATCAAAGGATTATTCCTCACCCTAAAAAAACAAATGAATTATACAACAATTTAATATTCAAGTTGTAAATTAATAACTTATAAATTCAACTTTTTATATCTATTTCCATTTTACATGATCTTTCATACATTTACACAAGTGAGCCAAACCTGAAAACAATGAAAACAACCACTCCCGAAAGAAGAAATTTTATCTTATAACTTATAAAAAAGGCCATAAATGAACATAATAAAATTTTAATTAATCCAATACTTGTATGAAAGGTTTATAATTTATTAATTAATTGATGCAATTTTATTATCTATTATATTAATAACAAGTGCAGAACACTTTTGGACATAAGGTTAGAGATTTTTTCTGAACCTCCATTTTTTCCTTTAGGTTACAATTTCTATATATTTATACCAATGTAATTCTTAATTATTCTTACATAATAATCCTAAATTCTATGTTTATATTTTAAATATATGTTCTTATCCCTATTATTCTTTCTTTGATGGGTAAATACATGTTTTATAAGGTTCCTTCCTATTTCGTCCTAATAAGAAAGCTCAATTAATAAGAACTTCTCAAATTCTTACTCATTTTCAAGTACAATAATTAATATATTTTAATAAAACGTTATTTTTTCTCTTAAATCAGTCATATTTCTATGAAATACAATTGACGTTCATTTTTGGGGTTATACAAACAATTACGACTTTTCCATTTTAAAGACTCTTTAATGTTTTCCCTTAAACCACGCTAAAGTGGATCATTTCTAAAGTTTCCTAAACACTGTTTATAAATGTTTTCACATAATTTGGAAATAATTTATCATTATCCATTCCTATATTCATTTATGAATTTTTATTTATTATTTAAATCCATTATATCATGAACTCTTTTTTGATATGCCCTTTGGTTATTCCTTATGACAATATTGTGATACCAAATTGTTTCTTTGGGAACTACTTATGTTTATACCTTATTCTTGATTGTTATTATAGAAAAAAATAATGATCACGTTATAATGGGTGCACCTAGATAGCTATTCATTTCATTGGGTAATGTTTAGTCTCGTGATACATCATGTTGGTATAGGGAGTGAACATGATTACTTTATAGGACTTTTTCTTTCATGTGTAATGGTCTTGGAAATTAGCCTTGAATCATGATTACATAAAGTTGAATTTTGTTTCTAAATTTCTATTATGTCAGGATTAATTGTCCTCATACTATTTGTGTTATTATTCCTTACATTTATTCATGATCTATTCCTTTTTATGTCACCATGTTATTCCTCTAACCCATGTGCTTTTTTATTCCTATGTTAATAACTATAATAGTATTTTATCTCTTCCATTTTGTTAATTTATTTCATAGGTTATACTATGAATATGTAGGAGCTCAATGGAAGATATAATCTCTTTATGTATGATTAAAAATAAATTTGTTTTACTCTATTTCCATGTTTTATTTTTTATGTACATAATCATCCAAAGACATTAGAATTTATAATCGTTAGATAGTAATTTGATGGGTTATTATGGTCAAAATCATGTAATAATATATGTAAAAGGATAGGGTCAGTATATTTGGTATCAGATCAAGGTAAAATTATTTTTATAGATTAGTACAAGAGCACTCTAGTAAGACCCTAGTGATAATTCTATCACCATGGATAACCTAGATTGAAACTTAGTGTATCAAAAGTTAGTATATAATTTTTATTTACATGTTTATTATTCAATGTTCAATTTTTTATTTTTATATGATTATTATATAATTATTAAATCCCCATATTTATACTTTCTTTTTCATAGTTAATTTCATGAAATATAAGATCTAATGCTAATAATAAATGTGATAGAGAATATGAAGATTGCCCAAATGATATGGAAAAAGTTATAGGAACAGGTGCTCAAAACATCATGGTATTAATTTATCAGTGGAATCAAGTTATGAATAATAATGTGAATAATTTGGAACAACCACATTCTACATAGAAAGATAAAGTTGTGGTAGAATAATTCATACAAAAAATTCCTCCCACCTTTAGTTGATCTTCAAATACCATCATTGCAGAACAATGTTTTAACTCCATTGAGAATATATTCTATATGCTCTAGTGCTCAGAAGTATAGAATGTTATGCTAGAAGTCTATCGTTTTGATGGGTAATCTGATTAGTGGTGGATATTGATCTAGAAAAAAATTCCAATGGGGAAATTGATTCTATAAAATGTTATGATTTCAAGAGAATTTTTTTTAATAAATATTTCCCTATAACCCTCAATCTTAAGATGGAATGGGAGTTCCTTGGACTGAAGAGAAAGGAAGAAGAGTCTATCATAGAGTATGAGGAAAACATCACAAGGATTTCATGATACTTCTATTAATAGGTAATTAACATTAAAATAAAGGTGGGTCACTTATTTAGTGGACTAAATCCAAGTCTATGGAAGGTATTGGAAATTTTAGACTTCGACAGCTATGAGGAGATTCTCTATTGTGCCCATAAGGTTGAAATAGATTTCATAGACTCTCAAGAGTCTCTTAGTTCTAGTGAAAAAATGATAAAAATGGAGTTTAATATGGTTAGATCAATAGATAAATCTCATATTGGGAATAAGACCAACTATCCCATGTGTCAAAAGTGTGGGAAGAAGCATCCTGGAAACTATTTAAAGGGAACCAAGAGGTAATTCAAATGTGGAAGAGAGATACATATGGATAATAACTTCCTAAGGGATATGAATAGTCCGAAAAAATATAGAATAATAAATGAAGATTTAGATCATCATGTAGCATGTAGTGTAGTGTTTCAATTGCAAGGAACATGGGAATTATGGGATCTATTTCCCTAAGACAAGGGTTGTGGGAGGAAATCAAAAATAAAAAACTCCAAGGTTTTAAGTAAGGGAATATGATATCACTACTACTAAGGTAGATCCCAATAATTATGTAGTGATATGTACACTAGTGATTCCTTCATGAATAGATGACATACTATTTGATTTTAATTATACTTATTCTATCATATCTTGCATGTTTAGAAGAACTATTCAAACACAAACTTAAAATATGGATGTTGAGTTCTCTATGAGAACAAAAAATGGGGAATTTATTATATCCAAAGTATATAACACCTCCCCAGTTAATGTTTATGGATTGAACCTCCTATATAATCTTTTCTATCTACCTTCAGTGTAGTTTAAAGCTATATTGGTTATGGATCTTCTATATTTTTAAAAATATAACATTGACTTTTTGGATAGAGAGGTCAGTCTTCATATCCCAAGGCATCCTCAAATTCTATAAAATTGTAAGAAGAATAATGAATCTACATCCTAATAATCACCACAATTATGGATATTATTTCCTTATGAGAAATAATATCTAGATCAAATGACTCAGAAAAATGAGAAAATCCTGCTCAAATAAATTCCCATTATGAAGGACTATACTAATTTTTTACCAGATGAATTACCTAGTCTTACTCCTAACCAAGAGGTAGAGTTATTAATTTACCTTATACATAGATATATTCTTATATACCATACACCTTATATAATGAACACCATTGAGTTGGAGGAACTAAAGAAGCGATTACAGAAGAATCGGGATTAGGGTTTCATATGCCCGAGTGATTCACTGTGGGGTGCACCAGTCATATTTATCAGGAAGAAGTATAGATAAATGTTCCTCTTAATTAATTATCATGACGTAAAAAATCAATATAAAGAAAAATTATCCCCTACCTTGGATAGATTAATTGTTTAATTGGCTATATGGGTCCAAGTATTTCTCTAAGGTGGACCGTCAGTCAGGATATCACTAATTGTAGGTAAGGAAGGAATATATTTTCACAATAGATTTTTTAATGAGGTATGTACACTATGAGTTCATAGTGATTCTCTTCATACTCACTAATTATTCATAATTTTTCATGGATTTAATTAATATAGTCTTTATATATTACCTCTACAAATTTGTGATAGACTTTATGGAATGTATTCTGATATACTCTATGGTCAAGGAGAAACATGAAGAACATTTGAATACTATGTTTAAGACCATTCGATGTGATAAAATTTATGAAAGGTACAATAAATTCGAGTTCAATATGGAGGAAGTATCATTCTTGGGGCATGTTATCACCAGTAGAGGAATATTTGTGGACCCTTCCAAGATAAAGGAAATCAAAGAGTGGCCCGGACCAACATACATAACAGAGATCTGTTGTTTTCATAGGCTAGATGGGTATTACCACCAATTTTTTAAGATCTTATCATGATTTTCAAACTCAATAACTAAGTTTAAATTGAAGGGAGTGATGTTTTTATGGACCGGTGAATGTTAATACTACTTCAAAGAGTTGAAAAAGAGACTTATCGGAACACCTGTGCTCACACTATCGATAAGTGGGGAACTATTTATGGTGTAAAGTGATACTTAAAAGAAGGGTTTAAGATGTTTAATAATTCAAAATGATAAATTGATAGCATAAACCTCAAAGAAGTTGGAAATTCATGAGAAAAACTATCCCACTCATGATCTGGAGTTGGTAGTTGTAATCTTTACAATGAAAATATGGTAGAATTATCTCTATGAGGATCAGTGTGAGATATATACTAATCATAAGTGCCTAAAATATATATTTACACAAAAATAGATTAATATTTTCTAGTGAAAATTTTTAGAGATCATCAAATTGTATGAATTCTCAATACACTTCCATTATATTAAGAAAAATAAAGCGGGGCATGCTCCAGGTTGAAAAGATCCCACATCTTTATCAATGACGAGAATTGAGAATGATCTAATATTCTTATATTTTTAAAGGATGAAAATGATAATCATTAGGGTAGGAACATAATAAATTATTTCTCAAATGATTTCTCAACTATCCCACGTTGATAAAATAAAGGATGCTCAAATAATGATGTAGAAATTCAGAAGAAGGTGGATGCCATGAGAAATGGGAAATCCTCAGAGTTCAAAATAGAAGAGGAAGGAGTTTTGAGATTTGGGTCTTGACTATGTATACCATACAATCTATAGTTAAACAAAGAGCTTCTAAATGAAAAAAATATCTCAACCTTATCTATTCACCCATGGATCGAAAAGATGTATTAAGATATCTGAAAGCACTATTGGTGTGATAATATGAAGAAGGAAATCGCTGAATATACATCAAAGTTCATAGTATGTCAAAAAGTAAAAGATGGAAGGAGAAATTATATAGGGATGATGCAACCATTACCCCTACCAACATGGAAATGGGAAAACATCACTGTAGAATTTTTCACAAGAATTATAAAGAAATATTTAGAAACAATTTTATATGGGTTATTGTGGACCATCATACAAATAAAACTCACTTTATCACAATTTTAGAGGACTTATCACTCGTTCAACATGAAAGGATTTATATTAGAGAAGATATAAGGTTTAATGAAGTACCACTATTGATTTTATCTAATTGAGATCCTATATTCACCTCCATGTTTTGAAAAAGTCTCCAACATTATCTAAACATTGATTTAAACATCAGCATGGCTTATCATCCTCAAAATTATATCCAATATGAATGGACTATTCATATACTAGAAGAAATTTTGAGAGCATGTTTTATAGACTTTAAGGTGGGATGAGACCAATATCTACCTCTATTTTATTCCTCCCACTACAATAATTTCCACTCGATCATCCAAATGGATCTGTATGAGTCTCTTTTTGGGAAAAGATTAAGAACACTAACATGCAAGGATGAGGTCAGTGAATGTAAGCTTCTAGGACCAGAAATGGTCAAAGAAATGGTAGAAAAGGTGAAAGCCATTAATTATCACATCAAGGAAGCCAAAATTTGACCAAAGGGATATAAAGAAAATCACCGATGGGGCTTGGAGTTTAAGGTTGGAGATGTGGTATTCCTCCACCTATATCTTTGGAAGAGGATCATGAGATTTGGTAAGAAAGTAAAGCTGAGTCCCGGTTACATCGAACCCTTCAAGATTATTGATCTTTTTGAAGTTGTGTCCTATAAAATAAAACTTCCACCTACTATTTCTCAAGTACATAATGTATTCCACTTATTCTTCTTGAGGAAGTACATACCAGATCCCTCAAATGTACTTAATTTAGAGGTAGTATAGTTGGAAAATGATCTCTCTTGTGAGGAGTAACTATGGAAGATCATGGATTGTATATATAAAGTTTTGTGCGATAAGAACTCTCACGTGGTAAATGTACTATGGAAGAACTATAAGAATGATGTGGCAGCATTGGAACTAAAGGAAGAGAAGAAACATAAGTACCCTCACCTATTTTCCCCACATTTTATTAAACGAAATTTTGATTGTGAAATTTCATAAGGGGGAAGAATGTAACAACCCATAATTCTACCAATGAAGTTTCCATTCTTATAATTACATAGTATTTTATAAATTACATAAAATCACATAAATAACAAAAAATAATCTGATGAAGAATGAATGAAATAAGAGGATTTTTTGGAAATTAAGGAACCTTTACCAATGTAATAGTTACTTGACATTTGAAGTAGTAATATAACCCTTATGAATAGTAAACCAACCAATAGAATAATAAACTCACCAATGAAAGTACAAATAAAATTTAGTTTTCTTATAAATTAAAATATTTTATAATCATATCATTGTATAAGTAAATAAATTTTTTGAAAATGATAAATTATGTTTTGGTATTTTTATGAAACTTAATTTTTTTTTAAAATTTATAATTAATATGAAGAACTAAAAGAACATTTATTTTCATGAAATAGATTCATAAATTAATATATATTTTTGTCTTATCATTATAAGATAATTTTATTAGACCTTAATTAATTTTTAAAATTATTATAAAATTAGTTATAATTTTAAAATTGGCATTTTTCAAATAAATGAATATTTTAATTAAAAATTATATTTCTCATATTTAGATTATTTTTTTAAAAAAGGATCCTTTTTTGAATTTTACATGTGATAAAATGTTTAGGGTAAATTTTTTTTGGGATTTTTCTAAAATAGTTGAATTTTTTGGTGAATTATGAAATACAATAATTTACAGTATAATCTAAATGCAGGAATTATTAAGTCAAGGATGATGTTTGGATGATGTAAGCACCATCAGTTCAAACTCAAATGTAGTAGTTACTATACATAGTCACAATAATCCAAACTATTATCTGTGTTGAGCCAGAATATTAAAAAAACGAAAATAATAATAAGAAAACACCACTCTCCTCTACTATAAATACCACCCTCACAACCTCTTATCCTCCCCCTCTTAAGTCTTGAATATTGTTCGATTTCTACCCAATAGTTTTACCAAGTCTCTTCCCCAAGTCTATGAGGTTATACTATCAACTAAATAACAAAAATAATTTCCCTAAGGAGGTTCTCAACGAGAATAATTCAAGAGGTAAAATCATCATTCACTTAATTTTTTTCTTTTGCAACTAATAACATATTTTTATTATGGAAAAGAAATTTTAAGGAAAATTGAGAAACCAATCAAGTATAAAATATTTAATCTCCCAAACTGATATGTTATAACCAAATCTAGGAATTTTAATTTAATCTCATTAGAGAGATTACCTCTAAGGAGACTCCCTTAGAGAACTGTAGACTTCCTGTATGGATCATCTTTGAGAACGTTATCAATGTTTTTTTCTATCTTGTCCTATGTTTGAATTATATCTTATATAGAAATATTCTTCCCATTGAATCCATGTGCCAATATTCTAATATTTTTTTCAATCCATTTGCCCTTCTCCTTAGTATAACTATCTTAAATACACATTCCAACTAACCTCTCAAATTCTTGTTATGTAGTATTGACCTGAAGGACATTGTCAAATAAATCTTCATTGAAATTGATGATTCTTTCCCACTCATCACACTCGGTCAATTATTTAACACTCGAGTGGATATTAGATTCAACAACCTCTTTTTCATCAAGCGCTAGGTCAGAGATAAAAGGTTCCTTTGCTAGAGATTCTATCTCTTTAGTAGTGTTTTCCTCCATCTTCTTGTAAACCTTCATAGGTAGCTTTCCTTTACTTGAGGATTAAGTAATAGGAGTACTATGTAAGAAAGAACAATCTTTCCTTCTTCGTGGCCTCCGAGAGTGCTTGATAAACCTGTCTAAATTGAGTATAGAGTTTTTTCACTTCTTTTAAGAGGATCTAATATAGTACTCTGCAATGTCCACTCCCTTGGACTGAATAGGGGATTCCAAATTAAAATCTCTATCCCCATGGGAAACCACCAAACTCATAGGGGGTTCTCACCATGGGGGGCCTCCACTTCATTCCCTTCTTTTCTTTTCTTATGTTATCATCATCACATTTATCGGAACATGCATGATTACTCCAATATCATATATATACTAGAATATTATAATATTAATCTAAAATCTACCATCAAGTCTATTATCCTATTATTTTAATTCTGAAAATTAAACTATCATCCATGATTTGTTGATTTATCACCTTCGAGGATGACAAGTTTCCATTTTCCTTTACTGCCTTCAAGGCTAGACATACAAACATTATAAAGGTTTCTACATATTGTAAAATTTATTATATAACACTTTTTTGTTTTGAAACTAAATTTATATTCAATAATGAATAATGAAACAAAACTAGTTTTTAATGATTAAAAACCCGCCAAAATAATCCAAACGATTATCACTAACATTTTATCTAATGATTCATCCTCACCCTAAATAACCAAATGACTTATATTCACATTTAAAATTATGTATTTTAATTAATTACATATAAATTCAATTTCTTATATATATTCCCATTTTACATGATCTTTCATACATTTATAAAAGTGAACCAATCATGAAAATCAAGGAAACAAACACTCCGACAAGATAGAATTATATATTATAACTTTTAAAAAAGGAAACAAATGAAATTAAAAAATTATAATAAATAAAATACATGTATAAAATGTTCTTAATTATTTAATTATTTTATTTAATATTATTATACATGATATTAAGATCATGTGAATAACACTTTTATACATAAGGTAAGGGATTCTTTCAGAGCCTCCATTTTTTCCTTTGGGTTACACTTTCTCTCTCTTTATCTTAATGTAATTTTTAATTATTCTTAAATAATCCTTATAAATTATGTTTTTATGTTCCAAACATATTTTCTTATCCCTATTATTTTTTAGTTTATTGGGAAATACATTTTAAATAAGGTTCGCTTCCCATTTCCTCTGGACAAAAAATCCCGATTAAAGGGAACTTCTCAAATTCCTACTCATTTTCAAGTACAGCACTTAATATATTTTAAGAAACCATTTTTTATTCAAAATTAAATAATCTTATCATTAAATAGTTTTTTTCATTTCTAGTTTTATACAAATAATTAATAATTTCTATTTGAAAGTCTCTTTAATATTTTCCCTCAAACCACACTACAGTTTCTCTTTTCTATAGTTTCTTAAACATTAATTTTAACTATTTTCACATAATTTAGACATAATTTACCATTATTTGTGCCTATTTTTCCTTTTTTAATGTCCATTTATTATTTAAATCCATTCTTTAATGAAAACTTTAATGATACACAATTTGGTTATGCCTTATGACATGTTTATGATACCAAATTCATTACTTGAGTAACCCATATGTATATACATCTTGTTTGATTTTTCTTATAGAACACATATGAATGAACATGTTATGATGTGTGTAACTAGATAGTTATTAAATTCATTGGATAATGTTTAGTCTCATTAAACATCATGTTAGGACAATGAGTGAACCTGATTCCTTTATGGGACTTTATCTGTAATGTGAAATTGTCATGGCTGTTAACATTGAATCATTATCATGTCAGGTTGTGTGTTATTTCCACATTCATATGATTCCATGATTATGTGTCCCCATGCTCTATATATTATTATTATTTATATTTATTCATGATCCATGCCTTTTTATTGCCTTATGTTATGCCCACTAACCAATTTTCTTTTCTTTATTCCTATGTTAATACCCTTACAGGTCTTTTTAGCTCATCCCTTTGTTCAGGTATTCCCCAAGTTATCCAATGAAGATATAAGAGATCAATGGAAGATAATATCTCCTTATGGATGATTAAAAATAAATATGTTTTATTATATTTCCATGTTTTAAGTTTTATGTACCTAATCATCCAAAGGCACAAGTCTTTACGATCCTAGACTTGTAATTTGATGGTTAATTATGTTTAAAATAATCTAATAATATGCATAAAGGCTAGGGTGGATATAGGATCTCTCAGAGGAAAGAATTATATATATTTCTTGGTAATATCTTTTTTTATGGAGGTGACTCAATAGAAAAATTTTCTTGTCTATTATAATAAAGGAAAGTGATTTTATGAATCAATCCAGTGTGTGGAATGATTCAATAATTTCAAAAGTATATAATTATTTCATTAATATGATTGGTAGAGAGTAAAAATTCACCATATAGATAATCTCATGATTAATGGGTGTCTTTTGTAGTCAATTATAGGTATCTATTTGGTTTTTACCATTTACCAACACACGATTCCCCCTATTTTACAGTTTCCGGTACCAATATATCAGGCCATGCTGGACTCAAAGTTGTAATTATCACTATCGAGTTCCCCCACTTACCCATTAATGTAGTATTTTGGACAATGGGGATAATAAGAGAGATTTTTTATATGTATGTGGAGATATAGCCTTCCCAATGGTGCATTAATGGCGATGCCTTGGTAAACCACCATGAACTCAGAATCTGATACAAGGTCCCCAAAATGGGCTTTCAGTATGATTTTTCTATGTGGATTCTATTCACACTTATCATATCAATGGATTTATAAATTACAAAGGGATATGTTATCCTGTTGATCGTCCAAACAATGAAGATTCCAGACTGTAAAAAGGTGGATTCTTGAACCACTATTCAATAGGGCTCAATAAATGATGACATCATTGAGTTTTATAGAAACATACAAGGGTATGATGTACCCATATATGATAACTTTCTAATATTACTCTATAAAATAGACGACATTAAGATATTCAATGGAACTCATACATTCATTATATATTTTAGTGGAAACCACTTTAGTCTCAAATTCTTAAGGGATTTAAAGATCTTAGATGTAGGACTCTCTATGTTATTTGGAGAGGATAGTAGAATCTAGAATTCAAATTCATAAAGGGATGACAAATATACGATTTAATACATCATAAATTTAAGAAATGGACTATGTTTCCTATCATGAAACCATTTTCTAGATTTTAGTTTTGAAAACTGAATAATATGTGATTATTATCACCTCTTGGGATCAAAGTTTTTGTCTATTTTGATTATTTTGGGTTTGGTTGAGATGAAATTATCGAATTCTGTAATATACGAAATTAATATCTTCCAGTTAGTTGATCAAGTAGTAAAATTTGATTTGAAATTTTATTCAAAGATTAAGGATCATTATGGAACCTCCATTGATCACTATGTTGTACATGTTTACTTGTTTTGGTTGCATGCATGATTTCGATAAGGATGGATCCAAACCTGTAATGTTTACGTGATGTGATTCTCTCGCCACCTTTATGGATCCCTCCATAGCTATTGGTGGGTAAAAATAATTAAAATTAGTCTTTTCATTAATTAATGTGTATATAAATTGAATGAAATCTATCCAATCATATCTTACCTTCTCATCATTAGAAGATACCATTTTATGGGGTGTTTCCCATATTCCAAATGACGTGTTTACGAAATATAGAAGACTTTGAATCAGTATGTGTTCCCCTGGGGGATCATACTCATTCACCTTTAATTTCCGAATAAGTTTCAATAAATTTTTGAAAACTACAAGGTAGATAATTATGTTGTTTGAGTTTAAGTGGTAATTAGGGTCTGGATTAGTTTATTCTATTGTGACCTTATGATTACATGTGTGTGTTTGAATTACTTCTGAGTCATCAAATTGGGAAAAAATTTCATCATACTTATTTGATAATTCACACCATTTTTCTTCTTCTTTGTGAAAATCAATAGACAGATAAATCCAATTATATGAAGAACTTATTAACTTAAAATTCCATTCATCCAGTATCCACTTGAGAAAGTATTTAAATAATAATTAATCATGAATATTATTTCCCAACATCTAATGATAGGGGAAATAATTAGGGTGGTCATTAAACCCAGACTCATACTATTTTTTGATATATGATAATGTGAAAATGCTATTTTATAGGGCTTTAATAAAAAAAATCTGAGACATAATTCATTTCAGAAGGAATAAGAATTTTCTTTCCATTGTTAAATATCTTAACAGTTATGATCCTTTTTCACATAAATTATATTTTTATTGTGATATTATTGTTGTTTATTTTTCCTATGATGTGGAACCAAATTATATTTGAAATGATCATGATCTAAAGTCAGAACCAGTTTTGGTTTGAGAGTGACAATTACGGTTCTAACTTTACTTGAAATCATCACATGCCTGGATGATGTATGTTGAGATTTGGATTTAGAGGGTTGAAGAAAATCTTCCAACTATTGTGTCACTTCATATAAATATAAAAAATATCAGATTACTTCAGTGGAATTAGTATTTTTAGCTTATCTTGGAGGTTCTATATATAGATCTCCAAAAACAATTCTGAGAATATTTTTATATTTATGAAATAGCTTACACCCATCCACCTAGAAATAGAGTCTATTACTATCTTATTTTTATGTTACATATAGTATGATATTTAATCAATAATTTTCTTCCCTAGTATGAAATTGAATTGATAAAGGAACTACTATCAGATATATTCCCAATTGTAAAGGGTTCTGACCATCAAATTTCTATACCAGACAAACATGAGTCCTAATAAATCCAATATGAAATATCTAAGTTTCATTTATTCTTTAATATTTGAAATTGTCAACATTGGATCATATTATAATTAAAAGTGAATAAGGTGATACACTATATATCATATTCCATTGAATGTTGAGAATCTTAAATTTCAAAATTTTAGTGAAGGAGGAGTCAAGTGTACCTACTCATGTTACAATTTCCTCTATAGATGCACTAATATAAATTGATCTTCCATAGATTCTATATTAGATGTAAGATAATCAATTATATTATACTAAACTGCAATATGGGAAAATGTTTGAGTAGGTAATTTCATTGAATCTTAATATTGTTTACTCACCTACACCTATTGAGGTCAACATTATTTAGTTATCCTAGGATTAATTTTGAACTAGTGGATACTATTCCCCAAGTAGATGATACTACTAATGATCAAATGACATTTTTATTAGCTAAATAAATTTATTTGGCCTCAAATTGTTTAGATGGTTTGAAACTAACCATGTTGGTTAAATAGTCTCCTCCTATTGAAAAAGATCATAAAAAATATGCATGAACACTTTGAGGAGGATATTCTCTAATTCTAAAATTGAACGCGATTTATTTTAGTGGATATGACCTTGAGGTCACGTTTCCATTAAAATTAGATTTAATCAGAATCTGGAAGATACATGATCTCAAACATAAACATTGGAATAATCTTGAGAATATATTACTACCAATATATCCTTAAGAAAAGTCTTATGAGTATATTTTCACTAATGTATTGTGATATACATGATATTGATATATTTAAAATAAGTTGAAACAATATATTATTAGAATTTAATGCATTTTCCATGAATAATATTCTATAATTCATTTTAAAAATTCTATGAAACTCAAAGGTATTCATATATTAACATGTAAAAATTATGATATAATTTTCACCCAAGTCATCATAATGAAAAAATTACATCTGATATAACATTAGGAAGTGGGTTTTATTAATGTTTGGGATGCATGAAAAGGATAAGGAATTAAATCATTAATTGTAACACGTTGTTTAATGTGGGAATCAATTAGGAGTATCCATGAGATCAATATAAACCCCACTTTTATATGGTAGCGAGGTGTGGTGTGCATATGGATGATTTTCTGAGGCTCTACCTCTAGGAAGATCTATTATTTTTCTTACTCATTGGTATCAGGAGATGATGACATAATATAGAAGAATATAGGTTCCTATTTTGAGAATCAAAATGACTCATTCATCCTGTGGATAACTTAAGATGTGGGGACCTATATATTCTACTTTGGAGATCATTATCAAACTCATTTGGTGGTAATGGTGATGATGAAGTAAATTCTTCAATGAAAGATAATCATGAGTACAATGTTGTTCATTAATAGATTACATATATTTAATATATTGTTATCATGTAGATTTTTGGATTTTATTCTAATCAAATAATGTGGTAAAAAATATTATTTGATCTCTTAAATAACCTAATAGTGGTAAAAAAATATGCCCAAGTATTTAAATTCCTAAAATTATATTATAAAATTAGTAACTATAGCCTAAAATTACATTAATTATTTACATTATCTCAATGGAGACCCTAAGATAATTATTATTCAATAATATAATCTATGTTGGGTAAAAAAATTATTTTATACTAATAACATAATATATATTTCTATCAAAAAATGTGTTATATGATAACATATTCTGTGTGTCATTCCATACATTCATAATGTCATTTTTCGGTTACCTAACATTATATTGAGTGTGAACGTAAAGTTGGAAACCTATAAAGTCCCACAAAATACTTCTGCTAGGATGTGTGCTACTTTATTAAACCACAAGATATATGGTCTACCAATGAATTATTATAATGCTTCCCTACATGTTATATTTTTCTTAGGGCCACCCCATTCTCCTTATGTTTGCGCCGACCCATACATTATTTCTATACCTCCTCTTCCACTCTTGACTAACCTCATTTGATATTTTAATTATGTTAAGGTTCAATGTATTTTCAAGTGTCAGTATAAAATAAATTAAATTAAACATTTTACAATTATCTGATTATTCTAATAGCTTGTAAATTTTTATATATCATAAGTGACTACTTTTAAATTGTAATTAAAATGCATTTGGGAGTATGTTAATTATAAAAGATTTATCAACTATTTAATTATAAAAGTTCTTATAACCAGCTAATTGAATTATTTGTAAACCATTATTGAAAAATATTCCATTACATTAGGCGTTGATAATAAAATACTTTTTTTTTATATCATATGGAATGTGTTTTGAATTTGAAATAAAATATTTATTTGTAATTAATAATTGGTGATTTATAAAGGATTTATAAGTTAAAAAATAAGGACAACATATAAAAATTTTATATTTAAAATTAAAAAATGTTCATAATATTAAATTTTAGGTGTTCAAATTAAAGAAAATTTTATAGTTATTATTTATACGACATAAAAAACTTTTTGATGCTTGATTTGAAAACATATTAAAATAATCTTATGTATGTGATATTTAGATTATGCAATCTGTTTACAAAATATAAATCAATTTATTAAATGTATATAATTCATATAATATCATATATTGGAAGAAAAACACCATATAATGTATAATATGAAGGATTTCATAATATGAAATTAATATAAACAGTTTATATGAAATTTTTTGGAAAGTCGATAATAAATAAATCTAAAATTATAAAATGTTTATAATTAGGAATATTTATAAATTGTTTATAAATTATTATCACATATTTATATTTATGAATCAGTCATTTATTTTAATAATATTCCCTTGTTTTTTTTAAGAAAGAAAAATATTTATTTTTTTAATATCTGTATCCTTTTGTTTAAAATTGTTAGTCTATTTTTAGATATTTCAATTCATTTATCTAAGGAGTTACGTGCTAGGAATGATAATAAACATTGTTTTCATCTACCCAGACCACATTTTAAAGTCAAAGTTAGGTGCTTTAATTTATATATTATATGTATTATATATATATATTTTGTTAGAGTTATAATAAATTATATTCTACCTTGAGAAAAGTATACCTAGGGAGATAGACTTAGGGTCATACATCCCATTGGCGTAGAGGATATTGCTTATTCTAGAAAGATTAGGGTAGGTTATCTGTCACTCTATACTTACTCATATTGAGATTGTAAATCATAAATAAATCTAATATTTCACATAAATATTTCATGTACCACATGAATAATATGTATTTGGATATGTTTAAATATGTTTGCAATCAATTTTTAGGTGAGTGGCACTAACTATGGGTTTTGTAAATATTTATGCATCAATATGTTTTGAACATATTGATTCCGTGGTGGGAATATGATTCCAAAAAATCATTAGAAGCATGGATACAAAAATTTAAGAAAATGTGATAAAGTTGTGAAGTGAAATCCCCTTAAAATACTAAGTATTATATTCCATCCAAAATTGGACTTGTTAAGACCTCGATCATCCAATCGAGTTTATTCTTCTAGTGAAGGGTGTCTCTAAATTATCTATCTTTTGTGGGGAAAGAATGTAATGGGTGATTGTGGATCGTATCTGGGTAGGTTCTTATAAATTAGGGTGCCCATGGATTGTCTTTTTTTAGATAGTACTTGTAAATTTCCTTAAGATAAACTTATATAGAAAACCCAAAAAAATTTAAAAATCTTGGGAATAGATTTAGGTTTATAAAATTGATTGACTTAATAAAGAGTTTTCACTCAACTTTATATGATTAATCTATGATATGGTCAGGCCCAGGCCCTACGAAAATAAATAAGTGGTGTGAGGAAGGATAAATAGGGTTCCTTTCTTAGTGAAATATAGTTCTTGGACTACTAATAGATACGAGGAGTTTAAAAGGGGTTGTCATTTTATTGGGAACACATTTCATAAAAGTATTCATTAAATGGTAATAAGAAAATATACTCATCTAATAAAATATCCTATTATAGATAATGAAATCATAATAATCAAAATTAAATTTGAGATTAATTATGAATAAATATAAAATTAATGTATGAAACCCATAAGATAGGTAAATTAATAATATTTCTTGAGTAAAAAAAGGAAACTCTACATGTTATAGAAACCCCTTCCTGAGTAACCATGTTCTGAATTTTTCAAATAAGTGAATAGAGTTTATTATGCAGAATAAAATTATTCAATTAAGGTTTTAATGGAATAATACAAAAAATTATATAAAAAATATTGTTATCATATACTCAATATGATTGGGTAATTCAATGATACTCAATATTATTGAGTTTAATAATTACTATGTGGGACTAGAGGTTTCCTTAAGGCTTATTCGGGTAATGGAATTCATGCTCTTGTCTTACATAAAAATGTTCCTACAATATTAATGAATTTAAATAAAAATTTACATTATATTATAAAGTATTGAGAGTAGAGTAATTTCTATATGATGTCTTGGTTGAAGTGTTGTGTAGATAGTAAAATTGGGAAAAAGTTTAAACCAAAGAAGAAAAGTTTGTTAGAGTGCACTGAAGTTTATTCGATTAGCTATCAAGGTTATAAAAAAATGGGTGAAATATAGATGGAAGTAATAATGATTCGATATGATGGAATTGTTTTTGATACTATAATAAGTTTGGGAAACTCCTTGGAATTTTTTTTATCAAGTATCGATATCATTGAATTTGATTATTTAGTTTTAATGGGTGTGTGATACTGACATTATATTTTACAAGTGTTCTAAATATACAAGAGTTGAAAATCAAGGGATTAAATAACGAGGATTTTAGTTTTTATTCAAATGGTATTGAAAGTGTTTCTTCAACAAGGTTTTGAATGTAAAAAAATATACCAATTAATGGTTTTGGGAGTAGTGGATTCACCTATTGGGAATATCCAAATATGAGTTTTTTCATAATAAATTAATAATCCAAGGTGTACATGATGAATAATTTCATATCCAACAAAATTAATTCAATGTTTATTTGTCATATAAACGTTACAAACAAAGAGGTAGGATGATCACCTATAATTCATAACTAATTTATATATAGAATTATAATTATTTTTCCTTTTAATTCTTTATTTGGTGATTATGTGGTTGAATAATATCATCATCCAATAATGGAATCATTGGATTCAAGGATAAAATCACCCCATCAGTGATCTACACATGTCCCAAAATCATCGAACGTCACTTTAGAATTATCAGATGCTATCATGGTCTACAATAATCGCTTATGTCATTCATATATAATCATAAAAAGAATATATTTTATAGATCCTTATCATGGGAGCCTTCAAATGATGTTTGGTTTCGGGTTATTTAGGTGCAGCAGAGTGGCTGAACAAGGTCGTCTCTCAAGGGAGGAAGTAAATTCAAACAACTTATTAAAGGTATTATAAAAATAAAATAAAAGAGAATAAAAATTCTACTTGAAAGGATGTGGGGGGGGGTTATAGTTTATAAATCTAGAATAAGTTTTCTGGAAGAAGATTGTATTTTTTCTGTTTTTAATTTTGAAATGTAAGTTGATTAGCAAAGCACAATGAGAAGATGTTTTTTCAGAAAATATTTTAAAAATAGTAATCAATCTAACTATACCTCTTCATTTACTTATTAATCATTATCATTTAAATCAATTTCCACTTAGTTATGATCCCCTAATTTGTTAACCCTCAAACCCTACAAGAGTTAACTTAACTACAAACATGGAATTACTTAAACCCTAGGCTAGCTTCGGAACACACAATCGCAGCACCCTGCTTTGATTTTTGTTCTAAGGATAGCTTATGGTCAGTGGTTAATTAGAGCACATATCCATTATGTAAATGATTATTAATTGTGTTTAGGGATTATATTTGAACTCTACAAATTTATCCCATGTGGTCTTGTATTACCGATTAAGATTGCACTCCCACAATTTACCCAAAATCCCAAGCTCGCGTGTTTTTGTGTTAATTTTTCAATTGATTGATTAGTTTCTTACAATTTAAAAAAAATCATGGATCATATTAAGTTAATTAAAGTATCTCAATGATTCAAAATAATTAAATGAAGAGGGTAGAAGATAGATCAATTACTAAAAACTATTCTTCCATGGGCGGTGTGGTCATCATGGAGACGTTTTGCATGAGCAAAGGATTGAAAGGGTAGAACCCAATCTAGTCTCCACTCATGATTCCAACCCAATTAGGAAGATTAAAATAAGATGAAAAGGAAAGAACAAAAAAGATTATTTGAAGAAAAATTCAAGATACAAACATGAAAGAAATGAAATACAGAGAGGAGGTGGGAGAGGAGAGCCTTTTTGGAAGAGAGGTTTGCACAAAGCCTTACTTATTCCAAGAGTTGTGAGGGGCTCCCAAGAGACACCCTTTCGGCCACACCTTCCCAAAGCCTCGACCAGCCCTCCCAAAGAGTGAAAACCCCCTTTAAATAGAGTTTGTGAGGGCTAGGGTTACATAACTTTTTATGTGTGAAATGAAAAACTCGTACAAATATTTTATTCCACGTTTCACCACATAGTTGACCTCAAAAACGCGTGAATTGGGCGGCCTTCTAGAAGGAGGATTTGTGAAAAATCATATCCCCGATCTGTCATCAAAATTTGGGCTCCATCTAAGGCCGTATGAAGAAGATATGTCCCAAATACAGAACCTATGTCCATTCTGCCAAGTCCAGCCCACCATTGATTTAATAGCATATTTAATCCATCCAAATGCACTCTTTAGCTCTAGTGTCCTGAATAAAAGTTGTAGAAAATTAAGTTATTAAAAATATTAAGATCAAATTATAAATATTAAAATATTTATCTTCAAAATACTACAGAGAATTTTAAAAGGGTAAAACCGGAATTTTCATCAAATTTTCAAATTAATGATCTAATCCTAAATATTTCAGAAATGAATATATTTAGCACAATGTGAGGAAATTATATCATTTATTATCAATAAAATATTCAAAAAAATAGTGTTTTATCAACTCCCCCACACTTACCCTTTTTCACACCTGGGCAAAACCTCATATCAAGTAAACATCAATATCAAATCAAAACCAATTTTAAAACACATACCGTTGAGATCAAAAAATTACATACCAAGAAACAAAAGATATCATGCCTCATAAAAACCATATTTCAGGTTCTCCATTTGTATCATTCAATATTTTTCCATTTCATTTATCCTCCCATACACAAAACACTTACCTCGCTTGAATTTCCTCTCATCACACAAATATCAATTTTTTTGCAATGTCTTTCTCATCCAAACTCATACAAGGGTCACCATATGCTTGATAAATTCCAACATCACCACCTGATGTGAGTCAAGGACGTATGTTTATCATGAGAACTTTTCAGGGTTGTTCTGTGGATTTTTGTTGGTAGGATTTAGATGTGAAAAATTCTGAGGCTGAATGAGGAGAGCTTGACTCTTTTTGAAGAAAAATTACATTAATCTAATTTTCACTTAAATATGGTCTCCTCCTCAATCCCCATAGTATCAATTCAGCCCCATCATCATGAGAAATAAAGGAATTTTCACACCATTCAACAATTCTGCAGTAAAAATGTCAGTCTTCTTGAACATGATTTTCTTAAAAGCTCCAGATAGGCACAACTTTCCCCCTCTATTAGAAGCTCCAGAAAGGCACAAATTCTTTTATCATGAAACCTCCAGAAAGGCACAACATTCAGTATAATGATTTTTTTCTGTAGAAAACACATCTCTTCAGAATTTAATTTTCCACCCAAAGTATCATAGAATGTGGTATCATAACACAAGATAGCTTCCCCCACACTTAAGCTGAAATAGATTATGCAATTTCACTTCAAGAGTTGGTTGGATAGGGAAAATTGGCTTGTAATGTGGCTTACCTCATAGGATGTGCATGGATTCTAAGGGCTACAAGGATTTAATGTTCAATGTAGGCCATTGTGAAAAGGATTCTTTGAAATAGGGGCTTTAATACCAAACAAATGCCTCAATCATTTAAACAAAAGTACCTCAAACCCTCAAGTTTTGACAGGAATAAATCAAATTTTGGTAAAATCAAGAATGGTTTGGTTCTCTCAAGAAGTGAGGTGAATGTAAAGGATATGAAAATAATGGTTCAGAAGCCTCACATGAAAGGGGTTTCAAATATAAAGACAGTGATATGTGGCATGGGATTCAAAATTCAGTGTACTTTTCAAGAAATTACTAAATATTTGAACTTGAAACAAAGTCATTTTCAACATTCATTTAAGCTTATTTTCATGGGATAAATTGTTTCACTCATTGATATGCATTTCAAAATTGTGATGAGAATCATTTCAGCTAAAAAATTTCAAAAACACAAACAAAATTGAAAAATAAACGCACAATTTTTTTGTTTTGTTTTGTTTAAACAGGAATGCAATTGAATTTACTAAACTAAAATGTTCCCTCCCCCACACTTAAAATATTGCATTGTCCTTAATGTGAACCCATGAGATGATATATTCACATGAAATGAATAATTTTTAAATAGGACAAATAATATAAAAGTGAAAGGGTTAGAAACAGCCTGATGTGCTCAAGTGATGATAGGGTCATGCAGTGTGATAAAATCCACTGCATTAGTAGGAAGTCCCTCAATGTATCTCTTCAAACGTTTCCCATTGACTGTAAAGCTCCTTCCAGTGTCCTCTTGTGTGATCTCCACTGCACCATAAGGAAAAACATTATATACAATATAAGGACCTATCCATCTGGAACGCAACTTACCAGGAATCAGCTTCAGTTGTGAACTGTAGAGAAGGACTATCTCTCCAACATGAAACTCTTTTTGTTGGATTATTCTATAATGAGATTATTTTGATCTATCCTTGTAGAGCCTTGAGTTCTCATATGAAGACAATCTAATCTCCTCAAGATCTTGAATTTGCAGCTTCCTTTGGATTCCAGCTTGGGCCAAATCCATGTTGCATTTCTTTATAGCCCAATAAGCCTGATGCTCAACTTCCATGGTGAGATGACACACTTTCCCAAAAACAATCCGAAATGGGGACATACCAATGGGTGTCTTGTATGCTGTCCTATAATCCCACAATGCATCATCCAAGTGATTGCTCCAATCCTTCCAATTTGGCTTCACGGTTTTCTCTAATATTTGTTTCAATTCACGATTTGAAACCTCAGCCTAGCCATTTTTTTGGTGGTGGTATGGGGTTGATTTTTTATGTGTCATCCCATACTTTCGAAGGAGGGAAGAAAAATTCTGATTGCATAAGTGTGTCCCTTTGTCACTGATGATGGCCTTCGGTACTCTAAACCTACAAAAAATTTGTGCTTTTACAAATTCCACAACAACATGAGAATCATCAGTCCTGGTGGCCTTAGCCTCCACCCATTTAGTCACATAATCAACAGAAACCAAAATGCACAAAAAAAAGGAACTAGGAAAAGGACCCATAAAATCGATGCCCCATACATCAAAAATCTCACAGAATATTATGGGTTGTTGGGGAATCTCATGTCTCTTAGAAATGTTCCCAGTGTGTTGGCAATGGGAGTATGACTTACAAAACACATGGGCATCATGAAATAAGCTAGGCCAATATAATCCAGTGTCTAAAACATTCCTAGCTGTCCGCTGGGGTCCAAAGTTTCCACCACAAGCAAGTGTATGAAAAAAAAATGTAAAACAGACTCCAACTCATGATCAGGAACACACCTCTTAATAACTTGATCACTACACATGCACCAGAGGTATGGATCATCCCAAATATAATACCGAGACTCACTTTTTAATTTTTTTACTTTATGTTTATTTAAATTTTAGGTATTTTAGAGGCAACAAGGTAGTTAACTAAATCTTCACACCAATGATGCGTACCTGAGATAGAATAAAGATGCTCATTGGGGAAAGTGTCCTGAAATGGTACTTGGTCCAAGGTGTCATCTTCTAGTGTGTGAGTAATCCTACTCATGTGGTCTGCCACCAAGTTTTCTGACCCCTTTTTTTCCTTTATCTCAATATCAAATTCTTGAAGAAGGAGTATCCATCGGATCAGCCTGGGATTTACATTGGGCTTATTCAAAAGGTACCTCAGAGCTTCATGGTCAGAAAAAACAACTACTTTAGAGCCCAATAAAAAATAATGGAATTTATCTAAAGAAAATATGACAGCAAGAAACTCCTTTTCTATTGCGGTGTAGTTTGATTGGGCAGAATCCAATGTCCTTAATTCATACGAAATCACATGTGAACATCCCTCCTCCCTCTGAGATAAGACAGCTCCAACAGCGAAGTTGGACGCATCACACATAAGCTCAAATAAAAGGTCCCACCGTGGGGGCTGTATGATCGGTGGAGTGGTCAGAAATTTCTTTAGCTCATCAAATGATACCCTGCATGAATCATCAAGATTGAAGTCTATATCTTTTTGAAGCAATCGAGATAAGGGTAGCGTGATCATACTAAAATCTCTGATGAAGCGTCGATAAAATCCAGCATGTCCAAGGAATGATCGAACATCACGCACACATGTAGGATATGGCAGGGATGAAATAATATCTACCTTAGATTTATCAACTTCAATGCCTTGTTGTGAGACTATATGACCTAAGACAATTCCCTTTTCGACCATGAAATGACATTTTTCAAAATTTAAGACCAGATTCTTATCAATACAACGATGCATCACATAACCCAAACTAGAGAGACATTCATCAAATGAGGATCCATAAACTGTAAAATCATCCATAAATACCTCCATGAAGGTATCAATGAAATCTGACAAAATACTCACCATGCATCTCTGGAAGGTACCTGGGGCATTGAAAAGACCAAATGGAATCCTTCGGTAAGAAAAAGTACCGAATGGGTAGGTGAATGTCATCTTCTCCATGTCCTCTACTTCAATGGGAACCTGAAAAGAGCCAGAGAAACCATCCAAGAAGCAATAATTTCTCCTACCTACAAGTCTCTCAAGCATCTGGTCAATGAATGGAAGTGGGAAATGGTCCTTACGAGTGGATTGATTTAGTTTCCTATAATCAATACACACTCCCCAACTGTTTTGTACTCTCACAGGAACTAAGTCGTCATTTTAATTTTTTATAACATTGAAACCAGTTTTCTTTGGTATAAACTGGACAAGGCTAACCCATTGTGAGTCAGAAATAGGGTAAATGATACCCGCCTCAAGTAATTTTTCAACTACTTTCTTAACAACTTCCAAAAGTGTTGGATAAAGTCTCCTTTATGGCTGCCTAATCAGGTTAGCCCCATCCTCCAAGAGAATACTATTCATGAAAATGGAGGGGATAATACCAGATATGACTTACAATGTCCAACCAATTTCCCTAATGTTATCTCTCAAAAGATTCAAATGTTTTTCTTCATGTTCAAAACAGATATTGTTAGCAATGATGACAGGTAATCTATCACCACTCAGCAAGTATTCATATTTATGATTTGGGGGAAATGTCCTGAGTTCCAATGTAGGGGGGTGATGTATGGAAGGAGAAATTGATGCAACAGACATATCTGCACAATGAACATCAGTATCAAAATAAAAATCATCAAAATTAGAAAATAATGCATCAAATCCATCGGCATACTCAACATCCATGTCATAATCAGAGTTTATATGATCATAATTTGAATCCATATCAAAATCAAATCCAAGAGAGGTTTTTACATCAAAAACATGTGTGTAAGTACTCTTAGACATCAAACTAGAACCAATACTCATAATCTCTCTAAACATAGGACAATAAAAATCCATGGAGTTTTTACCTGGTGGTTCAAAATGGAAGATAACAAAAGCAGAATGGTCCTCAGAGGGGTACTTCATGGAGTCCATAACATTAAATATCACAACTTCATCCCCAAATTCCATGGAAAGTGTACCCTCATTAACATTTATGATTTTTTTTTCAGTTTTGAGGAAGGGTCTACCTTAGATAATGGAGGCATGTGAACTTACCTTATCATCCTCCATGTTAAGAACATAGAAATCTGATGGAAAGATCATGTCTCTTACCCAAATAAGTATATCCTCAAGGACTCCCACTGGATATGTCATAGCTCTATTCGCTAATTGCACCACTACTCTCGTTGGCTTCAACTCACCAACATGTAAAGAAGAGAATACAGAGTGAGGCATCACATTTATTGAAGCTCCTAAATCACAAAAGCATCAGAGAAGTGAAACTCCCCTATGGTACATGGGATAGTGAATGTATCGAGATCCTTGCACTTTGTTGTCATTGCTAGAGTTGGTGTAATGAGTGCTGATACATTCTTTCCAAGGTTGATACAATCATTTCCCCTGAGCCCTATTCAATTGGTACAAAGTTCTTTTTATATTTTCGCATACCTTGGAATTTGATTAATGGCTTCAAGTAGAGGAATGTTAATCTCCACAAGCTTGAATGTGTCCAAAACCTCCTTTTGCATTGCTTCTTCAGCCATATTCTTGGTTTGAACAACCCTGTTTGGAAAAGTAATGGGTTTAGGAGGAACATCATTAATCTTTTCCTTACCTTTATCTTTCTCCTTGGGTTGCTCGTCAGTTGATCTGGAATTGGGATTTTTTGGAGTTGAGGTGAATCTAGGTTGAATTTTAGGTGGAGAAGCATCAGTTTTTTGCTTCCTGCTTCTCAATGTAATGGCACTAACATTCCCCTTTGGATTGGGAGTAGGTTGGGAAAGACGATTTCTGGAATTCTTACTTACAAGTTCATGTAGGGTGGTGGCAATCTGGCTCATTTGAGTCTTTAACTCCCTAAACTCCGAACCTTGACTCTTCATCTCATTCTGTTGATTAAGAACAATTTGATTCAAAATATCATCAATGTTAGAGTGTACCTTGTGTTGGATATTCTCTTGTTGCTGACTTGTTGACGTTTGAGCTTCAAATCTCCTATGGGGTTGTCGGAAACCCTGTTGGTAAGGTGGAGGCTATTGGAAGTTTGGTTGAAAAGGGGGCCTTTGTTGTTACCTAGAGCCATACCTCATGGCTGATTGATCCTTCCAACCTTATTTGAATGTTGAATCAAACTTCTTTTGAGGATATTGTTTTTGTTGTTGTTGCTAATATGGTCTCCCAGGGAACGCTGCTACACAATCTTCTATTTCTTGGAGTTGTGGGCAACAATTAGTTGGGTGGCTTGTCTCAGGGAAAATACCACAAGGACTTGAGGGAGGGGGTTGTGATGTATTTTGAGACAAAGAAATCTACCTCACTATAGTGGTCAATTCTTCCAACTTGGTATCAATCAAATGACTTTCAAGAGAGGAAGGACTTACCTGATGTACTCCCATGACATGTGGTGTACCTCTATCACCAAATTGTTGGGAGTTTTGGGCCATCTTGTCGATCAATTCACGTGCAGCTACGGGTGTCTTGTCCACCAATGCTCCTCCAGCCGCAACATCCACCATTCTTCTCTCCATAGGTGTGAGTCCTTCATAGAAGTACTGGATGAGTAATTGCTCACTGATTTGGTGATGTGGGCAGCTTGCACACAACTTCTTGAATCGCTTTCAATACTCATACATTGACACCCCATGTGCTTGATTGATCCCAGAGATCTCTTTATGAATGGAAGTGGTCCTTGATGCTGGAAAAATCTCTACAATAAGAGACATTTCAAATCGTTCCAACAAGTTACATCTTCGAGTTGTAAATAATACATCCAGTATTTCGCAGCTCCATCATGTGAGAATGGGAATTCTCTTAGTTTGATTTGATCTTCAGAAATATTTCTTGGTTTTAGGGTTGATAAAACCACATTAAACTCTTTTAAATGTTTATTTGCATCGTCACCATAGAGGCCATGAAACTTTGGAAGTATGTGAATTAACCTAGATTTTAGTTCAAAGTCCGATTCGATATTTGGGTATGCAATACAATTTGGTTGATAGTTAATATCAGGTGCAGCCAATTCTAGAATGGTTCTATTTATCTCATTGTTATTATTTCCAGCCATTGGTTCTTTTTTTATGTTTGAATTTTAATTGGTTCCAATTTTAATGTTTCCAGAAGAGAGGAATTCACCAACTGATTGAATATTGAAACTTCCCGTAGACTGAGAATGTCTGATTCATGCCCTAAGGCTGCGTTCAGTCTTAGGGTCAAGATATAAGAGATCTTCGGGATTATTTTTTGTCATAAATAAATTAAAGATGAAAAGGAAATAAAGAAAAGTGGACCATAATAAAAAGAAAAGAAGTTTGAGTTGGTCCGATAAAAATAAAAGAGGAGGGTAAGAAAAAAACTTGAGAAAAGGGAAAGAAGAAAGAAAGAGGAGAAGAAAATAATTAAATGAAAAATAAAATAAATACCAATAATTGGTTGAATAAATTACTTTCCTCCCTAGCAATGAAACCAACTTGATAGAGCACTTTCGTGGGCACCTTCAAATGATGTTTGGTTTCGGGTTATTTAGGTGCAGTAGAGTGGCTGACCAAGGTCGTCTCTCAAAGGAGGAAGTAAATTCAAACAACTTATTAAAGGTATTCTAAAAATAAAAAAAAAAGAGAATAAAAATACTACTTGAAAGGATGGGGGGGTTATAGTTTATAAATCTAGAAAAAAATTTCTGGAAGAAGACTGTATTTTTTTTGTTTTTAATTTTTAAATGTAAGTTGATTAGAAAAGCACAACGAGAAGATGTTTTTTAGAAAATATTTTAAAAGGAGTAATCGATATAACTCTACCTATTGATTTACTTATTAATCATTATCATTAAAATCAATGTACAATTAGTTATGATACCCTAATTTGTTAACCCTCTAACCCTACAAGAGTTAACTTAACTACAACGATGGAATTACTTAAACCCTAGGCTAGCTTCGGAACACGCAATTGCAACACCCTGCTTAGATTGTTGTTCTAAGGTTATCTTATGGTTAGTGGTTAATTAGTGCATATATCCATTCTGGAAATGAGTATGAATTGTTTTTATAGATTATATTTTAACTCTACAAATTTATCTTGTGTGGTCTTGTATTACCGATTAAGATTGCGCTCTCACAATTTACACAAAATCCCGACCTCACGTGTTTTTGTGTTAATTGTTCAATTGATTTCTTAGTTTCTTATTATTTTAAAACACAATTGATGGATCATATTAAGTGAATTACAGTATATCAATGATTCAAAATAATTAAATGAAGAGGGTAGAAGATAGATCGATCACTAAAATCAACTCTTCCATGGGCGGTGTGGTCATCGTGGAGACGTTTTGCAAGAGCAAAGGATTGAAAGGGGTAGAACCAAATCTCGTCTCCACTCTTGATTCCAAACCAATTAGGAAGATTAAAATAAGAAGAAAAGGGAAGAACATAGAATATTATTTGAAGAAAAATTCAAGATACAAACATGAAAGAAAAGAAATACAAAGAGGAGGTGGGACAGGATAGCCTTTTTGGAAGAGAGCTTTGTACAAAACCTTACTTCTTCTAAGAGGATTGATGGGCTCCCAAGAGACACCCTTTCGGAAACACCTTCCCAAAGCCTCTAACAACCCTCCCAAATAGTGAAAACCCACTGTAAATAGAGTTTGTGAGGGCTAGGGTTACATAACTTTTTAAGTTTGAAATGAAAAACTCGGCCAAATATTTTATTACAAGTTCAACCGCATTGTTGACTTCTAAAACGCGTGCATTGGCTGGCCTTATAGAAGGATGATTTGTGGAAAATCATTTCCCCGAGCTTTCCTCAACATTTGGGCTCAATCTAAGGCCTGATGAAGACGATATGGCCCAAATACAGAACCTATGTCCATTCTGCCGAGTCCAGACCACCATTGATTTAATGGCCCATTTACTCTATCCAAATAAACTCTTTAGCTATAGTGTCCTGAATAAAAGTTGTATAAAATTAATTTAAGAACACTGTTACAAAATATTAATTTCAAATTATAAATATTAAAATATTTATCTTCAAAATACTACAGAGAATTTTAAAAGGGTAAAACTGGAATTTTCATCAAATTTTCAAATGAATGATCTAATCCCAAATATTTCATAAATGAATATATTTAGCACAATGTGAGGAAATTATATCATTTATTATCAACAGAATATTCAAAAATATAGTGTTTTAATCAATATTCATTGATGAAATATTGTTTAGGGTATGCAAAACTCCTAAGAGAGTGGTGGAATATTAAAACTATAGTTCTTGATCATATACTTAATAGGTTTCTCTCTTATGGATTCATAGAATTATATATTAGGTTTGTTATAAAAAAATAGTGGATAATATTGTAAAGTGATATAACCATATATTTTTAGAGTTAGGTTAGGGTTGGTAATTTCACATAGGCCCTTATCAAATTACATGTTTCTTAGTGAATCCCATGTATAATGATATAAATAATATTATTAATTTCTTGATATATGTAATATTTACTGCTAAATAAATATAACTTATTAAATATATAAATATTTATTAATTTAAAGGATATATAATATATCATTTACAACAAAATCATTAATCTCTGTCCATTTATCCTCAGTATTTACCTAACCTAGAAAAATGGAAATTTATTTAGTAAATAAATATTACTACATTAATCATTAATAAATATAAAAAATATTATAATCATATAATCTTATAAATAAATATTTTTTATTATTTAACTCACATATTTATTCATTATAATTAATCTTGATTAAATATTTACAATTATCTAATCCTAATTAAATATTAAACCACGATGCATAAAATATTTAATTTTACTTGTTAAATTCAAAATAGAATTTAATTGAGATTCTGGATACACTTAATGTTTGACCTTATTAGACTGAATCTTCGTGGAATTGGGCAGAACTACCTAAATTATAATTCTAATGAAAAAAACATACCAATACACCCATAAAAAATAATTGAATTCTAAAAATGCATATAAACACATATTTATGATCATGGTGTGATATATTACCTTTATCATGATATCTCTAGTCAAGAAGGTTTCATGTTTATGACATCAACCAATGTGATTGATGTCTCTTTCTTTAACATTCTAGAAATAAACCTTCCCATATAAAACTATGTAAATAGATTTAATTATCATGTTCCATTCCCATCAAAGGCCCAAATATATCAAATTCTATTGAAAAAAAATAATGGATAAATTCTTTATTACATTAATCATTAATTTATTATCACTCAAGACACACTAAACTTATCCTACTTATTTAAAACATATAACATCTTGATTTTAATGAGTACATTAATGTTTTAGGATCATGATATGAATTTATAATAATCATAAATTCAAAGGATAAATAATACATCAATATATTAGAACATAAAGTGACACATATAAATATTTATTTATTACGAGAAGATATTGTTCTCATAATCTCCTGAACTAAAAATTACCAAGGGTCTATTCCATGAGATAATGTATCAACGTCTTATAAGTTTATAACCTTGATATCCTATATCATTTACATCCTATAAAATTAATTCATTAATATATAGAACATATATTCAACATTATTATCATATACCTTCTAGGTTCTCATCATATCCAAGAACTACTAGGACCGTTCAGTGAGACAATTACTCTTAAGATATTATCACATAATTTTTCACAAAGAATCAAAATCATGATGTGATAAAAAAATTATTAATATTAAAAAACAATGAATAAAATTAATAAAAAATTATATAAAAGATGGTTCTAGGGAACTAACTCCAATTGACTCCCACATGAACTTGATCCAATAGTTAATATCCTTCAGTTTCACAGCTCTCACATGATATTCATTCTTCTTATGTGATAAGGATTTAGTCAAAGGGTATATTGTGTTCTCTTCTATGGAAACTATAGTCACCAAAATTGGACTCCACTAAGAAAAATCCCTTAAGAGGTGATAATTTGATTGCATGTTATTTGACTATTGTTGTGATCTTGGATTCTTTCTAGGAGATAATTATATAGTATTATCACAATATAAAGCGATATGATCTTTATTGCTAGGAACCACATCAATCCCTTATATAATGATACATTGGATGTATCAGAATCCAGTATATATTTAGACTCCACTTTGAAATCAATTATAACTAGCTTATTATTACTCGTCTATCTCACAACTCCTCTATTGGGATATAAAACATATCTTGAATGTGAACCAATAAAAATATGATCTGCCTAAAATATAGTATCAATATAATCCCCAATAAGTATATCCTCATCTCATCTATAAACCTGGAGTATATCCTTGGTATATATTGTATATATAAGGACATCCTTAAGTGCATACCAATTCGGTTCACCTAGATCATCTTGATATCTTCCTACTAAGATCAAAGCATAAGAAACATCAAACCTAGTACAAAACATGGACTATATGATTTATCCTTTCAAAAAAACATGAAGGATAAAACTCATTCTCTCCTTTTCCTATTTTTTCTAAGGAAACATATTCTTAGAATGATATATACCATTTGACATTGGAATGAATTTATTATTATATTATTACACAATAAAACTAGTTAGTATCTAGTCATTTTATATAGTTTTAATTAGTCCAAGAAACCTCTTAGATCTATCATGAATCAACCTAATATCTAGAAATTGGATTGCTTCACCAAATCTATTCATATAAAATCACTTATTCATATAGTACTTAACTAACTATAAGATTGGTATGATGTTTCCAATAGATAATATGTCATTGACATATATTAATCAGATGATAATGATATTTCCATTGAACCACTTAAAAACACTAGTATTACATTCAATCTTAATGGAATAAAAATATTTTATAAGTTCATCAAACCAAATGTTCAATGAATCATATGCTTACTTAAATTCATTAGTGTATATCTATAACATGTATAATTTTTTACTTTACCAAGAGCCATAAATTCTTCTAGTTATTTCATACATACATCTTAATAAATGTTCCTATTAATGAATGATTTTTAAATCCATATGAAAATTATCATTATCATAAAATATCCTATACTAAATAAAATTATGATAGATTTTATCATAGATACTAGAGAAATGTGTTTTTCACAGTTAATGACTTAATTCTATTTAAATCCATGACACACTATCAAGGTTTTATAGGTAATCAATATACTATCCATGTATAGTTTTCTATTGAATATCTAATTTCACCCAATCGGGATTTTGATTAAATGATGGATCAATCAAAACCTATACTTGGTTGTGATACATGGAATCTGTTTTCGAATTCATAGCTTCCTATTATATTTCATATTCTGACCTCTCTACTACCTCCGTGTATAAATGTGGATCATCACTGTAAATCTATAACAAGTCACTATACCCACTGAATAAAAAAACAAATTTTATTTTTATCTAACCTCCCTAGTGATCCTACACTGTACGTGGGTTTTAGGAACAATAAATTCAAATGATATTTGTTGGATTTTCTCCCGAACCAACTCTTGTATATATTGGGCATTAACTTCATCTAAATCAATTCTACCACCACTATCTTTTTTTATAATGTTTTCCCTCTCAATAAGTATTTCATTACTTTTGATGGTTACCCTATTGTCTTAGGATTTTTATATATTTTATTCCCTTATTTCCTTCGGACGTTCAATAAAGTTACACTTTTTACCTCATAGTGGTAGTTTATTTACATAGGTGGTCTTAACAAATGATTTATATTCCCATACACGTAAGGAGGACATCATGTATTTCCTTCCATACATAAATTCATATGGTATTCCATTTTAAGGATTTTATGGTACCTAGTTTAGTAAGTATGTCATAGTATATAATAAATATCCCCAAAAGAATAATGAATGATCAATATGACACATCATCCACCTTTCAATTTCAAGAAATGTAATGTTCCTTGTTTCACTAACACCATTCTACTATGTTTTATATGGTGTATTGGTTTGATATATTATACCAAACTTCTATAAAATGTCAATAAACTCTGGTTAAGATATTTCCAAACTTGATAAGATCAACGATTCTTTATCTTCTTGACATGTAGTTTATCTACTTCATTCATGAACACATTGAATTTATCAATGGATTTGAAAATATACCACATCAATTGGACATAACCATGTCCACTCAAGTAATTAGTTTATGTTATTGAACTATCTACCAATACTTGTTTTTGGTAATCTAACACATAAAGAACATTATATAAATTATTCATACAATAACATATAATTTCTTTATTAAATAAATAAATATTATTTCCAAACATTAAAATTAAAAATATGAGTCTAATAAGGATGCATAAATTATGTTCTTTGCAATAGTTATTATATAATAACAATATTTCAATACAATGATCATTATTTTTGGAATCTAAAGGTGGTAGTATCCTATATCCAAATCAAAAAGATATTCTCCATTAGATACTTAGAGATCTACCTTTACTTTGGAAATCCTATAGAACCTACTTAGTTAATGTATTTCAATATATATATATGAGCAACAAAAGTTGTATCAAATACCATATGTGTAGACATAGAAAGGTTGAACTCGATAACAAACTCACTATGAGCTTCCCCTTCTATCTCAACTAGGTTCAATTATTATTCTTGTGTCCTAACATTCTACATGCGAAGCATACCACATTTTATTCCTTTCCATTCCATTGCATGTTATTCTTATTAGAAGGATAGTGGGAAAGAGCCTTAGAATAGGAATTATTCTTGTATCTATTTGAATTGTTATTCAATTTCTTATTAACTATAATAACAATAAATTTTTCATGTCTCATGTTATTTTCAACATGGTGAATGAAAGTAAGAAGTTACGAAAGTGTTTTATTAGTATTTATAATTTTATAATTCATAATGAAACACTATAATTCATTACTTAGTGAGGATATAATGAGAGATATGTATATATAATCAAGTTTCTTAACGTACATGATGTCTAAGAACACATTTTAGCCAATAATCTTGACTACATGAGGCCAAGATAACACTGATGATCCAATCTTGAACCTAAATAGTGTGTGGGAGATCACAAATAACTTTTTTATGACCCTATTTGGATAAATATCATGGATTTGGGAAATTATTCTATATGAATCCACATCATTATATTTCTTTCAAAGATTAATGGGTATGGATGATAACATAAAACATTAGACATTTGGGGAATCATCCAAATGTTTCGAGTAGAGAGATACTTCTTCCTCACTAGCCTCTATAGTATGTGGATTAGAAACTATGATTTTCATCATGCATAATATATGTTCTTGGTGTAGTATAACATTTAATAAATTATACCATTCGTAAAAATTTGAGCTGGTAAAACTTTTATCCTTATCATGTATGGATCACAATGATATAGTCAATGTCATGTGGGTTTCCATTTCTATAATATATAAGAGAAACTCTTCAGTACTCTATCTATATTGTAAAATTTGATTATAAATTTAAAATTTATTTAATCTATTTCTATTTTATAAAAATAAAATAACCCCCTCCATCAGTTTCAAAATTTCACATCATGTTGATATTATTAGTAGAAATGATCATTATGCCCATCCTCATAAACCAAGTGAGGGATTTATTAGTTACTCAAGGGTATTTAGGTATGTGTAACTTTATATGAAAATTAATTTATCCATTGAGTGGAAACCCCAATCTAGAAATCTTGGATTAGGATTTCTTTAACACTTATCTAAAAATTTAATCCTTGTATATTGTGGGCTACTTCATTTAATGTAAAATTATTTAATTGAACCCAAAAAAATATTTTTAACTACTCATTAAATTCTAGTTTCCCCCCAAGGGATTAATCAAACACTATAATAAATTAGGTCCACTCTAAATTATATAATGGGAGGCTATACAATATTATTATTTTAATTTGATGGATTTTTAATCTTTAGGTGTATGTTTATCAATTTTTCATATTACATCCGTGTTAATATTAAGTTAATTTTACTTAATTGATTAACAATGATTAAGAGAAAATTTATGCATAGTCAAATTTATTTTAGTTCCATATTGCATGGTTCAAAATTCATTAATTTATGTAATTTAAGTAATGTATCCATAAATAAACAAACCATAAAAACCTGATAGAAATAAAATAATAAAATGTTTATTATCATGATATTTTATGAAGGATAGTTTATTGGGTGAGTTATAATATATCTCTTGACGAAAGGGGAATATAACCTTAAATCATTACATGGTTTGTGATTCAGTTTTCCACATGTCTTCCTATTTATCACATAGCTTTATTTCACCTCAACTTTGAACTTAAACAACAACCACTCACCTAGTAGCTCCATCTATTACATAATCTTTAGTCAGACACATATCAGGGGAACCAAAGGAATTGTTTAGGGTGTTTACATAAAAGAAGGTGTGGGAATACTTGCCCTTATATAATGAGAGGAAGATATGTTATTCATGAAATCAATTGAATTTTAAAAAAATAATAAATTAATAGAAATCCAATCACTTACATAGGACATGTATAAGATTAGGATCATCCATATAATTGTTAAAAATATACATTTTCAATCTAACTAGAAATCACTTCAATTCATTTTTTACTTGGATAAAACTCCATGAAATAATTGGCATAATTATATAATTAATTTATTAATTTAATTTATCTTAATTACATTCAAATCATCGTGGAAATTTCTATCATCCATAATTGAAAAAAATAAAAAATATATTTTATTTTATGTTAACAAAGTACAAATAAGTATTTAGAGGAAATGAAATGTGCCTGTACAAAATACTTGGAATGGTATTTATATTTTATATTCATACAGAATCCAATATACAAGGTATGAAATTTAATTACATGGAATTTATTTAATGAAAAAATGATGAAAAATCAAATGTAAATTATGATTAATTTGATTTTATTAACAAACATAGAGTACACTATAAGTAATGACCATACACAACTTGCATTTTAGAATTTATCATAGAAATTAATTTAATATTAAATTAATAATCCAATCACATGGTGTGTATTAATAATAAATTATACATTATCACATATTATTTAGGTTAAATTATATCATAAAATTTTATTTTCATGTCAAAATTTTCACATGAGCTAAAATAGGTTATATAATGTGAACATGGGATACACAATGTGAATTATCTTATTCCCATGCGAGTAAAACATGCCTTGGGATGGGGAATGTTTTTTAGCCATGGATGTGAATGAGGTAGAAGATGTGTATTCCATCTACACAACATGTGACCTAGATGTTACACAATTTTTTAGTCCTCATGTCATGTAATAAATTCATGATACATCTTGGATCCGTGTGTTTTCCACCTCGAAATCATATAGAATACCTAGAGTGTATGAATATTAAATGTTGTATAGTCCAAAAAAACTATGTTCCAACCTATACCAATAAAAACATATTGTGAATTGAATTGATTCCAAATTTAGTTAATGCACAATTCTATGAATTAATTCAGGAGACATCTTAAAGATTCAAACATTGGTGTACAATGTAGTAAACCCGAATCAATTAAGCTAGATCTAATGTTCGCATTTTTACATTGGTAAAAAATAAAACTAATCAAACCAAAAAGAAATGATAAATTTATAAATATTGCGAGACTATACATGTACATGATTTTTATATTACATTGAAAAAATAAAACATAGCATGAAAAGCATTATTGCATCCAGGAAGTTCATTCAAAGATTCCTTCTTCATATCCTAGGAAAAAGAAAACATAATAAAACTTGAGAACAAATGATCAATAAGGGAAATCATGAAATTGAATCTATCATTAGTAGAAAAGGAATAAAAATATGTTATATAATAAAATAAATACATATAACATTTAATTAGTAACTTGATCATGAATCCATAGTTTAAAGTAAACACATGGATAGTGGTAAATGAATTCTCACGGAAGAAAATACATAATTTATTGAATTTATGATCTTGTCGTCAAGGCCTCGATAATAAAATATTTAATCTTAAATTCAAGGTATTGTATAATAAAATCTCATTAAGTTGGTAGGTATATAAAAATTATCCAACTAATGTGGTCAGATGTCTTGTCTCATTAGACCTGTCGATGCATTGAGGGTCTATATATCAACGGGCCCCACCAATCACTTTAATATCCAAAAAATTCCTCATATATTGAATAATATATATAATAAATAAAAAATTTTATTTATTTATAAATAAAGGTCTATATTAAATTAAGGATATATAAAATAAATGTTTCCCCAGTAAATGAAATAACATTATAATAATCTTCCATGAACAAGTATTATATATAGAAATGATATAGAGTTAAGAAAACATCAATGTAGTGGAAGTTATTCCATATAAATTCAAGATACTAAAAATATGGAAATAGAGGAGAAAATAACTTCTAATGAAATGACTAAGAGTGATAGGGAATGTGATCATGAGAATGTTAATGACCACAAAATCATGAATCAATAAAAGATGAAAGTGGAACATTAATTCATCAAAACATAACCCATGTAAAAGAAATGAGCTTCATAAATATTTTAACATCACATAAACATAATTCATCTAGCGAAAGAATATAGATAGTATCATTGGATCTTTTCCCTAGTGAATCATAAGAAATATCACAGGGTGTTGACATAGATTAAAAATTTCATTAATAGAATCGCTGAAAATTTATTTCACAACTAGGAAAAAATATCATTTTCATTCAGTATGTTTAAAAATAAAAATTTATAGAATATTAAGAGAACTTTTTTCATTGAAAATATCCAAGGAAACATGTAGAGGAATCTAGATAGTTCATAAGGGTCATGTAGGTGGGAAAATTCATTCACACCATATATGTTAAAAAAGAACATTCATTTCAAACATTTGTAGATGGTAAAAATAGAATTTTTCAAAAAACTTTTTAAAAATATTCCTTTTAAAATTTTATCAATAAATAAAAATATAATAGAAAAATATCTTTACTAATAATTTTAAGATTATTATACACATATATAAAATAAATAGAAAAATAATGATATGGAGGAGAAATATTTCTGACTAAAAAATATAAATAAGGCTAGTATTGTTTAAAAACATTCATCGAATCATTGAGTGTGAAATAAAGGAAACGATTGAAGAAAGACAAGGAGACCCTATAAATTACTAGAGGAGAATAAAATAGAAGTTGTTCAAGACTAGGAATAGAATATAATTCTTCCAAAGTAAATTTAAAATTTCAAAAATCTAAATAAGAGTGAGATTTTAAAATAAATCATTACAGCTTTAATTACCATGTCCCGAAACTAGGACACACTAAAATAGCCCCTTGGGTCAATTGTCAAAAATGTTTCAAGTGAACCTCCTCATATTCCATAGGCTTCCAAATAAATCATAGGGTATAGGTATGGTAGATTTATGAGACTATACTCTCTATATTAGTATTAATTATAGGGGAATCACAACAAATTAAATTAAATGTAATATAATATGAAAATCTAATCAGTAATTAAGTGATTACCTAAAAATTTATAATTAATCCAACCATTCATGAACATTCAGTGTCATAATACAAGTAGTAAACATAATTTAGGTAATTTATCCAATAGGACTAGAATAAAAATTGAATGATTAAATAAAAGGCCCAACTCCAGTTGGAATGTGAATATATTCTCATACCCATTCTACCATCTCAAATCATAGTCCAGAATGAGTAACAAAAATAATCATTATCCAAGATACCGATATGTAGTCATTAGATCTATCTAGGTAGCAAACAGTGGCCCAAACAGGGTGTGAGTAAAAATCAGTAGGCCAGCACCAATGGTTTCTAATGCTATCCAGTATGTGAGTATAATATGATATACTATAGGTATATCAAAATTAAAGAAGAAAAAATAAATATAACCATGTTGACTCAGGCTCCTCACAGGATCCCTGGATGATTGTACATAATTTTTATTAAGCTAGAATATCTCTAAACCCGATTCATCAGGTTTGTATACATGTATATATATATATATATATATACATGTACGATAAAACTGAAATGGACTAGAGGCAGACAACCAAGGTTTGAATGTATAATAGATAGTCATATAAAGGTTTCACATTTAAATAAGGAGTACTTGTCCCAATATCTAAATAATAAATGATGAATTTAATGTCCTAATATTATTAAATGATATAGTTCATCATGTCAAATAACTAATTAAACAAAATTTGATCATCATGTCTGACATTCAAGTAAAAAATATAGATCATCATGTGGAAAAATTATATAAAAAATATAGATCATCATGTCCAATAATTAAATAAAAAATATTGATCCTCATGTTTGATAAATAAAAAATAATATGGATCATTATGTGCAACAATAAAATAAACATATGGATCATCATTTCTAATAAAAATTTGTTTCCATGAGTTGGGATACCATGTCCTCTTATTCAATCAACTACTATGAAACACCATGTCTAATAATTCAATAAGAAATGAGGAACATCGTGTATGATAGTAATCACTCAAAAAATATAGAATTTGATGTATACTATCACTTGACAATTTATTTGTATTAAATAAGTCCATCGGAATTATAAATGATAAATTCATATTCATAAATATTCAAGTCACCAATTAATTTACAATCCCATTCCAATAATAAAATCATGTAAATGTGATAACAAGGCCATGTAAGTTTATATGATATTTAAAAATTAATCATAATTAATTTTATTAGTCAATTAACTTTTCAAGAGGTAATATGGGGAAAGTAGTGGTATTTAACCATTAAACAATTCATTTACTTCATTTTAAACCACTTCAACTATGGGACAAGACAAACCCACTTAAATGGTGTGTTGGTCACATAAGCATTTAAAAGGTATCATGGAATTTCATTCAACACACCCAAATTGGTAGAACTAGTCGAGGTATAAGACATTTTTATAATATCAATGATCTAAGGAAGATTATATAACTCGGTATAACCAAATTAATTTAGGGATTTCAAATTTTATGATGAACGCATAGAAATTCAAGATTTCACCTCAACAATTAATTCTATAAATGAAAATAGCTTAAGGTAATGGAATGTAGACCACCTACCATATATGTATAAATCTTCACTTGTCAATCATCGAGATTTGATTCAATCTAGAATTAGAGAAATCATAGAATTAGAGAAATTCATTGGAAATAGGTAATATGATATTGTATGGAAAAAATATCTAATATATAAATAAAAATGATGAAACAAATCCTTAGAATTAAGATATTTGATGAGGGATATCCAATGAGATGAATTGCAATTGATTCTAAGCCCAAACAGGGGAGATAAACTAAATAATTGGGAGGAATCCAAAGGGGTCTCAAGTAGCTGCTGATTGTGAGAATGGGATGAGAATGAACTATGTTTTATATTTAAGAGGATGGAGGGAAGAATTATAAATTTACATCCATTTTAATGAGATGTATAGTGTGGCACAAAATTTAGAAAACTATGCATCAACCATGTGGTTTCACTATCCAAGCACCCACCAAACGACATGATTAGATTACACGACTTACTAACCATGTGCTAACCAGGTGATACTATGATCAAGAAATAACATACCCACATGGTTTCAACATAGAGTTTGGTAAACCATGTACCAACCATGTGTATTCCTTCTTCACACATACACTATGTTTTATATATTTTTATAGGGTGTTTCATGGTTTCAAAAAACTATTTCCCTATAAAAACAATCCTCACAATTTAGGCTACATGGTCAGCAGTAATCATGTGACAACTATTCACCCCTATGTATTTCTCCAAAAACTAAACCTTTGAAAGGAAAAGATCCCAAAACTAATCCAAACACCTAATAAACCTAATATGACATAAACCCCATCTTACAAAATCATTTTTAAACATTCCAACTCTCATAATTCCATTATAAAGATAAATTTCCAAAAATACCCATGCACTAGATGAAGATTAAAATTCCATTAATATTTATGAGTTGATCTGAAACATAAGATCTTACAAAATCACCCCTTATAACTTATCATCCTTGAGAAGTATCTATGGGAAACAAAAAGATAAAAATTACTAATTGGACCATGGATTTTCTTCTCAAACGGCCATGTGACATTTCCAATCACCCAACATGCCTCCAAACCCCACTTTAAAAAATATGGCACATAAGCTATCAAAACTCAATACAATATTTGTATCTTCCAATGAAGCACTTAGAAAATTCTTACTGAAGCCCATATAGTCCAACACGTGATCATCTCACTATCTCAATCATAAATTAAATAATGTAACTTCTCAATATAGGTTAAAGCTCAAAACAACCAATCCTGAGTCATGGTACTCCCACGATTGGAAATTCCCTTTGAAACACATCTTTAGTGAAATTCCCAACATGTTTCTTAATTTTATCAATCAATATATTTCTAATAGAACCATGCTACCCTGGTCACACAAATTATCCATTAAAAATCCCCAGAAGAAACTTGCATTAAACTCAAGCATACTCATCAAATCTCACTACCTACTTCTAGTGATGTCTCATGGACAAACAATTTATCTCTCATTTCCATAACTGAACCTCATTATTAACACCGATACAACCTATTTAAAGCATTATTAGATCATCACAATCCATCCTTGGTTTAACGCCTTCCCTCATCCTTCACCCAAGTCTATATTACAACCTACACAAGGAATTTACTAAGAATTTTTTTTACATTTATCAAATTAATCATGGACATAAAAACTGGTAAAATGACCATCACATAACTAGTAACAAGGTCCTAAATACTTTATCACATGAGGGTCACTGACCAGTAACCAACATCTCATTCCCCACCATTGGATCATCCCCAATATCACATTAACAAATATCTTTCCAAAACATCAGAACCCACGGGCCATCTATTTTGGTACATAATGGTTGTCATTGATAAATACTTACTCATCCCCTAGAATTAAATTAATGTCACCCATCACTCACTACCAATTTATGAGAGGGATTTCTATGGAATTCATTGAGATTTAACTTTTATAATGAGGTTCACTACTCTCAAATGGCCAATGGTGTCCTCCCCATCATATTGCTTATCTTAGACCACTCCACCTACATGACTCCCAAGGATTCCTTTTCTCAGGCCTTAAAAATATATGTTGTTAGATTGGAATATATCCAATTCTCCATTAGCATACTCAAGAGGATGCTAAAATATAGGGAATGATCTTCTCAAAATTAAGAGTACACTACTATTTTCTCAATAGGAGTGTACTTCTATTTCGAGACACACTCAAAACAAACCAAGAAATACATTCCTTAGATAACTTCTGATAGAACATCAATCAAACACATGTTCCAAGGTCCATGCACAAGTCAAATATCTCATAGTACCCAATTCATTTCCAAATCATCCCTTATAATCGGGAACTTCTCTTAATTTATTCAAAGATCAGAGTCACTACAACTGTAAGAATGAAATTTGATATAATAAATCATATTCCCATATTCAACCTCTCATGGATGTTCCATATTTACCAATTTACACATGAATCGGGTGAGAACTAAACTCATCGTACACCACATGTGTATATCCAATACCACTCGGTTCATGATCCGACTTATGCTCTAACGAGTCATCCACCATCAAGTCCAAGATGACCATGCTACATGACAAGTCATTTTTTTCATTCCAAGATCTCTCTTAGATGAATTCTTCAATATTGGGCACTATAACTATGCTATTAATTATCGAATGACCGCATGCCTCACGTCATCATTTCAGAAATTAAAATGTCAAGAATAAATTAACTAGTCAAATGGACCTGGACCCTATGCAATTCCACTCATTGAAGTCAACCTTGTTACCCAAAACCCTAGTTCTTTCTTAAAAACCACAGGCATTACAATACCTCTATTGAAAAACCTGAGAAACTTCCTTGTGCCATTCTCAAAATGAGTATACTACAAAGATATCCACCAAAAAAAGATTATATAAACCTTAGAAAATCATTATCATAGGCTTCCCTTGATTAAAACAGAAACTATTGACACACTATGGTCCACATCAATACTTTGGGCCTCTAGATCCTCTTCCCAACCCTTCAGATCAAATATCAAAATAGGGGCACTAGGCCCATGCACCTAACCCTAAGGTCTCTCACATGAGAACTATGTCTTAATTAAGGTTCCTCTATCACAAATCATGGAAAATTATTATATAGTATCTCTAAATAGTTAAGACCGAGGATATGTAAAAATATCATTAAACTATGAGGGTCAAACCGATCAACATAAGAATAATGACAACACTTTCCAAGCATTGGTTTACTAGGACCTAATCCTTTTTTAGAATCCTTATAAGGAACTTCTCCCAAGAATTTAAAGACATGAGCACAAGATGATAAGAATTTGACACCAACTAGGAATACACATATTGTAATACCACTTGAGGTTTGACTTACTAGACAACCACTCACCACACTGAGGTGTTGCTTCATTAACTAAGAGTACTAAATTTAAAAATAATAAATATACAACACATGTTGTTCCTAGAAACCCATATCCAATGTTTAATAGTTTCATATTTCCAAGGGTGTTACCTCAACAAGGATAGCCACTAATTCTAACATTATTCATCAACTTTAACACTAAATTTATGACTAAAAGGTCACTTGGATCTACCTCATAATGTCTATATATAACATAATAAAAAATTTCCACTAAAACATGTGAGAAACATCCAAGTTCCAATACAAGTTAACTCCTCAATAAAAAATTAAAACTAACCCCATATGAGGGTAATTTTAGTATTAATACCATGAAAATGTTTTTCTTAAGACATTTAAGGATTTTATAATTATAAACATTAAAGAGCCTTAGATATGTGAAAATTCAAGAATATATTATAAATAAAAAATATTAAAACAATACTTAGAACCTTATTAAATTGACGCTTCATCGTATTCTTGGGAAATTATCATAAAATTTCATTTTAACCATCTATTTATTTATCCATTAGTTATCAGAACTTGCTTTCTTAAATAAAATGTCACTATAAGATATATAGGGAAAAAATATATAGGTTGTACCTAGAATTTTAATTAACTAAATTCTCATATCAATAGAGATAAAAAGTAGAAATAAATGAATTACATCATTTCAGGGAAGGTCATTTATATATGATTCCACCATACATTTATACAAACACCATATAATTAGCTATTGGAACTTTAGATAACCATCACTATTATCACAAGAATTCCCCCATGGGGTTATGTAACAAATAATAAAATGATAAAGGTGACCAATTAGGGTCCCATAAATTAAACTTGGGTTCGGTTATATGGGAATTTCTTTCCAATTTATGAATTCATAACACTATAAATCACAATTGGTATCCCATTAAGTGTAACCCACTAATAGTCAATTCATTATGATTTTTAACACATCCTCAGTAGTGTTATCTGATAGCATAAGAATATTAAATTCACTTATAATGGTCTAGTCAATAATTATTGAATTTAGTTATATGGTTCACAATTTAGAAGATATAAAGGTAACAGCCTTTGTAACATACAGTTGAAACACCATTTAATTTAAATTTAAAAGAAATAACTTGAATTTATTAAAAACTAACAATTCCCAGAAAATTTTTAATATTCAATTTCAATGTCGTTTCATTTCATTAATTAATATGATGTTAATTAAATAGAACACCACTAAAAAAATATATGGGAAAATTACATTTAGGTTAATGTTAAAACTTTATTTGGACAACATTACATAATAACCATGACATAAGAGACTATCAAATAAACAAAAATTACAAGTAGACATGGAAATAATCACAAAATCATGTTATACATGTGAGCACACTAAATAATCACAAAAACATGGACTATGATAACCATTATAATGGAATAAAAATTCTACGTTTCTAAAATGATACAAGAACAAACATTCAATCTTGTCTTAATTGGATAAGTGGTAAATATCATTAATAAGTATAAAATAAAAGTACATCAATCACTCAAGGTGAAATAATAATTAATTTCAATAATAAAGCAGCATTAACAATAGTAATATCCTAGGAAACATGATATTTCCATCATGTGTGGGTTACTGATTCCCAAATATGAGAAATTAACCATGTTACAAAACATTTATAGTCTCTTATCTTACATCCAAAAATAGTATGTCATAGGGAAAATATCTTGAGTACCACTTTGTTATGTCTTAACCTAGGAGCCACTAAAACAGTTCTTCGAGCTAGTTAGTGACAAGGCCTCAAACACACCTCCCTATATGCTAGAGGCTGTAAACTAGAAGTGATGGTATAAAGGTGGTACATTGTGGATAATATACCCTCTATATTAATAATAAGTTTAAAATAATTATAATAAATTAATGGAAATGGAAGATAATAATAACAGACCACCATTAACGAATAGATAACCTATAAATTTCCAAAAAAATACAACCACACAAGAACATTCTGAGCTATAATATAATATTTGAGCATACATCAGGTAATACATCTAATATTACTATACTGAAAAAAGAATAAATAAATAAATAACCACTCTAGTGGCAGCCCGAGTACATGCTTGTTCCCCAGCTCCCTTGTAAAGACCTACTCAATAATGAGTGATATAAAGAGGCCCAATCCCAGATCCTAACCTGCAACAACGAGATCTATCTAGGTACCAAACTATAGATCGAATAGGGTGTGACTAAAAATCAATAGTCCACCACCAGTGGTGTCTAATTCCATCCAATTAGTGAATATAAAATTATATTGTGTATTTATATCAAAAGTAAAGCAGTAAAAAAATATTACCATGGAGGCTCAGGCTACTCTTAGGATCCCTGGCCAATGATGAATGGTTTTACCTAATCTTAAATGACTATGAAAATGTGACATAATATATATATATATACATGTATCTGGAAACTGACACTAACTTGAGGGAGATGAAAAAGGTGTACACGTATAAAGATGGTCATATAGAGGTTCCACATTTAAATATGGAGAATCAGTCCAAAAATATAATTAAGGAACGAGGAATTTCATGTACCATATTTGTTAAATTACAATGAGTTCCATTTATAATAATTAATTAAATAATATGGATATTCATGTCTGATATTTAAATAAACAAAATGGATCTTTATTTCCAATAATTAAATAAACAATATAGATCATTATATTTGCTAATTAAATAAAAATTATGGATCATCATGTTTAATAAGTAAATAAACAATATGGATCATCAGATACAATAATTTAACAAATAATATAGATCATCATTCCATATAAAAATTAGTTTACATGAGGAGGGATTCTATATTCTCTTATTCAAGAAACAAGTATGGAAGGTTAGCTCTAATAAATCAGTATGAATTATGGAACATCATGTTCGGTAATAATCAATAAAAAATATATAATATCATGTCCACTATAACTTTAATATATATAAATAAGAAATAATTCCATGTGATACAATTCCAAATTCACTTTCATCAAGATTCAAGTCATTACATAATTTACAATCTCATTTTACTAGTCTGCTCACTTACATGTGAAAAAAATACCAGGTAAGTATACATTAAATTTAAAAATTAATAACAATTAATTTAATTATTCAATTACATTTTAGATAGTTAATAAAGGAAAAATAGTGTTATTTAACCATTAAACAATTCATTTACTTCATTGTAAACCTCTTCAACTAGAAGAAAAGACAAACCCACTTAGAAGGTGGTTTGGCCACATTAGAATTTATAATGCGTTAATTAATTTCATTAAACATGACCAAAGGGGTGGAAATAGTCAATGTAGATGAAATTAGAAAATATCATGGTTCTAGGGAAGTATATTTCACAAGGGATAACAAATTCAATTAATAGATTTCACATTTTAAGTGAAATGCACAGAAATTCCATCTTGTTGTAAAACAACACATTCCATAAATGAAAAAACATTAAGGAAAAAACAGGTAGACCATCAAACTTATAAAATTTAAGATTTACTAATCCATCATCAGGATTTGATTCGATTGAGAATAAGATAAATATAATAATCATAAAAACTCCCTGAAAATAGGGCATATGAGATCATATGAGAATAACATCAAACACAACAAGGAAAATAAAGAAAAGAATCAAGAGGAATGAAATTATAATCAAGGATGATACAATGAGATTAATGGTGATTTATTTTGATCAAGAATTATGGAGATACACTTTATCCTATGGAGGAATCCAAATTGGTATTGATTGGCTGATGGGTGTGAGAATGAGATGAGAAGGAAGGGTGTTTTGGATTTAAGAGGAAGGATGGAAATGGTAATTTTCAACCCCTTTAACGAGCCACACAGTTTGGAAAATATTGTGACCAATGTGTGGATCCACTTTCTAAACACCAACCAAGTCACTGGGATGGATTGTACAATTTTCCAACCCTGCTCTAACTATACGGTGCTACTAGCTAATCACACCCCTTCCACGAACAGTTTCCTTGGACGGTCAGGAAAACTATTCACCAAACATGAATTTTCACTATCCACACATGCACAAATTCACATTTTTACCCTTAGTATTACTTAAATTTTCAGCAATGTAGAGTATCTATAAAAAATAGGCTACGCGGTTTGCACTAACCATGCGACAATAACGCGCCCTTGTCTATTTCTCCAAAAATTGAGTTTTTGAATCCCGAAGGTCCCGAAACTCAACTTAATAGACGGGACACCAATAAGGACACAAAACCAGACTAAAAATATAGTTTTTAGGAATTAAAACATTCATAATTATATTCCAAAAATAAATTTTTAAAACAACACTCCTAGGAGATGAAGATTTAAATTTCATTAAAATTTCCAACTCGATCCAAAACACATGATATTACATTAATAACATTTCAATCAAAACATCTTATAAGATAAATATTGAATTAAAAGTTGAAATATCCTAAATAAATATTAATTCATTATATATTATGTCAAAGGGAAAGTATAAATTCCTTATAATATAAATTAGATGCATAATTATCATATGTCTCAATGAAGTGGAATTGAGATGAAAACCCCTTACAATGAATTCCTTCTTAGTCGAACACATTATATACTCCCAAATCATCAATTTCAATTTTTAAATATTTTTAATTTGTTAATATATATTTTATTTTTTAAGGTCGTTTTTAATGATTTGGAATTTATTAATTGAATAGTTCTTATTTATTTTAGTCACCGAAGATTGTTTAATCAATTTCTATAAATTTACTTTAGTATATTGATCATGGTTAAAGGTATTATGAAATGATTCCACTATATATCAAATTATAGTAATTAAATGATTTTTTTTTCATTTTATACAATATTATAATGTAACTCCCCGACACCAAAAGCCCAGAGTCGGTGCATTATTACGTATCATTGGAATGATCAAAAAAGATCAAGTCTCGAAAGATAGATTAGTTTAGTAGATTTGGAAGTTCTAGATACATTCATAAGGTTTAAATTACATCATAAAATGGAAAACTACAACAACATTGTTTCAACAGACAAAACAGAGATCCCATAGACTATCTCTACAGTTTATTCATAATATACTTCTACACATCTTGGAAAAAATAAAACATATATAGGGGTGAGATTAGATGCTCAGTAAGGATAACAATATTGCAGAAAAATTCATAAATATGAAAAATCATTTAAGGCAATTTATAAGACTAAAACAAAAGCCTTTTAAACTTGAACTTTAGCATAATATTGAAAAGGTAAAAATCAAATAATTCTATTTACTTATTCACATGTATAATCTACTAGTTGAATAATCACATGCAATATCAAAATCCACTTTCATAATGATGGAATGCATAATTCCAGACTTTCATAACCACATAGTTAGGGCCTTATGCCAAAACAACAAATAATATTTTGTCAAGGCCTTATGCCAAGACACTAGTTTGTCTCATGAGACCTATCTATGCATTGAGAAGCTATAGAGAGCTCCACCCGTCACATACTAAGTCCAATACATTTCTCATATAAAAAGATTTAAACATAACATAAACATTCGTATTAAAACTAGCATACGAAATGTCAATACTTTATCCCTAAACCATGAATGGTGTAAAAATAACACATCCACAGTAAAACATATCACAAAACCTTCAATGTAAAAAGGAATATTTGTATAATAATAAATCAACCTCAAACAAGATTAAAATCCATTAAATGATGTTGACATAGATGAAATCAAAACAGTTTGAGAGAAATATCTCATTCTTTTTTTTAAATCATTTAAAGTTACACAATTATAAAAGGAAATAGTTATTTTCAAAATATTCTTATAATCTTTTAAGGTAAGCTTTGACGATGTTATAAGGGCAGAGAATAGCCGCACCTTCCGTATAAGTTAAAAAACAATCTTACCTTAATTTTTGTCGAAAAGGTCAAAAAGTAACTTTTTTGGAAAACTACGGAAAGATTCCTTTCAAAAAATATAAGGTCAAATAAGGGTATAAATGAATTCAAACTATTTTCTAGTAAATAGTAAAACTATTTTGAAATACATTTTTAAGAAGCATGGATGTGGATGATAAAGAGGTCCTAGTAGATAATTATATAGAACCAACCTTGGATAATGAAGAAATTGTGACATTAACCCTTACCTTCTACTTTTCCTTGGTTGAGGGTAGGTTAACCTCCTAAATAATGGTGAAATAATTGTTATTAAATTATACAAGAATCATATACATTAATATGATATCATATATGATATTTTAATATTGCTTTGTCAATAATATTTTAGTATTATCATCATTTTGGGTGTTAACTAATTCGTTTTCCTTTACATGATTTGTTACGCAAGTAATGTTTGTTATGGATAAGATGTATCTTATTCATATTCATAATGATATTAAGTATTTAAACATTATTTTTAATCTTCTAATGAAAATTAGTCTTGAATGGATAGGATGGGGAATGAATCTTATCGCGTTCGTGGAGACGGTAATCCGTACGTATGCACAAGAAACAATATACTTATCATGTTATATTTATTATTTAATTCAATTACACATAATTATTATACCCATACAAATAATAATGTATTGATTAAGAATTACACCAAGACGTGGAGACGGTAAGCCGTACAAATGCATGTATGGTGACATGTCATTCAAAGGATGGATAGAATAATTATTTTTTTGTACCATATTTATAATAACATCATAGTATATATAAGATACTATATTTATTATTTTAGAATAGAAACAACAAAGAAAGAGGTAGTGGAAGAAGAAAGGAACTTGAAAGAGGTGATGAAATATTTACCGCTTATTCGGGTTCTTCCTTTTGATTTGATCAAAATGGATCCTTAGGTTAGATTTATGAGTAAAGTAAGGCCTCTAGGATTAAGGGAGGATAGTTGAGAGGGTATTCGGGCAGGGGCTGGACGATCCAAATTGATTTGAGGTTGTTAATTAGAGAGAAGGGGGTGTTCCCTTTTATAAGAGGGGTGAGGGGTACCTTATGAAAATCTAGAAATATTATATTATAATAAAATAATTTTCGGTTTCTAATGGCTCAAAAATGCATTATTTAAAGTATAATGTGGGGATGGGTCATAAACCACTCAAAAAATAGATTTATATAGGTTTGGGTCACTATATTAACTTTATCTTATAGATTTACCTCTTAGTTAAATAGTTTGACATTTACCATGTCTCTTTGTATTTTTATATTATATAGTTAATATACATACTATATACATCCAAGGGAACCCCAAGTGGCTCATTAATGATACACCTATAATTATATAAGTCTTTTGGTTGAACATTAAATTTTTAAGAATAGAATATCAATTAATAATATAATATATTTTTTAAAAAACTCTTTTATGTCAATTTTGACACTATTTGGTATTTTGTTTTTTCTAAATTCATAACATCATTATTACTTTGGAAAAAAAATTAATTTAACAAATCCTAATATGTCATATTAACCTAAAAAATTAGTTTAATTCATAAAAAGTTTCAAATTACATTTATTTGGATATTTATGATATCAATTATTTTATCATTTCATTAATTACGTAATTACTGCATCATCATTGTGTCATAAATAAATTAACTTATATAATGCATAAAAAATATAAATAAAATACCATTATGTGGGAAATATTTTTAGATTTATAATGAATATTTATAGTCAAATTTATCTTAGGTGTATCCCTATATTAAAAGTAGTTTAGTTATTAAACATTGAATTTAACACTTTTAACTATTCTTTGAATTAAATAATAATTAATGTCCTAATCTAATCCAAGTGGACCTAAAGGATCATATTTTATTCATATGGTTGTTTTTGGTCGAATTAAACTTATACAATAGAATTAGGACATGTTTTAGGGTAATAATAATATCATTTTTACCATTAATTACCCTATTTACTTTTAACCGTGGTAAATAAAAGTAAAACGTTACTATTCACCAAAAAATATATTCACCTTATTGAAACACATTTTACGTACTGATATAAACCGTGTCTCTCAGAGTTTTTAAATTCAACTCACGGAAGTGGTAAAATATGTTATATATAAATTTGCAAATGCTCATAAGAGGTGGGTAAAAGAAGGTAAAAAGTTCAATAAAATTGTAATATATCTAAAATTATTATAAAATGACTCTAATAAATTAAATTGAACTTATATAGGTATTAGGTATCTATTTTGAGCTAAAATAAATTTAAATAAAACAAACAATTATTTAAATAAAAAGGCAGTTTTAAACAATAACTCAGTGTTTTTCACTATTAATCAGAAATTGATAGTTTTCAGAAAAATTCCAAAAATTTACCCTAAGATAATTTTGATATTTTGAATCCAAAAATGAAGTCAATTTTAAAATATAAGATTTTTAAAATTTCAAAAAGTTGGTATTACTATTCATAATGGCTAGTTTGATTGGTTGTGGTGTGTTAAAACTCAAAGTTGCGTACAAAAAATGCTATTGTATTATTCAAAGAGAATCATATCGTGGAAGCTTGAGGTGTTACATTCTCCCATCCTTCAAATAATATCATACTCATAATTTCTAGAATAATACTACATAAAAAGACTCGGGTGGTTCTTCATCATAAGTTCCTCGGGTTCCCACATTTCCTCTTCCATCTTATGGTTTCTCCATAGAACTTTTACCAGACGAGTTGTCTGGTTTCTCAGCAATTGTTCTCTTGTATCAAGAATCTTGACAGGCTCTTCACAGTAAGATGAATCGGGTTCCAGTTCAAATTCCTCATAGGTGAGTACATGCATTGGGTCATGCATGTATTTTCTCAACTGTGATATGTGGAACACATCGCACACTTTGGAGAGACTCGATGGAATTTCCAAATGGCAAGCAATATCCCCAATTCATTCTGGAATTTCGAAAGGTCCGATGTACCTAGGACATAATTTTCCCTTTTTATCAAAATGTATAACACCCTTCCATGCAGATACCTTCATGAAAACATGATCTCCTACCTGAAATTCCAAATCCTTCCTTTGGTTATCCGCATAGATATTCTATCTACTTTGAGCTACTTTGATGTGGTTTTGGATTACCTTCACCTTTTCCATCATTTCCTCCACCAGTTCAGGGCCTATGTGTTTTCTTTCACCAACATCATTCCAAAAGGTTGGTGTGTGAAATCTCTTTCCGTATAACACTTCACATGGTCCCATATGAATACTTGAATGGAAGCTATTGTTATAGGAAAATTCTACCAGTGGTAAATATTGATCCCACATACCTTGAAAGTCAAGTGAGAATGATCTCAACATTTCTTCTATGGTTTGAATTGTCTGTTCTGATTGTCCATCAGTTTGGGGGTGGTAGGCAATGATCAAACGATGTTCAGTATCCAGGGATTTATGAATACTTTTCTAGAATCTTGATATAAAACGGGGATCACAATCTGAAATAACCAATAAGGGTACTCCATGAAGTCTCACAACATCATTAAAATATAGTCTTCCTAGATGTTCAAGTATAAAATCTTCTCTTATAGTATGAAAATGTGCTGACTTGGTAAGACGATCAACAATGAACCATATTGCATCACTCCTTATAAGAGTCTTTGGTAGTCCCATGACAAAGTCCATCGTAATATTATCCCATTTCCACTCAAGTATGGGAAGAGGTTGGAAGACTCTTCCAGGATGTTGCCTTCTAGCTTTCACTTGTTGACAAACCATACATCTTGACACAAAATCAGTAATCTCCCTCTTCATGTTTTCACACAAAAAATGTTCCTTCAAATCTATATACATATTGGTGCTACCAGGGTGTATAGAGAAATTGGAACTATGAGCATCATCCAAAAATTCCCTTTTTAGATCAGGTATATTAGGAACAGAAAGTATCTTCTCAAATTTCCAAATTCCATCTTCATACACAAAGTCACTCAATCTCCCATCATTAATAGCTTTAATCTTTTTTTGAAACTATTCATCACCGGTCTGAGAACTATTTATCCTTTCTAGTAAGGATGGTTTGGAAACCATTTGAAAAAGTATTTACGTTTCACCTTCTATGGTGATTCCCATATCCATATTTACTAGATCCATATATATAGGATCCTTTTCAACTCTCATATTGTTCAAAACTCCATGATTCTTTCTACTCAAAGAATCTTCCACCTTATTTACCTTCCCCGAATGGTAGTGTATAGTTAAATCATAATCCTTGAGTAGTTCAATCCATCTCATTTTCCTGATGTTGATTTATTTCTTGTGAGAAAATATACTTAAACACTTGTGATCGGTATATATCTCACATATTTCACTATAGAGATAGTGTCTCCAAATCTTTAAATAAAATATTACAGCTGCTAACTCAAGATCATGAGTAGGATAGTTTTTCTCATTAATTATTAGTTGTCGTGATGTATAGACAATGGCACTATCATTCTGTATAAGGACACAACCAAGTCCTTTATTTGAAGCATCACTTTAAATAACAAACCCATCATTCCCTGATGGTAGAGTCAAGATAAGAGCATTGACTAATCTTCTCTTCAGTTCTCCAAAACATTCTTCGCACTCTTTTTTCCAAACAAAATTAACCCCTTTACGTGTGGGCTTGGTTAATGGGTTAACCAACTGGGAAAAATTATGGTCGACACGTCGATAATAACCTGCTAAACCACTAAAACCGTGTACCTCAATTATACTCATCGGTGCTAGCCATTCTTGAATTTCCTTGGTCTTAGAAGGATCAATGGAGATTCCATCCTTAGAGACAATATGACCAAGAAAAGAAATCTCATGAAGCCAGAATTCACACTTGCTAAACTTACCATATAATTCATGTCTTCTAAGAGTCTTCAGGATAATGAGCAAGTGATTTTCATGATCTTCGTAGCTTTGGGAGTGTGCCAAGATATCATAAATAAATACCACTATAAAGTCATCAAGATATTCCTTGAAAACTCTGTTAATTAGATCAATGAAGACAGAGGGTGTTTTAGTCAGGAATTACTGTATTCTCATAATGCCCATACTTGGTTTGAAATGCTGTTTTCGGAATGTATTATTTATTCAAAGACAACTGATGATATCCAGATCGAAGGTCAATATTTGAAAAGTATTGATCTCCATGAAGGTGGTCGAATAATTCCTCAATGCGAAGTAGGGGATACTTCTTCATTATTTTTATAGCACTGATCTTCCTGTAGTCAATGAACAACCTCATAGATCCATCATTCTTCTTAACAAAAAGAACATGAGATCCCCATGGAAAAACACTAGGGTGAATAAATATCTTATTACTAAATTCCTCTAGTTATTTCTTTAGTTCCACTAATTTCACACTGGCCATTCTATAATGGGTCTTCGATATGGGCCTTGATCCAGGAATCAAATCAATGGAAAAATCAATTTCTTGTTCTGGAGGATGTCTACGTAAATCTTTTGGAAACACATCAAAAAATTCTTTCACAATAGGTACATCCTCTATTTTAATGTTGCTTTCCTCAACCACAGTTATTTCATTCTCTTCCTCCCAAATAATTGAATTTAGTTGACCTATTGGGGGTGGATCTAGATAAGAATCATGTGGTGATGATTCTGCTATAAGGATAAGGTGTTCTTTATCATCATCATAAAAAATCATAACCTCCTTATTCTTATAATAAATTTTCACATCATGTTCCAAAAGCCAATCTATACCAAGGATTATATCAAATTCAATCATGGGTATGATGATGAGATCAGTAGATAAAGAGCATTTATATGCCCTAATGGAAACTGATTCACAAAACAATATTGCGATGATACTTCCCTTAAGAGTTTTGACAAACAACTCCCTTATTAAATGAAATTGTAAACATCTAATTTTCTTAGAAAACTTGGAATATATGAAATAATGCGATTACCCAGAATCAAATAATGCATTTTTTAATGTTGAGTAAACCATTAAATTACCTGCCACCACGTCTTTTGGAGCTTCAACCTCACCAGTAGTGATAGCATAAACGTGGCCTTGATCCCTTGGCCTTTTTTGAGGTAAGTTCCCATGACTCTTAGGACATTAATTTTCATAATTCCCCTTTCTCTACAATTGTAGGATTCAACATCAACCGCCTATGTTTTTCCCTTGCAATCATGAGCTTGGTGGCCTTTTTCACCACACTTGTAATAGACTCTCATTAAGTACTAGGGTTTTTCTTCCCACATTTACTACAGTACGGATATTCAAATTTTCCCTTCTTCCCCTTATTTACATTTTTAGAGTGTTCAGCAGATCTCGTCTTCTATTGCTTTGCTTGAAAGTCAAAAGACTTAGAGAATTCTTTTTCTGTCTTGATAGCACATGAAACAATATATTCATAAAAATGTGAAGGATTGTGAGACTAATGCTCGATGGAGAAATGGTTTTAACCCATCAATGAAATGATCAATCTAACTTCTTGGGTTATGTATAAAATCTTTAGCATGCCTCACTAACCTTATAATGTTAGCTTCATAATTTACGACATTCTCCTCCTCCTTTTGCCTCAGACTCAAAAATTGTCTTTCTATATCCGCTCAATGATCATGAGGAAAATATTTTTCTATGAATTTTTTTTAAACTCCCTCCATTGAATATTTGATACTTAATCATTCTCCTTTGTGTTTTGAATCAATGACCACCATTGATCGGCATCTCCAGTGAGGCAGTAAACTTCCATGACAACTTTTTCCCTTTCGCTACTCCCCAAAGTGTGGAATATTTTCTCTAAGGAATTTATCCATTGCACTGCTACTAGTGGATTTGTACCCCCATTTATTTCGTGTGGTTGTTGACTCATGAAGCGATCTAACATTTATCCTCCATGCTATTGATCAGGGTGCTCCATATGGGTAAGGTTATTATTATTAACCTGAGTGAGTTGTCCCAATATAGTGATAAGCTGATCAGCACGAGTTGTATCACCAGATCAACTATAATTATCTTGAGTAGGAGGTAAATCTCTACATGTATTGAATTCATTGATATGACTTACATTCCTTCCACTAGGCGCCTTTTATAAATAATTGAAAAAACTAGATTATTTTATGAATCCAAATATATAATTCCAATCTTATAAAACACTTCACATAAACTGAACAGTTTATGGATATAATCTATAATCATAAAAAAAATTCTTTGAGGAATTACATACTCATAAACCCTTCATAATTGTTTTTAAAGAAAATGATAATTATCCTAAGCATATCCCCAGAGAGTGTTGTAAACAAGAGTGCAGCAAGGCCCATTGTCGTGTACCAGTTCTTGTTTGAGTCTAGATCAAAGTGGTGTTTTTGGGTTTTACCCCTAGGAATATCTATGCCAAAGCCGCCCCTACTTTCTCTTATCTATACAAGGATGTATTACTGGAAAAATTAACAAAATATCTACAATACAAAAATTCTAGGATGTTCTTCTATACGAATCCTCAAATTCTATCTTAGGGTAATGTGCTCTAATCAGAGTTTATCTAAATCTAGATTCCATGCTTTGTACTAAACTTCTTCTGATTCAAACTGTAACACCCCAACCCCAGAAGCCCAGAGTCGGTGCATTATTACATATCATTAGCATGATCACAAAATATCAAGTCTTGAAAGAAAAATAATTTTAGTAGCCTTGGAAGTTCTAGATAAATTCACAAGGTTTACATTACATCATAAAATGGAAAACTACAATAACATTGTTTCCATAGACAACACTAAGATCCCATAGACTATCCCAGTAGGGCAGTCATAATATACTTCTTTGCCTACTGGGAAAAATAAAACATAGAAAGGGGTGAGATAAGATGCTCAGTAAGGATAACAATATCGCGTAAACTTTCATAAATAAGTATAAAAATTTAAGGTAATGTAATAGAATAGAACAAAATCCTTTTAAACTTGAACTTCAGCATAATATAGAAAAGAAAAAAATAAAATAATTCCATTTACATATTCACCTAGATATTCTACTAGTCGAATAATCACATGCAATATCAATAGCCGCTTTCATAATAATGGAATGCATAATTCCAGACTTTCATAACCACATAGTCAAGGCCTTGTTCCAAGACTACAAATAAGATTTTGTCAAGGACTTGTGCTAAGACACTAGTTTGTCTCATGAGACCCACAGATGCATCAAGGAGCTATAGTGGGCTCCACCTGTCACTTACTAAGTCCAATGCATTGCTCATATGAAAAGGTTTAAAATAACATAAACATTCGTATTAAAACTAGCATATGAAATGCCAATACTTTATCCATAAACCATGAATGGTGTAAAAATAACACATCCATAGTAAAACATATCACAAAACCTTCAATAAAAAATGGAAGATTTTTATCATAATAAATCAACCTCAAACAAGATTAAAATCCATTAATAGATGTTGACATAGATGAAATCAAAACCGTTTGAGAGAAATATCTCATTATTTTTTTAAAATCATTTAAAGTTACACAATTATGAAAGAAAACATTTATTTTGAAAATATTATTATAAGATTTTAAGGGAATCTTTGATGATGTTATAATGGTAGAAAATATCCGCACCTGCCATATAAGTTAAAAATACATTCTTACCTAAAAATTTGTCAAAAAGGTCAAATTTTACCTTGTTTGGAAAACAATGGAAAGATTGCTTTCAAAAAATATAAGCTCAAATAAGGGTATAAATGACTTGAACCCATTTTCTAGTAAATAGTTAAATTTTTTTAAATACATTTTTAAGAATCATATTTGTGGATGATAATGAGGTCCCAGTAGATAATTACGTAGAAACAATCTCGGATAATGAAGAGATTGAGATATTAACCCTTACCTTGTACTTTTCCTTGCACGAGGGTAGGTTAACCTCCTGTATAATGGTGAAGTAATTGTTATTAAATTATACGAAAATCATATACTTTAATATGATATCATATATGATCTTTTAATATTTATTGGTTAATAATATTTTAGTATTATCGTCATTTTGGGTGTTAACTGATTCGTTTTCGTTTTTATTCTTTGTTATGTAAGTAATGTTTTTTATGGATAGGATATATCTTATTAATATTCAGAATGATTTTAAGTCTTTAAACATTATTTTTCATCATCTAATGAAAATTATTCTTGAATGGATGTGATGGGGAATGAATCTCATCGCATTCGTGGTGACGGTAATCCGTACGTACGCACGTGCAAAAATATCATTATTTTGATATTAAAATAATATAAAATTGGATGGTATATCATATATACAGAATCATTATCATGTTATATTTATTATTTACATCAATTAAACATCATTATTATACCCATCCAAAAAATAATGTATTGAATAACAATTACACCATGACGTAGAGACGGTAAGCCGTACGTACGCACGTATGGTGACATGTCATTCAAAGGATGGATAGAATAATGAATTTGGTTGTACCAAATTTATAATAAAATCACATTATATAGAAGATACTGGAGTTATTATTTTATAATGGAAACAAAAAAGAAAGAGGCAGTGGAAAAAGAAGGGAACTTGAAAGAGGTGATGAAATATTTAACTCTTCTTGGGGTTCTTCCTTTTGATTTGATCAAAAGGGCTCTTTAGGTTGGATTTTTGACTAAAGTAAGGCATCTAGGATGAAGGGAGGACAATTGAGAGGGTATTTTGGTAGAAGATTTCCGAGCCAAATGTCTTTGAAGATGTTAATTAGAGAGATGGGGGGGGGGGTTCCCTTTTATAAGAGGGGTGAATGGCACCTTAGGAAAAGTTAGAAATGTTATTTTATAATAAAATCATTTTCGGTTTCTAATAGCTCCAAAATGGATTATTTAAAGGCTATGGTGGTATGGGTCAAAAAACAATCATCCAATAGGTTTTATACAGTTTTGGTTCACTGTATTAACTTTATCTTTTTTATTGAACTCTTAGTTAAATAGTTTGACATTTACCATGTCTCTTTGTATTTTTATATCATATGGTTAATAAATATACTATATACATCAAAGCTAACCCCAAGTTGTTTATTAATGATCAAATATAATTGTATATGTCTTTTGGCGAAACCGTAGTTATTTAGGAATATAATATCAATTAATAATATAATATTTGTTTTAAAAACTCTTTTATGTCAATTTTGACACTATTTGGTAATTTGTTTTTTCCAAATTCATTACAGCATTATTACTTCAAAAAAAATTCATCTAACTAACCATAATATGTCATATTAACCAATAAAATTAGTGTAATTCATGAAAAGTCTCAAATTACATTTATTTAGATATTTATAATATTAATTATTTTAATATTTCATTAATTAGGTAATTATTGCATCATCATTGTGTCATAAATAAATTAAATTACTTAATGTATAAAAAATATAAATAAAATACCATTATGTAGGAAATATTTTTAGATTTCTAATGAATATTTTTAGTAGAATTTATCTTATGTGTAACCCTATATTAAAATTTTTTTAGTTATTAAACATTGAATTTAACACTTTTAACTATTCTTTGAATTAAATAATAATAAATGTCCGAATCTAATCCAAGTGGACCTGAATGATCATATTTTATTTCTAATGATACTTTTTCTCGAATTACACTTATAAATAAGAATTAGGACATGTTTTAGTGTAATAATAATATCATTTTTACCCTTAATTGGCCTATTTACTTTTAACCATGGTAAATAAAAGTAAAAAGTTACTATTCTCCAAAAAAAATACTTTTATCTTATTGAACCACATTTTACATACTAATATCAACTGTCTCTCTCATATTATTTAAATTCAACTCATAGAAGCGGTAAAATTAAGTTTTATGTAAATTTTGAAATGCTCCTAAGAGGTGGGTAAAAGACGGTAAAAAGTTCAATAAAATTTGTATATATCTAAAATTATTATAAACTGACTCCAATGAATTACATTAAAATTATATGTATATTTTGTATCTATTTTATCCTAACAAAAATTTAAATAAAATAATTAATTATTTAAATAAAAAGTCGGTTTTAAACAATAACTCAGTGTTTCACTATTCATCAAAAATTGAATGTTTTCAGAAAAATACCAAAAATTCACCCTAAGATATTTCGATATTCTGAATCCAAAAATGAAGTCAATTTTGAAAGATAAAATTTATAAAATGTCAAAAAGAGGTTAATACTATTCATAATCTCTAGTTTGATTAGTTGTGGTGTTTTTGAACTTGAAGTTGTGTACAACACAGGCTATTGTATTAATCAAAGAGAAGCATATTGTGGAAGCTAGGGGTGTTACATATAATCATCAATACCTTGGGGTAATAGAAAAATGAATCCCATAATTTTGTGGAGGTTTTCATCCACACATACATATGAACAACATTATCATTTCTACAAAGGATGAAAATGTAAGAAGGCAGAGGATGTACTGTAATTAAATAACAATAATTATGTCATAAATATAACATATATTAATTAATTTCATATTTATAACCATCCATGTAATGTGATGATGAAGAATTAATTACACTGCTACATTGAGATGGTAGGTTGTATGTATGCATAAGATATGATATCATTTCCTATAAGATAAACAGAAGATATAAAATAAATGTACCATTAACATAAAACATCTTATCATGGGGAATATACTAATGTAATTATTTAATTTTGTTCAATAATTTTTTAGGAGGTTTAACAAGAAAGAAACTTCCAAAATATCGGTAAGAACCCTTACCTCTTGTTTTGGTAACCTTCATTGGATTACACCTTAATCCATCATGAAGTGGTATTTGTTTGAGATCATGATTTCTAAAATTCGGGGTGTGATTTTTAGAAGGTTCTTGGGTAGGTATCGATTGATCTATGTGTATCAAGTAGTATCGAAAAGAGAGAATACATGGCACCCTTTCATAATTGAGGTGTGTGTCAAACATGTAAATACTTGAAAATTTATTATATAATATATGTATTAATAAAGTAATGTGGCTCAAAATTATCATTCATTAAAATATGATAAGGATATGGTGGAAATAAAACCAACCAATTATATTTATTTAAGTTTTTAATGGTCACTTGAATCCTCTACCCTTTATTTTTAACTCTTTTACTCATTTTACCCTTAAGAGAAGTAATAAATATTTACCATGGTTGCTATTTAGTTTGACTAAAAAAATAAGTTCAAATTATTATATAATATTAATTATTTTGATACAAAATATTTAATCCATTTTAATATATTTAATTTTTTAAGTATTAAAAATTACTTTTAAAATATGTTCAAAAAACGCAACGAAAACCATTTTAGAAGAACACCTGTTTTAAGCATAAATATTAGTTTACAAAAAAATAAAGTATAGTATTAATTACAATAGAGTTAATTAGATTATGATAAACAAACTGCACCTTATTTTTCTTTCTAACCAATACAAAATGGGATGTAATTTTTTTTATAATTTATTATAATAGAATAAATAGTAATAGTTTTTTTTTGAATGAAAATATTACTTATATTTTGAAAAGGTTAAACATAGATTTATAAGTTAAAAACTATATTTTTAAATAAATTATATTAAAATGTAAATAAATATTTCTTATAAAAAAAATTCACAAAAATTTATGTTATTCTTTTATCATGTCAATTCCTAAAGTGACATTATTGGTAAAATCTGTATATTTTCACTATTCACCCAAAAACGAATTATTTATAAGAAATATCAAAAATTCCCCCTAAAATAATTTTTAAATTTTAGAATAAACAAATATTTTTTTATATAAAAAAAATTTATAAAAAAAATTAATAGAATAATTAAAATTTATGAACCCAACCATGTAAAATGCATTTTTTGAAAATAAGTATTTTTGAAGAATAAAAAGAATTTATTCTCATTCAATGCCTAGTAATAGAAATTTTATGATTATTAATTAATTTTACTGAATATATTATCAATATGTTTCGTTAAAATAATAAGTAAATAGTTATTGATATAATTTATCAATATAAAAACACCTTATGCATTTAAAAATAGTTTTCTAAAAAATATCACTTTTTATAATCAAATGATTTTATCATCATTTATAACTAATTAATAACCAATGTATGAATGATGATGATTTTTTTTTAATTTAACAAATAAATATTTTCAATAAATTTATTACAAAAAAATAGAAACTTACCTTTTAAATGAAACATATATAATATAAATAAATTCCACTTCTATAGAAAAATGACTCATTTATACATGAATAATTATAAAACTAACACTATTTTATTCTTATAATCCAAAATTGAATACTTATTTACTAGTAAGTAATCAATATAATTTTAAAAAATTTATACATGTATTTTATAATGTGAATAATCTTAGTCATACCCACTAATCCAATGACAATATTATGGAGGTTATATTTACATGATAATACTTCAATAGTATATCGTGGTTCTTTAATGCACAGTGTTGTGTGTACCAAAAGATATCCTACATATTATTCAAAAATTAAAACATTGTGGTGTTACATTCTCCCCTCAATAAAATTTCATCTTCTTAATTTTAATTCATTTTGAGATTATAATGAGATTAAAAAATATTTTTTCATGAATTTTAATTTATAGGTTAGGACTAAGAAACATATTATTTTATAAATAAATATTTCATGAATAATATTTTTTTATTTATAAGAATTATACTTATCAATTTGTTTCTTGAAGAATTTGTTGACAGTGAAGTGAACATGTAGACAAGAAACTTGTTAGATTTATCTACTATCATGAACCAACCCGAGTCATCCCTCCACCATAGGCCTGATCTAGCCTATGACATCCCCAAGGTGCGTTTATGATCACCCCAGGATAGAGAAAACTGTTAGGAATCAAAGTGAACTAAGTGGGAATTATTTATCTAAATTAAATTTAAATAAAAAATAAGTGTAATTTAAATAAAATTTCAACATAGTCTATCTAATCTATAAATGTCGACACAAAATAAAATTTGAATAAAGAAATAAAGATGTAAAAAAAGAATCAAAAGTAAATTTCTATACATATAGAACCACCCACCTCTGATCTCCCTCAAATTTAATGCATAAATTAACAAAAGTCTACCACCATATGCCTTTTCTTTAGCTATGAGTTGATATAACCACCGTCTGTCCATAGAAATAAGTAAAAGCATCTGTGGATAATGTGATAAAGGAAAACTAAAAATAAAAAAATAACATCATACTGCCATGTGACTATATAAATTTTGATACAAATAATCAATCCTCAAAGAGAATCCAAGAATGAAACTAGAAACTGAAACTGAAATGATGTAGATAGGCATCATCTAACAATCTCTGTAAGAATTCCAAATGAAACCACACCCCATATATAAATATTTAAATAAAGAATACATTACATCATAGTTTTAAATATAATTATAAATGTATGTTTGTATCGAGTTTTAATTTAGAAACCAAATACTGATTCTCATCCCATTCAAAAATATAATTCTTTTCAAGTGAAGATGGATTTAAATTATTAATACTAAATTAATTTTAAAATAATAAACAGAAGGAAACATTGGTTTGAAAGAAAAATTTCACTTAACCTAAATTATAAAATTTATTTATTTTTTAGAGAAATAAGAGAAGGCAAATAAAAAATAAAGCATAATGGGCATGCCTATGTCATGTAGGTTTGAACTCATTTAAGGATCCACATTCTCTCATTGATTGGGCCTTACAATAATTTTCGCATGCAAGAGCTACTAGAGAGGATGAAACCAAATTTCAAGTGTTAACCATATCAACATAATCATATATTTTAGTTATTGGTGTATTATTGTCAATTGGATAAGGATTACATGCCTTACCCAGAGTACTTAACCTATTTTACCCACCTACACACCCCAGGTTCTCATGTGCTAACCTATTTTCTCTATGCCATATACCACTTGTATAAAAATGAAACACACATAAAAAACAACAAAAACCATTTAGGAATCCCTTTAAATACCACTTCTTATATCTACACAATTTTATAAATCCTTTAGAAATACTGAAAAAAATGTTTAAGTTATGTAAAAATTGTTTTCTACAGAACTATCTACTTTGAATGTTTTAAATGGGACTCGTAATAACCCTCGGAAAATCCCCTAATAATATTATTGAAATCCATTTTTTAGTATTAATTTAAATTCCAAAGTTTCACTTTATGTTATTACCACATGAAATTAAAAATAGATCAATACATACACACACACACACAAACACACACACTGATATATATATATAAGTAATGTTGTACAAATTCAAATATCCTCATGTGAATTTGTACACAAAGAGAACCACAAAGGTATATATATATATATATGATCCAATATATGTGTGTATAACCACCAAAGAATAATAATACATTTTATCCCATATATATATTATAGAAACTAAATTTTAAAACATTATTTCTTCTCGTATCATTCCAAGAAAAACTTAAAATCCCAAGAGATACTCAAAATGACACTTAGACATTACTTTGAAGTCCAAAAAAACCAAAAAAATAAAAATACCTTTATTTAAAATCTTTGTAATATTTAGAAAACACTATTTGTGTATGATTAATTAAAATAAATTTAATCTGAGCTTTTATTATTAGAAAAACAATTAGAATTGAATTAAAAATAAACAGAAACATTACTTCCCCTTAAAACCCCCAAAAATAAAATTAATACAGTTATTAAGTAACCAAAAGAGAAGATTAAAATAAAATAACTCATCGTTATTTAGTTTAAATAAATATATGAGGGGAAACCCGCCTCAAATATGATGAAAACCTATTTCCTTTGAGAAGTATCACTAGAATATGTCTCACATCAAGCCTCACAATCCCTAGGTACCAAATATCACACAAAAAAATCCCAATTCAAATTGGGGATTTCATGAGTTGAACATTGTGGGAATTATATGAGAGACAAGAAATAATAGGTATGAATGAAGAAGTATAGGGGGTCCGAGGTTGTAACTTGAAGAATAAAACTTGATTCAAGAGGAAATCATCTTGATCTATCGAAAGAGGGAGAGGGATGAAGGGAAGAGGAGGGTGTGACACTCCTTTGATATATATGATGAATACGGTAATTAAAATGGGTTTTTAAGATATTAGGGAGAAATGGGCTAAGTTCATATTCATAAAAACTCAAAATTTTAATGATCAGGACACTGCACATGGTTTGGACATTTGGTTAGACAAATAATGAACCAACTATAATCCTCCTTATGGAGATCTTGGATAGCCCACATGGCCAAGGAGAAAAATTAGGGGAACTGTTCAATAATTATTAATTTTATCTCTAAAAAATGACAGACACACCTTCATGGTCTGCACATGGTTTCCACTAACCATATGATAATAGTGTGACAATGAATAACCCCAAAAATTTTCAAATTACAAAATCGGTCATCCTGAATATCAAGAACATGATTAGATATAATTAATTAAATTAAAATAATAAATAATAATAGGGTTGGGTTTTATAATTATCTACACCATTAACACTTTATTCCTCCATAAATTCATTGCATTTTAAGGGTTGTGAAATACACAAAATAAAAAATGAGAGTCACATTAAGGGAAATCATCAATTAAAATGGATAAAACCACAAAACATCTGCAAACCATAAAAAATATAAAATAAAAACCAATGAAACCATCAATATAGATGTTACTCTAAGATCTACCAGTCACACCCAATAAACTCAAGGAAGAAATTGAAAACGGATATTCATAATGGAATTCCACACCATTTAAGGACACTATTAACATAGTGGTTTGAGAGAAAAATAAAGGCTACACCAAAATAACATGTGCTTCCAAATAATAGATCTCAATCAAGTCTCCTAATTAAAATCTGATTTATGATTCCATTATAATTACAACTCTCCAAACTCATTAATTTCAAAGGACCTCAAATAATACTCACACCCAAAAAATCTCTAAAAAAATCTAGGGTGAAGACCCATAATGGGTATCCCCATCATTTAAAAAACATCTGATGAAGAAACCAATGTATATACTTACAAAATAATGATACCTAAATACTAACAAAAATAATATATAATTTCCACATGGGAAGCATCCAAAATTCCTAAAAACCAGTCCTTACTCCCCAAATAAGTGCATGGTTTTAAGTGTATTTAATGAACATGATCGAAGGAATACTAAAAAAATAACACAATAAGAGCCATAAAAAACTCACAAATATTATTTTATCAATAATGATAAGGGTAGGAGAAATAAACCAAAATTATACCCCATTATACAACATGAATCCAACCTCAGGTCAAAGAACATGGGTCAACTAGGAAGTCATGCATGGGACACTGATCATAGTGGTCCCATAAAAATTAACCAACACCAGTTAGTGAATAATACTAGCCGGTTTAATATCTATTATAGTCACTCAAGAAACAAAACTTGTTTTTTCAATGCTTAATGAACCTAGAAAAATCTCACTGCAACAGTTGTAACAAAAAGTCCTCAAAAGACCCAACAATATCATATAGGATAGACCAAAAATCAAAATATCACAACCCATGAGAGAAAATAGGAAAGAGGTAAAAAACCACACCCATATGAAACCAAATCAAGGCCTAAAGTGATTAAAATCAATATATATGATCTTATATAATTATATAAACTTTATAATTTTCTTGGAGGTATACTCTAAATAACATTGTAAACAAAAGATTAATCAATAAAACTTATATCTAGCAAACCCAAAAAATATATCATAACTCAAATCCAAAATCAAGAGAAATATCCACAAGAATTAAAAAAGATTAAATCAACCTATTTCTAAACTATTTTAAATGTTAACACATTTATCTATTAATATTATTTAAAAAACATCTCACAATCCCATAGTTTAGTAAAAATTAAAAAAAATAACTATTTAGATAACATTTAAAAATAACTTCATCACACATACAACATTAATCATTATCTAAAACACTAAACCCAAAAAAAATAACTTTAAAAGTAATGGTCAAATGGAACAATTCTCAATAATTACCCAAGGTAATAAATCATAATAATAACATAACATTATTTTCCAAAACCATTTTACAATAACATATTTTGTTTTTTAATATTAAACTTCCATTAGAAAACTATTTTATAACATTTGAAATTATTTTAAAAAATAATTACTACATTAAACATCAATCCCACTCTACTTCTCTTATTAAAATCACATCACAATTTCTAAAAACCTTAATTTTTACCCTAATCACCATATTTTAAAAATAAAAACTCTAATTCATTCATTTAAATAATTTTTTATTATTATTAGTATATTCAAAATAACCATCACCTTTTTATAAATTACACAACCATTATGAAATGTAATTAAAACTAATTTTAATGACACCCACACATAACCCAAAATAATCTGTATCAATGAGCATGAAATAAAATTTTTCCAAAATGGATATTGGCCATGAATGACCTAGTCACGTAGATTAGAAGTCTATTTAACAATCACAATTTTTCCATAGGGACTTATTTCTAACCATGTACCAAAGAATCATATAGTTTTCCATGCCATGAAATCACAATGTGTACCACCAGTGCAACTCCCATTTCACCCAAAAAAATCATAAAGTCCTTAGGGAATGCAAATAGTACCATCATAAATAAAAACACTATCAACATAAACTAAATCTCATAATAAATTATCAAATTAAAAAATAATAATGAAAATTAAAATCCAAAAATCCCATGTTAAAATAGGTTTCATCAAGAGTGGTGGTGATAATTCACCCACACACGACCTACCTTCGGAGTTCTGACAGTTCTATCTTCAATCCACCATTACTACTAAAATAAAAAAGGACACCCTGATACCATTTTCTCATGAACCAACCAAATTGTTCCCTTTTTTGGAGGCTTGATCTGACCTGTTACATCCCTGAGGTGCGTTCTTAATCTCCCTAGAGTCAAAAGAATCCCCAAGAACCAAAGATAACAAAGTGAGAATGATTTCACCGAAAAAATATTTAAGAAGACAAGTGAGAGAATTTAAATAAAATTTAATCATTAACCATTGAAATTTATGATTCAAACACCAAATAAAACATTAATAAATAAATAAATTAGTAAAACATAACAAAAAAATATGTGCCTATACCAATCCCTTTTCTCAGTACTGATCTCTCCTCCTTATAATGCACAGATGCTAAAAAACCTACCAAGATATTTTTTTGACTTATATCCTTGTAGATATAGATACCCTCAATATATATAAAGTAGTAAAATCCAATCTGGAAAATTCAATAATGGAAAAATAAAAATAAAACCAAATAACTAACATACAATTTTGTGACTATAAAATTCACCATCCAACTAATCAATACTTAAAGATATGTCAAGAACAAAACTGTAATATAAAAAAAATTAGGGAAAGGATTGAGTTAACAAACTTAATATGAATTCCAATTAAACCACACCTTATGGATAAAGCATTAAATAAAATATCTATTACATGATAGTTTTAAATAAAACTATAAAAGTATGTAATTTTTATTTTTTGTTTAGAATTCAAATAAAAATTCTCATTATTTTCAAAATCATATTCCTTTTCAAGTAAGAAGGGCTATTAATTTTTGAAAAAAAAATCATTTATAAATAATAAATAGTAGGAAACATTGGTTTTAAAGAAACAATTAACTAAACATAAATTATAAAAAAACATTATTTTCAAAACCAAGAAGAAAATTTAATTAAACAAATCAATCATAATGGGAATCCCTAGATAAATAAGTTTATCCATCATCCTATGATTCTTGTACTCTTGGTGATCCAAACATACAACACTCTTCAAGTTCATGAGCATCCAGAGAGGATGAAACCAAGGATACAGTGGTAACTAATTTCTTATCCTCATATAGTTCAATTAGTGTCGTATCATAGCCCACAGACTATAGAGGATTTACCTTACCTAGAATAGTTTTCTTAGTCTACCTACTTAACACTCATGGATTCCATGTTTTGGCTTCTTTACCCTAAACCAAGTACCACTTTCATATAAATGAGGCACACTTTTAAAATAACCAAAAACATGTAAGTATTCCTCAATATACCACTTAACACATCAATATAATTTTAGAAAGCCTTTATAACTAGAGAAAATGTGTTTAAGTTATAAAACAATTATGTTCCATGAAACTATTTACTTTGAAAGTTCCAATTGGGCCTCATAATTTTCATTTGTAAAATCCTATTATAACATTCATAAAAAATATGTTTTAGAATCAAATTAAATTCCAAATTCTCCCTTTGTGTTATTCCCATATACAATTACACAAACATGTATAGATTAATGTATATATATAGACATATGTATGTATACAATTCATGTTCGTAAAAATAAAACTTTATATTGTGAATTTGAACATATATATATATATATATTCATATGTGTACCTATGTATGTGTACATAATCGCCTAATAATCATAAGACATTTTAACCCTAATATTTTTATTTAAAAATAATTTTTAAAAACACTTTCATCTCTTTGAATTCCAAAAAACACTTGAAATTCCATGTGATACTCAAAATGACAGACAAAATTTATGTCGAAGACCAAGAAAACCTAAGAATAATTTTATTATAAATATTTGGACAATTTAGAAAACACCATTTCAGAAATATTAATTAAAATGAATTTAATTTATTCTTCTATTTGGAGAAAAACCCTTGGAATTTATGTGAAGATAAAGTGATCCATGAGTTTCCCTTAAAAACACATTAAATAGATTTAATATTATTATTAGGTTTTGAAAAAACCAAACTAATATAAATGTAATCATGGTTATGGAATTTAAAGAATGATATGATGGGAAAACTACCTCAACTCTGATAAAAATCCATCGCCTTTGAAAAATATCAATAGAATGGGTCGAACATCATGTCTCACAATACCTAGGAACTGAAAACCATAAAATAAACACACCCTGAGTCTGATTACGGTTCAGATGAGTAATATTCAATGAGTAGGATGTGTTATAACATGAAAAAACATGGATAAATGAAGAAATATAGGAGGGAATAAGTCATACCTTGAAGAATTGAGATTAGTTCTAGAAGAAATTAGATTCACCCATCAAAATATGGATAAAGATGAATGCAAGAGGAGGGAACAACCCCTCCTTTGTTGTGCATGATGCATAAGGGAAATAAAATGGAAGGGAATGATTTTAAGGATAGTGGGGGTAATGTCATTTTGGTAAAAACTCAAATTTTTAAATATCTGGACACTGTACAAGGTTTGGCTGTAAGGTTGTTCAAATCATGAACTAAAACTACACTCCCCACTCAAGAGTTAGGATACCCCACATGCTCAGGATGCATGGTTAGTAAAACCATGTGTTGGTTATTCACTTTTGCTCTCCCAAATTATAGATGCACTTATATTGTATATGAATGGTTTCAACTAACTATGCACTGACCATATAGCAATGAAAACCCACAAAAATTTCAAAATGAAATGGCCCAAATTTCATGAAATAGTTTAAATATAATTAAATAAATTAAAATAATAAATTATAATATGGTCGAGTGTGATATATTTCTTTTTATGAGGATTTATAAAAAAATATACTTGATTTATTTCCTTTTTTGTGTTTTAATTACTTTTATAACTCTGATTGTTCTCATATTCAAAACAATGTGGGAATTTGTTGATTTTTTCATGCCTGAAAAACTAAAATAATCCTTTTAGGGATCATGAGATCCATTAAGGGATAATGTTCTTCATTATATGATATATTATTTTGACTAATGATTCATCATATTTTTATCCATTTTGAAAACTTAAAAAATTGTTATCATAAGTAAAAAAATAACATTCAATAAATTAAATCATATAATTGGGTGATTTCAAAAATCTCAAAAATAACACCCATAATTCAAAATTAATCATTAAAAACTAAAAATCATAAAAATATTATAGGCTAAATTTAAATAAATTATAATCATATATTCACACAAATTTTCATTTACAACCCTTACATAAAAAACACACTAACACTAAAGGTTATATATGATGGTGAGGGGTTTCCTTATATTAAAGGCATCAAAAAATACTCCATCATTAGAGGAAATATTTCCATGAAAAGAAACATTACGTAGCCCATATTCATACATGATAAATTTATCAAATAACTACTTTCCCATAGTAGTCTCATGAATGATTCAAAATTGATTCTCATGCCCTTATTCACATTTATAGTATACAAAGATAACATAAATAAATACCATAATGAAATTTTCTAGGTAATTTTTGATGTTTGGGGAATTTGTTTGAATATTACCTATATCCTTATGGTTGAGACACTGAATATAAATGATTTATTTATTCAAGTTGGATTTATACCCTATATGAACCTTATATCCCCACTTGTAACATACTCCTAATCCATTTAAGAACTTTCTAGGATGTTTCATTCAATAATTAGCACATTTATTTAGTTATATCCTTCCCATATCCACTATTTACTTATTTTTTTTTCCAAAGTGCCAAAGTTTTCTTTTTTTCTCAGAATTTCTTATGATAATATATAACTTATAGAAGTACTTATCAATTTTTATGAAATTTTATACCATATAAACATATGATAAAACAATTGAGAGACTAGTTCCTTTTAGAGGCTCGACTTAAGATCAACATAGAATTGGTCATGCTTACTTTTTGGATTACATAGATATTCCATAACATTCCTTTCTAATCTCAAGAAGTTTCCTTATATTCAAAAACAATTTCTTCTTCCTTATGTATAAAATCAAGGAATTTACTTTCCATATCATTTTGTTCTAATTTAGGAAGATATTTTTTTTAAAACCACCTTAAATGTTTTCTATTCCATACTTCCAATTTCATCATCCTATTTAGTGCACTAGATCAGTTACTAATATTGATCAACATATTCTTTTAAAAATTATACTATCTAAGTAACTATTTAATTTTTATTACTTACCAAATTGAAGAATATATTTTTAAGGGGATTGATCCATTTGTACTCTAGAAATGTAATAGTAGTTTCATTAAAGAAAGAAGGGTTATTTCATATAAAGTGATCAAATGTAGGTGCATCATAATGTGGATTAACGTGTTTCTCTATATGAGTAAGTTTATTTTTCATATTATGTGTCAGTTTCCCCAGTATATCTATGATCTTCATATCACTGAAAGATATTGTATTGAGTTTCTCATAAGGGAAATAACAATAGTGATTAATGGTGTTGACATGATTTCCCTCTCCTCCATTAGGTTCAATTTCTAAAAAATGTCACACAAATAATTATCTCATAACATCATTAATATTGATCCATAACATAAAAATTACTAAAAATTTATTAATCATTATAGGGGTTTATTTTAATTCCCACGCTACTTATGTTAATTTAAAATATAGTCCCAAGGGTACAACTAAAATTCCTTTGACACCAACTGTATAAAACCCTTACTCCATTAAAAAAATCTAGCGTTTATTTTATTATAGTGGTATAAATTAAAAGGGTTCTCACCATGAAGGACTGACTAGTTTATTATTCTTGGGAGATAATATAAATACATGATTTCTATATTAAATTGAAAAAACAAAGCATATAATGAAAAACTTTATTTCATCCTTGAAGATCATTCAATGATTCCTTCATCATATCCCGGGGAAAGGAAAATATAATAAAGGGTGAGTTCAAGTAATCTGTAAGGGAATAATGACACATAATATATCATAATTAAATAAGGAATAAAAATATGTTAGAGTAAATAAACAAAAGATATTCCATTTAATCAATAAATTGAACATGAAATATATCCATTGATGCTAGTAAACACATAGATAATGATAACTAAATTTTCATTGATGGAATTTCATAATATCAGACATTAATCATCTAACCATTAATTTCTCAAAAAGTAATTATGAATATTACATTAATGGACATGGGAAAGACACTTGTACAGTTTAGGTAGGTATATACTAATTACCCAACTAGTATTTACACCGATTTTGTTTCATGAGATCTTTCGATGCATCTAGAAGATATATATAACTAGGCCTCATCCGTCACACACATTTTCAATGCATTCCACATATATTGAATAATAAATATAAGACAGAATCAATATGAAATAGATATAAATAAATAAATTTATTAAATTAATAATATGTAATATTAATTTTTCATTAGTAAGTGAAATAACTTCCGTAATACGGTTCTTCTAATTGATACAATATATAAAAATGGTATACAGTTAAGAAAACATCAATATAATTGAAATAATATTATATAAATGAATTATATTAAAAATATTTTCATGAAGGTGAAGATATTGCCCTATAAAATGACATGGAGTGATAGGGACTGTGACCATGGGAAATTTAATGACTAAAAAATTGGGAATCATTAAAGGGTAAAAGAAGGCAATTAATTATTAATAGCATAACCTTTGTAAAAGAAACAAGTTTCATAAATATTTCCACATCACATGATCATAATCCATAAAAATAATGAACAAGTATGGAATAATTATATGTTATCCAGAAAGAAGAATAAGAAACATAAAATAATGTTTTCAAAGATGAAACATTCCTTTAAAATATAATTTAAACATTTCTTTCATAACTGGGAAAATATTCATTTATTTCTGTACCTATAAAACTAAAAAATTTAAGAATATTGGAAAAAATATTTTATTTCAAAATAAACATAGAAAGATATAGAGGAATATAAATAGATAATAATTGTAATGAAGGTGTGAAAATTCATTCACAAAGTATAAGATACAAAAGAACATTCCTTTTACACTTTTCTAAGATATCAAAAAATGATTTGTTTTGAAATATATTTAAAAATACTAAATTTAATTTTTTGAAAAGAAAGTGAAAGGTAATAGAAAAATAATTTTACCAATAATTTAAAATTATATCATAATTTATATAAAACTAATTGAATAATATCTATATGGAAGATAAATATTTTTGACCAAAAAATGACAAATAAAGATGATTTTATTTAAAAACATTATTTTAGTATTTGAGTACCAAAGAGAGTATAATTTGGATGAAAACATTGAAAACTATAAAATAACTATAGGATACGAAATTATATGATATTTAATAAGATAAATAGAATATTATTCTTCGAAAATAAATTTAAATATCACAATTACTTAATAAGAGCGTGATTGTAAAATAAACTATTAAGGTGTTAATAAATTTTGAATCAAAACCCATTAAAAGAGAAAAAACAATTGAAACTCAAATAAAAGTGGTAAATATCAATTCATGATATAATATGTCAAAATGGAATCATACACACTATATAATAGAAATTTGGGGTATAATATAATATATGTCTCAATGGATTGGAATTGTGATGAAAAACCCTAACAATGGATTCTTAATTGGTTGGATGCATTATATCCTAATGAATAATAAATTTTAATTTATTAAATATTTTATTTAGAAATTTTTTAATCCTTATTTCATTTTATGGTCACTATATAACCATTTTCATCTATTTAATGAGTAATTCTTGTTCACGTTTACCACTTAAGGTCATTTTGTCTATTTATCCAAATTTACTTCAGTATATTAACCATGGTTGAAATGGTTACATAATATAAGTAATATTAATAATGTAATTAATATAATTTTTGGGACTTATATATAATTTTTGAATTATCCATGAATGGGGTAATTAGGAAAATGATTCACATCACATCATGGTGGCGGTCATCCATATATACACACACAGAACATTACCTTTCTCCAACAAATGGAAGGGTAAGAATCTAGATGATGTAATATATTTATCAAAACATAATTATATACTAAATATCTTATATATATATATCATCTTTATAAGAATTTAATTAATGTGGCGATGGAAAACTAATTACATCCCCATGAAGAGAAGGTAGGTGGAACCTATACATGAGTGTTTCTTTCATTTTCTATATAATAGAGAGGATATATAAAATAGATGTACCATTTACATCATAACATCTAATTATAATTAATTTTTTTTAAATGTGGTTATTAAAATATTTTGGAGGATTCAGAAGAAATTAACTTTAAAAATATTAGAAAGAACTTGTACCTTTTCTTTTGGTAACCTCTTTTGGATTGCGCCTTAGGAAATCCTAAAGTTATATTTTGGAAAGGAAAATAACTCTAGGAAATGTATTGGGATATTATGATGGTTCTTAGGGTGATCATGATGTATATAGTTTTCTTAAGTCGTGTGGATAATATAGGATATTGAGTTCTATTTTATAAGTGATGTGGTCGAAAAACTTTTATATTCTTTAAAATTTATTAAATAGTATATGTCATACTCAATTCAATTGTTTACAAATTATTATATATTTAAAGGTTGTATGATTAATAATTAAATAAAACCATCAAATGAGAGTTAAGAAAGTGTTTTTTCTTATCTTGATTCCATATCCCTTTTATTTTTATCTATTTTAATTCATTGTACCCATTAACTGAAGTGATAAAATTTTACCATTGACACTATTCACTATGGGTATAATTCAAGTAGGAATTATTAAAAAAATATTAATTATTCTTATTAAAAATATGGAATATATTTTTCCAAATTCAATTTTCATTACTGGTAAGCATTACTTTTAATATATGTTTTTAAAACATAATGAAAACCATTTTTAATGATTGTTTTATGATTAAAAAATGAGTTTACAACCAAATCAAGTAAAATTTTGATTAGAATAGAATTAATTGGATAATTTTAAATAAAATGAGAATTTTTATTATTTAAAACCAAATAAATACTTAAATGAACCTTGTTAATACCTGATTAAAAGAAAAAACCCAATATTAGTTTTTAAGTGAATAAAAACATTATATTGATTTTAAAAATAAGAAAAATAGATTTATAATTTATATTTTATATTTTTAATTTAATTATTTTACTTATTAAGAATATATTTGGTCTAACATATGTTTTAATAAATATTCATTTCTTTCTTATATCGTGTTATTTCATAAATTTGACATTATTCATAAAATAGTTATTTTTCCATTATTCACCAAAAAATCATCTATTTCTAAAAAATACCAAACATTCACTCTAATATAATTTTGATATGATGAAAAAAATTGAATTTTATTTTATTAAATAAAATCTATAAATGTGGCATAATATAATTATAATATCCGTGCATAAATGTGTAAAAAACATTTCTAGAAAAAAATATGTTTGCAGCATAAAAAATTTACTCTCATTCCATGAGTAGTAATGAAAATCATATTATTTATAATTTATTTAAATAAATATAATATCAATAAATTTAATCAAAATAATTAATTAGTACAGGTTAACTTTATTTATTTGGATAAAATTATATTACATTCTTAAAAACCATTTTTTGAAAAAAATATCTTTTTACAATAAGATGATTTTATCTTATTTTATAAGAATTTTATAGCCAATGTATTAATGATTATTGATTAATTTTTATGTAAAAAAATAATTTCTCAATAAATTTATCTCTAAAAATAATAAAATTATATATTTTAAATGAAAGATATATAATTTTAAAATAGGCCACTTTAATAGAAAAATGACCGATTTAAACTTTAACTATTATTAACCAGATATGATTTAATTATTATCATTAAAAAATTAATACTTCTTCTACGGGAGTTAATCAATATATTATGGAAAAAAATTCTATATATATATAAATATAACTTAATATAATTACCCTTCATCATACCCCTAATCCAATCGATAGGTTATAATAGTCATAATTAAATAATGATATTTCTATATTATATATTGGGTCTTTTAAGCTTAGTTTTTCATGTTTCATAATATATCAAACATATTATACATATAAAAAAATATTTGGATGTTACACATGGAATGAACCTTTGGGTTACATGTCTTGTAATCTTATGTTATCTGGATTGAAACCTTGGCACCTCCAGATAAATTCTTCATATGTTCTTCATCTAAATTTATCATTTTTCTTGGTTATATGAGTGAGAATAAAGATGGGAAGATAATAATTAAACATTTGGGTTTAAATAAAAAATAACATAGAAATAAATCCTATAAAAAATTGTATATCATCAATTTGCGAGTAATAAATAAATATAAAATATTTATGAAACCATTGTGAAAACACTTAAAGGTTTCAAGCCTAGTGAAAGTTCCAATTAGACATAGACAACTGTGATTTTTTTATCATAATTAATGAATAATAAAATATATATTTTATGAAGAATTCCATTACAAGAATAATTAATTCCATGTTAAATTAACTTATGAAAAATAGAATCAAGATGGTGGGATCATCACATATAATTTAATATTAATTTATATATATTTAGAGGTACCCTATATTGTAATAATTTCTTCATTGTTGAGGTGGTCAATTAATCTCATTATACCATCATGGAGTCATAGGATCCAAATGTAGAATCCCTCTAGTTTTGATCTACATGTGTTCCAATATCTCAAAATTCCATCGTAGAATGACTAGGTTCTAGCATGGTCAATCTTGATCACTTGCAACATCTTTCGTTCATCATAACAAGAATCTCTTCAAAGATGAAAGATTATTTAGGTTCCCTAAAATTCTAGAGAGATTGGTGGAGTATTATTGCTATGATTCTTGAGTTCCTTCTTGATAGGTTTCTCTCTTAGGGCTTCGAAGAATCCTCTCCTAGGTTTGTTATGAACAAAAATAAGCTAACTCAAGAAAGTGATATAACTAAGTATTTATAAAATAGGATAGTGTTAGTAATTACACATATTCTTTTTTAAAATTCTATATTCCTTAAAAAACACCTTGTGTAATAATATAAATAATAATTATTTTTTCTTAACATACACAATACTTAAAAATAAATAAATATCATTTGTTAAATATATAAATTACTATTTATATAAATGATATTTAACATATTATTTTCTACTAGACCATTAAACTCAAGTTTTTTAGCTTCCTAGACATTTACTAAACCTGAAATAATAACAATTTATTTCTAAAATAAATATTATTACATTATTCACTGATAATTATAATATATATTGTAATAAAAAAATCATAAAAATAAATATTTATTTTTATTTAACACGCATATTTATTCTTCATAATAAATTGTGATTAAATCTTGAATTTCAACTAACCCTAAATAAATATTAAACCCCAAAACATGAATAATATTTATTCTATCTTGTTAAATTCAGAATTGAATTTAACTGTGATTCTGGATGCATATAGTGTGTGACCCTATAGGCACCTTTATCAATGAAATTATGAATAACATAGTATATTATGATGTTAATATCTAGAAACATGAAAAATAACCCATAAAGAAAGAATTAAATTTCAAAAAAAGTAAAACAACATAGAAATTCTCACTGTGTAATATAAAACCATTACTATGAACTCTTTAATCAAGATGGTTTCTTACTGGTGTCATCAACCAATATAATTTCGATTTTCTTATTTTAATTTTTTGGAAATAAACTTTCCTATAGAAGACAATGGAAATAGATTTTACTAAGTCATTTTATTCATAGAAAATGTTAGGCGGCATCAACTTCCATTATAGTTAAAAAGCGATAAATCCTCTCCCACATTATTCATTAACGTGGTATCATTTATGACACACCCCAAATACCCTACTTTATTCAAAAAAAATGTCATGGTTTTGGTTAGTACATAAAAATCCACAAAACTATATATGAATTAATAATAATATCAATGTTTATGGATCAATACACACATCTACAATATGGATTTTCAAATGGTGGTTCATATTCTCAAAATCATATACTCTACAAATTACTAATGGAATATTCCATGTGATAATGTCTAAAAAACCTATGAGTCTTCAACCATAATAGAATATATAATTCATGTCATGTCAAATTATATCATCTAGATATGGAACATATATTCAAGAATATCATTGTCACAATTCTAGTTTATCATCACAGCTTGGAACTATTATAACCATTTAAGGAGACAATTTCATTTTGGACATTATCAAATATTAAGTCTTGAATGAGACTAATCATGATGAGAAAATAACTTTAATAATATTCCAAACAATGAATGAAAGTGATTATAAAGTACATATAAATTGGTTTTTAGGGCAGCGACTCTAATATCAATATCCAGTGGATCATAGAAAAGGATGTGCATCATCGTGTTAATTCTATTATATGGAAATAGAAGTTTTTCATTAATAAAGAGTTTTTGTGAAAATTTTGAGATGATTAATTTTATAAACATTTTTTATGAATCATCATATTTATTAACATGTATTTAAAGGATATAAGGGCAATTTATTACCCAAAATAATGTGTTTATCAAACCATTTGTTAAAATATGATGGAAGGTGTTAACACCAACCATTAGTGAAATGTTTTAAAAAATGGATTAATTTTCAATGAAAAATTATCAAAACACAATAAAAACCATATATGATATGGAATCATTAGTTTAGTTTATAATAGCAATTCTATGTGTAAATAAGATTTATATCTTACACAATGGAGTCTGTGCATATTAGCATGATATTAAATTAGAATATAGTTTCTAATAGGTTGGTTGGAGTATAATCTAACTTAGAGATATTTAAAGTTAAAAAATAAAATATTATAACATTTTCGTTTTTCAGATAATATCCTATAGAGTTTAGGATTTTTGATGGTAAAGTAAAAATTAAATGGTCCCATTAAATTTCTATAAAAAGTGAATATCAAACATTCCAAAATGATTATGATAATTAAAATATAAATTGAATGTCACTTTATCCCAGAGGATTTTAGAATAAACTTTTACAATATAATTTAAATGTTTTAATTATTTAAAAGAAAACATTGAAGGGAAATGTCTGTAGGATGATGATCTTAAATATAGAAATGTTCTTCATAGAAAATAAAGGATATTATTATAACATTTGTTGTTGAGAAGTTTAAGAGTTTGAATATGTTCTAGGATTTAAACATTTAGAATATGATTCCTAAATCACACCATTATTCAAAATTGTTTTCTTCATAGATGTTACTCAACAAATAGTTTAATGGGAGGGTTTTATTAGATAGTCAATTAAATATTTTCCATTAGTTAAATATACATACAATAAGTTATCAAAACACTAAAACGTTTATAAAATATAAGTTTGATTTGGAATTATTTCATATATGATACAATATACATATTCATATACAGGGTTTATTAAGAAAATAATTTTAAGAATATAAAATGTATCATATAAAATGAAATATCCATTTTATTTTTCTTTCACATTGGTTATATATATTTATATATAGATATACATTTTTTTAAAATGTAATGATAATTGACCTATCAATGTATGACATTGAGTTTGTCACTAACTGATTTTCATTATAGAGTTCTATAAGACATGATGAAATTTTATGGATAAAGTGAGTATGATTCTTATATAGAGATACACAATATGATAATGAGGAAAAAATAAAAGAAAATGTTTCCTTGTGTGTACTGGATGACCCACTATGTATACTTAATGTAGTGTCATACACTATGTCTCTAGTATACCAATGTTTTATAGATCATATTCGGTAACCATTACATTGGGTTTGAAATATATATATATATATATATATATATTTATATCATGGTAACTTTCATACTTTGATTCCTTTTTATGAAATCTATTGTGTCTTAGGTAATCATGGTGTGGTTGGTTGTGCTACAGATCATGCAATCAGTTGGAGCTCAACCAAGATGATATTTTTCCTTTCAGATGATGAGGATTACATCATGAACCTAATTTGAGATATATTGGGGATTATACTAATGTAAATAGATAGTACATATTATTTTATTATATATATAAATGGTGTTCATGTGATGTGATCATCCATAAATATGAATGACATGTGATTTACTCATCATACAAGCCAATATATACTCCAAAAATAAAGAAAATACGAGTTGGATTTATAGGATTGACATATTCTATGTCCCATGATCACTCGATGTGTTGGACTAAGGGAACATCAGTTAATGCATGCTTGCATGAGATACAATTAGTGGACCTAGGTATATAGATACATGTGTTTGATGGATATCACACAATATCCCTTTATATATTGAGTAACGTAGAAGCTTTTCTAGAGGGTAGACATTTATTATATTCATCAATCTAGAGATTCATATTTTTTTCAATTCTATAAATGACCCTATGGTTACACATTTTGGTAGACTAGATGAGTATTTAGTTTTAATTAAATATATTCTCTAAAAGTATTTTAGAGTCAATTCAAAAGAGTTTTTATGGGTATTCTAATGGTATTACATGTGATGTAAATATGATGAAAATCAATGTTGGATTTCCAAAAGAGTCTTGGAAGATATTATAGAGTATTTTTGGATATAATTTGATATTTTTTTGAATATGATACAATATAAGGTGAAATGGAACATAGTCTATGAATCTTTATTGTAGGTGGGAGATTAGGGGAGATATATCCAAAATCCAATGTTTTATGTGATTTTTTTTGTTCATTATGAAATTGAGGTTATGTTTCCACAGTACATAGTCATATGAAGAAGCTTTAAGATACATTTCTGAGAATGTAACCATAAGCATAACTTAAGAATATGTTTCTACCGATACATCCTTATGAAAAATATTGACTGTAAATTGTCACCAATATATTATGGTATGCATGATATTCATATCATAAAAATATATTGATACAATGTATGATAGAAATCTATGAAAATTTTATTATGATTCATTTGGAAAAGGGTTTGATACTCAATGGTTTCCGAAAGTTCACATGGTCATGTTCAGATCTAAATTCCACCCATGTTATTATAATGGAACCATTATACAAGATGTAACACGAGGAAGTGAGTTGGATTTATACATTTGAGGTATGACCAAGTTACGATATTAACTCAATCATTGTAATTCATTATCTAATGTGGGTATCCATAAGGATAATTATATAAATATATATAAACCCAACTTCCAAATGATTGTGTGGTATGGTGTGCATGTGGATGCTTGGTAAAGTCTATCACTCACTAAATCTATCCTTTTCAAATTAATCATTTTTTCCATGAGACACTAGCATGTTTTGAAGGGGTTTTGGATCTTGTTTTGAGAATTGAGAAATTTTATATAGCTTGTGGATAACCATAGAGGTTATAGGCCTTCATCTTCCAATTTGGAGACTAAAATCAAACTCATTTGAAATAAATATTGATGATGAAATAGATTCTTTGGTTCAAGGTATGCAAAATTACAGTGTTCTTAATTTTGAAATTACATGTTGTTCATAAATTTTATGCATGTAGATCTTAGGATTGGTTCTTAACCACTTCTTATAGATAAAAAAGAGTTTTTTGATATCATATAAAAACTAACACACTTAATATTGTGAATTTCACATAGTAGGTAGGTTCCCCCTAAACAAATTAGAATTACTCAACTTTAGTTTTTTTATTATTGATTCACAATGAGAAATTTTATCTTCAAAAAATCAGATTTAAATTCATTCTGGTGATGGGTAGGTTGTGAATGTGACTACACTTTTACAATTTTATTTGGTAATAGCTTGCTGAGTAAGACTTGGTTAAATATCAAGAGGAGATCCTAGATCTCAGGCATACCTTTGATAGTGGGTATAAACTCCTTCTTCTCATACTTTAGTGTTGATAACATTTTGGATAAAAGTATCTTCATCATCATTCCCCTTTGTATATGTGTTTGTCTTACAATATCCATGATGTTTGTATTGATAACATAGGATGTGTGAGTCCATTGGTTGGAAATAGATCCTCATCCATCTTAGAGTAGCATAGGATTTCATTTATTTTAGAATATCCATTTAAGGATAGATAATAATCCTCTTACAAATTTTCTTTTATAGAGGATCATTTTTATTTTCATCCTTTATGATTGTTTTAACTACCTCTTTTGATGTTCCCATTGAGAAGAATTGGGATGTTTTTTTTGTGGATAGTGATTCTGAGTGAGTATCATCAAACTTCCACTAATCATGATCCTAATAGAGGGGGTAAGTCAATGATTTCTAGGTTAATTGACCATGATGGTTCGTTTTATAAGGAAACCACTAGATTGTAGTACACTAACATTATTGGGGGAGTTTTTAAAAATGACCAAACCCTATTATTTGGTGTTTCTTTCTCCCTACTGTGACCATATTTATTGTCTATCACATGATTTATTATTACTTGGGTGTTATTACCCTAGAACATATGGATTGATGTTTCCCTAATGTTTTTTACACCCTTATCCTTTTCAACTCATTTTCTATCATGATTTAGATACATCATTTTCTATCGTTACTCTAGATGTTGAATTTTCTATCAGGAGGGACTCTACATGAGTGAGGTTTTCTCATCTCATGTTTTTAATGAAGTTTAATTTTTTGGAATCTTGGTGTTGGATCCTCTCAATTTCTCATTATCATCGAGTAAGTCTATATTATAAACTCATAGTTGTAGAGTTTAATTATATCAAGAAACAAGATCACCAAACTTTTAGATCCAAGGGATATCCCATGGTGATTGTCACAAACCAGATATGGTCCCCATAAAAACTGGCACCCGACCCGGGCCGTAGTAATGCATGAAGGGAGTTCACAATCCCCATGGGTTGGAAGAAGTTCTCAGGTATCATAAACTGAAAATCCGAAATGATTTACCTTAGTTTATAAACATTAAACAAAAAACAAATTCAATATGAAAAATCATGATTTTTTTGAAATAAACCATCTTGGAAAAAAAAGCAGAATTAAATTACATAGTTTAAAACAATTATAAAAGACTAAAAAAATGTAGAAACCCTCAATGGACAGCCCAAGAACAATCCTCATGGCAAGAGGCACAACCCTCCAGCCATATCCACAAGACAACACCATGAAGGACTTGCTAGAATCCCGAACCACTGGCATGAAAAACTGTACCCAAACCTATGGAAGAAATGACCAAGTCTACTTAAACCCAAATTTGTAATTATGGTGGGAGACAAAGCCCAATAGAATACCAATACAAACCAATTCCATGTGATAAACATTTAGAGATTAGAAGCATGGATTGTTTTCAAAACATGAAATTCTAGATACAATTTCTAAAAGATTCACATTTAAATAAAATCAGTTTTTAAGTGGGCTATTTTAAAGAATCAACAATTTTGAAGGAAATGGAAGAGCTACTGAATTTTTTCATCCAATCATACCATATGCCTACAATAAGTAAAAATCTTCTAATGAACCCAAGAAATAGGAAATAACCCATAGGCATTAGATTATTGTGGGTCTCAGGTACCTCATATCTCGGTGAAAGTTACCATCAAAATATTTGTTCTCATGCATGAGCCACTAGTAGGGAACATTACCATGACCTATTGATCCCCCATCATCATCATCATAGTTTATTTAGTGTTGTAAGCATCAATATTGCTATGTGAAACTGAGTCCAAACCCCACAAGATCACTAGCATACTAGTACACGTCCACCAAATTAAATACCTGGGTTTCCCTCTTGTGCTCAAACAAGTTCAACAGGCCAAGAAAAATAGTTTGCACATGAAAATAGCACTTCCACATCACACATTAAACAAACGACCCCATGTATATCACACAAGTCACATAATCCCCAATTTTATTCATTTTTTTTTGAAATCCAACCCACACCAAAATAACTCACAACACATTTTTCATATCTTTCACAATTCAAAAAATATTTTAACAATTTTATAAAATCATTCCCAATATACTAAGCATCACATAATAGCCCACTCACATGTTACATAAAACCTTCTTCCTAAACAAAGTCCATTTTGCACATCACACTCACCCAAAATAGCCTAAAAACAAGTTTCAAACCCACATTACCATTTCATAAATCACCTCAAAAAATTACAAAACATTTCCAAAATGTTTGACATAAAAACTAACCACATTTTCATTCAAAAACTAATTTTAAGAATTTACTACCACCAAAACAGTACAAAATAATCCTTTTCACACTTTGTGTAACTCATTAAATCATTTATAATTTTCATAAAACCAACCCAAGGGGTATAACTATGTTTTTCCCAAAAAAACCATTTCCAAATCATATTTCAAAGAAAAAATAACCCCAATACCAATCCAATATAGAATTTACAACCATAGAGATATTTAGTTAGCCACTCCCAAGTATTATAAAATCACCTTAAATAATACACCGAAATATGCACATGAGAAACACACATTTTCAGAAAATGGTTTCAAGATGCATTTCATGGTTTCACTCATAAAACTCATTGAACAAACCCTATTTAAAACCCAAAAGTAGACCAAGGTCCTACCATAGTAGAATTGGGGGACCAAACTACCTTTACTAAACCACTTGCATATGTTAGAGAATAACCCAAATAATACCACATGAGTTTCACAAGGAAATACACTAAATTTAAATCAAAATGCAACTATAGAAGTAAATGATTAACCAAATATAGAAAAAATAGTTTCTTCACCACACATAACATATGAGGAATATGAAAAATTAGTAAAATAGGAAAACTAACTCATCAAGAAATGGTTACACATGTAATCACCTACCTTTTGAGTCAAAACCCCTGAATCGTGGTGCGAAACCTCAACGACACCTCCACCACACCGCAAGGGAGATAAATCCATCCCTAGACCACAAAATTTGACAAAAAGGCAACAAATAAAACAATAGGTTCGAACCCTAACTTTTGGACATTTTAGAACCTCATGTAAGAGGGGGTATACCCTAAGGAAAATGGAAGAAATCAAGAAGGAATCACCTACCTTGAATAATCTTGAAGAAATCACCCAAAATCCACCAAAGGATGAATCTCCAAGCAACCAAAACTAATATTTAGGCTCTAATGAGGATGATTAGGTTATCTAGGGATTGAAATTGGGGATAAAGAGTTAAAATTGAATGTTTTATGAAAGAATCAAATTACCTTCTCAAATATAGATGATTTATGAAACCCTAAGATGTTTCTCCCAAATATGTGATCCAAATGAGATCCAAAGTGGTGAAAAAGATAATGAGAGTGAGCCTCAGGGTTTTTATTTGGGTGGGAGGTGGAATCACCAAATCATAGTAAATGAAGAATGTGATATTTAAAAATTAAAAACCTAATTTAAATCATAAAATGGGATTATAGGCTGGCCCAAAACCTGAATAAAAACCCTAAATCCATCATTATTATGGATTCCTATGGGGTACAAATTGATATGGCAGTTTTAATATACTAGGGTATAATAATTTTAAAGCAGAATGGGTGTAAAATATTGAAAAATTAAGGACTCATAAAGGAAACAAAATTTATTTTTAAATCTGGAAATGGGCTCACAGTTTGGTCCAAATTTTGAAAACCCACCATTTCCACCAAAATGCATGTGAATCCCCCAAATCAAAGTAAGAATAAAAATTGAAGAAAAATAACATTAAAAGAATTAATTGGATGTAAAAATTCTCCCCAACATAAATAATTATACACTCATAAATTCACAAAAAGGCTTAAAGAAAAAACCAAACCCAACAGAAAGGCCAAAATGGACTCATTTTTTAAGTTTTGCTGCCATCGAAAAGGCTAAGATATCTCCAGTTGATTAATAAAGGAAGAAATAATCTCCCAATCCAAATCTTACAACACTTTCCTATAATGATCAATCAAATTTTGAATTCCTCCTAAACGAAACACCTCAAGCACCATATCAAAAAGACTCAAGAAGTTTACCCAAATGAATAACAACATCAAACAAGGTTTCACTCACCTTACTTTAAATAAACTGTTGGGCACTATACAATCCTAATGTTTACCCAATGAGGATTTTGGTAGTTAGATAGCTTTGAACGAGACTACCTAACACCAAGAAAAGACCAAGGAAAAAACCAAGTTACTGATATGGGGAGACACAAATGGGATCCCCATAGTAAGAGACAACTTAAATTTTCCTGAGACGGAATCAGGACACTAATATGGGGACACCCGAACAGATTCCCCAACATAAGGGGTAGAATATAGTTAGAATTTTCCAAAATAACTTACATGAGACCCATAGTTAGTCTCCCCACCATTATAACCAACCCTTTAAACCAACTATCACAGTCCGACATGAAAAGACCCCAAAACATAAAGAGTTGGTGCGGCTGCACAGTTTGTCCACACAGTTTGGGAACCCGTGCGCTAATTGTGTAGAGCATTCTATCCAAAAGGGAAAATTTTCACGAATACATGGGCCAAGGCACACGGTCATACAGTAGTTATTGTATCTTATATCATGTTTCCCTAGGTTTGAGCACGATTACTACAAACCGTTCACAAACTGTGAACTTTAATAGGCCTAGCCCAAATTTCCAAATTTTCTCCAAAAACATAAAGGAAACCAATGGGGAAAATAATGAACTTAGGATACAACATGGATGTAAGGTTCTCCCACCTCTACCAAAAAATGAAAACAACTGAAAAAATGATGACACTAGGGGTTTAAACAATTCCCATCTTTCATACTAATGTTAGGAATTTGTAAAAGGGTTTGAATGACCCTGGGATTTCCACTAACTACACTTCAAATTCACTTTAAGACCAATGGATGGAGCTTAAATGATTGAAGCATCTTCAGCCATATAGTTAGGCTTTGGAAACCCCAAGAATGGAACTTCTTCTTCTGGTGGTAAAAAAACAAAATACACAACAAGCCCGGATGGGTTTACCAAGAAATAACACATTCCAAAACTCACTTTACCCAAACACAACATTTCACTGAAGTAAGTGATTCGAAGATGTACAAACATCACCCCTTGTTTCCTCATATGAGAAATGAAATTAGGAAATGATATATAGAAACACCTTCATCCAAATAAAGGATGTCAAGATCTCCTAAAAAGAGACACACTTATGTCAAAACAAAGATTCAAAAAAGATTTCACAAATTTACCATTACAATCAAATGAACATGAAACATCACATTGCGTCACCGAACATGACCAATGGAATTGATAGAAATAATGCATGGAGGGGGGATTATACAACATCCTCAAACATCACAGAATTTCACAAAGTGGCCATAACAGCCTCTCATGACCAGATTTCCCAGACTGGTGGTTGAATATGAACTCAAACTTCAAAGAGACTATGATGGACCCAGATGCCCTCCTATGCACCATCTAGGCACTCATCCCCAGTAACAACCCCATACCACTTCCACCTTCAAAGAATAAGGTAACATAAGATAATAAGGTTTATTTTAACCTTCCACGAGCACTCTCCAACTATAATAGGATCTGAAAAACCATGAAAGAAAAATGGTGTGACTCAATCTACAAAGCTCGAGAAAAATATTCATTATATTGATAAATATGAGGATTTTACAATGGAGAAAAAATTTGGGTTTCACTTCAATCGTTAAGTAACCCTTAATGGGGGAGTACCATATCCAAAGAGAGAGCCCAAAGAAAAACAAAAATGGTCCATTGAACAATACATTCAACAAACCAGAACCGAACCCATGATTCTAACCACTACAAAGGCATTCCAAAACATCTCTCAGAAGTGATCACTAACTAGGCCTTCAACCCAGCTTAGCAACCAAACACAAACCCAAAAAACTATTCAACAAGAGGGGTTCTTGGACTCAAAACATCCCAGAACAAAAACATTTTAAAAAACACATAAAACACACCAGCCCAAATTAGTCATCAAGACCTCATGTTTTCCTTTAAAACTATTACTTTGAAAATAAACTGTTCATCGATTATCGTATCCACCAATGGTACCCCTTGGTCCTCACACATGCATGTTTGGGTGCCACACTAGGCACCCTCCTCATATCCATTGTGGGACTCATCCAACTATTCCATTAACCATCCAAAATTCTATATAACCCCATGCATATGGTCTCTCATGGAGATACTAAGGCTTAAAACAAAAATTATTTCCACTCTTTAAAACCGAAACAATAAATGAATACTTTATTTTTCTAAAGACTGTTATCCATGAGATTGAAATCCATGTTTACATCTTACAAAACATTTCAAAAAAAACACAAACATTCAAATAGGAACTCAATTTCATGTTATTCAAATAAATTTCAAAACATATCATCCCATTAAAACCCCTTTCAAAAAATTTGAAAACTATATTGGAAACACTTTTTTTAAAACCAACTTCAATATAGTTCATGCTTTCAAAAGAGGTGTAATCACACCATTTTACCTTTTAAGAAAAATCTTAAAATTCAGTTCCTCTATTTCATAAATCAAACCATTCCCTATTTATTTGAAAACAAATAATTTTTCAAAACTTTAAGCTTCTTAAAACCATGAAATTCTTCGTTTAAAATTGAATATCCATGATTTCAAAACTAAAAGACATATGAAAACGTGAGTGGAAAATAGCTTGGGCGGGTGACTTGGAAATATGGTTGGTAGCCATATGCCAATCACTTAACCATCACATAGAGTGTCCTAGGGAAATATCCATAGATCCAAAAGCCTATCCAGGCCCTACAAGCTCAATGAGACCATTAACCCCACCCTCTTTTCATTTCCCCCAATCATCATCAAACAAAGAAAAACCAAGGACTCAAATAAGTCCTTACTCCCCTAGTGACTTGAATCCAATCATAAGGTGCAGTCACCAGGCACACTACCCATAACTGGAATGACATGTCCCGACAATCCTAACTCCAGACTATTCTGACTGTTCCCCAAATAACATGACCCAAGGGGTTAACCTAAACCTCCTTTGATGCAATTTTGTAACGAACCAGATCTATTCACCAACAATATCGGCAACCGAACCAGCCTGTGGAAAGACCCAAAGGGTGTTCCCAATCCCCACGGTCTAGAAAAAGTGCCCCAGTACCATAAACTAAAAATTAGGAATGATTTACCTATGTTTATAAACATTAAACAATAAATAAATTCAATATGACAAATCCCGGTTTTTCGAAACCAACCATCTTTTACAAAAAACCATAATTAAATTATATAGTTTAAAACAATTATAAAAGACTAAAACAACTATAGAAACCCAAAATGGACAGTCCAAGAACCGTCTTCATGGAATGAGGCACTGCCCTCAAGCCGTCTCCACAAGACAGCACCACGAAGGACCTACTAGAATCCCAAACCACTGGCACTAAAAACTATACCCAAACCTGTGACATAAATAGTGAAGTCTACTTACACTCAAAGGAGTATGCAGGGTGTGATAAAAATCCCAGTAGGATACCACCACAAAGAGATTCCATGTGATTAACATTTAGAGATGAAAAACATGCAAGTTTATCAAAACATGTAATGCTAGCTACAGTTCTAAAAGATGCACCTTTAAATAAAAGCAGTTTTCAAGTGGGATATTTTAAAGAATCAAAACTTTTGAAAAAAATATAAAATATACTGAAATTTTCCATCCAATCATACCCTATGACAAAGGTAAGCAAAAATCATCGAATGGGTATAAGTAATCGGAAATAATCCCTAGGCACAAGCTCGTTGTGGGTCCCAGGTACCCCTATCTCGGTGAAAGTAACCATCACAATACCAGTTCTCATGCACGATCCACTAGTAGGGAACATACACATAACCTAGTGGTCCCCACCACCACTATCATAGTTTAGTTAGTGTTGTAAGCATCAATATTGCTATGTGTAACTGGGGCCCAACCGTACAGGATCACTAGCATACTAGTACACGTCCACCCACGTTGATATTCGAGTTTCCCTCTTGTGCTCAAACAAGTTAAACAAGCTAAGAAAAATAGTTTGTACATGAAAATACCACTTCCACATCACACATTAACCAATCAGACACCATTTATATCACACAAGGCACATCATCCCCCTTTTTATTCAAATTCACTTTGAAATGCAACTCACACCAAAATATCCCACAACACATTTTGAATATCTTTCACAATTCAACAAATATTTTAAAAATTTTATAAAATATTTCCTCAAGAAGCTAAACATCACATAACAACCCACTCACATGTTACATAATACTCCTTTCATAAACAAAGTCCATTTTTCACATCACACTCACACAAAATAGGTGAAAGCATGTTTCACACCCACATCACAATTTCATAAATCGCCTCTAAAAATTACAATAAATTAACAAAAACGTTTGACATTAAAACTGACTACTTTTTCTTTTAAAAACATATTTTAAAAACATACTACCACCAAAACAGTACATAATTATCCTTTTCACACTTTGTCTAACTCATTAAATCATTTACAATTTTCATAAAGCCAGCCCATGGGGTATAACTAGGTTCTTTACCACAAAACCTATTTCCAAATACTCTTTAAAATCCAAAATAAACCCCAGAGATATTAATTATCCACTCTCATGTATTATAAAACCACCTCAAATAATACCACAAAATATTCACATGAAAAATAAGCATTTTTAAAAACTGCTTTCAAGAGGAATTACATGGTCTCACTCGTAAAACCCCTTAAAATCCCTCTTTAAAACCCAAAATAAAACCAATATCCTACCAAAGTATAACTGGTAGCCCAAAAAACATTTACTAAACCACTTCCTTATGTTAGAGAATAACCCAAATAATACTACAAGAGTTTCACATGGAAATACACCCAATTTAAATAAAAATGAAACTACAGAATTAAATTCTTAACCAAATCTCGAAAAAACAGTTTTAGAACCACACATAACATATGACGAACATGAAATATCAATAAAACAAACTAACTAACTCAATAAGAAATGGTTACACATATAATCACCTACCTTTTGAGTCAAACCCTTGAATCTTGGTGTGAAACCTCAACCGCACCTCCGCCACACCACAAGGAAGATAAATAATTCCCTATATCACAAAAGTAGACAAAAAAGACAACAAATCAAACCCTATAGTTGAACCCTAACCTTTGGACTTATTATAACATTATGAAAGATGGAGGAAACCCTATGTAAAATGGAAGAAACCAAGAAGGAATCACTTACCTTGAAAAATCTTAACTAAATCACCTAAAATCCACCAAATTATGAATCTCCAATCAACAAAAACTGTTATTTAGTCTCTAATGAGTCTGATTAGGTTAAGTGGGGACTAAAATGGTGGATAATGAGTGAAAATTGAATTTTTTATGAAAGAATCAAATTACCTTCTCAAATCTGCATGATTTGAGAAACCCTGAGAAGTATTTCCCAAAAATGATATCCAAATAAACAATAAAGCAGCTAAAGATCCAATGAGAGATATTCTCTATTTTTGTATTTGGGTGGGAGGTGGAATGACCAAAAAATAATAAAAATTTAATGAGATATTGAAAATTTTAAAAAAAAATTAAAGCCGAAAATGGGCTTACGTGCTAACCCAAAACAGTAATAATAAACCCAAATCCATTAGTATTATTGATTCATATAGGGTCCAAATTGATATAGTGATTTTCATATACTAGGTTATTCCAATTGGAAAGTGTAATGGGTGTAAAATATTGAAAAATGTATGAATTATAAAAGAAAGAAAATTTATTTTTACATCTGGAAATGGGATCACGTTTTGCCCCAAATTTTTAAAACCCACAATTTCCACCAAAATGCATGGGAAACCTCCAAATCAAAGTTTGAATTGAAATTTAAAGAAAAATACCTTTAACATAATTCATGGATGTGATATTGATGAAATTTCAAGATGCCTTATTTGGATTAACATGTTTCCTCTTATGTGGGGTAAAATATGATCCCCCAAAATTGAACTGACCTCTGATGCGTACCTATGGAGAAGCTTCAAGGTTATATTTTTTTGGATTGTTTTATGATTATTCATATAATGTTATGGGAGACAACCTACTTGTTTATATAAATTTGTGTTATGATTCATTAGTGGAGCATGAAATTCAACATGGTGTCACTCTTCATCTAATGTCTTGATGTAGTTATCATAATTATTATATGTAAGTTTTCCATATTTGAGGTTATGGAATGTCATCCAAAAGATAAAAAAATATGGGGTATGTATTGAAGTTCAATTATTTCTTGAAAAATATACCGAGGAGTGGACATAGGTCTGAACATGACTATAATCACCTTTTTCAAATTACTTCCACATTATGTTGGAAACTTAACTGTATTCATTAAATGGTTCCTCAACTTGTTTGAACCAAAAATGTGATTTTCCCAGTATATTATTAAGATACATAGAATTTTTCTGAATTTTTTCAACCATCTATAGGCTCATAAAAACTAGGAAAGGAAAATTTTATGATCTTTTTGTTTTCTCACAAATGAAATGGGATGCGATTCCTTCATTTAATGGTTGAGTGGTTGGTGTATATAGAATTGGTACAATAAGTTCCTCTTGATAATCAGCAATATTGGAGAGAATTAAATCATGTGGAGAACCTTTGGTCTAAGAGGATTCAACATTTTTTGGAGGATCTTAGTGTAATGTAACATTTGGAGGACCTCTATGATTGGAAATTCAATCATAGCTATCATAGGGAACACCCACACTTTGGATGTTTTCTTGATCACCATGGGGAGGACCTCCTTGGATATTGATATTTTCGTTTCTTTAATTGGTAGGAACTTTATGCTAATAACATGATCACTATGGGGAAGACCATCATGGTATAAAATTTGATCACTATGGGGAGGAATGACGTGACCCGATCCACTAAGACCCCACCTAGGCTAGTAGTAAGTTGATTAGGCCACCCCATGGCCACCTCCCTTAGGCCAGGGGATGGAAATTTATTCTAAGAATACATAACACACATGGGAGGCATTATCTTATAACATTCTACATTATAAATACATGATATTTATTCAATAAAATACAATAAATTTAGTAGGTAAATATAAAAAGTAAACTATATACAATGTGAGTATGAGACATCAATTACACAAAAAATTCCATAGTGACTAAAGATAAAAAGGGAAATAAATATGTAAATGATAATAAACACTAGTTAAATCTACTAAAAAGTATGGTATGCCACCTGCTCTCTATAGGGTCTCTTGAATTAGAGTCTTTCTACGACTGTATCCACCATGAACCATCATCAGTTACTGTGTAATATCTATACTAACTCCACTAGATCCATGTACTCCAATGTCATATCTGAACTCTAAAACATTTGTACAAACAAAATATGTGCAGGTCTGAATCTTTTTTAGGGGTGAGTTTAAAAATTCTCAGTAGGAATCCATGAAAAAATAATTTAATGATAAACTAATAATTTAGCTTAAACCCAAGAACATATAACAAAAAATGTTATCTTAAAGGAACATGATATGATCTAGATTCAAGAAAAAAAGGGAATGGGAATAAAAAATATATTCACAAATCAGTTCCACCGTAAATTTTATCACAAAATCAACCAATGATATGTAGGGTAGATTATGTCCTTCAATACTAAAAGTCAAAAATATTACTATAAAACATAACTTGAAGGTTTCCACAATGTTTTAAAACTGCATTAGCATCCCAAATATGTCTACATGATGATATGTTGTAAGTACCATGAATCCTAATCAAACAACCTTTCTTTAATTCCATGATTCCTCTATCGAGGGAGTACCTGACCCTTATAGAGGACCACACCCCAAAAAATGGATGTCTATAAACTCCCCTGATGGAGGACCATTTAATGAAATTTGGAGTAGTTTGACTCCATTGATGGAGTACCTTACCCATGAATATGGGAGAGGAATTGAACTCCATAGTTATGTGGTGGACCATACCACATCAGGTGTATGCCACTAGGGTATTAACCAAAACCCCATATATGGAAGATCATTCCCCAACACATCGAGGACTGTCTACACTATATCTACTCCAAAAATATCACATGCCTCCCATAACCTCTCTAATAAGGAAAAGATACTCAAAATATCCAAACCATAATGTGAACAAACTCTAAAGACTAATGAAATCATTTTTTTGTGATATACATCAGAGGATACTCATAATAGACTTCTCATATGCCTAAATACAGATACAAGGATATAAATCATGAGGAATTATAGAAATATCCTAGTACATAGTGTGTCCTATAAGGTACACAATGTGTAGGGATCCAAGGAAAGGGTTTTTATGTACTTATAACATCCAACTCATGTGAATTTCATATACACAACATGTACATTAGAGTGCACAACTTGTATGGATATGATGTACATGATTTAATATTATCCATGTTGAATTAATTCTAAATTATTTTTGATCAGGCTATATGGTGAGTGATAAGTGAGGTAAATACTATTTATATTAATTGGGTTAGCTGTTTAGGTGCATCCTTTTCCCAATATATTTCATGATCCAAGGTATATGACATATACTCTAGGTACATGGCATGTTGAGTTACCCAGACTTGTTGGCATGTACTTTTGGTACATGACAAGTGGCCTCAACAACTAGAAAAAATGCATTTCTAGATACTTGATGTGTGATTCTAGTCAAATAGGTTGGGAATGTATACACAAATACATCCCCAAACACTTAATCAAACACTATATGGTATGTAACTTAGATTCACACATTGTATGGTATTTAAAATACCATGTATTGAAAGTCCAATTCAAATGACATGTCAAAGTGTTAATATATCTAATATACAAGTATTGTGGAATTAATTGATATGTGGAGACTGAATTCGGTGATATACATAGATTATCCTTGCAGAGTACATATCTTGTAGTCAAGAAAATTTCCATAACATTTATATTTCACTACTAATTGTTTAGTCACCTCTACCTCTGAACACACATCCACTAATGAATGTCCCCAATGACCAAGGGTCTCTATCATATATTTCTATGATGATTTACATCCATATATCATTATCTAATCTCTTTCATACCATCTATTATTGAAACCATATCTAAAATCCTTGCATTATTATTTCCAAACATCTGATCTCATAATTCACTGATCGACCTCTATCATAATATTAGGGCATCATGATTTAACTTGAAATAAATAATGGAAAGGCAACAATCTAATTTTTTTACTAGTAGAACACCCAACCACCCATGAAGGTATTAAAATTATTGTTTATTTATGAACATGAGTAAAATACTAGAATAATGAGATTATTAACACCTTAAAATATATAAATAAAAAACAATAATTCGTTTATTTTTTAATTTATCAAATAATTAATTTAAAGAATTATAAAAATTATAATATTAATTTAACACTATGAACAGTAAAAATTAGAATAGTTAAAAAAAATATACCCATAATAATGTTATTTAAGAATATGTATAATTAATACCAACATTTATCCCATGATAGGAAAAAAATTATTGAATAATAAATCTTTTATGAATGTAGAAGACAATAATATAATAGAAGATTAAAATTATTTACTTCAGGCATTGAGAAAATAATTTCATTTATTTATTTATTCTAATTTCTTTTAAAAATCATTCTTCTCATTTTATTTAAATCAAAAAATAATCATGGTTTCACAAAGAATATATTTATGGAATGATTAAAGTAATTTTTATTCGTTCCTTGAATGAAATAGAGTAATTTACTTATTTTTTATTTTTTATATCAATTTATAATTATTTTTCTTTAACTAATATAATATAGTTCACTATAGGAAATATTATTTTGGAAATAAATAATTTTTTATAAAATAATTCTTCCTTGGACCACCACCAAAAACCATTTCCCACGGAAAACCAATAAATTGAGTTTCCACACTTTTAATAATTCTAAGGAATTTTTCCTTGAAAAAAATATTTGATTAGTTAAAAAATTTTATAATTAATAATATCTTAAACCATTTATGTTTTTTCTTCATTTCACCACTATAAAAATTTTGAGGTATTCAATTGTGAGAGGGAGGAGATCGAATCACATATCATGAATAAGGCTATAAACTGATAAGAATCCCCAAATTGATGGTGAGTTTATGATTCTTGATGATTAAATAATGTCCCATGATCATTATTTTATCCACCCCTTTTATGAACATAAAGGATTGAAATTCGTTGTACGTATAGAGAAAGAGATATTCTTCTAAGTTGTTCTTCCAATAATAGATAGGGGAGAAAGGGGAGTGAAATTTTATTCAAAACTGTCAATGGTTTAATTCCCTGAATTAGAGAGGGGGATAAATTATATCCTTCCCTAAACTCCTTTTATAAATCAACATAACTCACTATTTAACTCCCCACTTATATATACTAATCAAATGCGTTCATAATGGATAAAACCAAACAGTTACACTAGGTTATAGAATTATCCATACCTTGTAATCACAACTATTGAATGTATCCACCACATCACTGAAAATAATAATTTATTTTCATTTAATTATAAAGAAAAAAAATTCTCAGTTTTGGGTTTCAATGACTTGAAATTAAAATTATATATGAAAAACTTTTTGTCCTGGACTCAATCATAGTGTCAGAATTTAAATCTATCACTCCATTGAAGAGTTGTGAAATTATATCACTCTAATGATTAATGTTTATTTTATTAATAAATATTAAATATCACCATGAATTCACACAAACTAATAATTTTAACTAAAATCATTTCAATTTTAAATATCATATTCTATGTATAGTGGAACCATAAAGAAAATCTATGAGGAGAAACTCATGAGTAAATTTACTATTTTATCCTCTGTAATGGACTAGACCCATGAAACTCAGAAATAAATCAAGTCTCTCATATGGAAAATAATGTTCACTACATAATCACCACATTTAAACCTTTTCATATTCAAAATTAAGAAAATTCTAGAAGTTAATGTAAATATTGTAATACATCCTCATCTAGAAAACATCCTACCATCACGTGCATATATAATTCACCCTTATTTTTCAAGTTTTTAAGTAGACCAAGGATACAACCATTTAGGAAAACGTCCTTCAACTCTACCTAGGAATCTACCACCTTAATCCTAAACTAACAACACCTTAGAAAAGGGCTTAATCTCGTATCACATAGCCTCTACCAACATCACACATTAATGACCTTTCAAATGATAGGTCATCTCTCTAGATAGCATAAAGATAATTTCAAACCATAAGAAATATATTTATAATGGCCCATTATCAAGTGCTCCACCAGGGAGAATGTTATACTCCCCACCTTTAATGAGAAATTAAAAACCAAAATCTTACATCCACTACTAAATACCACCTTGTCAGGTAACAATTTCATTATGAAAAAGCATCTGACAAGTAAACTAATACATATAACCGATTTATTCAAACCACCATGTAATGAATTTAATGCTCATTAATAACCCAATCCTCTATATTTCAAAGTATAAGGTCTTAAATATTATGATAACCTAGATTTATCATTTATAGACCATAGAATAAAACATTCCAAAATTGAGTGATTATAAACACACCTCATTAAGATGAAGCCTTCACAACATAACTAAATTGGCCAAAAAATGAATACCAATAATCTACCACCACTAAGGTCCCATACCTAATGGGAAACATTTTTTCTAAACTACCCTTACCCACTCAAATAAGAGTTTATATAATAAACCACTTTTGTATCTCAAAATAATTATGGATTACACCCCACCATTAAGAAAATGTGTCAAGAGAAAAATCTATGAATAATAAATTTTATATGATCCCAAATTCATAGCCAATGTAAATTACTTATCATATTCATAGAGGGGTAATGGAAATTGCAATAAAAACAAGACCTAAAACACCTTGAATGAATTTAACCAATAATTCTATAGGTGTTGATCTCACCAACATCCCCTAATAATAAAAACAATTTATAGGGGTGTAATCTACCACCACACTGCTGCACCACACTAACCACTTAAGTCATTATAATTTCAAACATAAAGTATACGAATCACTACACCCTAATATCTATTATCAAAATTGTAAGGTTTTAATTACCAATAATAGAACTCACTCCTATAGGGTTTTCTAAAATGTTGTATTTCTCAGAGAAGGTTAAAATCATCTTCCAAATGACCAAGATGCTTGCCCTCTATTTTGGATTAAATGTGGTTTCATTAATTAAGGACACTAAAAAATCAATGGGTATGCTACATCCCCACTTGACGTTCTCTCAGATGAATCAACCCTCTCAAATCCTGAGGTATGTTATTATTTAAATCCTCTATTGTTTATCGGTTTATTTACACTACCCTTTACCTGTGTAGATCACCACCTTCTATTTTAAGACTTGTCACCCAAGTTTAGGTTATCTAATTAGTATCATTTATTTAATCCATCATCCATGTAATTATTTCTCCTCCCTCATTACATTGCTCTTTTTTATGAACCCCGGTAGGGTTCAAGTTCTACATTTTTAATTTTTTGATTCATAGGGTAGTGATGTTCTATTTAAGAGCATTGTATCATCCATTTTAGGGACTTTATTTATTTGTTCATGTTCTTTATAAGAAATTCCATGTTTACCTATTTTTTATAACATTCCTTGGATGTTTGATTTTGTTATTCTATCTTTATTTAGGAATTGTGGTTGTTTTTTGTGTAATAGTTAGTGTTATATATAAACATGAAAGGTTATGAATTATCTTTCTCTGCTTAAAAAGGGTATTTTCATGTTTAAAAAACAAATGAGATTTAAATTTGGTGGAAATTTTTTTATATTTCGGATAAAATGACTGATGAGTTTCCTTTAGTGATTTGAAATATTTGAAATGTGTTTATTCTACTACATGATTTAGTAAAATGTTTTTTAGGGTTGAAATGTGATTAAATTTTGGATTTTGGTTACATAAAAATACTATGTATTTTATTTGACAGGGTTCCCTATCTAAAGAAATATAAGGTATGGATTTAACCAATCATGTTCTTTTTATGATGATTTATACTCATTTTAATTGAATGAAACATGTATTGTTTAAAAATTTATTTTTGATATAATATTCATTTTTAAAATGGTGTTAAATAAAAGTGGATTTAAAATGTTTATTCCTAATAATTGTTTCATATGATTGTTTGTAAATTTAAAAAAAGTTTTATTAATTATATCATTTTAAAAAAATCAATTAGAGAATTATCAAAAAACATTATTTTTATTTTTTTAGAGGCCCATTTGGAACCGTCATTAAATTACTCCAATTTAATTATACATTTGTAACCTTATTATAAGCCCATTATTTTTTTATCGGTGAGTTTTTTATTGATATGGTTGATGGAATTGCATGATTATATATATATATATGTATATATATATATATATATATATTTGGTAATGGAATAAATGTTTTTTTGTGACATGGGATATGGTTATATTCATTATAACTGAAACCTCATTTCTCATGAAATGCTTCATGGGAATCATATAAATTATAGTGTGTGATTGGGGGAAGGTTTTTATCAATTCATGATTAGGCTGACTAGATCCATTTGGTAAGGTATATGCCATTTGGTAATACCACTGGTGGAGTTAGTTGAGGAATTTTTTTTTATTGTGATTATATGAACAATTTTTATAACCAGATCACATCTATGATCATGACACTCACTGAGGCTTTTGGGGTTATCATTACAAACTTGTTTTAGTGGTACGTGTTGTCCATGTCATGTAATCTTCACTTATAGGTCTGAGTGAGGCTATTGTCTTATAAATAGGGTTGGTTTCTCCATAACTAGAAATTGGATAATCCACATTCTTCTCCCTTTAACTTGTTAGATGTTTTTTCTTGATTATTTTAATTAAATATATACCCCTTATTTTTATTTAGTGCTTTCATTAATGGCTATCATGGTAATATAATTTATTTAAAAATTTCATGATGTATTTTGATATGTTTTCTTTATCTATTCAATGATATGCATGGTGATGGATTGATTTATAAATTAATCTATATAATGAATTATCTAGATGCATAGGTAAATTTAATTGTATTATAATTATTGTTTTTTATTTTGAAATTTAATCTTCTGCATGAAAGTTTTTTAAAAAAAATCAAAAGAATGAGATTATCAATACTGAAAATAAAATTATAAATTTTTTATGATTCTTGTGAAAAGGTGTGATATCAAAGAAATTAATTTTCACCTTATCATGAATGTTTTATGATTGATTTAATGTTTTTAAATTTAATTTTAATTAAAAAATTATGTCTAAGCATTTTAGTAATTTTTATATCTTATAATATTGTGTTAAATTGGAATCTATAAAAGTAATTGTTAGAAACATGAGGTTTTAAATAGAATAAATTGGAACATATTTTATTATTGCTTCATTATGATATTCCAAAAAAGTTTATTAGATGATATAAATTCATTCGATTATTTTCATTCATATTTTGAACCAGAGATATATCAATTGAAATATCATTAAACAACAACATAATCTTGACTAGAAGTTTATCTATTGTGGAATCCTAATTAATGAGGGTTTGATACTTAATTTTATAATTTCTATGCATCACTTATAATTATATTTTACTTAATAAATTTGAATGGGATTTTTAATGTTAATTAGTTGATATTTTTTTTCTAATCACAACTTTTATTAGTTTCATGGTATTTTATGTATTTTTACAATAAGTATTGTTAACTAGATAATAACTTGTATCCATTCAAGAAATTTAGTATAATTTATTTTATTTTATTTTATTTATTTTGATTTTTTGGAATCAATAGATTGAAAGTGATAATTTTTTAATAATACTTTAAATTTTAAAAAATAAGTATTGAAATGAAAACTCATTTTTTTCATTTAATTTATTATAGTACTGGTGTTTTTAATTAAAATAATTTGGTAAGGTTATTTATGATGTTTTTATAAATTTTCGAGTGGTATTTAGTTAGAATGCGTTATAGTTTGTATGGATGATGGGTTTCTTTAGTGCTGTGTTTGAGAGTAGAGGATTTAAAATTATGAAATATGTCCTAAAAAATGTAAGTAAAATAGTAATGGGTATAATATAAAGTGTTATTTGTGTATATGGATTACTTTAAGAATATTGTATTCAAAATTTTTCAATTAATATGTTTTGAACCTATTATAGTTGAAATGTCTAAATTATTATCATGTTTATTTCTTTTAAATGTTTTTATGTGTTTTATTAATGTATATTTATAACTTTCATATGTATATATATATATATCTATATTTTATGATATCCATGTATAGTGATTTAGAAAACTATAACATTTTAGTATAAATTATACTTAAATCCAAAATTAAAGGATTCTTATTATACAATGTAATGTTTTAGAGAAATATTTGAAGTTGGTTGTTCCTTAAGTTAAATTATAAATTGGATTTTAAAAGTGAGGAAAATTAATTAATATTGAATAAGATATCATTTCAATACATTAAAATGATTTTAATTTTGATATATATTTAAAATTTTATCTAATGGTATATTTGAATGAGATACAGTGTGTTTAAAAATTAATTTTATGGCAGAATTTCTTTTTTGTGAAGTGTTATTTGGAATAAAAAGGTTTTATGTATTCTCAAGCTAAAAATGTCTGTTTTTTTGGCATCAAAAGGTTTTCTTGGAAATAAATGGGTCCACTTATATTTTAATGAAAAAATTTGATTGTTCTTAACCCAATTTATGTGTAATGTCTTATTTGGGAAAGTAGACATTTTTTTAAAAAGCATTTTATGATATTATAAATGTAAACTAATTTTATTTTGGGTTAATATAATCATGTTGTTATTTTTTAGTTATATGAAAATGGTTTTTATATGATATCATTAATTATGACCATTTTTGTTTTTGCTAATGATTTCCATTAGGTACGCTGAAACTTTGAGTTAGAATATTTTTGGGTTATTGAAATTATTATGTAATTTCTTATATTAAATTAGATGTATGATGTTTTAGGAGAATAGATTGGTTCATGTGCCATATATATTAAAAACTAATAATTCAATTTTAGAGCATGCCTAATATGCTTAAATGGGCATATTGGGAATGGTTTTGATTTATGTTTCATTTGAATTATGAAATTGAAATATATAGTTAATGTATTTTCATTATATTTAAGATGTTTTATAAATAAAAAGGGATATAATGAATAAAAAATAATGAAAAATGTTTCAAGAAACTAACTCATGCCTTTAATAGTTGGGTTTTAGTGAGTAAAGCATATCCAGAATGTTTAAAGTTAGAATAATTAAATACATGCATCAATTAGGTATTCATAGTAGATTCATGGCCTGCTAGGAAATATGTATAGTTAGTTTACATTATTTATTTTGAATAATCCATGTAAAAAATATTGTTATGATTTTGATCTATTATGTATCATTTTGAATGATTTTATTCACTAGTAAAATGTTATAATTTAAAACACATTTTTCTCAAACACATACAAGATTAGAAGATAGTGGAAGAATTTTATAACGATTATTATATTCTCCACTAACCATAAATTATGTATATATTTTTTAATAATGATTATACTATTTTGGATATACCTATAATGGTTTTTAATACTAGATGTGGGAGATAAATATAGTTATTTAAGCCATTTTTAGAGGTGTAATCAGAATGTGTTGGATCTAAAAGATGTTAAATCGATAATAAATGAGTTTTTTAGAATAATTTTTAATGGGAATTATTTTTGGTGTTTTAAGGAAACTAAATAGTGGTTTTGTATATAGTAGGATATGTGAAATATACCTAATATTTATAACTCTACTATTTTTGAAATAGGGGTTTGTTAGTAGTTTATAAAACAAATATATTTTTTGGTATTCCTATAATATTTTCTCTTCAATAATATATATATATATAATAGTAACATGAAATCCAACTTCACTTATTTCATCAATTAATGTCTTATCCATTAATTTAATGAAATTCCAATCTCATTGACCCTATGCCAAAATTTGGTGATTACATGACCTTATATATTATGAGGAATGATATTTTTACATAGATTTAGATTGTTAGGTTTCATTTAAATAACAAGAATGAATAAAAATTTCCAAGGTAAGTCTTTCATTTAATAATAAACAAATTTTGTTTACCAATATATTTATTACCAATTTTTTCCCACACAGCATCAAATTAAGATCCTAGACCAACAACTACTTTTTTACCCCATGTTTTTTCTTATCATGTAACCCTTGTGTAAAATAATAACCTTTCATGGATCATAATCAATAACATTCAAATGTTGGTATCCCCTTATTAGTATTATCTAAAAATTTCTCCTTTGATTATGAATATCTTATATTTATTTATTAATCTTTAAATAAATGAAATTTTTATGAACCTAATTGGATGAATATGAATTGAAAATGGATTCATGTTAATCATATACCAATAGAGTATGAAGATTGAATTAAAGAGTTCATTATTTTTTCAACAATACATGTATATGACCCTTCTCAAATCTTTTTCCATTTTTTTGTTGTTGTTATTCAAGAAAAATTAGTTTGAAATATTTGGGATAACATTTTCTTTCGTGCAGAATAGATCATAGATATAAATGTTGGATTAAACATTTGAGAAAACAAAACATGCACACCGATTAGGATAATACCATGGTTTTTGGATCATTTTATATTAATACTAGTGTAAATAATTTTGGGGATCATATAGAAGAAATTATAATGGAAATTAAAGAAGGCATTTTTGATTTTACATAGTTGATTTAGAAGATAGATAGCAATGAAAGAACCCATTATATAGAAGTTGTATTAAATACACAACATTTTCAGCTATATTAAAGTTATATAATTTGTAATATGGAAATAGATTGGGGGAAACTAGCATTACATAACTACTTGTTCTCTTTAATGATATGATACATGTAGAAAATGATCTTCCTTTTCCAACATATTATGTTAAAATAATGATTCCTTCAATGTCCACGATCTCTAAGAACTTACAGGCTTGTTAGAAGGATTTTATATTTTTTCTCAAGTATGAAAAATCAGTCATAAAATACCCTATGTGTGGTGTGAATCGATATAAGAAAGACGAGTCATGTCCATAGAAATATTTATTATACTTTCATATCATTCATTTTTTTATAAGACTATATAGTTGTTAAGAAACTACGAGACAATTGAAATGGAACATAGATACAATAATTAATGATTGGAAACTGTGTCATCCAATAGACTCTACTCAGTGGAATAAAATTTAATATAAGTATTATGAATTTTGAAATAATATGATATACTTTCATCTTGCATAATCTATATACGGAAAAAATCCTTTTGGTGTTTGGGCGCAGGTTACTGTAGTAGTACTATAGCGGCACTGTAGCGGCACATTAGCAGCGGCGGTACTGTTGATCAGCGAGTATTATAGCGGCGTTAGGACATTGTAGCAGTGACGGTACTGTGTGGTACTATAGAAGCTAGGTTACAATTCACAGAATAGCAATTGGGCCAAAACAAATTGTCCCACGGGCTATGTAATGGGCTACAAGCCCACTGGGGCTTCTGGCTATGTAATGGGTCTCCCTCTACCTAGTTAAAAGAGGTCTTTGATTTGATTTAATAATAAAATGAGGCTTCGGCCCAATCCTTTTCCAACGAGCCTGTACCCTAGTGGTTCAGGCTCCTTCTTGGCATCCGAAAGATCCAGGATCAAATTCGGGTAGGGGAGAATTTCCGAGTACTGTATCAGGGTACTGTAGTAGCACTGTAGCACGTCACTGTAGTAGCAGCGACTGTAGCAGCGGAAGCACTGTAGCGGAGGAGGACTGTAGCAGGGTACTGTAGCGGCATTGACACTGTAGAAGGTACTGTAGTTGCGTGGGTACTATAGCAGTACTATTCACCGAGGGGTTCTTTGGGCCAAAAAATGGGCTTTCTAGCCCTATATACAGGCCACTAGGCCTTGGGCCTTCGGGCTATGTAATGGATCACCCTCTACCCAGTCTAAAAAGAGGTCTTTGATTAAATAATTAATTGAGGTTACGACCCCAACCTTTAAAGAAAATCCTTTTGGTGCACAGAGTAGTTTTCATAGCACGTGGATAGTTATGTTTGAAAATTATAATTTTCCTCCATGGTTATGCATGAATATCTAATACATTATCTTGTATATAATTAATATCTAGAATAAAAAAACCATGTAATTATATTGATGTCCATTTTTATCCATTTATTGAGGATATGTAACTGATTTGGGATACATGTGTTATAATATGCGATGCTTGTATAAGTGAATAATTCAATTTGAGGGACATATTGTATGGGATGATAAATGACATTCCTATTTTTTGAAAAAATTTAGGCCATATAATTAAAGGAATATTGAGGTATCCCATTTGGAAAGAATCTAGAAACTCTGTTTTGTAAAAACAATCCTCGAAGAGTTGTTTTTTCGAAAATCAATTTTTTTTACCTCAACAACAAAATATAGATCCTATATGACAACATTCGATGGGAATGATGAATAAGGTATAAAACAATATCAACTAATGGGTGATCAAAAATTCAATAAAGTAAAATATATTAAAAAAAATTCGGTAAAACATTTAAAAAAAACCATAAAAAATTGGATTCGAAAAAAGAGATGAATTATCTTTAAATTACTAAACTAAATGTTTTTTATATCAAACATATTTTGGGTTTTATGAATGTAGAAAAAATATTTGATAGTGTTATTGTCATATTACAAAATATTCATGGAAAAAAATATGGAATCAAGGCTAGGTTGTGCATGATTGGCATGGGTATAATGGAAGAATTTGAAATTATGAAGGGTAAAATTAATAATTTTCTTCCTACACTAGCTTACACTTTATGCAGACAAGAAAAATTAAAATTTTCATTTCCCTTATTATTGTAAAATTTCACTATGGGTATTCATTAAATATAAATAATATCCTAAAAGTGACTTATTAGAAGTTACAGGGAATAAAATAATATAAATTCCCTATTTTGATTCAAGATTTGATTCTCTTCGCTTTACATTGAATTCTACCTAAAAATGTATGACATAAATTAACCAGAAATTGGTTCATTTTTAAATCCTTATGTAGTAATTTTATAGAAATGGTGACGTTTATAATTATGAATAAGGAGGTTTAGTCATATTATGAGAATTATAAATGTTCTTCCCACCCTAATTTCATGATATAATGGTCCACCAAATGGTTCACCTGTTTATGGAGATTTAACTACAAGTTCATGTCCATTATAGATGGATATACCCCATTGAATGAAATATGATGATTTTTAAAGGATACACCTTGAATCGAAGTCAGCTAGAAAGTTGTATTATAGAACAATATATTGTCGAAGAAGCTATTGATTTCTATACTAACTACCTCTCAGATATTTATAGAATTGGTATCCCAAAGTCTCATCACATAGGACTCCTTTTGAGAGAATGGATTTCAAAAAGTTATGTTTTTAGAATTACCATCATAGAGTGGGATAAACATCACCTTTATATTTTACTTAATAGTGAAGATGTTGATCCATACATTGAATCCTTCAAATAAATTATTCTACATTTTTTCCATTAATGGATAATGAATGGATATCAAATACACATAATCATCCATTTATAGGATAATTCAGAGATCATATTTATATATGGTTATTTGAAAATTTAAATCAATTTCCAAAAAAACATTGATGGTTGTACAGGGGACCAAAAAACAAGAATTGGTCATTGGATTAATGGTGACTAAAACAACAATATGTTCAGATGAAAATTTGATCGAGGATGACCCTTTCATTATGAGATATCAATCATTTCATAGAGGAACTAATGTAGACAATATATTTTTTTGTTGGAGTGGACTAAAAATAGTGGATTTGGATTCATGATAGAGGATCCAAATACCTTAAACCTTGAATGAAAATAAAGTGGTTCCAATGAATATGTTAATTTTTTATAATATATTATGTTTTCTCTCATAATATTATTTTTTATCTAATGTAATAACGTAATCTAGATTTAAGGTTTTACTACTGATGTAGTCATTGATATTTTAATCTGATGATGCTACCAATCTCAGGGAAGAATATGCAGTTGATGCTAAAACTATAGAATTATTAAAAGAACAAAGAAATGTTTCTGAAAAAAAAGAACGAAATAACATCATTGTGTTCACTAAAATTATCATGGAAATAAGGAGGGGTATAAATTTGAAGTTTGATGGAATCAATATAGACAACCTGTTGACCCTAACAAATCAATGTTCATTAGTTATGTTAGGGGTCACAAGGAGAATTAAATTTCCAATTGATATAAATTTTTGGTTCCATGCCCATCTTGTAATGAAGGGAACCCTTTAAGAATATATTAAAGAAATGTTATGATATACTTCCTATATTTTACAATGAAATTATATAATTAATCATTGCTTTAATTTTCATTATCCCTCAGAGAGTTCATTTTTTTGAAAAATTCCATAAGAAATATTTCTTAATGGCCACTAGAAAATCCCATATAAACTTCTAGACTCATCTTATCAAGTTTAATCTTAGGGATATTGAGGAGAATGTAAATATCTGCCCCTAGTTACTTATGATGACATTATAAAATAGAAATCATAGAATGATTTTATCAGTATTCAAAATGAGAAAACATTTCATATTAATTTTAGTCAATAATATGTTATTTTATAGAATATTATTATCCATTTTCATTAAAAATGATCAATTAATGAACTAGGAAAGGTGTTCTTAAAATAAACAAAGTACTTTAAAACCAATACACTCCTATCACAAATAAAGGATGAGGCATGCTTCACTATAGAAGAAATTGGAATGTATTTTAAATCAATAATAAATGTTTTATGTGAATAAAACAACACATATTACATTTCTATATGAATATTGATGAATTAATATACGAATCTACTTCCATGACACGTCATGTGACAAGAAAGGATGCCCACATAAATAAAGATGGTAAACTAGTAGATGAAAACACAAAATCAGTATGGGAATCTTATTTAAGTATGACATAGTGGTAAATTTTTTTCCTTTATTATAGTATTACATAAAAATACCTATTTTTGTTAATATGTTTTTATACAGTTTAGACACCAGAATTGGAAGCAATAATACCAGAATGAAAACTAATTTTAGTAGCTTTGAAGTGGTTGGAACAATATGGTCACATTTGATGTATAGGTTTTGGAGTGTATCCTCAAACATATTTCCATAATGTAAAACTAAAATAAGATACATATCATGTGATGAAATGATTTTAAGTGAAAATATATGCTTTTAAAGATATTATAGTCATGACTGGTTTGGAAGACCAATATATGGGGAAGGATCAAAGAGAACCAACTGTGTAACAAAGACTAGTACATGAATAACCAAATAACCCCACCATATTTTAGGTTTCCCATTACACTAAATTGCATACCTTAATTGATATAACCAATTTTTTATTACTCTTTCTCCAAAATGTAAATCAAATAAAAGTTTATAACATTATATTACTATAATTATTTAGGTTAATGCTTTACATGATTTCTATCTATCAACTCCCACATATCACCTTATTGTAATGGGTATGGTGAATTATATCCCAAGATACACGATGGACAACAAAAAACACCCAAAATATTAAATGAGAGTGGATATATAAGTATCTCAAGATCCAAAACGGATTTTCCTATTCCACTTGATGAAATAGATATTATAATGGTTAATTATTATATTAGAACTATCATAGAATGGTCATCTAATCTTATAAACATACATGAGGTACCTCCTTAAAAAATATTTCAAATGAAAAACTCATAATAGTTGATAAAAATGGTTTAATGTGAATTATGGGATTATATATGGTTAAATAAAGGGGAAATTGAAGGTCGAATCAAGATAATCTAATAAAGAGACAACTAAAAAAAGTCCACTTAGGAGTACCTTCTCATCAGTAGTTCCGCTGCAATATATATTATTATAACCACATTGTGAAAAATCCATATTCGAAAATGGATATGTTTCCTAAATTCCATATGAACAAGAAATATTTGGAACATCAATTACAAATGTGGTTAGTCTTGAGTGAGTTAATGGTATTTTCATGTTTTATTAGCTAGGAGTCTTAGTTTGGAATACCCACATAAGGTATATTTTCATAGTACATCTGTCCAAAAGATGTTTATGTATATTCTTTAATGTTAATAACTTTTCATATTTTCTATAGGTGATTATATTACTATTATATAAATAAAAAATCATGTGAAGTGAATTTTGGATTCATTAATTCCAATATCCATTCTATGGAAGAAATTTCATTAGATTTGAAAGAAATTTATAAGAAAAAATATGAGCTAAATGAGGCATTTAAGAAGAAAATAATAGATGAAAACACTTTTTGATGCCTGCAATTCATGGTACAACTCTAAAATCTAATCATAAAAAATCATTTTTTATTTTTTTAATTACATATTCGTTTTTGTTTTCCTAAAAGCACTAGATTCTTATAAAAATCGATTTGGATACCCCCAATATTTATTTTTCTGATCCAATGCATTAATTTCCATCAATCTAACCACATATGTTGTGTATTGTGAATTTATAACACACTATAATCATGATTTTGTAGATACATTTCAAACCATAGTTTTCATATTGTGTTTTAACATGAACTTTGTTATGATATAGTGATATGTAAATATAGGATAAATTATGGAATGAGGTCAGTAACTGAAAATAAGAAGCCTATGGATTACTTCATGTAGAAACAAATTAAATTATATATATGAAAATATTTAACTATAAAAATAGATTTCAGAATAATTTACTTACTTTGGTTAATGTTTATATAACATCCAAAGATAGATGAAAACAACGATTGGAGATATTATGTTTGAAATTTTATGAAAGATATCTTATACTATCAATTGACTAGAATCCCCAAATAGGTCATTTCTGATGTTAATTACAATTTCAATAAAAATATATTGTAATCAATTGTTTGTCTATATTTTCAAAGTAGAACAAAAAAATTCAATAATCTACATACTCAGAAGAAGAAGTAACTTTTCTAGAGATGATTCAGTAGTGTACATGGTGTTAGAATATATTCAAATAAAAAATTAAGGTGATTACCCACTATTTTTGTTATCTAGTACAATTTATGACCATAGATATATATTGGGGTGAAAAGAATTAATATCATAAAGATTATATATTATTTTCGATATGTTTCTCATGGAGAATTATGATGGAGGAAATCAATTTGATTAATTAAAATGGGAACTAAACTTGGTGTAAATATGTATATATACATCAGAGAGAGGTGACATCATACTAACTATTTAGTTAATGTTCACATCATTTTATACCTTTTTTTTAATTTCGTTTCCACTTTTATGTGATAAATATTTTTTAGAATTTATATATTATTTTAAAACATAGGTGACATAACCAAAACCAAGCAAATAAATTCATATTGTTTTGATACATCAGGACAACAATCGATAAGTAATTTTTTACTTGTAGTAATTAAACGCATGTCAATCTGACATATGATGTAGTCTATATGACTTTAAGTGCATGTTTTCAAAAAAAGTGTCATTTTTGTTTGAAACATATTTCACATAGAAAAAAATGGGAAAATGAGCTCATATTGTTGTGAAAATTTATAAAATTTATAAATAATTAATTTTTCACATGTAGGAATTTCATCCACACTAATACAACACATGATGTAGTTGGAATTACCCAAAGTACATGTTTTAAACATAAAAATTTCATTATAATTTAAAATGTTCATCACATATCCAAAACTAATAAAACCATCTATTATTATTTTAAAACATTACTAAAATAATCCATAATTCATTTTTCACGTGTAGAAATTAGCTTCATGTAAATCAGACACCTAATGTTGTCAGTATCACTCAAAGAATGTTTTTAAATACAAAAATGACATTTTATTTTAAAGAACTCATGAAATATCTAAAATAAAAAATCAAGCTCGAATTCTTTCAAACTTTAGGAAAATGGACTATAATTAATTTTTGGTGTATATAAATCTAACTCACACAAATATAAGAGACGATGTGATCTATATGACTCAAATTGCCTATTTTCAATAGAAAGGTACAATTTTAGTTTAAAAAAATGTTTCATATCACCAAAACCTAGAAAACATGAAGATACTGTTTTCAATCATTATAAAAATGATCTATAATTAATTTGGCATGTATAGTAATTGACCACATTCTAATTAGACACACAATGTGGTTGATGTGACTTGAAATACAGGTTTTCAATATCACAGTGTAATTTTAGTTTAAAATGAATCACATATAAAAACATGGGAAAAAAGATCAGGCTATTTTCAAACTATAGGAAAATGGTATATAATTCATTTTTGACCTGTAGGAATCGGTCATACATCAATCTAACACCCAATGTGGTCGGTATGAATCATAGTGCGTGTTTTTAATACAAAAAAGTCATTATAGATTAAAAAACGCATCATATAGTCAAAAAAATAGAAAAAGAGCTTTGATTGTTTTAAAACATTAGAAAAAAAATCCCATAATTCATTTCTGATGTGTATGAATCAAACTACCATAAATCTGAGAATTTATATGATTGATTTGACTCAAAATGTTCATTTTCAATAGAAAGGTTTCATTTTAGTTTAAATCATATGTCTCATCACCAAAACAAAGAAAAAAAATTATCATAACATTTTCAAAATTTATAAAAACAATATGTAAGTAATTGTTCATGTGTAGGAATTGACCTCACACCAATATGACAAAAATGTGGTCAATATGACTTGAAGTACATGTTTTCATTATAATAGTGCCATTTTAATTAAATATACATCATATATCCAAAAATCAATAAAATGAGATTAGATTTTTTAAACATTATTAAAATGGTCCATAATTCCTTTTCGACCTTTAGGAAATGACCACACATCAATCTGACACCCGGTGTGGTTTGTATGACTCAATTTGCATATTTTCAATACAAAAGTGTCATTTTTATTTGAAACACACATCAAAATCCAAAATTGATAAAATGTAATTATATTTACATAAAAACTTATAAAAAGGTTATTAATTTATTTTTTAAATATAAGAATTTAGGACACATCACTTCGACACATGATGTGACCAATATGACTTAAATCTTGGGTTTTCAATAGAAAACTGCCATTTTAGTTTAAACACACACCAGATCTTCAAAACTGAACAAATGAGATCATATTTCTTTAATTTTTTTAAATTATTCATAATTCATTTGTCAGTTGTAGGAATATACTTTATGCCAATATGACACACGATGTGGTTAATACGGCTTGAATTCCACATATTCAATATAAAACTATCATTTAGTTTAAAATGAACTACATACCCAAAAATGAGAAAAATAACTCAGATTATTTCCAAAATGTATTAAAATGGTCCATAATTTATTTTTGAACTATTGGAATTGCCCACACATCAAATCTAACACCCGATGTGATCAGTATGACTCATATAGCGTGTTTTTAATAAAAAAAATTCATTTTGGTTTAAAACAAACATAAAATAAATAAAAATGAAAAAATAAGTTAAAATTAATTTCTAAATTTATGGAAATATCCCATAGTTTATTTTTTACATGTTACAATTCAAAAAGAACATCAATCTGATACATGAAGCGATCAATGTGAATCAAAGTTCATTTTTTCATTGCCAATTTTGTTTAAAACACATGTCACAATTCCAATACTGAGATAACTAGCGTATGTTGTTTAAAAATAGTAGTAAAATGATCTATAATTAATGTTTTATGTCTATTAATTGACCAGACATCAATCCAAAACATGATTTTGCCGATATAACTCAAAGTGCATGTTTGTAATAAAAATGTGTCATTTTTTGGTTAAAACACACATCAAAAAACCAAAACTAAGAAAACAAGATTAAATTGATATAAAAAATTAGGAAAATGATCCATAATTCATTTTACACATGTAATAATTTCTTATATATCAATTAGACAAATGATGTGGTTGATATGAATCCAAGTGTGTGTTATCAATTCAATAGTGCCATTTTTGTTTAAAACACACATCAAATAGCCAAAACCAAGAAAATGAGATTGGACTGTTTTCAAAATTTAGGTACATGATCTATTATTAAGTTTTCATGTTTAGGAATTGATTACACATAGATCCAACACAATATGTGGCCGATATAACAATAATTACAGGTTTTCAATACAAAAAGTCAAATTTAGTTAAAAACACACATCAAATATCCAAAACCAAGAAAACAATCTTAGATTGTTTTCAAAATTCAGAAAAAATATTACATAATTAATTTATGATGTATATGAATTGAACAAACATCAATCTGAAAAATGATATGACTGATATGATTCAATGTGTGTGTTTTCAAAACAAAGGTGTCATTTTAGTTTAAAACACACATCACTAGCCAAAACCAAGCAAACATGTTGACATTTTTTCCAAACATTAATAAAATGATCGGTAATTTATTTGTGAAATGTAGAAATTGACCGCACCTCAATTTGATGCACGATGAGGTCATTATATCTCGATCTCCATGTTTTCAATAAATTAGATCCATTTTAGTTTAAAACATGCACATGGAAATAAATTAGAAAACTTACTCAGATTGTTTTATTGAAATTTTATCTAATACTACATAATTAATTTCAGTATCATTTTTATCTTATAATTATTTATTTAATTTTAAAGATGTAATTCCTGAGGATAAACAAGAAATGGAGTGATATTTGAAGTCTTATTCTCCAAAAGCAAGTCCTCTTGGATTGTCTCTCATCCATAGTGAGTTTTTTATCACCATATATGAGATCCAATTCAAGATCACCAAATTTTGAGAATAATAAGAAATGACGTGACCTATAAGAATCAACCACAAATCAATATGATATATGGAGTACCTCGTATGACTCAAAGAATATGTTTTTAGTTTTAAATTAACCCCTTTTGTTTAATTAATTTTTTAATAGTTTTAGAGACCTAATTTTTTTAGAAACAGGAAAAATATTTTTATTGAGTTGGTGTAGTTTGTTTGTAAACTAATAGCATGACCAGGGGTCGATGGAAAAAGAAAAATAAAAAATGCATTTTTTGAATATATATGATAATTTTTACATACGCATGTAACTGTACAAACTAATGTTTTATATGTCTATTATATAGTGATTTTATTTTATTTGTGTTGAAAATAGAATTTAAATTAAATTTTGTATTTGATTATGTATTTCTCCTATATTTTATATTTTTTCATCTATGGTGTACTATAATTTTAATACCACATTGCAGTAGTATTCCCCTTTATTATCTCTTTTAATAGTGTTGATAAATTGACCCTTTTTCACCACTATTACTAGAAGCGGTAAAGTACCCTCATTATTGTGGATATTTTTAGTGTTGATAAAATCTTAGGGATTTTAATCAAACTCTAATTGTAAGTTATTTTTTCATTGAAACATTCTTAATTTAGTGTTGTTAAATGCCTTATTTTTAGTAGTAAATAAAGAGATTCTTCATAGTGTAAAATATCTCAATGAAAAATGATAATTCATTTATTTTTTAATTTATTAAAGAATTATTTTATCCATTGATAAATATTATTATTTTAATTTAACACCAGGAAAACAATTTATTTGGGTAATAATAAAAATGATACCAATAATAAAATTATTGAATAATATGGTAGATTTCTCCAAACATTTCTCCCAATCGAGGAAATTAATTATTAAATAATTAACATAACATGATAGGGGAAGAAAATAATATAATATAATTATAAAATATTTCCTCCATGCATTGAGATAGTAATTTGATTTAATAATTTAATCAAATTTCCTTTAAAACCTCATTCATCTCATATTATAAAAATCCATAAATAATCATAGTTATGCAATGAATAGATTTAAGACATGGTAAAATTAATTATTGTGAATTGATAGAAGGAAATAGAATAATTTATTAAATTATTATTCTTAATATCAATTAAAAATTATGATTTTTCATCTCATATAATCATGTTCAATGCCAGAAATATTATTTTGGAAATAAAAATGTTTTTGAAAAATAATTCGTCCTACAATCAACACAAACAAACCATTGCCCATGAAAAATAATAAATACAATTCTTAATCAATTTATAAATATATTGAGTTTATACGTCAAATTAATCTTTGATTAAATAACAAAAAATATTTTATAATTATTAATATCTTAAATAATTTATGTTTTTTATTCATATCCTAATAGTAGATATTTTTGTGGGATTTGATTGCTATTGGGAGGATATAGAATCACATAACATGAATGGGGTAATTAAAAAAAATAAGAATATCCAAATACATAGTGAATTTATGATTCTTGATGATTACATCATTTTCCTCGATCATCATTCTCTCCCCCACTATGACAAACATGAAGACCCATTCTTCATTATATGGAAAGAGAAACATATATTCTTCTATGGTGTTCTTCTACCAGTATAGATGAGATAAAAGGGAGTGAAATTTCATTCAAAATTTTCAATATTTTAATTCCATGAATAACAGAGGTTATGAAATTATTTCCTTCACTAAACTCCCTTTATAAATCCCAATAACTAACACTTTAATTTCCCCACATATATATAATAATGAAATCCCTTCATAATGGATGAGACATTCCAATAACATTTGGTTCTTGAATTATCAATACCACATCATCATTACCCAGGCATGTAGCCACCACATCACCAATGTCTGACACCATAACATCAATTCACATAATAAATAAAAATAATAATTTATTTTTATTTGATTTTAAAGTGCATGAAATACTCAGTCTCATGGTTTCAAAGACATAACCTAAAAGTTATATAAGAAAAACTCTTTATCTTGGACTTAGTCACAGAGTCAAAGTTTTGATATGGAACCCCATTGAGGATCTATAAAATTTTATCACCCACATGATTAATATTTATTTATATAATAAATATTAAATATTCTATTCAAGTCAAAAAATCTTAGTATTTTACCAAAATTTATCTCAATTGTAAATATTGTATTCTAAGTATAATTGAACCATTAAAAAAGTTATATGGATAAAATTATGAGTAAATTTATGATTTTATACTTTTTAAGGGACTAGACTTATGAAACTCAAAAATAAATCAAGTCTCTCTTATAAAAATTTAGGGCCTCTATATCCTCCCCAAACTTGGACATTTTCATATTAAAAAAGAAGACAACTCAATTAGTTAATGAAAAATCATCATATAACCTCATGTAAAAAACATCCTACCACCATGTTTATACATAATTCACATATAGAGGTCTAGTCTGTAAGTAGAACTAGGATAAAACCATTCGAGAACAAACAATTCACCTCTATCAAGGAATATAGAACCTCAATCAAAAACCAACAAGACCTTAAAAAAAGAATAATCTCATGTCACACAACCTCTTCCAAGATTACACATCAATGAACATTGGAACCTTAGTTCATCTATTCACATAGCACGAAGAAAACTAAAAACCATAAACATCGTCTTTATAAAATCTCATTATCAAGGGCACCATCATATACAGTGTTATAATTCCCATATTTAATGGTAAATGAAAAAAAAAACTTATATCCATTACAAAAGGCCACATGGTTTTTTACCATTTGACTATGAAAAAAAACTAATGAATACAACAAGTCATAACATAGATTCACTCAATATTCCATATGTTAAATATAAATATCAACAATGACATTAAACTCCATAATCTAAAGTGAAAGGTCTTAAGTTTTTCGATAACCCATATTTTCCATCTATAGAGCATAGAATATGACATTACCAAATTTAGCAACTATAACCACAACCAATATAGGTAAAATGCATCAATACATAAATAAATTTTCCACACAATGAACACCAATGACCTACCACAACTAAGATCTCATACAGACTAGGAAAACCTATTTCAAAATAACTCATCACCACTAAAGATGAGTTTCTATAATACATCACTATTTTATTTTGATGCATGATGGATTACTCCCCACCTTTAAAAAAATGTGCTTGGATAACTATCCCTGAATACCAAATTTCATATGATCCAAAACTCGAAGACACTATAAATTGTCTCTCACAATAATAGAGTGGTAAGGACCATTTCAATTAGCATATGCTATACAACCTATTTCATGAAAGTCCTTGATAATTAGAGCTCTGCAGATCTGACAAAAATCCACTACCTATAAACACATATTACAGGGGATTTAGACACCACTACACTATTGCACCACTCTAACCACACAAGTCATTATGACCTCAATATTAAAGTAGGTGAATTACAACACCACCATCTCAATTATCATACTTGAAGGTTTGTAATTCCCAAAAATATAACTCACACCTCTAGGGTTTTCTAAATTATTGGTGTTCTCAAATCATGTAAAAATATCCTCCAAATTACCAAGATTCTTTCCCTCTAATTTTTATTAAATGTGGTGGCATTAATAGAGACTAAAAAATAAATGGGTCTCATAATAAAAAAATGGAATTCTAAACTATAAACAAAATAATTTGGAATTCTATGTTTTTCCTATGTTGCCTCAATAACTGATTGTAGAGTATGAATTTCATAAATAGAGATATGTTACTAACTAGACTAAAGATGAATATCTTTTAAACAATATTTTAGAGGTTCATTATGTTCTTAATGAAAACATCACTGAATAGGTATACTAATTACACATCATTTCTATAATATAATCTAAACTCTCTGAAAAATAGTTGGAAATATAGATTCATCCTATTAAGAAGGTCGATACTAGAAATGTATACAAGATGATGGTAACCTTGGTATATCTTCTAAGATAATTTTCTTTAGTTCAACCTACACTATGGAAACTACTCGACTGTATATTTTATAACATGACATGTGGAAATTTCCAATTTACAGAATATTAATAATAACTTTGTTAATGATATTTCTCATTAGAGGAAAAAATTTATACTTCCAGAAGCTCTCAACAAAGGATATCTGCCATTAGTAGGAGTATACAACCATAAGGTTCTACTTAGGAGATTTATCGCAATAAAAACCATAAAATAAAAAAGACTAGATGGGTAAATGGATCAAATAGACATTAATGATATTGAGAGTTTGTTATTATGTCATGATTTATACAACCAACCATACTAGTTAACTTATTATCTAAGTCATCTACAACACAAATCCATCCAAAATCTAAATGTTATTACTCTTGGTTTTGAAGAATATAACCTAATGGTGGTTCAGAAATATATCCTAAAGTGTTTTTCATATCTATTTTTTCTACATCAACAACTCCTTATTATAACTAGAAATATTTTAGATCACTTTATAGGGAAGCACTTGATCTCAATGCTACCCTGACAATGGATAATTTACCATAAATCCTATTTAGATGTACATAAATATTCATTGTATTTTTCTAAATGTCAAGGTGTATTAAAATAAGGAAACACCAATATTTAAAATATCACCTTAGGTATTTAGTATATTTAAGGGATATAGGATCGGGAAAACTCCAATATAGAAACTCGTATAATAGGTCTTGATCAAAATCTCAAGTCCATATGAATCAATTTAGAATTATTCTCAGTAAGTTCCCTAAAATTAAACCTGAACAAAAGATCAGACCCTATTCATAGTTGGATAGTAATTTCACGGGTTATAGAAATTATTAACCAATTATTTGTTTCACCATGAAATGTAAATAAAATACAACAATCATTATCAGGTTAGATTATTTATAAACATGATATGTAACATAATTATCAGACTCCAACCAATCCTCCCCCATATGAGGATCAAGCTCACCTTAAAATATCATAAGGAACCTACCACTGGAGTACACAAGGAATATCTAGATGAAAGGTAATTCTCTTCATCTCATATATAAGTGTAGCTCTATTTTTGTAAATTTTATCCATTTAAATAAACCTATATAGTATGTTTGTATATTTCTATCTCAATTAAACAACTCTTATACTAACCTAAATGTTATTAAATTAAATAATAGTAAGCCACACATTGTTTCTAGATTGATTGAACACAATGTGTGATCATACTTCTTTCTATAACCAGTTATTCTCTCATGATATATATATTACACTAGTATCTTATTGTCAATATAATTGGTTGGTTCAGTTTTTATCATAATCCAATTCTTCCAAAAAAAATTCATTACCTTCCATAGATTCTACTATATCCTGATAGTTATTATGAAATATAACACCTCTAGATATGATAGGTCTTCTTTATAGTTCATTTTTCTTTAATAAAAGTTGTTTGAGCCTCTCCTTCAATCCACAAAACATAACATTAATGAATCATTTCTAACAATATTCAAGAGTGTACTCATTAAAATCTACCATGTAAATAAAATCTTACGATCTCATAATGCTCAACTCACTACATGAAGAACCCTTTGTGGAACTGGTTCTTCTTCTTCTCAAAAAATTAGAATTTTAATAATGAGAACATTATATTTTTTAGGATAATATCTACCTTAGATTCGGGAACTACTTAATCATCCTTTTTATTCACTTTTTCTCATGCATTACTCAATTCACAACAACAACATTCTATACTATGTCTATTTGACTCAAATTCTCAACAACCTATATATTTCTAAGTAGTAAGTTTCTATCTCTTAGATAAAGTAATTTCCCAATAAATATGATTTAATAATTTATCAGGATTTTTATATATCAAAATTGTTATATCATAATATATCTCTATCCACTATAAAAAATCATTAGATAAGTAAATACAATTTTTTCAACCATGTTTATCCTGAAAATATCACCTAGTAGGCAAGGGGATCATTCCCCCATGATCTTATACAGTGTTCCAAAACTACACATATATTCTTCTTAGTAGATAAATGACATATGAAATTTAAAAATGATCAATAATTTCTTTATAAATAATATCCTCATTTTTTTATATCCAACCTATTCATAATGTGATTATGAATCTTCGTTTCCATAGATTTTATTTTTTTTTATCTACATAAAACGTGAAGGAAACACATGAGACACAATTGATATAAATATTTAAATCTCCTAAAAACTTTGAAATTTTAAAACCTCAAATTTCATAACAACCTGATTAACATGTATTTTAGGATCTAAATAATAAAAGATATTTATCTCAATAAAAATATTTATTAGTGTTGAAAAAAATGAATGCATTTTAGATTCATTGAGATCTCTCCATTAAATTGAAAATATTTTTCTTCATGATTAGAAGATAAAAAATTCCACATTTTGTATAAATAAAGTTTAAATGTGGTATTTTGATCATTAAATAATATCTCTTATATATCATATTATTTATTATTCTTTGTAAAATAATTCTTGAAATAATAATTTCACCCAATAAAAACTCTGAAAAATCACTATGTGTTTATTTTTACACAAATAAAATGACTGTTATATAACTAGAGTAATTGTTACATAGTGAAAATTATGTTTAAGATCCAATGATTCATATGAAAAATCAAAAATTATGGTCACGATGCCCATACCTATACAAAGTGATTCATGTGTATAAAACTTATAATGATCTTTATGTAGATTGATCTTAGGGTTACACAGAACATAATTCATATTTTTATATTGAAAATCATGTTTATATGGTAAAACATTATGGTTATAAAATTCATAATGATGTTATTCATAAAAAAGAAATTATCCTTATGCAACCAGTAGAATCATTCTTATGCACATGGTACTTTTCTATTTTTTCTCTTGAACTTACAAAATCCTAAATTATTCATTTATGTTTTCGAAGCATTTTAAAACACTTAAAAAACCTCTCAAACACTATAAATTACATGAAAACACTTTATTGATTTGGTTAGAAATAATGAGAAAAACAAAAAAGTATTCCATAATTCTTCCAAGACAAAGGGGTTCTTTAATAGGGACTAACATATGATCTATATGAAATATATTCAGTAATGATAATAAATTGTGGATCTCCCCTCTACTCATGAGAGAATATACACCAAAATATATCTCAAAAATGATTCCTCATCACTCAACTAAAATAGGCTCAAGCAATGGTTTTGGCACACCATAACATTCTCTCTGAATAAGAGATCGCTATTTTTGGGTAGAGTTATCAACTAGGCAATAGATACTGACAGTTTATTTAGAGAATATCTAGGTGAAATGACATAGGAAGTGAATAAAATATCATTATTGACCATTAAATGATGCATTCTTTAACTCACTTGTACTCCAAAAATATTTCCTTATAGTTTTGGGTCGACTAACAAGCAATAAAATACTTTCTAAAAAAAAGTTAGATTTCACCCCTAGGTCGATCTTCTAGATCTAATAACTAAACTCAATACACCCTTAGAATTTTTTTCCCAATTTCCAAACCAAATATTGTAAGAAAATTAAATCTCAACACTAACCCTAATATTTTAATAATACTAAAACCATTTTGAGAGAACCCAACCCAATTACACCCTTCCTGAGACTTCAATAAGCTGAGTGTTCCACCAAAATTCTACTTTCAATAGAGTAGGGGTTCATAACTATCTCTAAAAAGGCATAAAATACATGGAAGAAGTTATATTATAATAACATGTATCATATATGAATCATTGATATACAATACAAATCACTAAGACCATCATATAACTACATCAACAAAACTATATACAATTTGATTATGGGACATCAGTTCTAAGAATAATGCCAAAAATTAAAAGTATAGAAATGGAAATAAAAATGTATATGATAATAACCACTAGGTAAAAATGAATCTAGGTATATAATGAAACCACCTTTATATAGGTTCTCTTATAATAGACTCTATCTTCAATTATATCCACCATGATCTATCATCTGCTACTTTGTAATAGCTCTTATAACTCCACTAGCCCTACATCTATTAAGGCCATCTATAAATTACGCAACATATACATAGACACAAAATGTGTTAAAATGAATCTTGTTAAGAGGTTTGTATAAACATACCTATTAGGGTTCCCCAACAATACTAAATAAAGATAAACCAATAATTTATCTCAAACCTAATACGAGAGAATAAAAAATGTTATGCCAAAGGAACTAAAAATTATCTAAAGTAAATCCAACCATAAGAGACTAAAAAATCAAATCTTGAAATATTAGTTTCACCATGAATAATATCACATAAGAAAATATTGATACATAGGGTAGTGCATGTTCCAAAACACCTTAAATCTATAGTTTGACTATAAATCACAAATTGAAGGCAGCCATAAAGGGTCAAAAGACCTCTAGAATTCCAATGGAATCTACATGTTGATATTTCACATGTCACATGAATCCTAGTATACCAGAATTACATAAATTATATGACACCTTTATAGAACTATAATGGGGGTTGATCTCTATTCAGGTATGTCTGTTATAAGGCCCCAGCCTTAAACCTTACTTAATCTTGAGTTATTACAAGATTACACATTGATGATCTTTTCAGGTTTAGAGTTTTAGAGAATTAGATCATAAAACTTGCATTACATCCCACATATAAACAAAGTGGTTACATAAATATAGTATTCTTCTTTCCCATCAATTGAAACATATTTAAAATAAAACATGGATTCTTTCTTGACACTTCCTTGACACTATCATCATATCATGTACCTTTCCCTTGACCTGTGAAAAACATTTCAAAAAAAACTTGGGATGAGCATAAAAAGCTCAGTAAGGGATATAAAAATATGGAAAGGAAACATGGGTACATATATACATAAGAATGAAATCATACTTTACCCATAAAACATAAGCACTCTAACATACCTCATCAAATCATGAATAAATCATATAAATCATAAGACATAAAGGTAACTTGAGGCATTCATAACATTCTTACGTAGGGAGTAACCCTCTTGGTTACGTTTGGAATACCCATCACAGTATATTCCCTAAATCTCTTTGGAGAAACCTTAACGTTACACTCCTTCATGTTACCCAATGCATTGGAGAGCTATATCGGGCTCACCTGCCCTTAGTTTATCACGGAACCACCCGTCTTCATAATAATGCCCAAGAACCTCAACATAATCGTATCACATAAAACATGCATATAGGAAACACAACATTTCCACCTTTCAATCACAAGATATCAATACAACACATTGATATAAAAACATTATGAAAAACATTTTCAATACCAAAATAAAAGAAAAGTAAAACATGGTATTTATTTTTCTTTTAAAAAGAAGGTATGGCTTGTAGAGGAAGCAGAAACTCAAATAACGGTCACGGCGGCGGAGAAGTCGTTGTCGCCGCATACGTACGACAAAAACATTCCCTTTTGTCATTTAGTAAAACGCTTCGTATAAAAAAGATTCATTTTGGATAAACGTAAAAGTCAAAGGGGTTTATACACCGTATAAAATAAGGTTGTGTATAAAACAAAATATGCCTCAATGAAAGGAGATTGAGACGAAGTCCCATACCTCAGGTCCGACTTGACTCGATCATTCTTTAATGTCCTGAATAACAAACTTGAGTTAATTTCTACTTGCTTAAGAACATTTTTCAAGTTCATTATTCCTTTTATATCACTTATTTCCATGTCATTAACACTATGTAATTATTTAAGTTAATAACGGTCATTTTAACGATCATTGGTACTTGAGTCAAAAATAAACCCTTTATAATTACAAGTTGATCATGTATCCATTATATCCAAAATGGTATTCATGATGTAGATATCATATATATCATATATATCCAGTAAATGCATGCATTTATAATATTATATAACATTTAGAGGTAAGAAATGAAATGCACCGTTCATGGAGACGGTAAGTCGTACGTACGCATGAACGCTACTTTCATTTCTATTTCGTATTTTTATAGAATGGAATCATAATGATATAAAGGTATATTATAATTCCAGTGTAATATCATATATAATATCATAACTCCATCCTTTATATGTCCCACATATGGTATTAACGAATCAAATCACTTTGAGGGGGCGGTAGTCTGCACTTCCTTAAATGAAGATATCGTGTTTACCCATAATGGAAACCATAAAGGCATGACCAAAATGAAAAATACAGAAGCTTAAGCAAAACATAAACATATTATATATCATATATAAATATAGTGTCATCTTAATGGCCACCTTTTAAGGTGTTAAAAGAATGTTGAACAATCATCGTTTCGGGAGGCATAAATTCACCATCCACGGAAACAGTATGTCCTTTAACCATTAGATGTAGGTGTGTGTATGTGTAGCTCGAATCCGTATTATTACAACATACTAGTATATTTAGGATACTGTATTTGTTACAAAAGAAAAGAATAAAAATAGTTTAGGGGGTTGGAGAAGCAAAATCAAACAAAAGGACTCAAAAGAAGACATTTCCTTAAAATCGGGTAACTCCCTTTGGTTTGAGCTGAAAGGCTTCCTTGGGAAGACTTCTGCCCAAGGTGAGGCTTCAAGGAGTAAGAGAGGGAAGTGAATAGACAAAATGGGAAGGGGTTGGCCGATCCAAAGGCTTTTTATGTGTGGGTAAGGAGGTAGAGTTGGGGGCCTTTTATAAGAGGAGAGGAGGGGCACTCTTGGAAAGTAAAGATAAGTTACTTTATTTTAAAATTAGTTTCGGATTCAAAAGGTCCCACATTGATATAATTCAAGGATAAGGTGATAAGGGTTAGAAATACACCCATCCAATAGGTTTTGGCCATGTGTAGGTCTTAGATTTTACATTATCATTCCATTTTATTTAAATCGTTAAATAATGAGGTCATCACTGCATCATCATGATGTCATAAATAATTTAATTTATTTAAAGTCTAAAAATTATAAAAAAAATACTATGATGTAGGAAATACTTTTATCTTTCCAATGACTATTTATAATAAAAAATCTGATCTTTATAACCCCATGTAAAAATTGTTTTAGTAAAACATCTCATGTTTGTGTCATTTTTACTTTTACATTAAATAAAAAGTTATTTATGTCATTTCCCAACCAAATTGGCTCCATGGGGTCCCCAAGTTGACCCATGGATTGTCTTGGTCGGCCATGACACATCCAATAAGGGTAGGCGTGTTTCAAGCTCATCTCATTTTATTAAAGCATTATTTTTACCTTAAACTACACTAACTACCTCTAATCGCGATTAAAAACTTAATAAGTTACTATTCACCAAAAAATTATTATAATCACATTGAACCACATTTTACTTCTTAATGACAACCATGTATGTCAGATTTTTGAAATTCAAAACACAAAGATGGAAAAATTTCATTTAAACGAAAAATCAGTTTTTATAAGTACCACTTAGTGGTTTCACTATTCATCAAAAATTGAAGTTTTTCAGAAAATTACCAAAAATTCACCCTAAGCTATATTTGATACTCCGAATTCAAAAATGAAGTATATTTTACAAAATTCAAAACATATAAGTAAGGTTAATTAATTTAATAATTAATTCCCGCTGTCATGACAAATAGCGTGTTTTTATGAAACAATAAGTATCAAAAGATTGACACCAGTTTAAGTCCAATTTCAAAGTGAAATTGATTCCAATGACCACCATTAGATTAAATGGTAAAAATGTATTCTAATTTCACATCAAAACCAATTCAAAAGATAATATAATCATATAAATAAATTAGATTAAAAAACAGTTTTGATGTAAAATGCAGTATTTTTCACTATTCATAAAAAAATGAACATTGTCAGAAAAATACAAAAAATTCACACAAAGTAAATTTTGATGTCCCAATCATACAGAATAAGTTTATTTTGACAAACATTGCTTATATAATTGTCAAAAGATAGATTTAAAAAGGGTTTTCCATCAAAAGGCAGTAAAACAATCTTTTAAGAATATTAGTGTATTCCATGCATAAGATTGTATTTATTTTCATTTTAAACCTCTAAAACACTATCTAATTAATTAATAGACATAGATAAAAATATCTATTATTCATTAATTACTTGGGATGTTACATCCTTCCCCACTTTAGAAAATTGCGTCCCCGAAATTTATTTACTTATCGAATAAATGGGGGTACTTATCCCTCATTGCATTTTCAGATTCCCATGTTGCCTCTTCCATCATGTGGTTTTTCCACAAAACCTTTACCTGATTAATCACCTTATTCCATAACACTTTCTCCCTGTGGTCAAGAATCTGGACCGGTTGTTCCTCATAATATAGGTTGTCTTCCAGCTAAACTACCTCTGGACTCAAAACATGTGATGGATCTGGCATATACTTTCTCAACATCGAAATGTGAAAAACATTGTGTACCTGAGATAAACTCGGAGGTAAAGCCACCCGGTATGCAACTGATCCAAATCTCTCCAGAATTTCATATGGTCCAATGAACCTTGGACTCAGCTTTCCTTTCTTACCAAATCGCATCACACTTTTCCATGGTGAGACTTTGAGAAAAACAAGATCACCTACCTCAAAAGTTAGATCCTTCCTCCTTTTGTCTGCATAACTCTTCTGCCTACTCTGAGCTGTTCTCATGTGATTCTGAATCAGCTGAACTTTTTCTGCCATCTCTTCTACCAATTCTGGTCCCATCAACTTCCTTTCACCCACTTCATCCCAGAAAGCTGGAGTTCGACACCGCTTCCCATATAATGCCTGAAATGGTGCCATCTGTATACTGGAATGAAAACTGTTATTATATGAAAATTCTACCAAAGAAAGATGTTGGTCCCAACTTCCCTGATAATCCATAGAGAAAGAACGTAGCATATCCTCCAATGTCTGAATTGTTCGTTCTGACTGCCCATCTGATTGAGGATGAAAAGTTGTACTAAAATTTAATTCAGTATCCAACGACTTCTGAAGGCCTTTCCAAAAGTTAGAAGTGAACCTGTGATCACGATTAGATACAATGGAGAGAGGAACTCCATGTAACCTGACTATCTCTTTAAGATACAAACGGGAAAGTTGATCTAGGGAAAAAGTATCTCGTATAGCAAGGAAATGAGCAGATTTAGTCAAGCGATCAACAATAACCCAGATTGCATTATAACCTCGAGATGTCTTCGGTAATCCCACAAAAAAGTCCATGGATATATTCTCCCATTTCCACTCTGGCACTGGTAATGGCTGAAGCATCCCTTTCGGTACATGCCACTCTGCTTTAACCTATTGACATGTCAAACACTTCACAGTAAAATCAGCAATATCTCTTTTCATTCCATCCCACCAATAATACTCCCGAAGATCTTTGTACATCTTAGTACTACCAGGATGAACTGAAAACAGAGAACTATGAGCTTCACATAACAACTCTCTCTTCAACTGTGAATCACAAGGCACACACAATCTCTTCACAAATCTCAAAACGCAATCACTATCAATGATGAATTCAGGCAACTTACCTTTCTGAACCAGCTCTACCTTTTTCTGAAACTCATTGTCTTGCTTCTGTGCTTGCTTGATTCTATCTGATAGAGATGATCTCACTGATACCTGAAACAAAACAGAAGAACTTCCTGCACCAACAACTTCTATGCCAAAGTTCATCAAATATTTAACCAAAGGATCACGTTCCAAATGCAACATTGCTAATGAAGCATTACTTTTTCGACTCAAAGCATCAACCACTTTATTTGCTTTTCCCGGATGGTAATGAATTTTACAATCATAATTCTTGATTAATTCTAGCCATCTCTTTTGTCTCATGTTCAATTCTTTCTGAGTGAATATATACTTTAAACTTTTGTGATCGGTATATATTTCACACTTTACTCCATACAAATGATGCCTCCAAATTTTTAAAGCAAAAACAACAGCAGCTAATTCCAAATCATGTGTAGGGTAATTTACCTCATGATTTTTCAACTGTCGTGAAGCATAAACAATTACCTAATCATTCTGCATTAGGACGCAACCATGTCTTTTCAATGAAGCATCACTGTATATAACAAACTCACCATTCCTGGAAGGTAGTTCCAAAACTGTATCATTCACAAATCTTCTTTTCAATTCTTGAAAACAATCATCACATTCTTTTGTCCAGATAAATTTAACACCCTTCTGAGTTAGCTTAGTCATTGGACTAGATAACCGTGAAAAATATCTAACAAACCTTCGGTAATAGCCTGACAAACCAAGGAAGCTACGAATCTCAGTTACATTTGTGGGTCTTGGCCAGTCTTCCACAACTTTTGTTTTTGCAGGATCAACAGTTATCCCCTCATTAGAAACAATGTGACCAAGGAAAGAAATTTGTTGCAACCAAAACTCACACTTTCTGAATTTCCCATACAATTTCTTTTCGTTTAAGGTTTGCAAGATAACCCTTAAATGTCTTTCATGCTCTTCTTTACTTTTAGAAAACACCAAAATATCATCAATAAAAACCACCACAAACTTATCCAATAACTCATGGAAAATTCTATTCATTAAGTCCATGAATACAGCAGTTGCATTGGTTAGCCCAAAAGGCATTACTACAAATTCATAGTGGCCATATCTTGTACGGAACGCGGTCTTCAGAACATCTTCTTCCTTTACCTTCAGCTGATGGTACCCCGATCTCAAGTCAATCTTTGAAAATTACTGAGCTCCCTAGAGCTGATCAAACAAATCATCGATACGAGGAAAATGATATTTGTTCTTAACAGTGATATTATTCAAGTCTCTATAATCAATGCAAAGTCTCATTGAACCATCTTTCTTTTTAACAAACAAGACAGGAGCACCCCATGGTGATGTGCTAGGTTGAATGGAACTTTTCTCTAATAAATCATGTAATTTCTCCTTCAACTCTAAAAGTTCAATTTGATCCATTTGATAAGGGGGTTTTGAAATTGTCTTAGCATTAAGAACTAAGTCAACAGTAAACTCAACTTCCCGATCTAGTATTATTCCAGGCAACTCATCAGGAAAAACATCAGGATACTCATTTACCACGGGCACATCATTAATCTGAATAGTTCCTTTATTTTCAACGATGTGTGCAATGTAACATTCATTTCCATCTTTTACAAGTTTCTCAGCCTCTTGATAAGTTATCAACAGTAAGGGTTCATTCTTGTACACAAACTGAAAGTTTTTATGAAAAGAAACTTCTTTAGCTCTACAGTCAATCTTAGCATGGTAAATAGAGAGCCAATCCATACCCAGGATAATATCAAACTCTACTAGAGGTAGAACAATAAGGTTTGAAAGTAGGTTCTTTCCACAGATAAGGATAGGATGATTCTTATAAATTCTTTTTGCCTCAACATTCCCCCCAGGTGTTTTTACCAAAAGTTCAGGAGTCATTTCTCGAGATGGTATTCCCATTTTACTAGAAAAGGTTTCAAAGATGAAATAATGTGTAGACCCCGAATCAAACAACACACTGGCATAATCTGAAAAAACAAACAAAGTACCTAATACAACTTCATTTGATGGCCCTACATCTGCTAAAGTAGTTTCAAAGGATTTCACCACCCTCTTTTACTTTTATTCTAACTGCTTCCCATCACTCAAGATCTTTTTCGGACACTCGTTTGCATAGTGACCCATCTCATTGCACTTATAACATTTCACTAACTGTAAATCAAATTTGTTCTTACCTTCACCTTGATCCTTTTCAGTGCAATCACGAGCCTTATGTCCCATATTACCACATCAGTAGCACTTACCAGAATTCAGAAGACATTCCCCAGCATGCCTTTTGCCACATTTATCACAAATTGGAAACTTAGTTTTCTTACCATCAGACTTTTTTGAATAATTCTTCCCTTTCTCCTGCCACCTCGGTCTCTTCTTCTGTTGGTTGTTATAGAACACTTGATCATCGGAAAACTCCATTTACACCTTCTCAGCACATCAAAAAAGCTTTTCATAACATTTAAACTCACGAGAAGCTAATGCCCTTCGATATTTTGGCTTTAATCCTGAGTAAAAACGATTGATTTTACTATCAAGGTCTCGAATAAAATTTGGAGCATACCTTGCCAATCGAGTGAACCTTTCTTCATAGGTGGCCACTGAGTCTTCCTCTTGCCTCAATTCCAAGAATTGATTTTCCATCCTAAGTCGAACAGCCTTAGGAAAATACTTCTCAAGAAACATACCTTTGAATTCATCCCAGTCAAGAGCATCAATCTCATCGGTGTCCCTGATATTTTTAACCATAGACCACCACTGATCTGCCTCACCCTCCAAATGGTAAATAGCAAGACTAACCTTTTGATTGTATGAACACCCCATGACATCGAAAATCTTCTCCAGTGCTTTAATCCACCCTTCAGCTAACACAGGGTCAGATGATCCTCTGAATGATGGGGGATGTTGCCTCATGAAATGTTCCACCACTGACATGTTCCTCTGCGGTTGATCTGGCTGATCTCGTGCATGGATACCACCACCATTTATCGCTTGAGTCAATTGCACCATTACTGCAACAAACTGTTCAGTTAATATTCCGACCATCTCAGGATGCTGATTCGGAAGGTTATTTCCTTCTGCATGCCTTCCTAGCACTGCTTCCCTATTTCCTCTGCGGAAAACCATTCTGAACAAACATGTCATAGATGAAGCAACATGGTAATCTTCAAATACTATATCACTTCAATTTGACCATAAAAAAAATATTTTCGGATAATCATTTAATATAATTCTAACTCCTAAAGTTATCTAAACCGACCTTTGATACCAACTATAAGGCCCCAGCCTTAAACCTTACTTAATCTTGAGTTATTGCAAGATTACACATTGAGGATCCTTTCGAGTTTAGAGTTTTAGAGAATTAGATCATAAAACTTGCATTACATTCCACATATAAACAAAGTGGTAACATAAAGATAGTATTCTTCTTTCCCATCAGTGGAAACATATTTAAAATAAAACATGGATTCATTCTTGACACTTCCGTGACACTATCATCATATCACGTACCTTTCCCTTGACCTGTGAAAAACATTTCAAAAAAAAACTTGGGATGTTCATAAAAAGCTCAGTAAGGGATATAAAAATATGGAAAGGAAACATGGGTACATATATATATAAGAATGAAATCATACTTTACCCATAAAACATAAGCACTCTAACATACCTCATCAAATCATGAATAAATCATAGAAATCATAAGACATAAAGGTAACTTGAGGCATTCATAACATTCTTACGTAGGGAGTAACCCTCTTGGTTACGTTTGGAATACCCATCATAGTATATTTCCTAAATCTCTTCAGAGAAACCTTAACGTTACACTCCTTCGCATTACCCAATGCATTGGAGAGCTATATCAGGCTCACCCGCCCTTAGTTTATCATGGAACCACCCGTCTTCATAATAATGCCGAAGAACCTCAACATAATCGTATCACATAAAACTTGCATATAGGAAACATAACATTTCCACCTTTCAATCACAAGATATCAATACAACACATTGATATAAAAACATTATGAAAACCATTTTCAATACCAAAATAAAAGAAAAGTAAAACATGGTATTTATTTTTCTTTTAAAAAGAGGGTATGGCTTGTAGAGGAAGCAGAAACTCAAATAACGTTCACGGCGGCGGAGAAGTCGTTGTCGCCACATACGTACGACAAAAACATTCCCTTTTGTCGTTTAGTAAAATGCTTCATATAAAAAAGATTCCTTTTGTATAAATGTAAAAGTCAAAGGGGTTTATACACCGTATAAAAGAAGGCTGTGTATAAAACAAAATATGCCTCAATGAAAGGATATTGAGACGAAGTCCCATACCTCGGGTCTGACTTGACTCGATCGTTCTTTAATGTCCTGAATAATAAACTCGAGTTAATTTATACTTGCTTAAGAACCTTTTTCAAGTTCATTATTCCTTTTATATCACTTATTTCCATGTCATTAACACTATGTAATTATTTAAGTTAATAACGGTCGTTTTAACGATCATTGGTACTTGAGTAAAAAATAAACCCTTTATAATTACAAGTTGTTCATGTATCCATTATATATAGAATGGTATTCATGATGTAGATATCATATATATCATATATATCCAGTACATTCATGCATTTATAATATTATATAACATTTAGAGGTAAGAAATGAAATGCACCGTTCATGGAGACGGTAAGCCGTACGTACGCATGAACGCTACTTTCATTTCTATTTCGTATTTTTATAGAATGGAATCATAATGATATAAAAGTATATTATAATTCCAGTGTAATATCATATATAATATCATAACTCCATCCTTTATACATCCCAGATATGGTATTAACGAATCAAATCACTTTGAGGGGGCGGTAGTCCGCACTTCCTTAAATTAAGATATCATGTTTACCCATAATGGAAACCATAAAGGTATGACCAAAATGAAAAATACAGAAGATTAAGGAAAACATAAACATATTATATATCATATATAAATATAGTGTCATCTTAATGGCCACCTTTTAATGTGTTAAAAGAATGTTGAACAATCATCGTTTCGGGAGGCATAAATTCCCCATCCACGGAAACAGTATGTCCTTTAACCATTAGATGTAGGTGTGTGTAAGTGTAGCTCGAATCCATCTTATAACAACATCCTAGTATATTTAGGATACTGGAGTTGTTACAATAGAAAATAATAAAAAGATTTTAGGGGGTTGGAGAAGCAAAATCAAACAAAAGGACTCAAAAGAAGACATTACCTTAAAATCAGGTAACTCCCTTTGGTTTGAGCTCAAAGGCTTCCTTGGGAAGACTTCTGCCCAAAGTGAGGCTTCAAGGAGTAATAGAGGGAAGTTTAGAGACAAAATGGGCAGGGTTTGGCCGAGCCAAAGGCTTTGGAATGGGTCAGGAGGTAGAGGTGGGGGCCTTTTATAAGAGGAGAGGAGGGGCACTCTTGGAAAGTAAAGATAAGTTACTTTATTTTAAAATTAGTTTCGGATTAAAAAGGTACCACATTGATATAATTAAAGGATAAGGTGATACAGGTTCGAAATCCACCCATCCAATAGGTTTTGTCCATGTGTAGGTCTTAGATTTTACATTATCATTCCATTTTATTTAAATCGTTAAATAATGAGGTCATCGCTGCATCATCATGATGTCATAAATAATTTAATTTATTTAAAGTCTAAAAAGTAAAAAAAAATACTATGATGTAGGAAATCTTTTTATCTTTCCAATTAATATTTATAATCAAAAATCGGATCTTTATAAACCCATGTAAAAATTGTTTTAGTAAAACATCTCATGTTTGTGTCATTTTTACTTTTACATTAAATAAAAAGTTATTTATGTCATTTCCCAACCAAAGTGGCTCCATGGGGTCCCCAAGTTGACCCATGGATTGTCTTGGTCGACCATGACACATCCAATAAGGGTAGGACATGTGTCAAGCTCGTCTCATTTTATTAAAGCATTATTTTTACCTTAAACTACACTAATTACCTCTACTCGCGATTAAAAACTTAATAAGTTACTATTCACAAAAAAAATTATTATAATCTCATTGAACCACATTTTACTTCTTAATGAAAACCATGTATGTAGTATTTTTGAAATTCAAATCACAAAGATGGCAAAATTTCATTTAAACGAAAAATCAGTTTTTATAAGTACCACTTAGTGGTTTCACTATTCATCAAAAATTGAAGTTTTTCAGAAAATTACCAAAAATTCACCCTAAGATATATTTGATACGCCGAATTCAAAAATGAAGTCTATTTTACAAAATTCAAAACATATAATTCAGATTAGTTAATTTAATAATTAATTCCCGCTGTCATGACAAATAGCGTGTTTTTATGAAACAATAAGTATCAAAAGATTGACACAAGTTTAAGTCTAATTTCAAAGTGAAATTGATTCCAATGACCACCATTGGATTAAATGGTAAAAATATATTCTAATTTCACTTCAAAACCAACTCAAAAGATAATCTAATCATATAAATAAATTAGATTAAAAAGCAGATTTGATGTAAAATGCATTATTTTTCACTATTCATAAAAAAATGAACATTGTCAGAAAAATACCAAAAATTCACACAAAGCAAATTTTGATGTCCCAATCATACAGAATAAGTTTATTTTGACAAACATAGCTTATAAAATTGTCAAAAGATAGATTTAAAAAGGGTTTTCCATCAAAAGGTAGTAAAACAATCTTTTAAGAATATTAGTGTATTCCATGCATAAGATTGTATTTATTTTCATTTTAAGCCTCTAAAACACTATCTAATTAATTAATAGACATAGATAAAAATATCTATTATTCATTACTTACTTGGGATTTTACATCTGTATTGATTGATAGTGTACTTGACTCCTGTGGAGGATCGTGTCGTGGTATATAGGGGAGTTCCGATTCCACTGATGAAGGAACATCTGCTAACATATAAGGCAGTATTGAATACATTGATGGTGTTCCTTTCTATTTTATACATTAGAGTTCCTAAGATCCATCATCATATAGGGGATCACACCCTATTATGTGTGTTTCTCTAGGGTATTACATAAAAACCCATACATCGAAGACCGAAATCTGAGACACTGAGGTGTAATAACTCCATCATTATTCCAAGAATCCCACCCACCTATCAAAATCTCTCTAGTAGAGCTAAGATCCCCAAATAATGAAAATCATAATATAAATAGTCTCCATTGACTAAGGGAATTATTTTTCTCAATGTGAGAATATACTTAGAATTTACTTTTTATATTCTCAAATCTATCTCTAGGGATATAAATCATGAGAAATTATTAAAATATCCCAATATATGGAATTGAAAATAGGTTATACAGCATATAGGCATCTCAGGAAATGATATATTCATGATAACATCATAATACTCATATGAATTCCAAAAATATGGTGTGTTAATTAGGGTTTAAAATGGGTTTAGTTATGAGGTAGATGATTTAATTTGAAAAAACATTGATGGAATTCAAAAATTCTCATAAACATTATACAAAACATGTCATAAAGGATGTACTGGGTGTGTATAATACTCGGGATGGTTGGATAAGTTTTCTGCCACCCAATATGTGTCATGACCCAAAGCACACAACTTGTACACAAGGTACATAGTGCGTGGAGAAAAACAGACTGGCCAGAGTGCTCATTCGGTACATGATGAGTGTCCCCACTAGTTTTATGTAGATAGATACAGAAAAAGTGATTCAAGCCACTTGGATTGGACTTGTTCACATGAATACATAGTGATACACTTTATCCAATTCTATATAGTGTGTGAATAATAGTCTTTTATCTTGTAGTATTTAAAACAATTTATTCATTCAATCTGATTAAAACAACATGTCACAAACCATGTATTTTAATCACAAATGTAATTTTTGATTTATTGATATGTGGAGATTGAATTTTGTAATATACACGGCTTATGTGCATAGACTACAAGATGTGTGGTTGAAAATATACAGAACTCCACCTTATCATTACAAATTCCACTATCACCTCTACCACTATCTTCTCCACCATAATCAGTTAACCCCAATACCTAAGGACCCCCATCATATCTGGTGAGGATTTTTTCCATGCATCAATCACCATCCAGTCAATTACTGACCCCTTATTATTTGAATCACATCCAAAATTGTTATGTCTTAATTTCCATATATCCCATCCCATAAATAATTGGTCAACCTATTTATTAATATCACTATATCATGATCAAAAAATCAAAAGAATGATAGAAATAAAATAATAGAGTATGTATTGACCAATATAATAATAAAACCCCCATAGAAGGGATCACATTTGGGATTGTCACATAATGAAAGTAACAGACTTGAATAATGAGATTTTTCATGATAGAAAATATATAAAAGCAATAATTTAATAATTCTTTGATTTATCAGTAAATAAATATAATCGATGATAAATATTATTCATTGAATTCAAAACCATGAAAAAACAACATTATGGTAATAATTTTAAATAATACCCATTATAAAATCATTTAAGAATATTTACGTTTCATAATCATTTTCTACCCATACTAGAAAATAAATAACTAAATAATTAAGCTTGATGGAGTAAATAATAAAATAATATAATCAAAATATAATATCATTTCTATTATACATTGAGAAAATTAATTAATGATTTATTTAATCAAATTTCATTTAAAACTTCATTCTTCTCATATTATAAAAATATAAAAAAACATATATACCCAAAATGAATACATATTAGGAAATATGAAAGTATTCTTTGTGGATTCCTTGAGAAAAATTGAATAAATTATTTAATTATTATTATATTTTTCAATCTATTATTATACTTTTCTTCTCATATAAACATGTTTATCATAGAAAAAAAAAATTCAGAATAAATGTTTTAAAAATTAATAATTCTTCCTTTGATAAAAATATAAAACCATTGCTGAGGGAAAGATAATAAATTGAGTATTCACCCATTTAATAGTTTTATTGAGTTTTCCATTGAAAATAGAAATTGATTAAATTTACAAAAAATATTTGAAACTTAATCATATTTTAACGCCTTCTTGATTTTTTTAATTTTTTCTATATAAATTTTATGTGAATTGATCAGGAGAGGGAGGGGGGTAAATTACACAACATTAAAGAGGTGATAAATACATAATATGTTCTTACTAGATGGAAAATTTCTAATACATGATGATCATGTTATGTTACATGATCATTATTTTCACCATAATCTTGAAGAAAATAAAGATCACAAAGACATGTTCTTAATTTTATAGAAAGAAAATGTGAGATTTATCTAAGGTGCTTTTACACCAATAGAGAGGCGAGTAAGAGGAGGAGAAATCCTTTTTGAATTCATAATGATGGAATTCCTTTCATAATTCCCAATAGTTAGATTCCATGAATTGGATAGGGGAATAAAATATTTCCTTTCTTAAACTGCCATCATAAATCCCCATAAGTCACACTTTAATTTCCTTATATAAATATATTAATCAGATCCATATATAATGACTAAAACCTTCAAATAACATTAGGTTATAAAATTATCCATGCCACATCACCTCCACAATGGAAAGTAGCAACCACATTACTAAGACATGACATCTCTACATCCCTATACACAATAAAAAAAATAAGATTTTTTAATTTAATTGTAAAGTACACAATATACATTAACTAAGGGTTTAAAAGATGTACCATGAAAATTATACTTCAAAAAGGAAACAATCCTTTTCTCAGAGTCAACCACAGTGTTAGAAATTTTATTCATGACAATATTTAGGAGTTCTAAAATGTTTTCACTTGCATTATTAGTATTTATTTATTTTTAAAATATAAAATATCTCCTTTAATTAAAATTATCATGAAATTAGACCAAATTTATAGCAAATTGTAAAAATTTCATTCGAGGTTCAGTGGAACCACTATAAATTTTTTGAGGAAAAAAACTATATTCAATTTAATGTTTTATCCTCTTTAAGGAACCAATCCCATGAAAGTCAAAAAATAATGAAGTTTCACTTGTAAAAAACTGGGATAGTCACAAGGGGCTATGTGAGGGATACCCTGAGGAAGATCTATAGATCAATTGACTATATATTTGTTGATCGTGATATCTATATTTAAGGGTATATTCACTATCGGACCATATTGAAAACCTATGTAGCAGTATATTTTCTCATTATTACCATAAGTAGGACCTCCATGGTCTGAATTTGTATAGCCTTGTGGAGAAATTATATGATAAGTTATCTAGGAAGGAAAATTAAAATTGATTTATCTATAAAAGTACAGGTGGGTAACAATATTTTTTGTTACTATCCCTAGTTTAGGAGGGATGTATTGAAGAGGTCACAAGTGGATTCCTTGATTGGATATGATGCTTCCTTCCAATTGTAACTTGGAATCATTCATTGGTTTCCGTAGAGATATACCTACAGAATATTAGAAAATTTGTATCCCTAATGGTAGTATTATTTATTAATCCTTAATAATTGATTTCCCTTGGCGGTCCCTCCTATTGGTCTCCCTAGTTCGTACAAATAGTGTAAGGTTAGCTTCTTCTAAGACCTCCTGAGGGGTTAAGGCTAAACAGTAGTGGTGACAGTCATGGTTGATGAGATCCATCATATGAGGCCCCTAGGTGTCCATTATAATATAAGGTATTTCCACCTACTATTCTAAAAGATAATAGAATTAGGTATTGAATCACTTTTGTGATAGACTCCCAATAATGTTTAATGTGGTGATGGGGGTTACCTACCCCATAAAAGCTTTTTATTAATGTGACTTCCAACATGGATTCAGATCATTGAGACTAGTATGTTCTATCTCTAATGTTTAAATAATTCCCTAATAGATATATTATTGTAATAAGGAATTTAACACCGATAATTAGAGGTGATAAATGAATAAGAACAGAAGTCGAGATTTTAGATTCGTGATAGTAATGACAACCAAATTATAAATTTTTGGGGTTATTGGTTGTAAATGAACATCCCACAATTTGTTTGGTGGATTCCCCTAGCATGGATGGGGAATTTTATGTATTTTAATGTGTTTATATATAATTAAATTTGGATCTTGTGCAATAATGGATATGATATAAAACAAAAATAAATAACCCATCAATATTGTATCACAAATTGAACTTCATGGTCAATTGATCTCTTTCATGGGAAAAAGAATTCACATTAAAATCACCATTTTTGTTTTATGGTACTCCTACATTTGCATTTTTATGGGGCCAATTTTCAAAGTAGTGTGGTTTATAAGGTGAGTTAACTATTCTTAGGGTGTTTTTCATCAAAATTGAGAGGATGGGTGGTTGATACATCCTATGAAGGAGTGTATTTTCTAGTCCAAGAATCTCTTAGATATTTAAGGAATTTTCATAAATTCCTTGCAAGTAACTATAATAGCTACCCTTATAGTGAAATTGATCTCTTGATACTTTTTATTCATGGAGAACATGTATCATAGGTTCTCTGTACTTTTGTGCATTCAATGATTAGTTAAATTTTTATTTAATGATTTATAGTTATAAATAATGGAATTTATATAATTCCATGGAGGTGATATGCATTTTGTAGTTGGGAACAAAACCATGATAGGGGATTTATATATATCCCTATGAATGAAATCATAACCCAAATATTTTATTTTAATTTAATGAAGCACATTGTATAATTTATGATAGGGGATTTATATTATCCATTATAGAGTGTTTATTATTCAAAATAAACTCATAGAATAAAATTTATATGGTTTTTTATGAAATTTTAAACCATATCTCTTAGTTTTAATCTTATTGTTTACTCTTTCAACGATTTTTGTGGTGAAAAAATTCTACTAATGTAATTATTCATAATGAACAAAAATGATATTGAAATTATTAGAAAAAATTGAACCTATTAATTAAAAAATAAAATTCATTTTACCATATTCAATTTCTTGAAGTGTTAAAATTAATTTTAATATAAATATGCAAACCAGAATGAAAATAGTTTTTAGAAAATTTTCCTTTTAATAATTTTTTTTAACAAAATCTATTATAATTATTATTAATATTAAAAATATTGTAGTTTTTTAGTAAATGGGACTAATTATACTTTAAAAACAATTCAAAATAGTATTTTATATTTCAGATACCTGAAAATAAATGAAAACTTTAATCAAAATACATATTTTTCACTATTAACTAAAAATCAACCTATTAAAAAAACTCCAAAAACGTCACCCTATAATAAATTATTTATGATTATTAAAAAAGTTAAGTAATTTTATAATATTAAAATCATAAAATCATGAAAGTTAACTTTAAAATAAAACCATGTAAGACTTGGGAAACAATTCAGTTAAACAAAACTATTTCTTTTTCAATTAATAAATTACACAAAATTATTTAAAATACTATGATGAATATGAATCCATAAAATGAAGAATTTTAACTAATAATATTGGTTTATATCTATTAACACCTTGGTTTTCACATACCCCCTTATGAAATTACAACCTCACTATTTTATTCACTACTTAAATGTTATGGTATTTCTCCTCTAAATCTCTTTCTGATTCTCATGTTGCTTCCTAAATAACTTTATTCTTCCATAAAACCATAATATAGTTAGTTATATAATATCCTAATATATTCTCTCTTAAATCCAAAAAATATAACCATTTTTTATAGAAATTATTCTCCTCCAACTATACCACCTTAGGTATCAAAACCTAAGATGCATCAGGTATATATTTCCTTAGCCATGAAATTTGAAACATATCATGTACCAAAGATAAACTCAGATATATGTATAATCTCTAAGAACCTGATCCCACATTTTCCAAAATTTCACAATGTCCAATAAACCAAGGACTTTTAACTCTCTATTTACCAAGAAAAATAACTCTTTTCAAAGGAGATAATTTTAGAAAAATACGATCTTCTACCTATAACCATATTTCAATCCTTCAGTTATCAACAAAATGATTCATCTTAATTTAAGATTTCATTATATGGTACTGAATTATCATTACCTTATTATCTATCTCTTCTACCATCATGATTCCCAAGAAATTACTTTCATCAGGTGTGTCCCAAAATGATGGTGTTCGACACCACCATCCATGTAATTTTTCAAAAGGTTTCATTTACATACTAGAATGAAAGATATTATTAGAATAAAATTCCACCAACTAAAGTTATTGATCCCAACTTCCCTGATTATCTAATAATATATCCTAAAATATATCTTTCAAAGTCTAATTTATTTACAATGACTTTATATCAGATTGATGATGAAAAGTTGTATTGAAATTTAATTCACTACAGAATTACATTTTAAGTCCCTTAAAAAACAAAATGTAAATCTACGATTATAGTAAGATACAATTGCGTTGAAACTCCATGTAGAATAATTATCTCATTAGATTAAATTTAATCTTTTTATTCAAATAAATAGTATCTTGGATAATAAAAAAATGTTCATATTTATTCAATTTCTCCAGAATAACTGAAGTCACTTTTTACTTCGAGATGTATTTGGTAATCTAACTATGAAATATAGGGATATATAATAACATTTCCATTTAGTAACTGGTAAATGAGGAAGCATCTCTTTTAGTAGTTTTTTTATCTTTAACCTATTAAAAACTAAAAAAAATTATAATCAATTTAGCAATATCTTTTTCCATTCCTTCCCACTAGTAATATTCTTAAAGCTATCTATACATATTAGTTTTTTTGGTTGAATAGAAAATAGAGAGCTATGAGATTCACTAAACAATTAATTCTTTAACAGGGAATCACTAAAAAATTTAAACCTTTAACCAAATATGGTAACCCCATGTTTTACCATGTCAAATTTTAGAAAATTATACTTCTTAACAAACTACACTCTTTTTTATAGACAACTTTCTTCCTTCTGAGCATGTTTAATTTTTTCTGACAAAGATGACTACACTGATTTCTGAACCAAAGGATATGGATTTATATCATGAACAATTTCTAGGAAAAATTTCCTCAAACCATTAATCAAATGACCATGTTAAAAATGTAACATGGTTAATGATACATTATCTTTTTGAATCAAGGAATCAACTACCTTGTTTTAATTACATGAAAAATAGTGGATCATGAAATATTAATCATTTTTCAGTTCTAAAAATATTCTCTACCACAAATTAAATTATTTTTTAGTAAATATACACTTTAAACTTTTATATACAATATATATTACACATTTTACACCATGTAAAATATGTATAATGTTTTTTAAGAAATTGTGACTGCAAGATCAAGATCATGTGTAGCTTAATTATACTCATGTATTTTTTATTAAAATGAAGCATATATATAGTTACATGATCTTATCATAACAAATGACAACCAAGTCCTTTCAAAGAAGGATCACTATAAATAAAATATTCATAATTTATTATTGACAAGGCTAACACTGTATCATTAACCTGTCTTTTTTTTAATTCCGAAAAACATTCATCACATTTGTTTATCTAGATGAATTTAACTAATTTTAGAGTTAACTACTATAACATGATATATTACTCTAACATTTATTAGAATTATATGTTTTGGGGTAATTTAATTTTTTTTTAAATTTTTTCACTAAGATTTATTTTTGGAATTTTTTCTTCATACATTTGATTTGGGGCATATGATTTATGAGTAATCATTGGGGAAGTTTCCGATTTATTTTGAATTTTATTGGTTTAACATGAATGTATAAGCCATAGTCTTGGTGAATCCTAGTAGTAAGCATGTAGTTATTCTTTTCCTTTAGTTTTACTAGTGTATATCTTGTGGAGGGCTAGCAAACTGGGCAATAAGTGTGTGATATGGAAATGTGTTTAGGAAGTGTCGTTCGACTTGGTCAATGCATGGGTTGATGAACCATGTGATTTTCTTAGGAGAAACGATGTAAATAAATTTAGAATAGGTTATTCCAATTGTAGGGTTAGAATTCGGATTACCACATCATGAAGACTAACCATGTGAGTTTTCCAGATACACTTAAAAGTGAATTTGTGATTTTTTTTCCATCATGAATTTAAGAGCCATAATGGATTATTCCTCTCTCCTTCTCATTAATCCAATTCATGAAAACAGTTGGAGTGGGTCCCCCTTTTATTAACTTGTGTTTTGAGGACTTACAATCCTTATTCCATCATGTTATTTTGGTAATATATTCTCTTTTCTCTTGGTTTCCACATCCCTTCCTCCCCTATACCATTTTTCCTTTGAGTATACAGTCTCTTAGAAACCCTATAGATTATTATGTTCTTATTAGGTGATTGAGATGTTTCCTTAATGGGGTTTTTTGTTATTTAGGGATTAATGAGGATCCCTTGATTCTTATTAGAGAGTTTACTATCATAAGAAATGACTTTCATCTTGGTGGTCAGTGAACTAAGGTACGTTATTTTTTGAGATTTCTTAAATTGACATTACATTGTATGTTTTATAGTATAAAATAACCCATCTGATAAATTAAATCCATTTATATTGTATTAGTTAGATTTTAAAATAGGTTCAATTAGGGTTTCCCCTTGTTAAAATTGGTTGTAATTTCATGTGTTTCTAGAAATTCATAGTATTATTAAATTGTTTAAGTATTTTTTCTAAAAAAATATAACAATCACGGTGATTTGACCCTGTTTGGGTTGTGAAATGAAATGAGAAGTGTGGTTTTGAAATAGAGGTACTTTTTATTGATAATTTTATTGGTGGATTAAAAAAATAAAAAATTTAGAAATTGTTGACATAATTTTTAAATAGAGTGTGATGTTTTAAATGATTTAACACTTTTCAGCCATGACATGAATTTCATATGGGTATTTTAAAATCCTTTGGAGTTTTAATGGTAGATATTTTGATTCATGAAATCATTGTACCAGATAGTTTTGAGTGAGTTATTTTGTAATATTCTTTTTAAATGTATTTAAAGGGAATTATTTTAATGAATGGTTTAGAGTGAGACTTTAACAATTAAAAGTAGATTTCAGATTTTGAGTCTTTTTCTAGAGGATCAATTGGAACTCCAGATGATTTCCAAATGGTTAATATGTGTTTGAAAACCTCTTGACCCCCTTATTGAATTATAACTCCAACGTTAATATTTCTTATTATGTGATGTGCTTTGTGGAATTAGGGGAATGTTGTATATTCCATGTGTTTTTGAATGAAATTTAATGGGGATGTTTATTGAAATGGTGTAAAAGGTGAGGTGGGAATTATTTATTTGATATATTTATCCATGTGATTCATCACATCTATTTGATATATGACATGGGAGTCCTATTAGACTAATTAGAGTACTATACAAGAGAAATAATTATCTTAGAGTGTGTTCTAACAAGGGATGGTGGCCCACTAGACTGAGTGAGGTATTGAAATTGAGAATGGTTATTAGACTGAGTGAGCTAATTAGAGAGAATATTATCGATAATGGTCTCATTATACACCCAAGATTTATTATCTCTAGTTGGGTTGATGGTATTATTGGTTATGTGATAGATTGAATAATGTCTACTTAGGGATCATGTAACTAGTTTATATTGAGGTACTTAAGTTCTAGGAGGGTTCCCATGATATTAATATCCTTTATAGGTTGAATTAAGGGATTTAAATAGATATTTCTTCTTTATATATCCTATTTTTTATTGGATTACGGTAACATTTTTTTTGTTTATCATTTTTAGATTTTTTTATATTATTGTTTTCATGTATGATTAATCTTATTTGGGTAGTGGTTTTATCAACATTAATTTTTTTAGATGAAAATGATTTAGAAATTTGATTTTGAAGTAAAAATGTTGTGTCTTTAAAATGGGTGTTTTTGAAATTCTTTTAAATATTGATGATCCGTTTTCCTTATTTTATAGATTATAAGAAGAAGTCATATTTCAATATTTTGAATGTGTACAAAATTTGTTTTCAAAACTACCATTTTTTATTTTAGAAGAAGGGGGGGTGTTTTATAAAAAGGGAATTTTTATTTGGAAAAGGGGGTTTCAAGTTATTATTTCCATTTAATCAAAATAATATCATTTTTCTAAAATGTGTATTTGTGATTCAGTTTTTGTATTCTCATGGACTAAAAAATCAATTTTATTTTTAAATAGGCATAAAATAGATTTTTCTTTTGTAATAATTTCATAAGCTCTATGGTTATTACCTAAATGGATTCATTTGTTTCTCAAAATCTGTATATACCACTCTGTATATGCATTTTTTATGGTTTTTTCTTAGGTGAAATGGATTTAGTGTCTATTTTTATAGGATATGGGGTTGGATGGATATTTGGAATAGGATTTATAGAGTGACCATGGGTCATGTAGAGATTTTGGGTATCAATTTTATTTTGGTTTCCATTTTTGTTTGATAAGGTTTTGTTTTTTATCACTTATGTTATTTTGCAGTTTATGATTATTTATTTATATACCATGTACATTAGTATGGATGCTTCCTATCATGACCCCCACCCTCCAAAGATACTATAATGAAGGGAGAGAGATAATGACCCATGAGTCCCGCCTCATGTAGGCCGCATGTTGGTGACTAGCAAAGAGGGTATGAAAATATCATATATGGGAGGAATTACCCTCTATAATATAAAAAGGATTAGAATATTAGATGGGTCATAAAAAAAAACTACCACGCATAATATAAAAATAAATCCAAAAACCAGGCCACTTGCATATATAAATAGATTCGATAAACATAAAAGTATCCAAAGTAAATACCCCATGTAATGCTAAAGAAGCGACACAACAACTATACAACGGTCTAACATATTGATTCCCAACACGGTCCACATAATCCTCTTAGAAACCTAAGAATAGTTTTATAAACGCAAGATGAGAATAGAAGTATACTCAATATAAAAAAACCCAGTCTCTCTTTCACATGTGAATGAATCATACTAATGAACCTGTGAGAAAATAGTAGAACCAAACAGTACCTACCAAGGTATACTAATTATCCCAACCTCACAAAGGCATGATTACCAAATAACACATACCAATTAATATAGTATAACTAGAATCACATTTATAAGAGTACCCTTCACCACATTCACACTAGTATTCCTCTCTAGCACCCAACATCATAATTCCTGGTGCTCCCATCTCTTTTGTATAACATACCATCCCACAAGCATGGTCACAACACACCTCATCCGTAGACACTTAGGCTCACCACCCCACAAGAATAGACACAACACATCGTACAAAAAAACATGGTTCAAAACACAACCAACAATATAACAAGAGTAGTACGGTATCATGAACATATAGGAAATCAACCACGTTCCCTCCTCCTACCATGCACGACCCCCACAAGAAGATACCCAACAAACATGGTCACGTCTCTCCCAAAAACACCCAGGTTGTCACATATCTCCTGCAAACACATGAGTTATCGTATCTTGACCAAAGACACATAGGCCTTCACAACCACTATCAGATGCACTAATAGACCTCCATCCATCACAGCCTATGAAATACATACCTATCCTAGAATAAAGAGTGGGAAAGAGCGGGTACCCAACAATCTGTACTCCTCATTGGATGATGGAAAAAATACCCGCTATATTACTGTATAGGTGTCAGAACAAAGTTCTCGAAGTGGGTGGGTTTAATATAGAAATCACAAGAGTGTAAAATTATATATATAATATCAAACACTCAAGACCAAACATTGTGCTAAAAAATAAATTAACCAACTAACAACACCATTACTTTTTCTACACAATCTAAATGAATAACAACACACATCTAGCCAAAAACCCCACTTCACATTTCCAACCAATTTTATTTAACCATTTAATCCATTTCATTGTTTAGAATAAACCAAATTTATCCACAAAAACCAACATTTAATTATCAATTAATCATTCCCATTACATTAACCAAAACAACCCAATCCATTCCATACAATATTAAATATTTATTTATTTATTTCATCACTACTTGAGCATTTATCACAAAGAAACCACCACCTCACCACCTCACCACCACAAAAGCACGACCAAATGAACTAACATCTCACCACCCTTGAAAAAAAACTAAGAAAACCACTTATCACCCCAAACCCCATTGAAAAAACACATCATCATCCCACAATAATGGCCACACATCAGAACACATCATGATCATTTTAAAAAATTTACAAAGTGAATTTTATCACATTCTATATTATTTTAAGGTAATTATCACACCAGCCAAAATCCCATGGAAAATATTTCAGTAGAAAAATATAATTGGTTAATTATATTCCATATTAGGGTGATATCACAAAAAATCATAACCAAATAAGAAATCATTGCACATATGTCCATGGTAAACAAATCCCCCAATGGACACAATTTTTTGTGGGGCATCAAGACCCTACAATTACCAATATCACAAATAATATCAAAGGTATAAAGGCATGAAAATAAAACCCCATTTCCCCTTCCAATTTAATTAACATATTTTGATTATTTATTAAGATGAAACCACCATAAACCATATATTAAAAAAAGTAAAACCCTCCTACATGATATTAAATAAGGATAAATGAGGTAATCCCTACCTTAAAGAAGCTTTCTAACTCGATGTGCACTATAGAGTGAAGATGAATGCATGAAAACCACAATCACACTATGGGAACCAAAAATGAATATACATCACAACAAAAAAACCATAAAAATGAAACCCAACATGCACCCCAAACCAAAAAATACCACCATAGTGAATCCATGATAGAAGAATGCAAGAAAATCTAGCTGTAAGGGAGAAGAACCTAACAAATATCAATAAAATGTTTCTATTGGACAACTAATGGAACCATCAGATATAATATAGAGGAAGAGGGCTTGAATAATTCCTTGGGGAACCTAGGGTTCACAAATAATTAGAGGAAGAATATTCCATAGAAAAATGAATGAGAATTTTTCCAGAAAATAATTTTAAAACTTCACTGGATTGATGGGTTACATGATGTGTAATCCCCTTTTACATCATGAAAGCCTTGGGGTTTAGTTTCACCGAGAAACACATCATATTTTTATTATTTAACCACAAAACCTACACATCATTAACCATCCATTCACAAGACATGAAATCAACTTTCACATCGTTAATACACTTACACGATGTTTATATCCCACAAAATCTCTACTACACCTCTAACTCCCAAAAACTCTCGAAACCTCCCTCTGAACACCACCAACAACCAAAACCGGAAATGTAACAGATTATGAGGGAACAAACCATTATAATGAATAATTTATTATTCATTATCTAGTTATCTCCCTTCACTACACTACTTAATTTTATGCGGTTATGGTATCTAGATCTTCTTGTTTTATCATGAGGGAAATCATTCAAAAATATTATGTTCTGAGACAGTATCACTAGTTTCCATCCTTGGGTGTTCGTTAAGGTGGTTTGGGCATGTAACTGATAGTGTATAGAGTTCATTGGATAGAAATGTCTACTTGGTTCATGAAAAAATGTATCAAAGAGAGATATAATGATATTTTTGTGTGTTTATGATACGTATGAAGACTATTATTATCCTCATTAATTAGGTGGAGTTTGGGGGAAAGTGCTTGGGAAACTTTGCATCACACAGAAGCTCTATTCTCTATGGGTGTTTCAAGATTTATTCATAATTCTAAATTTATATTTATGTATATTTCATTGATTTTAATATATTAAGATGATGATTTCATCCTTATTTAGTGTATCATTAATTTAAGGGGTCATTTTGAGCTTCAAAGGTGAAAGTGGTGGAAAAAATATGACTACAACATTAACACACTTAATTTAGTAAACTATGTGGTGCTTAAGTGGACTGGATCTGTAACCATGATAGTGCCTCTATAATAGTTAGCACATGGTTTTAGAGTCTTCGTGGAAAGACCATCCATAGTTCCGGTTCTCCTCTAGATTTTTATTTTTCCACCTTACTCTATAGATGGATTCTGATGGAGTATTCCATTGGTGTGTTGTCAGATAGGGGAGCTTGGGGTTTTTTGGAAATTGATACCATCGTTCTGGGTTTTTTCCCTAAGGGACTATATATTTTGGGGTGTAAAATATTTTTTTGGAATTAAAGAGAGTAATTTCATGATGATTTTTATTTTAAAGACAATTTTGTAATAGTTATAAAAAGTTGATTGTTTTTTATTAAAAATGATGTTTTTTCAAGTAGATGTAAGGTATTTTTTTAGAAAATTCATTTAATCCTAAAAATTGTAATTTTCTGAAGGATTTAAATTCTTTAAGGGGTGTGTTTTAATAATTTTCTAATGAATGTGTTTGTAAATGAGTTATTGATATTAGAAGGTATTTTGAAATTATTTTTAGATAGGGTAAGGGTTTTACAAAAAAAAGGATTTCATAGTATTTTTTCATGCTCATGGAATGGTATTAAAATTGTTTCCAATTTTGAAATAGAAATTGGAAGGTGTTTTCAAAATGTGATTTAGATTTTTTGAAAATTCCTACAATTATTTCAAAAAATAATAGGTTTTTCCCTTTATTTAAATGTTTTTTGAGATCTGTGGACCATAATAGTTATTTGAAATATTTGAAAATAGGATTATTGAAAATTATTAGGTTGCTAAATGATATTCTAAAAGTGGGTTGAAAATTGGGTTTCATAATATTTTTTGAAATGGAATATTTTTATTTATTCCCTTGGTTATGGGACCACTTTTATTTGTTTGAGTACAATGACTAGTTAGGATCATGTCTCATGTTGGTATCTAAGTTCCTCCTAGAAAGGTTTTGAAGAAAGATATGTAATTTTTTCTATGAGTTATCCTTTGATGGTTTCATCCATTATTTATATTTAAGATTTTCTGTTCTTGAGTTTTCCAAGACTCCAAGTGTGTATTAGGGAATCAAAACCATGTTTTTTCTTTGGGTACTCATGGGTTAGTTCCCTTATCTTCTTTTTAATGGGTTGGTTAAGAATTTTTTGATTTTCTTCTAGTGAGTTCCTTTTTGAAGTGTGGCTTGGTAGTAAAGCCATGTGGATGTTTTCAAGGATCTCACGTGTTTTCCTTGAGTTGTTTTTTTCTTTGAGGAACATATATTGGTATATATATAGGATTATTAAGTCATAATATTATAAATAGTAATTTATTTCAAGACTGATGTGTGTAACATCTATCTTGTGTGGATGCCTTTGTGTTTTTATGATTTGGTATGTGCCTTGTTATTTGGGTTTCCTTCATATGTGTATTATAGTGTTATATTATATTGTGATCATTTTGATGTTGGTTTCCTATCAAGATGGGTGTGAGTTTCCATTGTGCTAGTTCTTGGGCAATTAAGATGTATATTTCCATTGGTATGTTGGGGAATCAGTATTCCTAGATTTTTTGGATTAATTATTGGACAATGTTTATATATTGAGTATGTAGTTTACCCATAGAGTAAATTAACTCAGATCGGTATCCCATGGAATTTATTTTTGTGTAATCTATATGAATTTTACCTCAATGATGTGATGCATGTTATGTTTGTATATTAGAATGGTTTATTTGGTGAATATTCATACTTGATATATTTGGGTGATTTCAAAAGAAGTTTTGGGAGATGTTTTCTCATTGTGGATTATTTCATTCACTATGTGATCTCATTCTTATTAAAAAAATTCATAATTTCAAAATTATATAGAGACTTATAGTCATTATTTATTTCATTTGGATCCAATATAAGTAATTTTTGTTGTTTTTTCATCGATAAAACTTGTGATTATTTGGAATTGACGGTTTGGTATAGAGGAATCATTGATATTTGAGAGTTTCCTTCCTTGGATTCTATATAGTTATTTTTCATCCAACTAACCTTATTCCTTGGGGTGTGGGTTGTGACTTGTTCTTGTTACTTTCATCTAGAATATAGAATTTATAGGGTTACAAGGTGAAATGGTGGGGAAATTTTATCACATTGTTTCATTAAGGATTTTATTATAATAATATGTTATGAGGGTAATTTTAAATTCTTCAATATTTTGGATTGGATTTTTATTTTCAGGAATTAGTTCATCTAAGAATGGCGTGGGGAGTATGGTTTAGGAGCAACTGTGTGGGTAATGTTTAATGGGGAAGCTTCTATTTATATAATTATAATGGTTTTACATAAGTGGGTAGAACACTATTTAGGTGACTCTTTGTAGTAAATAAGATATTGTTCTTTTCCTTGAGTTTTTGCATCACACTACTTGTGCCTAAATAATAAAACTATACGATAAGTGTATGATATGAATCTATGTTTGGTATGTTCCATTTCATATTGTTAACACATGATTAGATCAATATTATCAGTTTTTTATGAGAAACCATGTGAAGGAATTTGGCTTAAGTTATCCCAACTATATGATTCGTTGAAGAATAAACTATGGAAACTAAATGGTTAGCACATGTCTTACCAAACTATATAGCCAAACTATGTGAGTTTTCTAGATTAATTTAGAAGTGAATTTCTAGTTTTTCAATTCTGATTTAGAGAGACCTAAATACTTCTACCTATATCCCTCTCATTTATACAATCTATGAATGCACCTTTGATTGTTAATCCCTCTATTCCATTCAATTTGAGGGATTCTATACCTTATTACTTAATGTTCTTATGGTAATATTTTATCTGTTATCTTGGTTTCATCCTCTTTTCCCCCTATAAAATTTTTTACTTTAATTTTACCCTGTGAAACAAACCCTAGGGATGATGAGGTTTGAATTACATTTTTAGTATGGGTTACCCATAAGGGATTTTTTGTTTAGATCTTAAGGTAGACCCCTTAATAAATTTTAGAGTGTTCATCATCAAAGTATATGAGTTGTAGCTCTATTTTCATTTAATTAAGGTAAGTGGGTTTTCATTTTTATATAAATTGACTTTCCATTGAATGATTGATAATTGAAAATTCCCAATTTAATTAATTAAATAGATGGGTGATAGATTGGTTGATTTTTAAAAGGTGTTAAAGGTGGTTTTACTCTTGGAACAGGTGTTTACATTGAATTTCAAGTGGGTCTTTAAATTTTTAGTGTTTTTAAAAAATTTAAGGTTTTTTTCCAAATAAAATATGGTTGTTATGGTGATTTGATGACATTTGGGTCATAAAAAGAAATTGGAAGTGTGGTTTTGAACATTTTTATGTTATTTTTTGGTAATTTATTTGGTGGTTTAAAATGTCAAAAGTTTTGAAAATTTTTAGAGAATAATTTCAACCTAGTATGAAGTTTTAAATTATTTGACCTGATTTGGGTCATGACTTGAATTTATGATGATTATTTTAAGCTCTTTCGGGGTTTTTAATTAAAAATTAACTGATTCATGAAATGGAAATTTAAATGGTTTTTAGTGAGTTATATTGGAACTTATTTTCTAAATGGTTTTTAAGAGAGAGATTTTAAGGAATAGTTTTGAGTGGGACTTCAAGCCTTTGAGAAGTGACATGGAATTTGAAGTCTTTTTATAAAGGCCCATTTGGAATTTTGGGTGATTTATAAATGTTTTGGGGGTTTGTGAGATACTCATGAGCCCCTTGTAATATTAGAAATCTGAGATGTGTATTTATTATTCCCTGATGTGATTTCATTCCTGAGGTGAATGTTGTGTATTTCACGTGCCTTAAATGACATCTGATGGATATTTCGATTCTGAGAGTGCATAAGGTGATATTTGAATTATTTATTTGATATATTTGTGAGTATTATTTCCCAAGTAAGTTTTATATATTTCATTGGAAACCTAATAGACTAATAAGAAGTATGGATATGTTCAAGCCATAGTTTATATTGTGTTACGGCTAGGGATGGTGTCTTGTTACACCAATTGGCTAGTGGAGTTGATTATAGAGATTATAAATAGAGATCTAATGAGATATATTCTTGTGGCCCATGGTAACATTATGAATTTGATAGGTCTATCTATGGTTGGTTTGATGAGACTACTAGGGATGAAACAGATTCAGTAGTGTCATCCTAGTAATCATGTTTGTAGTTTAGACTATTGTACTTCAGTCCTAGGAGGTTTCCCATGACACTAATATCCTTTACAAAATGCAAAAGGAAATTCCAATGGTTATTCCTTGATTATATAAAATGTTGTTGATAGTATTGTGGTACCTTTTCTCTATTTGGCTACATTTTCTTTTTAGTTTTATTCTAGGAATATGTCAGTGTTGTCTTATTTAAGTTGTGGTTTGATTCACTTGAAAATTGGTATGTGGAAATAATTTATAAAGTTAGTTCAAAAAAATAATGATGTGATTTTTAAATGGGTTTTTGGGAAATGTTTTAAAATATGAAAGTGTGATTTTTACCTTGTTTTTTGGATTCATGTAATTTTTCCTCTTGAAGTGTTTTAAATTTGTGTTGAATTTGTTTTGAGATCCCCTTATTTATTTTAGAATATTAATGGAGTGTTTTTGTAAACGGGGGATAAGGCCTTATAAAACTGGTTCTCAAGTGATTGATTTCATTTAATCCAAATAAATTCAATTTTTTGAAATGTGTTAACGTGATTTATATTTTCTATACTTATTGATTAAGAAAAATGTTTTCATTTCTATTTTCATACTCGAGTAATATTTATTGTGTTTTGTAAGAATTACAAAAAACTCTATGTTTATTAATATCTAGGATCAGTTTCTCATACATCGTATATATATCACTCAGTATATGTTGTTATTATGGTTTTTTTTCTTAGGAGGATTAGATTTGGTCTCCTCTGAATTATGATGCACGTTATGTTGGATGGTTGGCATGAAATGTGGAGTGTGATTTTGGGTCACTTGGAGAGTATATGTATCAACTTTGGTTTCCCTTTTAGTTTGTATATGTAATTACTTTTTTAACCATTATTCATATGATGAGTTGAATTTTTATTAGTTTATATACCATGTACATTTATATGGATAATTAATTTTTTATTATTTAGTATCCAATTGAATTTATTTTTTATGTTTCTTACTTTGATGTGGTTATGGATTTTACCTTCATGTGTTTATTCATTAAAGGTGAAATCATTCCCAATGATTATGTTTTGAGTCTCAGGAATTGGCTTCTAGTATAGGGTTGTTAAGATTATGCTTTGGGTACGTATTAGACTAGCTCGAGAGTCCAATGGATGGAAATCATGGGTTAGTTCATTAAACAATTGTATCATAGAACACACTCTTGTTATTTGGGGTGTTTTGGTATTTTAGAGGCTAGGATCATTATTTGGACTCTTGTGGAGTGTGTGGGAGAGTGGTTTTCCATCTCTTAATTACACTAAACCTCATGTTTTCTTGGGTGTTTTTAGATTTAATCCTAATTTTAATCATATATTTTGATATATTTTGCGTATTTTGATATGTTCAGTTGATTGTTTTTTCATAGTTGAGTACATAACTGATTTTGGTGGCCGGATTGAGCTTTTGAGGTGAATGTTATATAATAAATATGACTACATGATTAGAACACATGGGCTAGTAAACCATGTAATACCCCTGAGGGATATCTCTCCAACCATGAAAATTTATGTTCCATGTTAATCACATAGTTTACTGGTCTATGTGGATAAACTGCTAATAGTTTAGTTTCACTTTTGTATTTTGTTTCCTCCCCTGATCCCCTAATTTATTCCAATAGAGTCTTTCATTAGTGTTTCATTAGATAAGTGAGTTTTATTGTGGTTTTTTGGTTAATTTATGTTGGGGTTCTATAATTTTTCCGTTGGGAACTTTGTGTTATTTGGTGGAAAAATGTTTTTAGGAATGGAAGTGAGGAATTATATGATTTGTTTTGTTTGAAACCCATTTTTAACTTTTGATAAATTATACTTCATTTTTTACTTAAAAGTCATGTTTTTAAGTGGAGTTAAAGAGAAAAAATTATTTGAAAAATAATTTAATCGTAAAAAGTGTATTTTTGCAAAGGATCTAAATTATTAAAGAGTGATCTTTTAGAAAATTGTTAATTAAAATGTTATTAATTGGGTTATTGATCACAAAAATATTTTTGAAATTATTTTGAGGTAGAGTAATTGTTTCCTAATCAATTGATTTCATGGTCTATTTTAATTCCCATGGAATATTTCAAAAAGAGTTTCCAATTTTGAAATACAAATTATAAGGTGTTTATGTTAGGATACTAGCCTTTTGTGAATTATTTTGGAATTATTTTTGAAATAATAATGTTCTTAGAACTTGGTTTAATGGATTTTTGAGACCACTAGGCCTTAGTAGTGGATTTAAATCATGGACAAGTGAGTTGTGGAAATTTTTTGGTTTTTGAAATGATATTCCAAATGTGTTTTATGAATTTTTTTACATAATATATGTTTAAAATGTGTGATTTTGATTTCTTCCTTTTATTATGGGAATTTTTGTTTTGTTTTGGGAGAATGCTTAGTTAGAATCATGTATCAGGTTTATTGCTATATTCCCCCCCAAAATATCTTTATATATGATATGAAATTTTTTATAAGAGTGATCCTTTGATGGTTTCAACAATTTTCAAGATATTAAATTTTCATTCATGACTATGCCTAAACTCCATGTAGATTTTGGGGATTTAAAACCTTGTTTTTTGTTAAGTATTCTTAGGTTAGATCCCTTACCATGTTTATGATGGGTCGGTTAATAAGGTCTTAAGTTTATTTCCAATGAGTTCTTTTTGGATTGTGTTTATCAGTGAAGCCTTGTGGATGCTTTCATGGATCCTATTTGTTTTCCATGAATTGGTTTTTGCATCTAGGAACTTCTTTTGGTAAAACTTAAGGATTAATGAATTTTTCTCTAGTAGATATTAGTTTATTTCAAGAATGTTATGTGGAACTTCTAGATTGTATTGATTTACTATTTTTAGCATGAATTTTTGTTTCAGTTTAATTCTTTTAGGATTCCAATGTTTTGTTTTGTTATGATCATTTTAAGATTGGGTTTTTATTGAGATAGTTCTGAGTTACCACAAGGTCAATTCTTAGGTGACTAGTATAGATGTTCTTTTGGGTAGTTCATCACACGATAATCTAGGATTTTGGGGTTGACCATGGTATGGTTCTCCAAGATTGAGGTTCTAGTTTACACATTTTCTATTGTGACCTGAGTTGATATACCGTGTTTTTTCTTATTATGGAATTCTTATGAGTTATACCATGGGGATCAAATGTGTGTTATGTTTTATGGTAGCTTTTTATTTATGGGTATTTAGTCTATTGAGGTCAGATTTACATTGGAAAATTTTCTCCTTTGGTGTTAGAATGGGTTCTTGGGTGATAGATCATGTTTTATGGATTTGGGTGATTTTTAAGGAAGTAATTGAATATGTGATATCAGACTGGATTTTATTATTTGGGGATTTTTATCCTTTTTGTAACATGATTTTTAGAATTTCAAACTTATGGGAAGATCAATGTTCAATATCCATCTCTTTTGGATCCTATATCGGTAATAATTATTGTGTTTTTCTTATAGAAATCTAGTGGTTGTGAGGACATGATAGTTTCTTATAGAAGAATCTTCAACGATCAGGAGTTTCTTTATATTATCTCTATTTATTCTTCATATATCTCACCTCATTCCAAATTCTTTGAGTTGCGACTCATTATGGTGACCACTATCTTTATTAAGGAATTTATGAGGGTAGAAAGTGTAATGGTGGGGAAATGATAACACCTTATATCACAATAGATTTTATTATAATGATTTTTTTAGGGTAATTTTAAAATTTTGAATTTTTTGGATTTGAGTTTTATTTTATGAAATTTTTTATTCTGTTCTTGGTTGGGATGAATGGTTTAATAGTAGTTGTGTGGGTAACCTTACATGGGGAAGTTTCCGCTTTCTTTTGAATATTAAAGGCTTAACCATCCTAGGTTTCACACTATTGGGGTGACTTTTAGCATTAACCATATAGGTATTCATTTCCTTTATTTTTCATAGTGCATGAATTGTGCATGGTTAGAAAAACTATAAGGAAATAATATGATATGGATCTATGTTGGGGATGTTTCGTTTTATATAGTTGGTTCATGGGTAGAAGAATCATGTGAGTTTATAGGGAGAAACTGTGTGAATGCCTTTGGCTTAGGTAGTGACAATATTTCAATTATTACATTATATACCAAACCATGTGTGTAAAATTCCAACATTTTATAAAGATGCATTGAGATAGTTTATAGGTAATCCTTTTCCATTATTTGATTACTATTCATTTGTGTTTTACCTTGGGGTTTTTTGGGTTTAACTTTGGAGAAAACAATGGATGGAAAAGGGTAATTCATGGTTGTTGCATAGTAAGCCCTAACAGAGTGCCCCTGCCCAGCAAACCGTGCAACCCTGGATAGAGGTGAATTTCAAAATTGGCAAATATTTTATCAAACTTTGTTCCCCCATAGGAGAAACTGTGCACTCTTATAAAAGAGGGGAACTGTTTTGGTGGATAGTTAAGGGAAACTATGTTCCCCTACCCAACAAATTGTGCCTGACTTTTTAATTAACCCAATAATAATATTTTTAATTACCTGAACCCCTATATAAATCCCTAATCAACACCCACTTGAACCATTATGATTTATTACAATTTTAGAGCAGCCTAGATAAATTCCAATCCTTTACAGCCTCCTTTATTTGTGATTCAAATCATAAATTGAAGATCTTTACCTCTCATGGTTAGAGAATTATATCCAGGTTACTCTCTTGTTCATCTACATTTCTTCTATCTATATTTAAGGGAAATTATTCTATATTTTGGATTGATATATAAATAGTATTTTGGATCTACATAAAAGTTTGTAGAAATATATATATTTTATAGATCATTACTTTTTTAATCTTGATTTAGGTTATAGATATGGATCTTGTTCTATGTCATTACTCCGCTGAATTTTGGGAATTTCCATTGGATGATTGTTCGTCAACAAATAAGGGAAGCTGGTATAATATTTAAATCCCATAGTTAGGATTTTGATTATGAGTATGAAAATTTTAGTATTAATTGAGTTGTTTAGAAATTAAATTTCCTAATTGAATTAATCAATTTGGTGAATCAATTAATGATGGAATTATGGAATTATAGGATTGGGGGTAATTAATTGTGAACTTAATTATGAGATATTAGAATTTTTATTTACATAATTAATTTTGGAATTAATTATGAGATATAGGTTTATTTATTTAGATAATTAATTATGGAATTAATTATTAGATGATGAGATTGTGAATTATATAATTAATCCATGAATTTATTATGTGATATTGTAATTTTTTTAAATTAACTTAATTGATTATTGAATTAATTATTGAAATGGATGTCATTAATTAATTTTACAATTAATTATTGATTTTAGTGTGGTTAATTAATTATATGATTAATTAATGATATTTATTGTGAATAGGGATTAATTTTTATTAATCATGATTGATGTCATATAGTGATACTGTGATATATGTGATATATTTGATTGATTTATAAATGACTGTAGGACATGAAATGATGTCTAAAATCCCTAAGAATGTAAAATTTAATGTATGTGATTTTTTTATGGGATAAGGACTAATGATCCATATACCCATGGCATGTGAGACATTGAATGAAACTCTAAATACCCACAGGTTGTTCACCATGATGTTATACACTTGTAAGATTGGTATTGGACTATGGTTTCAAATATCCGTGATTGTGAACTTAAATTAAAAGGTAATGAAAATCCAATTTTTGAATGAATTGTGAATTGATAATGTGAAGTTGTTTAGACTCTAGCATGATCTGAAGCATTTATTGAGATTCAAGTGTCCTCAGGAACCCGAGTGTTTATGTGGTTAAATAAAGAATAATTAGTAATGTGATAATAGTATACTTATGAATTTTACATATTATTTATAAAAATTCAAACTCTTTTATTGATTGGAAATTATTTTTCATGTTGTTGGTGGTGGGATACTTATTTGTAATCAAACAATAGCCATGCTACCTGATCGTTACTTGAATAGATTTCAGGGTTGCAGGACATGTTAAGGTTAAAGAACCTATGTTAGATGGATGAGTCAGGATAAAGCACGAATGAGGGAACTAGACATCATTTTGGACCCTCTTGAGGGATTCATCAGTTTCTTTATTTGGGGTTTTCAATGAGACACATGGTATGTACATTTTCATGGAATATCTAAAAGAGGATATAGTCTCCCCAATACTCATATCAGACCATCACTACTAGTCATAAGCCTCTGGAATATGGGATGGCATGCTTGACGTCATGTAACTGACAGGCTTGGGAAACCAGGGTATGTCATCCAGGCCATGAGACTACAAATTTGTATCAAAGCCTAGATTTATTTTCTTTTATTTTATTTCTATTTAGTAAATGTAGATAGGATAATAATGAGATTAGGTCCATGTACATGAGATCATTAATTTGAGTTGAAAACCCATTTATGGGGGGAAACCCTAGTACCCAATGTGGGATTGCAGTTATTGATTTGTGTTGTTATAGTAGAATATTATTTCACCATGGGTGATGCACTCGTTATGTGATATAACTACTATTTTTTATATATTTGTAGAGATTTTCTATGTTGTGACTCATTTCATGGTATGAATTGAGAGTTGAGTATGTAGGAATCATTCTAGGCACCCAAGATTATTTTGTAACATGTAACATTTTTGGTATGCATGAGAAAACTGTTTTTGGGTAAATTATTGAACGTGGATCATTTTTCCTTTCTTGTAAAATTCAATTGAAAACGGTTCCTAATATAAAATTGAAATTTTTAAAATGATGAAAAACATGAAGAAATGGGTGTATAATTTAATTTGATTAATGAAAATTTGTTTACCATTGTTAACCAAGTCCTAGGTATCAGTTGGTTAATGGAATTAATATTGCCTAAGTTTTGACCGTGTGGTGAGGTTTGTGGAAAATAATTGTTATGACTTTTTGTGATTTTTCCTATTACATAAATGTATTAATGTTTTGATATGATTCATAATTTGTTTATTTGGAATTATAAAGATATGTATCTATGATTAATCATATTAAGAGGATGAAAGCAGGATATTGCTGGAGATGCTCCACCTGTAGTGGATCCTTAGGCACCAGTAGTGCCAATTGAGAAAGTAGGGGAATAGTTCTGATAGAACATTTCTTTCTTCATTAAATTCATGGAAAGTTACCCTCGGTGGGTTGTGAGAAGTATTCCCGATTTAGAATAGGAGTTTCAGTTTTAGCACCCACCAATGTTTACTAAAGAGGGTTAATATGAAGTAACAGAGATTTGGATTGAGTTTATCCAGACCATACTTGACCACGTGGATAAACCTACTAAGAAGAGAGTTATGTTTTTTATTTATATGTTGTGTGTTCAGGAAAAGCATTAATGGAACATCCAAATTATGATGGATATTTAGAGAACATGGAGTAGAAGGACATTAAGGAGATGTTCTTGCAGCACTTTTATCTAGAGAACCTCAGGTAGGAGAGATCGGCTGAGTTCATCAAATTAACTCACATGTTTATGTCCATGAAGAACTATTCTTGAAGCTTTGCATATTTATAGTGATTTTTTCAGACAATTTCAGGAGATGAGACAGTTGAGGGAAGAATATTTCCGGATGGATTTATGTGTGAAATTAAGCCATAGGTGAATATATATAGGCTGATGATGTTTTCAGAAGTGGTAAATAAGGATCGCATTTCTGATGGGAGCCTAAAAAAGGATTATAGTGGTAGACATGTTGTTTCTGATGGATGATTGGGAGTTTTAACATCCAATAGAAGGAAGTTCCATATGATAAATTTTCCCAAATCAGTGGAAAGTGGATTGTCTAGACTGATGGATCAATTACCCAATACCATACACGAGTACTTTTCGACAAGTGCGGTAGGCCGAAACACTTTCATAAGCATTTTTATAAACCATTTATAAAGTTACGATCATGCATCAAGATTGAAAATCTACATAGGTTCTGCTATAACCCATGAAAAACTATTTTTAATAGAGGAGCTAGACAGAACCAGAGTGCGAGAAGGGGATCTTCAACACCATATCATACTAGTAGTTAGAGTTCTACTAGGTGAATTAGTAGAGGTAGTGGACATGGTATTTTAGGGAAATAATGATCATATCAGCATAGTAGTGTAGATCAGTGGACTCAGACTTCATCATAGGGAAGAGGGTCATGATAGTTTCATGTAGTTCATCCAACACTACTGGATTACTTGGCTGGATCATGGATAGTGAGAAGTACGATTCTTGTATCTTATACTTTAACTAATTTTTATTTGATACAAGTTACTCTATTTCCTTTATATATGAAACATTTTTTAATGGTTTGATCCTATCAGTGGAGTTCATGATAGGGATAAGGTGGATAGATACATTTTTGTGAGTATGGTCTAGAGAAATCAATTTCTGTAAGGGGGTTCTCTCGAAGTTGGGGAGTATCATTTTCTCTATGATCTCTATATTCTCAACATGTTAGGATTTGACTTTATTTTTGTTATTTACTAGATAGTCTCATATGTATATCACAAAAAATTTTACCATAAGAGAGTAAATTTTTCATCTCATTAGGGTAAAAAGTATATTCATCGTGGTGATTGGGATATCCCGGAAGACTAACCAAGGGAAAATACTCAGTAAGTAGGATATTTCACAAACAAAGTTGTTAGTCTATTGCTGGATGATTTGGGAATGAAGAAAGATGTTTTTTCACCCATGGTGGATTGTGTTTATGATTTGTTTTTTGAATACCTTCAGGAATACCACTTGAGAGAGATGTGGAATTTTATTTTGAGTTCATGTCGGGAGCTGAGCCAGTTTCTATTCCATCATAGAAAATGGCACCGAAAGATCTTAGAGATCTCAATACTCAGCAAGAGGAGTTGGAAGACAAGGGTTTTATACATGTTATTTCTCCACCTTGGGGGTTACCGATGTTGTTTTTAAATAATTCTGATGGTACTATATGATTATGTGTTTATTACTAGAAGCAGAACCAGATGACTATGAAGAAATAGTACCCTCTTTCATGTATCTATGATCTATTTGACCACTTGATCAAAGATATTGTTTTATAAAATATTGATTTGAGATTAGGGTATCATCATTTGAGAGTTTATAATTATAATATACCAAGGAATACTTTCAAGAACAAGTATATGCAATATGATTTCATTGTAATTTGTTTTGGGTTGATTAATTCACCAACAATTTTTTATGGACTTGATGAACAGAATATTCCATCTATACCTGGATAAATTTGTTGTAGAGTTTGTGGATGATATGATGTCATACTCCATGACTCAAGAAGATCATTCCCAACATATTGAAATTAATATCATTACACTAAAAGATAATTGATTATATGCCATGTTACCTATGTTTCAATTTTGGATTGATCAGGTACAGTTATTAGGACACATCATCTCTGAGGAAGGTGCATTAGTGAATCCATAAGAAGGTTTATGTTGTTTTTTATTGGGGGCATCCCAAAATTTTTTTTCATATAATTATATTTATGGAATTAGATTAATATTATTAATGGTTTATCCAAGACTTTTATAGATTGGATGTACTTCTTTTTGGCTTGATGAAGAAGGTGATAAATTTCAAATGATCAGAAGCATGTCAGGATGTTTTCCAGAAGTCGAGGAAGCGGCTAACATCAGAACTAATCTTGATTATACCCAAGCCATGTGAGAAGTATATGGTGTATTATAATTATTATTTGATTGAAAATGGAGATGTTTTGATGTTGGAAGATTGATTTTTGCATTATGGGTCTCAACATTTTAGGTCACCTGAATTGAACTACTCTAAACACAACCTCATGTTAGCTGCAATAGTTTATACATTGAAGTGTTGAAACCATTCTATATTGGTTATAATGTTTACTATATTACTGATAATAAGGTCTTGAAGTATATATTTTCTCAAAAATACTTTAATATCTGACATCAGATATAGGTTGATTATATGCAATAATTTGATTTTGATCTTTTTTATGCACCTAGGAAGGGAAATAGTGTGGTTGACGCTCTGAGAAGGAAAAAAATAATCTCAGGTTGTTCGAGGGTCTAGTTTTGAATAAAGGATGATGACTCTTCTGGCTAAAATGCATATGGTGGTTTAGGTGAGCAAGAAGTATATGAATCTCATATTAGTTTCAAAAGAGTTTGTGCTTTTGATCTAAATTAGAGATAACAATTATAAGGATTTAGAGAGTTTGACATTGAAGCAAATCCTTAAAGGTGGGGAGTTGCCTTCCCATTGGAGAATATATGATGATGAGATCATCTATGTTAATAATTGAGTTATTGTGTGTATGAAAATATAAGAAGATACAATATGGGAATTTCATACATTGATGTGGGGGTTTATCTAAGCGTGACCAAAATGTATTGTGACCAACAGTGATAGTTTTGGTGTCCATGCATGAAAAATGATATAGATAGGTTCACGTCATGATGTTACACATGTCAGTAGGCAAAGGCCAAGAATCAAAGACCCAGAGGTTTGAAAAATTAATTTCCCATTCAAGATTGGAATTGGGATGAGGTTACCATGGAATTTTTGGTTGTTCTCACAAGGAATCCTTGGTAGAATGATGTTATTTGGGTTGTTGTGAATAGATTGATGAAAGTAGTGAATTTATTTCCTATATGAGATACTTTCATAGTGAAGTAGGTGGGATATTTTTACATTCATGAGATATTCTATCTATATGGGGTTCCATATACTATAGTTTCATATTGCTAATCATGATTTACTTTTAGCTTATGGAAGGTCTTATAGAAGTTTCTGGGTACATAGGTTTTATTGAGCATGACCATCCACCCACAAATAGATGGCATGTTGGAGGAAACTATATAGGTGCTTGAGGATATATTGTGAGCATGTGTCATAATCTTTAGAGGATCTCGGTATAAGAACCTAACATTGTTGGTGGTTTCTTATAACAATAGTTATCACGTAACGATACAAATGGAACAATATGAGGTACTTTATGGTAGGACATACTGATCACCTCTATGCTGGATGGAGGTAGGTGAGTCAGAGTTGTTGGGACTATGTCTTGTGAAGAAGACATCAGGATAGGTGTAGCTAATTTTTAATCATGTGAATATAGATCAGAGTAGACCAAAGTCAAATGCTGATAGATGATGATGAACCCTAAAGTTTTCAGAGGATGGTCATGTATTCATTCGGGTGTCACTTATATAGGATCACTATAGGATACAAAGATAGGGAATATTGGTGCCTAGGTTTGTTGGACCATTCTAGGTTGTGGAGAGAATTAGGCTGTTGGAATTCCCACTGGCTCATCCACAGAGATACAATTTTATGTATGTTGTTTTCCACATTTCAAAACTACAATGGTATCACCCTGACTCTTCTCATATGATTGAAATGGATGATGTTGAGAATGAGATAGATTCTCCATTTTAGGAGCATATGGTACATGTGTTGGATCATAGTGAGAATGTGTTGAGGGGAATTAATGTACCAATAGTTCATGTATTTTGGAAGCATGGGTGTGTGTAGGAGGAAACATGGGAAAGAGAAGTAGATATACGGGCTCAGTGGACCAATATTTTTTAATCAAAATCTTATAGATGCTTGGGAGTGCTTCTCAAGGATGATGTATTATAAGGTGGGGAGATTTTAAGATCCGAAACTTTTATGAAGTTGTATTAGACTCATTTATAGGCACTATTTTCCCTTTTTTGAGAAATTTTCATTTCAGATTTACCTTGGGGTCTATTTGGGTGGAAATTTGAGAAGAAATGGAAGAATAAAGGAAGTGCATGGTTAGCTCACAATTTGGCCTAACTGTGCGCCCCAACCCCAAAAACAATGAAACCCTGTACAAAAGGAAATTGAATAGTCGGAACAAGGTTTTTCAAACTGTGTGCCCTATTAGGAGTAACTGTGAACACCTATAAAAGAGGTGAATGGTTTAGGCACACAGTTAGGGGAAACCCTGCGCCCTACCTAGCAAAATGTGGCCAACTTCTTAATTCACCCAAATATTATATTTTAATTTCCAAAACCCCCCATTTTAATCTCTAATTGATCCCCATTCAAAATATTATTGTTTTTCATGATTTTAGACACTCCTAGATAGATTAAAATACATTATAATCTTTTTGAATTACAATTCAAAGCCCGGATTAAAGATCCCCACCTCTCCATGTAAGATAATTTTATCCCGATTACTTTCTCATTCATATCCCCATATTCTCTCTTTATTTAAGGGAAGTTATTCTCGGTTTCCATTAGATATATACCTAGCTTTTTGGATTAAGATATTGAATGTAGAACTAGATATATATTTCATATATCTTGATTTATTAAATCTGGATTAAGGTTATAGATTCAGATCTCATCCTATGTTGTTACTCCACTGAATGTTTTGGAATTTCCAGTGGGTGATTGTTCATCGACGAATTGAGGTAGGTGGTCTAATATTCAAATCTCATAGTCAATATTTTTATTATGTGTATTAAAATTATATAATATCAATAGTTTTTTAACAACTGAATTTATTAATTGAATTAATTAATTCAGTGAATTAACTAATAATGAGATTGCAGAATTGTGGAATTGGGGATAATTAATTATGGACTTAATTATGAGATATTAGATTATTGATTTAGATAATTAATTTTGGAATTAATTAATAGATACAGAATTTTTTATTTAGATAAATATTTTTGGAACTAATTACGAGATATTTATATTGTGAATTATATAATTAGTCATTAAATTAATTATGTGATATTGGAATTAATGGAATTGAATTAATTAATTATTTATTTAATTAATAGAATGGATGTGATAAATTAATTTTAGAAATATTAAATAGTGTGAGTGTGAATAATTAATTTTAGGATAACGTAATGGGATTTGGTGTGATAAGTGGATTAATATTGATTAATCTTGATTGATGTGATATAGTTATACTATAATACATGTGATATATGTGATTGATTGATAAAAAAGTGTGAGACATGGACTGATGCTCCAAATACCCAAATAATGTAAAATGGAATTCATGTGAATATTTTATGGGATAGGGATTAATGCTTAAAATACCCTTGGGGTTTGAGAGGTGAGCTGATTCTCCAAATTCCCATAGGGTGCTATACATGACGTTCTACACCTATAAAATTGGTATTGAACTACAGTTCCAAATAGTCAGGATAGTGGTTTGAAATGAAATGGTTAATAAAATCCCATTTGATAAATTAATTGTGAATTTGTAATGTGAAATGGTTTAGAATCTTGTATGGGATAAAGAAGGTATTGAGGTTTGGGTGCCATCAGGAAGCCATGTTTTTTTGTGGTTAAATAAGGAATAATTGAAAATGTGGTAATTTTTTACTTTTTTACTTATTTTCCCTACATAACTTCATACATTGTTATTTTATGGGTATTGTTTTAGATATGATAGCCTACTGAGTTATACACATACTATTTTCAGGCTTCCTGATTGGTACCTGAATAGATTTCATGGTTGTTGTTCAGTTTAAGAGGAAAGACCATATGTTAGATATTTGAGTTAGGATGGAGGATGGATGAGGGAACCCAAAATCATTTGGGACCCACTTGGGGGAGTCTTCACTATATTTATTTTCTGTTTTCATTAAGACACATGGAATATACTTTATCATGGAATATCTACGATTTATTTTTGAATCGGTATTTCTAGTTTTGGTCATCCTGTGATATTGGTATTGTTTTTATCATAGTTATATGTTATTCAGTTATTGTTTCTTATTTTCCACAAGTTTATTACTATAATAAAAAAATTATTTTCTCCCCAAGACATATATTATACCCTCAATTCTAGTTTACAACCTATGGCATATAGAGAGGTGAACTTGAGGTCACGTTACCAACCAGCTTATGGCACTGAGGTGTGGCACCAAAGTTAGGTTGTTACAATGTTGCTTAACCATTTCAGTAGTTCACATTCACTAAAAAAATTAATTTTTAGTTTCAAAATTATTAATCTTAGAGTTTTAATGGCTTCATCTTCTCTCCCTTTTAATCATACAATCAACTTTTATTCCTTGGTAGTTTCCTCCTTTCCCTTCCTTTTATTTTTAGTGATTATAAGCCTCATTCCTTCATGTTTTTGAGGTAATATCTTCTCCTTTATCTACAATTCCTCCTTCCTTCTCTGAAAGACATTTTTTTCATTGATTGTATACTATCTTGAAAACCATAGGGATGTTAGGTTTGAAATTATGGGTTAAGTATGGTTATTCAAGGGGTTATTTTTGTTAAGTGACTAATGAGAATCTCTTGACAATTTTTGGAGAATTTGTTTTCATAATAAATGTCTTCCATCTTGTATTTCATAGAACTAAGGTATGTGTATTATGATTTTTCTTAAATTGGCATACCATTTAGTTCTTGATAGTTTAAAATTCACTATTTTAAAAACTAAATACTTGTGTGATTGATTGGTTGAATTTTGAAATTTTTTCAAGGTGGGATTCCTCTTGGAATAAGTTTTTTACTCGACCATTCATGTTTTTCTTGAAAATAAATGTGTTGTTAAATTGTTTAAGAATTTTTCATAAATAAAATGAGGAAGATATGGTGCATGAACCCTACCTGGGTTGTAAAAATAAATGGGAAGTGTTTTTTTGAACTTCTAAAGGGGTTTTTGGAAATTCAAGTGGTCATTTAAAAGATATAATGTTTAAATTTTTTGAGAGAATAGTTTTAAATATGGTGTTATGTTTTGAAATTATTTGACACCATTTGGATCATTACTTGAATTTTGGATGGTTATTTTAAGTTCGTTGGTATTTTTAATGAAAAAAATGATTTGATTATTGAAATTATTCTTCCAAATATTTTTTAGTGAGTTCTTTTGGAGGATTATCTTTAAATTTATTTTGAGAGATTGATTTTAAAGAATGGTTTAGATTGTGAATTCACACCATTAAGAATTGAAATTGAATTATGTGTCTTTATAAAGGCTTGATTGGAAATTTGGGTGATTTTAAATGGTGTGGTTGAGTTTGAACCCTTTCGATCCCCTTCTCATATGGTTACCGAGATGGGTATATTTATAAATCCTTGATGAAATTTTTTACCTGAGGGGAGAATTGTATATTTTATTTTTTTTAATTGAAAATTTTATGGGGATATTGATTGAAATTGTGTGGTAGGTTAAGTTTGAATTGTTTATTTTATATATTTATACATGTTATTTCTCACCTCTATTTTATATTTGTCTTGGGAGTCATGGGAGATTATGTTGATGTCTAGATAAGTGCATGCCTTAGTTTGGATTTTGTTCCAACAAGGGATGGTGGCCCACTAGATTGAGTGAGATAGTGGAATTGAGAATGTCCATTAGACCGAGGTAGGTAATGGGAGATCTTCCCAAAGACTATAGTCACACTATTTACCTAAGAGGATTATCATCATTTGATTCTACAGGGACATCAGGGATGAGAAAGATTCAGTAGTGTCATCCCATGGCTCATGTATCTTGTTCAGACCGATGTACCTAAGTCCTAATAGGTTCCCCAACATACTGATATCCTTTATAGGATATATTAGTATTTTTTGGTGTTTGATCCATATTTATATCGCATGTTATTAATTGTGTATTGGTAACTTTATTTATATTTGGATTATATTAATTTTTTTAATCTAGGTATCATTATTTCTTACTCTAGTCTTGGTAGTGATTTTATTCACTTTCAAATTGGTTTGTGAGAATTATTTAGAAAACAAATTCTGAAATAAAAATGATGTGTTTTTGAAATGGGGGTTTGGGAAATGTTTTGAAATAGTAAAATAGTTTTTTATCTTTTTATAGATTATAGAAAGAAGTCATCTTTCTCTTTTTTAATGGTTCTCATTAAAAAGTTTTGACTCTACCCTTATTTATTTTATAATAAGGGGTAATGTTATATAAAAAGGAGGTTGAGGATCGGGAAATTTGGTTTTAAAGTGACTGTTATCATTGTATCAAAATACAAGTATTTTTGTGAAATTTACGAGTGTGTTTTTTATTTTTTATACTTGTGGATTGAAATTTTATTGGTAATTTATTTTTTCAAAATATCATAAAATGTATTTTTTTTGTAAACATTAACCCAACAATATTATTATTACTTATTATTATCAGTTTTTCTCACATCTTATATATAAACCATGATATTTTCAATACTAATATTTTTTTCCTAAGGTTCCTTGTCTTCGGACTCACTTGAGTTGGGATATGGGGTGTGTTAAATGTCTAGTATAGGGTATGGAAGGTGACTATGGGCGATGTGGAGATTACGATTAGAAGATTTATTATTGTTTCCATTTCAAGTTGTATATGTGTTGTAAATTTAATATTTTATGATTATGAGGAGTTAATGTTAATTCCTTTACATAAATTGTGAATTTTTATGGATGATGCATTTTTTAGTCTCCAGTTGTCGTCAATTATTATATTTCTTACTTTGTTGTGGATATGGTATCATGATCTGTTTATTTTATTATGGTTGAAATCATTCTCAATGATTATATTTTGAGACACTAAAACCGGTTTACATCTAGGGGTGATCAAGAATGAACTATGGGCATGTATTAAACAATACTGGGAGATGATAATGATATTCAGTATGCTCTTTGTATTCACTTTTTTAGGCCTTTGTGATGCTTCACCCCTGTATTATTCCCTTTTCATCCAATAATAATAACAATGGTTGTTGTGTTGTGTTGGTAATAAACCACCAATCTAAGAAAACCTAAAATCGTAGTGAAATTTTTAGGTCTTTTCCACTCTTCCACCACATTACATTTTGTAGGATGAACATTAATTCCATATTTAGAAACAATATATCCAAATAAATAAATCTATTATAACATATTTTCTAGTTTTACAATAAAAATTATTTTCTTTTAAATTATTTAGAATAATTCTTATATGTTATTCATAATCATAATAACATTTTGAATAAACTAGAATATAATTTATTAAAAATACAAAAACATTATCCAAATATTCATAGAAAACTCTTTTCATAAGATATATAAATACAAAAAGTGTATTCATCAACCTGGATGGCATAAAATATGGATCCATTTCTAGATTGTCCCCCACCTATATCCCACTATCTCTTCTTTATGTGGATAAGTTATTACTAGATGCCTTAATGTCACAATGGTATACGTTTGGTGGTTGAATATTCATCTTCCACATCCCTAGATTCCTCTGGTGGATATTATTTTCTTCACGTTAGGTTTCCTTATTCTATATTCACAGTTTTATCCATTTAACTGTTGTCTTGGATTCAGATGGTCTATCTAACTCCATTGACCACACCTTCACCACCTATCCCCAAAGGTGCTTAATTCATATCAAGTTTCATCTCATTGGATGTGGAGAACATAATTTCTAAGATCTATTTTGGCAGATTCTTCATCATGTTAGATCACCAGGATCAGATCATACATAGATTCAATCATGACTATGACATGATCATTTTATTAGGATCAAATAAATTTCATTGTTTCACTGGTCCATCAGTCATGGTTATTTGGATGTAACAGGTTCCTCAATATTATTGGTTTCTATATGTCCTATTGAGGTACAAACGGTGGTGGAAGAATCCATTTCTTCATGTGGAAATCTCAACGTGGCTCTGGGTAGTGATAGTGGTGTGCTTTGATGTATTAGGCTGTTAGTGTAGGTTGCATCAAAATCCATTGGGGAGCGATGATAGGGTGGCGAGGAATAGATTCGATCGATGAAAATATAGCACTGGTCGTAGTTAGGTTGTCCAATGTTAGATAGGTCATGTTCCATGTCATCATATAGATTAGGGTCTTATTAACCCTAGGCCTTTAGGACACCATATTTTCACTTAGTCTTTTGGGCCTAGGAGTTATGGGTTTCATATTACCTGACTGGAATCAAATAAAAGATTTATTGCTTTAGGAAGGCAGTGTAGAGGTTCTTTTAGTTGGGAATCATCATTTTGAGTAATGGGTGAGTTTATGGTCATCATATCACCTTACATCCCTATTGAAGGATAAATTGTTTCTTTATTGGGTGACTTTATCTCAAGGAATTAGTTTGAAGATGTAGTGCAACAGAAAGGTGATGAATGTGTGGAGCTATTTAGGCATAATATGGTGGGAAACTCAAAGGATAGATGGGTCTGATTTCACCCATCATTCGTACTTTCCCCATATTATATATGGATGTGTTCCCTATCTCATTACATTAGTCTACCATTATAAAATATCTCATGGTAGGTGGAATGATTTTTTGAACTAGAATCACGTGGAAATGAATATTGGAAGGAGGAGGCATGTCATTTAATTGGTGACACGACATGTTTTAGACTACTCACTGTGGTCCTTAGGGTTATGTTTTTCCTTTGGGCCTCTGGGCCTTGAGGACATGTCGTATTGGGTCTTTGGGCCGTTTGGCATACTAGTCATGCAAGGGTTACCTCTTAATCCTATTTAAGAGAGGATTTTATTTTTTCCGAATAAAAGGTGTCTCAACCAAAACTTATTTTAACAAATTAACCTGAATAGAATAAACATAAACTCATAATTCCCATATCTATTTGGAAATGTCATCCTTGAAATGTATTCCACCTTAACCTTTATCTAGTGATTCTTGGACCTGATATAAATATTTGAAAAATATTGAGCACCCTATAGTTGATCAAACAATTCATCATTATGAGAAAACATATACATGTTCTTAATAGTGATTTTATTGAGTGCTCTATAATCAATGAATTGTCTCACGAAACTATTCATATTTTTTGAAAACAATACAGGAGCACATCAAGGTGAAGTTCCTGGGTGTGTGAAACCCAAATCATCTAACTCTTTTAATTACCATTTCAGTATCAAAATTTCTATTGGATTCATTTAATAAGGGGGTTTTGAAATTCGTAAAGAATCAAGGCCTATGTCAATAGTAAATTCATCCTCCTAATCATGATTAAGAACAGTAAAATCATCCTGAAATACATCCAAATAATTATTTACCACTAACACATCTCTAATTTATACAAATAATTTCTTATTAACTATATATAAATGATAAATTTCATTTCCAAATTTTCTCAATTTATTAGCTTCTTGATGTTTATTAAAGGTATGAATTCAGTATTATATACCAGCTGAAACTCAATCTAAAAAATAACTTTATTTTATCATTGTTCTATATTATCATGATAAAATAAAATCCAATCAATTCCTAAAATAACATTAATCAATAAAATGGAATAGATAATAAGTGTTTTCAGAGAAATCATTTCATAGATGGTAACTTGAAGATTTATATAAATTCATGTATCATTTATACTACCCACAAGAATTTTTAAAAAAAGTATGACTTTATTATTTGAGATGGTATTTAAATTTTACCTAAAAAAATTCAACACATAATAGAATATATAGATCATGAATTAAATAACTCATTAAAATAATATAAATAGACCAATAATATACTTGTCAAAACATTATTTGAGGGTCTCAAATTTTCCTTAGTATTGGCATAATAATTTCCCATAACTTTCTATTTCTGGTTTTGATGATTCCCACCTTGAGTAACTAACTTCATACATGAGTTATCATAATAGCACAAATAAATGAAATTAAAGCATCTTACCACTAGTTGAAAACCAATGTTAACATTACTTTTCCAATCAAATATCTTTTGTTTATTAGAACAAGGAAAATGACTAAGCATTAAAAATCAATAACACTTCCCTAATCTTACCAAGCATTATTTAAAATATATTTTAACATATTTGGAAGATTTAGGGGAATTATCTATATATTTATTAGTGAAATTCTTATTCATTTATTTTATCCTATAAAAATTCTTACTCTTATTGTCACAAGGTACATAAGTGTTGGTAAAATCCATCTCAACTTTATTATCACAATAAACAATGTTCTTATAACTTTATAATTCATTATAGGATAACATTCTTTATAAAATTGGTTTTAAACCAATTTTAAAATATATTAATTTTACTCTCATGGTCCAGAATGAAATTTGGTGTATACCTAGTCAATATAGTATAATTTTATAAATAATATGACTTTGAATCTTCCTACTTTTTCATTAATTCCATAAATTTTCTTTCTATTCCCAGTCGAAAAAATTTAGCAAAAAATATCAAGGAAAATAAAATGAAATATATTACACTTCATCACAGCAATGTCATGATTTTCTTTAAAATTATAAATCAGATACAACCATCTATCCACATCAAATAAAAAATGATATATAGGAATAATTACTTTTTGATCCATTATACGACCCAAAATATTGAATATATTATCCAATGAATTTATTTATCCTTCGAATTTCAATAGGGTTGAAGATCCAAAGAAATATAGAATGTGCTATTTCATAGAATTTCTTCACTATATAATGTTTCTATATGGTGAATTGGGATGGTATTTTATGGTTTCCATCATTAATAGACATCATCAACTGAGTTAACACCCCCACAAATTTCTATGTTTGAACCATTCTCTATAGAAAAAACATATACCAATGGTTTGGAATTGTTCACATAGGAACCCAAACCATTACTATAGCCTATACCAATGGTTTATGGGGCCATTGGCTAGTTTTCTATTAGGATATACCTATAAAAACGGTTTTGGAAAAACTATTGTCATAAATTGTCTATAACAATAGTTCCCAAACCATTTGTATAGGTCATATTAAATACTTATACAAATGTTTTGAAAAAAAAATTGGTATAGGTAATGTAAAAAAGCTGAGTTTTGATCCCAACACCCCCAGTTATACTTCAATTACCTAACCACTATACAACAATGACATTATAAAATATAATTTGATAAATATGTATATCTATATTTAAAATTAATTTAAATTTTTATGTATTTAATTTAATTTTACAAATTAATTCATTAAAAATTCATGTACCGATACCAATGGTTTTCCAAAAACATTCAAATGGGTACATTAATTTCTTGGTATATATACCAACTGTTTATTAGAACCCATGGTATAGGGTATATATATGGCACCTATATAAATGGTTTAATAGAATTATTTATATAGGGTATCTATAAAGTACATATAAAAATGAATCTCTTAATATTGTTGGTAAAGGTGATACATATACCAATGATTTTCACGAACTGTTAGTATAGGGTATCTATATGGTATATCTACCAATGTTTTTCTAAAACTATTGGTATATGTGATACATTTACCAACAATTTTTCAAAAAATTTAATATAGGTCTTTGGGTATATCTCCAATTTATAGTAGAGATTATAGGTTGCTGATTTGGATTGTTATTATCCCCCTGATTCCTTTATATCTCAACAATCCTATTTCTTTTATGTAAAACCATTATTAATAGACAAGGATTATATATATAAACATAAAAATATTTAAAATCAATCTAAAGATAAAATAACTCTAAATATAATATCATCATAGTTTTCTTAGAATTCTTTTAACATCTAAAGGTGACTAAACCTTTGTATGACACCAACTATAATGACCCATGCATTTGACAACCAATAAATATGAGTTGAATACCAAGTAAATCAAATATTTATATTCCAAATAACTTTTAGTTTTATAGTTATAGATAATTAAGAAAAAAATACATAACAAAGCAAAAACTTCCACACAATGCACATTTTTTTTCAAGAAAAATAAATCATTAATTTCACACCATTATTTCATTAAATACACATGTTTTCATTTTAAGACAAGTCTAAACTAGAATTTTTGAGCTTTTGTAGTTCAAACTAATACTTAGATCTAGTGAAACACATTTATAAATGTTTAATGAGTACAAAAATCTCAGTAAGAGATATAAAAAGAAAGGAATATACTTAGTCTAGTTAAAACATGAAAAACCATGAAATTTTTTACCTTTTTTCCAATAAGACATTGAGAACATAAAAAAATTTACAAATACAAAATGAAAACATTGATAAAATAAATAATTTTATAAGAAATTGTTATGAATAGGAAAACCATGAAGTAATATTGAGGAATATGGGAACTCATTCATAAATTTCAAATACCTCAACTTTAAAAGTCCATAAACATTATTCACCACATGAAATCAAAAAATTTCAATAATTGTTTTTGAAAGAATAATACTGGTTTCAAGGAAAATAATATTCATAACCCATGTTCACCCATGATTTATCCATGTCAAAAAGTTTTGAGGCCTAATTAATTATATAGGAATAAAATACCTAGTTGTCTCCCTCAATTTGTATCCCATGAAGACAAATCATTACCCAATGCATTAGAGTGTTATATCAGGATCAAAAATAATCATGAGATATATCCGGATCACCCTTCATTATTTATGATGGTAAATTACATATCCAATTTTTTTTTTTGTAATATCTTACTTTGAAATTATAAAATCCATGAAAAAAATAATTTTAACCCATATGCAAAACAACTTCCATTTTCTCATAATCATAAAGAGAAATATCCATTTTATTTAAAATGATTAAAAATAAAAAATCTGAAGAAAATTGTGGATAGGATAAAATTTGAAATACCATTTAAACATATAATAAAATCTTGATAATTAATAGCTACTATAATAGAATGAAAATGTTGTTAATCCGTATATGTTAATTTTTTTTTCATTTATGTATAAAAATAAAACATAACCAGTATTAAAAATATTGAATAAATTAAATTTTAAAATTTTAAAAAGAAATTAAAAAAGATTCTAAAATGAAAATTACAAACCATCGACTCTTAAACATTAAATATTTTGAAAAATTGAAAATAATATTGATATGTAAGAAAAAGAGTTGGAAGAAAAAACTTAAAAAAAAATTCAAAAGAAAGTCTTATGCGTAAACTCTCATCTACCACTGTACATTATCAAAATCATTAATAATAAAATTATATTAAATATTTACTTTCTTAATAAAATTTTAATATTTTTAATGTTATTATTAATCACTTTATTCCATTTATTCTTATGTTTTATTTAGGTACTAAAATGGTTATATCCATGTTGAATTTTTTGGGGTCGTTTGGATTAATACCTCAAAAACTCATGGGTTAGTTTCTTTGGTCAATAGAATTATGGTTAAATTACCATTGATATCATAAAAATGATATAAATATAATATTTATTAATAAAATTCTCTTTTAAAACCAACCATGATAGGAGTTTATTGCAAATTAATCACATATTTTCATGAAGATGATAGTCTGTACGTATGCTTGAATGATGTTTTTTTCTAATTGGTGGAAAAAATATAGTAAATAATATTTTACATTTATATAATCATAAAATTTTTATAAATTTTATGTCAATTCATATGTTCCATCCTGAATATAATCCATTAATTTGTAAATAAAAAACAAATTACATCGCTCTATGGTGGTTTTAGTCTACACATACGCATGATTGGTGTGATCGTTTACAACAAATGGAAGGGTAAGAGGGTAAGTAATACATTATATTTATAGAATCATAATTTTTTCAAAAATATCATATATATATATATATATATATATATATATATATCAATTTTATCGATCATTTTAACAATTCATATAATTTCATGATGAAAAATGAATCACATGTCTTAGTGGAGGTGATATTCTACGCGTACATACTAGCGAAGTTTTCATTTACCAAAGGATGGAGAAGTATATGAAAAGTGGTTTTAACCTAAACATAATAAAATTTATGTATACTTAAGATACTTAAGTTATTATATATTCATATTTAAAGAAAAGTTTAATGTTTTGGAATAATATATATACACGAAACACTCGATTAAGAAATTTACCTCTTCTTTGAGAAACCTACATTATCTTACTCATTAGTAATTATTTGGTTGGTAATTTTCTATGAAAAGAACCTATAGTGTTTGGGGATGAGATTTTTTAAGGTATTTGGGTATATTTTGTTTAAGATAGAGTTATAAAAGTTTGAAAATAAGTGACGAGAGGAGGTGGTCTTTCATATGTGATGGGAGAGACACACTTGTAAGTACATAGAATTTTTAAATATATTATTTTAATTTCTCAAATTAAAGTAGGAAATATTTGAGATATTTATAATATAAGAGGAGGATGAGCTGAAATAAACTCATAAATAAGATTTGAACAATTTTTTATTACATTTTAAACCTTTTATATTTGTTTTAACCCACTAATTAACTCCTTTAACAATTATCAGGGTGAAAAAGTTTTACCAAGGTTACTTTTTTATTGAAATAATATAAAATTAACCTTGTTAAAAAGTTTTAAAAAAGTGATTACAAATAGAACAAAAATTTTAAATTATTCATTTTCCATATGTTTTACACATTTATTTCATTATAAAGAAACAAAACGCAACAAAAGCTTTTTTTAGAAAATGCACTATTTAAGCATAAAATGGTTTTATACCAAAATAAAGCATAATGCCGCTTGATATGGACTTATTTGGATTATATTTTGAAAAATTGAATTAATTTAAATTTAAAATCAATCAAAAATATAATGGAAATTTTCAAATACTTGAAAATAAATGATAGTTTTAATAAAAAAATTATTTTTCAATATGCACCAAAAAATAAATCTTTTCTGTAAAATCAAAAAAAATTACCCTAAAATAAATTCATTGTGTTAATTTTAAAAATTAAGCATATTTTATCAAATTAAAATCTAAAAATCATGGAATTTAATTTTAAATAAAATAATTTAATACATGAAGACAAAATTTAGTTAAATAAAATTATTTCTTTTTTAATAGAAAAATGACATAAATTTATATATATAACTATGATGAATATGAATCCATAAAATCAATACATATATGTAACACCCCAGGTAAATAAATAATATGACATCTTTATATTTATCCATATTTGTGAATAAAATATTAATATCACTTCAAAGGGGATGCTATGCTCGATGGCGTATCCAATACGCAACAACGAGTTTCTTGGGAATCTTACGTTGCACTCTAATAATAAAATAATATTATTTTAAATGGTAGTTAACGCCTAGCCGTTGTAATGGAGGTAATGAACAGAAATAACTACAAAATGATTATATATGTTTGTCAAATATTTTTACTCTTTAAAATAAAAGTTAGAGGATTAAAAATGCAAATGAATCCAGTTTTTAAGCGTAAACATTCTAATATTCTTTAAAAGGTCGATTAACCGCCTTTTGATGGCGAACCCCTTTTAAATCCACTTTTTGAAAGTTTTATAAGCACTATTTTTCAAAATAAACATATTATTTATGATTGGGACATTAAAATTTACCTTGGGTTAATTTTTGGTATTTTTCTGACAATGTTCATTTTTCAATGAATAGTGAAAAGTACAGCATTTTACATCAAAACTGCTTTTTCATATAATTTAATTATATGGTTATATTATATTTCTAATTTGTTTTAAAGTTTAATTAGAATATATTTTTACCATGTAATTCAATTATGGTCATTGGGATTAATTTCGCTTTGGAATTAGGCATAAACAAGTGCCAAACTTTTCATAAATATTGTTTCTAAAAAACCCGCTATTTGTTTTGACAACGGGAAGTTTTTTTAAATTAATTATTGCATATTATTTGTTTGAAATTTGGTAAAATGAATTACATATTTGGAATAATAAGGTCAAAATTATGTAATTAAGACTCTTTTGTTTTTGGACATTATGAATAGTAACGACGGTAATTATCTTTAATTATCTTGATTAATGAGTTATCGGGTAGTTAAAGAAAATAAGATAATATCATAATAATAAAAAATGACCACAAAATGTTCCCTAAGGCTACTGGTTGTCTCATGGCCGACCATGGTATGCCTTGTGCTAAAATTTGGGGCCCCATGGAATCACTTTTGTGAGAAAGTGACTGTTTATCTTTTTATTTTTAAAGAATGTTAAATGTAACAAAGAATGTATCACCTAAGTAAAATATTTTTAATTTTGTCTACATAAATGATCCATTAGACTATAAATATTCATTGGAAAGATAAAAATATTTCCTGCATCATAGTATTTATTTTATAATTTTTTGACATTAAATAAAATAAATTATTTAAGACATCATGATGATGCAGCGATGACCTCATTATTTAACGATTTAAATAAAATGGAAAGATAATGTAAAATATAAGACCTAAACATGTCCAAAACCTATTTTATGGGTGGATTTCGAACCCTTATCACCTTATCCTCGAAACACATCAATTTGGGACTATTAAAATCCGAGACTCATTTGAAAATAAAGTTGCATTTTATACCTTCCCAAGAGTGCCCCTCTTCTCCTCTTATAAAAGTCCCCCACCTCTACCACCTTACCCACACGTCAAAAGCCTTTGGATCAGCCAAACCCTGCCCATTTTGTCTCTCCACATCCCTCTCTTACTCCTTGAAGCCTCACTTTGGGAAAAAGTCTTCCCAAGGAAGCCTTTGAGCTCAAATCTAAGAGAGTTACCCGATTTTAAGGTAATGTCTTCACTTGAGTCCTTTTGTTTTATTTTGCTTCTCCAACACCCTAAACTCTTTTTATTCATTTATTTTATAAAAACTCCAGTATCTTCAATATACTAGGATGCTGTTATAAGAAGGATTCGAGCTACACTTACACACACCTACATCTAATGGTTAAAGAACATACTGTTTCCGTGGATGGTGAATTTCTGCCTCCCGAAACGATGATTGTTCAACATTATTTTAACCCCTTCAAAGGTGGACATTAAGATGACACTATACATATATATGATATATAATATGTTTATGTTTTACTTAATCTTCTGTATTTTTCATTTATGGCATACCTTTATGGTTTCAATTATGGGTAAACGCGATATCTTCATTTAAGGAAGTGCGGACTACCACCCCCTCAAAGTGATGTGATTCGTTAATGCCATATGTGGGACATATAAAGGATGGATTTAAAGTTATTATATATGATTTTATACTGGAATTATAATATACCTTTATATAATTATTATTTTCTTTCCATTAAAGTATGAGATAGAAATGAAAGTAGCGTTCATGCATACGTACGGCTTACCGTCTCCATGAACGGTGCATTTCATTTCATATCCCCAAATGTAATGTATTGTTATGAGTACATATATATAATGGATATATATGATGTATGTTACATCTAAATGATTAATATAATTCTGGAATTAAAATATATATACCTCTCATATAGTTTTAATTCCATTAATATGACATAGAAATGAAAGTAGCATTCATGCGTACGTACGGCTTACCGTCTCCATTAACGGTGCATTTCATTTATTTCCACTAAATGATTATGTGATATTATAAATACATGTATATTCTGGATATATATGATATCCAAATCAGGAATTGCATTCTGGATATAAAGAACCTTTGACCACACGAACAATATTTAATTGTAAGAAGTCCACTTTCGACTTAAGAACCAAATATCGACAAAACAAACATTATTAACTTAATGATTACATAATGTTTATAACATGGAAATAAGTGATATAAAAGGAATAATAAGCTTGAAAAAGGTTTTTAATCAAGTATAAATTAACTCAAGTTTATTATTCAGGAGATTAAAGAACGATCGAGTCAAGTCGAACCCGAGGTAAGGGATCCTACTCCACTCTTTTTTTAAGTACACTCTTTTATGTCATTCCTTTTAAAGATCATCTTTCTTGTCATTGGGATGTTCTTTTATATTAATCTTACTTTAATTTTTATGTTCATGTGATGAGAGACCCTATTCTCTCTCATCAATCGATTTTGGAGGTTTTGAGTGGTGCCGTTAGGCTGCCGAATTTTCGTAAGAGATCTAACCTCTCTCTTTCTTTTTAAGTACTCTCCTTTATGTCACTTCTTTTCATCTCCTCTTTGTTATGTTGGGGGATGTTATTTTATATTCCTATTTCTGTAAACTTTATGTTAATATGATGAGAGACCCAATTTGATCTCATCAATCCGTTTTTGTAAGTTTTATGTGGCGTCGTTAGGCTGCCGAGTTTTCGTAAGGGATTTTTCATCTCACTTTTATTCTCGTGAGATTTATGCTACATTTACCACAATTTCCATTGAGTGGTGTATGTACTGCCCATTATTTTACTCATTGTGTAATATACTATCATTTATGAGTATTTACATCAATGTTGTATTGTCCTTCTTTCACGGGATGCATGTCTCGAAAGATACCCATGTCGGTAAGGGAACCTTTCACCCTCCTCTTTTTAAAAGACTTCTTTTGTTGGGTCTTTTAATTTACATATTGTTATGTTGGGATATGTTCTCATATATCCTTATTGATGAAAATTTTATGTCCAAGTGATGAGATACCCTTTTTATCTCTCATCAACTCATTTTCTGAATTTTGTAGTGACGCCGTTAGGCTGTCATATTTTTGCAAGGGAACTTCTTAACCCAAATTTGATTCTTTGAGATAATCTTGTACTCCTTGAATATGTCATTCTATGAATATGTGTGAATAACCTCTGATTGTTTTACACTTAATATCCACTTATATTGGGTGTATTTGTTTTTCACACATAATTATGTAATTGATTTATCCTTAAACCAAGGATACCGTCTTTATAAGGGACTTCGTCTCAATCTCCCTTCATTGAGTCATATTTTGTTTTATTCACAACCTTCTTTTATACGGTGTATAAACCCCTTTGACTTTTATGTTTATTCAAAAGGAATATTTTATCTACGAAGCGTTTTACTAAACGACAAAAAGGAATGTTTCTTTTTACGTACGCAGTGACAATGACCTTTTCTACCGCCGCGAGTATTATTTGATCTTTGGTTTCCTCAACAAGCTGTAATGTTTTTAAAATAAAATAAATACTACACAATTATTTTTTGTATTTTGGTATTGAAAATGGTTTTGATAAAGGATTATATTATTTCAATATATTTAAATGATATATTGTGATTGAAATGTGGAAATGTTATCATTCCTTTATGTTGGTTTTATGTGTTATAATTTTATAATGGTACTTGGACATTTTACGGGTGGTTACATGATAAACCATATGGCGGGTGGTGCCGTGAATACCAGGACAGGTGGTTACGTTATAACCTCCAATGCATTGGGTATGGAATTCGGCCATATGGCTATTCCATTAAGTATGTATGGAAGTTGTCCGAATGGCTATTCCATTAAGTGATATGTGTGGAAGTCGACCTTATGGTTATTCCACTTAAGTATGTTTATGTCCCAAGTTACCTCTATATGTTATGTGATCTTTATATGGGTTTTATGGTAATCCTTTGGTTACAGAAGGGTAAGTAATGAACTTTTATTCAGTGAAGAGTTTTCACTACTTTGAGAAGGTGAAAATTATTACTTTGATAAACTATACATGGTTTACTTGTTGTTTTGAAAAACTAACAGTTTTCATTCTTTATGTATCCCTTGCTGAGCTTTTTATGCTCACGCCAAGTTTTTTTGAAATGTTTTTCACAGGACATAATGTGGAATAGGTTCAAGGATGGGATCAAGGGAAAGTCATGCTATCTAATACATGTAACTAGACATGTTTCTTTTTAAGAGTTTTTATTTTATGGAAATTCAGTAGAAGTGACTACTTTGTAATCTTTTGAGATGTAATAGTTATGTCCTAATTCTATAAAACTCTAAACCTGAAAAGATCCTCAATGTAAATTATTCATTCAATTCAATATTAAGTAATTTTTAAGGTCGGGGCCTTATTGTTGGTATCAGAGGTCAGTTTAGATAACTTTAGAGGTTAGGGTATTCTTTAAGCATAAGTGACATTACCATAATGGTTAGGATTTCAGAAAGAGTCCTAGTTTTAGATAAAGTGAATGAGTAAGTATATCTTAGTGTTTATCTTCCTCATTAGTACATGATGGTTTTGTTGATACACTCACACTGACCTTTTTGGTTTTTGTAAATGGCTGGATCTAGCAGGCACCAAAGTAATAGTGGATGTGAAGGAAACTGTGACAGTTTTTTGAGCAAGAAAATGAATGATATGGGAGCTGCAATGAGAAATCTTGTGATTATCCTCAACCAATTATCTGGAGTCATTATTGACCACCTAAACCTTGGTGATTTCTCTAAGGCATCATATATGCGAGAAACAAATCCCTACGGAACTACAGGTAATAATCATAAAGGTAAGTGTGTTCAAAAACATATGTGTCAAAAATGTGGCAATTAACACCTAGGAAAATGTTTCAAAGGGACAAAAATATGCTATAGAAGTGGAAAAGAAGGTCATAAAGCAAGAACCTGTCATGGAAAAAGGAAGCATCCAGTTGACTCGAGGAAAGAGAAAGAAGTTCTTTCTAAGGGATCAATTGAATGTTTTAAATGTGGTGTGCATGGTCATTATGCAAACACATGCCCTATAAAGAAGTTTCGTGAATGGGATCACCAAGATCGTACAAATATTCATTTACCAATACCTAATGCCATTCCGATTGAGGATGAAGAAACTGACAATGACCAATCAAATGTATGGATTATTTCATAACTTTTGTTTTCCTATTTTTGAATCTTAGGATATGATTCCTGATTTTGTTTGTAGGAAGAAAGTATTTCAGAATAAGTTAGAAAGGAATGGTTAATGGATCATGCAGAATGTTGAATGAGTAAGAAGTCAACATATAAGGGCTTCAAGAGTTATGGTGAAATTCTTAAGATTATTAAGTCTCTTTTGATGATGGGGTTACATTAGAAGACTTTTTATAGTATGTGTAACCTTGATGTTTAATATATGAAAATTTTATTCAGGGAATAGTTATCTGTTCTTTTGTGGACATAGTTATAAAGAACCATTTGGGTTTATATGATCCTTACTTTTGAGGTAATTATGGGTTACTATATGTTATGATGGAAGTGAAAGGCTTGAGATAAAATTGAGGTTAAATTATGTTATGTTTATTTTTGATGATTTTATCTCTTTTTTGGGAATTATTTGAGAATTATATAGTTTTGGAAAAAGGACAACATGCAGACCGTGTGACAACCCGTCGCGTCGGACAAAGCTACGGGAATCGAACCCACAACCAAAGTGCAACTGGTATTTATCGCCTACCACTGGACTACGTGAAGTCCCTGGTTAGTTTGACTGATTATTTTTAGTTAGATAATTTTATGAATTAAGATTACGTTGATTTTGGGTTATCTATGGATATTTATTAACCTATCATGGAGGATATGTGATTAGGTTAATTACTTTTCAATACGAGACATTAAGAGAAACTGATGTTGTTTGGAGATAAATGTTACGATTTAACTTGGAAGACTATGTGACTAAATCCTTCAAATATTTGGGTTTCAATCTTAGTTTGGTTTACTTTGAATAATTTTATGGACAAATTGATTATCGAATGGTCCTCGTTGAACTTTGGGTATTATTGGACAAATTTTGGAGATTAAGAATTGATTTTCTTTTTATAAAGGGTTATCCTTTTCTGGATTATCTGACCTTGTAATAACCTTTTTGGTTTTGGTTTTGGTTAAAGTCTAAAGACATGGGAATTATATAGTTCTCTTTTGTGGATTAGGTTATTCTCTAGATGTTTATTATAGTACTCTTAATGAGAACAAGTTTTCCTAAATACTCGTCTTTTGGAGAAAATATGAGTTAGTGTAAGGAATCTAATAAAAGTTGAAAGTAAACATGATAAGTGATTAAGTATCCTTATGAATAAATTCCTCAATAAAAAGTAACTTAAAACAAAAATGTTGTCTATTAAATTTTTTTACTGGGGAATTGAATACCGTTTAACCCATCACAAGTTTGTGATTTTCTTGTGGTTAAATTTCTCCTAAACATGTTTTCTATCACTCTCCATCAGAACATGACCCTATGTTTTCCCCTCCATGTCCATGTTTTCCTACATGGAATCTTAGTATGGGTTAACTTGGGTGACCTCTGTACTAATCTTTCTTTATTTTAAAGTAATTGTTTTACCGACTCTTGTTCCGATGTGGGACTTTCAAGGATGTTTCCGAGCCCAATTTTAAAATTGTGAGGACACAATTCCCAAAAGGGGGGAAGGATGTAACACCCCAGGTAAATAAAGAATATGACATCTTTATATTTATCCATATTTGTGAATAAAATATTAATATTACTTTAAAGGGGATGCTATGCTCGATGGCGTACCCAATACGCAACAATGAGTTTCTTGGGAATCTTACATTGCACTCTAATAATAAAATAATATTATTATAAATGGTAGTTAACGCATAGCCATTGTAATGGAGGGAATGAACAGAACTAACTAAAAAATGATTATATCTGTTTTTCAAATATTTTTACTCTTTACAATAAATGTTAGAGGATTAAAAATGCAAATGAATCCAGTTTTTAAGCGTAAACATTCTAATATTCTTTAAAAGGTCGATTAACCGCCTTTTGATGGCGAACCCCTTTTAAATCCACATTTTGAAAATTTTATAAGATCTATTTTTCAAAATAAACATATTATTTATGATTGGTACATTGAAATTTACCTTGAGTTAATTTTTGATATTTTTCTGACAATGTTCATTTTGCAATGAACAGTGAAAAATACTGCATTTTACATCAAAACTACTTTTTCATATAATTTAATTTTATGGTTATATTATCTTTTTAATTTGTTTTAAAGAGTAATTAGAATATATTTTTACCATGTAATTCAATGATGGTCATTGGGATTAATTTCACTTTGGAATTAGGCATAAACAAGTGCCAAACTTTTCATAAATGTTGTTTCTAAAAAACCCGCTATTTGTTTTGACAACGGGAAGTTTTTTTTATTTTAATTATTGCAATTTATGTGTTTGGAATTTGGTAAAATGAATTAAATATTTGGAATCAGAAGGTCAAAATTATTTAATTAATACTCTATTGTTTTTGGACATTATGAATAGTAACGACGGTAATTATCTTTAATTATCTTGATTAATGAGTAATGGGGTAGTTAAAGAAAATAAGATAATATCATAATAATAAAAAATGACCACAAAATGTTCCCTAAGGCTACTGGGTGTCTCGTGGCCGACCATGGGATGACTTGTGCCAAACATGGGGGCCCCATGGAATCACTTTTGCGAGAAAGTGACTTTTTATCTTTTTATTTTTAAAGAATGTTAAATGTAACAAAGAATGTATCACCTAAGTAAAATATTTTTAATTTTGTCTACATAAATTATCTTTTGGACTATAAATATTCATTGGAAAGCTAAAAATATTTCCTACATCATAGTATTTTATTATAATTTTTAGACACTAAATAAATTAAATTATTTATGACATAATGATGATGCAGCGATGACCTCATTATTTAACGATTTAAATAAAATGGAAAGATAATGTAAAATCTAAAACCTAAACATTTCCAAAACCTATTATATGGGTGGATTTAGAACCCTTATCACCTTATCCTCGAAACACATCAATTTGGGACCATTAAAATCTGAAACTCATTTGAAACTAAAGTTGCATTTTATACCTTTCCAAGAGTGCCCCTCCTCTCCTCTTATAAAAGGCCCCCACCTCTACCACCTTACCCACACATCAAAAGCCTTTGGCTCGGCCAAACCCTGACCATTTTGTCTCTCCACATCCCTATATTACTCCTTGAAGCCTCACTTTGGTCAGAAGTCTTCCCAAGGAAGCCTTTGAGCTCAAATTTAAGAGAGTTACCCGATTTTAAGGTAATGTCTTCACTTGAGTCCTTTTGTTTTATTTTTCTTCTCCAATCCCCTAAACTCTTTTTATTCACTTCTTTTGTAACAACTAAAGTATATTCAATATACTATAATGTTGTTATAAGAAGGATTAGAGCTACACTTACACACACCTACATCTAATGGTTAAAGAACATACTATTTCCGTGGATGGCGAATTTCTGCCTCCCGAAACGATGATTGTTCAACATTCTTCTAACACCTTAAAAGGTGGCCATTAAGATGACAATATACTTATATATGATATATAAAATGTTTATGTTTTACTTAAGCTTCTGTATTTTTCATTTATTTCATACCTTTATGATTTCCATTATGGGTAAACGGGATATCTTCATTTAAGGAAGTGCGGACTACCGCCCCCTCAAAGTGATGTGATTCGTTAATGCCATATGTGGGATGTATAAAGGATGGATTTAAAGTTATTATATATGATGTTATACTGGAATTATAATATACCTTTATATCATTATTATTTTCTTTCCATTAAAGTATGATATAGAAATGAAAGTAGCGTTCATGCGTACGTACGGCTTACCGTCTCCATGAACAGTGCATTTCATTTATTATCCCCAAATGTAATGTATTATTATGAGTACATATATATAATGGATGTATATGATGTATGTTACATATAAATGATTAATATAATTCTGGAATTAAAATATACATACCTCTCATATAGTTTTAATTCGATTAATATGATATAGAAATGAAAGTAGCATTCATGGGTACGTACGGCTTACTGTCGCCATGAACGGTGCATTTCATTTCTTTCCTCTAAATGATTATGTGATATTATAAATACATGTATATTATGGATATATATGATATCCAAATCAGGAATTTCTTTCTGGATATAAAGAACCTTAGACCACATGAACAATATGTAATTGTAAGAAGTCCACTTTCGACTTAAGAACCAAATATCGACAAAACAAACATTATTAACTTAATGATTACATAATGTTTATAACATGGAAATAAGTGATATAAAACGAATAATAATCTTTAAAAAGGTTCTTAATCAAGTAGAAATTAACTCAAGTTTATTATTCAGGAGATTAAATAACGATCGAGTCAAGTCGGACCCGGGGTAAGGGATCCTACTCCACTCTTTTTTTTAAGTGCACTCTTTTATGTCATTCCTTTTAAAGCTCATCTTTCTTGTTATTGGGATGTTATTTTATATTAATATTACTGTAATTTTTATGTTCATGTGATGAGAGACCCTATTTTCTCTCATCAATCCATTTTTGAAGTTTTGAGTGGCGTCGTTAGGCTACCGAATTTTCGTAAGAGATCTAACCTCTCTCTTTCTTTTTAAGTACTCTCCTTTATGTCACTTCTTTTAAGCTCCTCTTTGTTATGTTGGGGGATGTTATTTTATATTACTCTTTCTGTAAACATTATTTTAATATGTTGAAAGACCCTATTTATTCTCATAAATCCATTTTTTTATGTTTTATGTGGCGCCGTTAGGCTGCCGAGTTTTCGTAAGGGATCTTTCATCTCACTTTTATTCCCGTGATATTTATGCTAAATTTGCCACAATTTCCTTTGAGTGGTGTATGTACTGCCCATTATTTAACTCATTGTGTAATATACTCTCATTTATGAGTATTTACATCAATGTTGTATTGTCCTTCTTTCACGGGGTGCATGTCTCGAAAGATACCCATGTCGGTAAGGGAACCTTTCACCCTCCTCTTTTTAAAAGACTTCTTTTGTTGGGTCTTTTAATTTACATATTGTTATGTTGGGATATGTTCTCATATATCCTTATTGATGAAAATTTTATGTCCAAGTGATGAGATACCCTTTTTATCTCTCATCAACTCATTTTCTTAATTTTGTAGTGACACCGTTAGGCTGTCATATTTTTGTAAGGGAACTTCTTAACCCAAATTTGATTCTTTGGGATAATCTTGTACTCCTTGAATATGTCATTCTATGAATATGTGTGAATAACATCTGATTGTTTTACACTTAATATCCACTTATATTGGGTGTATTCGTTTTTCACACATAATTATGTAATTGATTTATCCTTAAACCAAGGAGACCATCTTTGTAAGGGACTTCGTCTCAATCTCCATTCATTGAGGCATATTTTGTTTTATACACAACCTTCTTTTATACTGTGTATAAACCCCTTTGAATTTTATGTTTATTCAAAAGGAATATTTTATCTACGAAGCGTTTTACTAAAGGACAAAAAGGAATGTTTCTTTTTACGTACGAGGTGACAACGACCTTTTCCGCCGCCGCGAGTATTATTTGATCTTTGCCTTCCTCAACAAGCCGTAATGTTTTTAAAATAAAATAAATACCATATAATTTTTTTTGTATTTTGGTATTGAAAATGGTTTTGGTAAAGGATTCTATTATGTCAATATATTTAAATGATATATTGAGATTGAAATGTGGAAATGTTATCATTCCTTTATGTTGGTTTTATGTGTTATAATTTTATAATGGTACTTAGACATTTTACGGGTGGTTACGTGATAAACCATATGACGGGTGGTTCCGTGAATACCAGGACGGGTGGTTACATTATAACCTCCAATGCATTGGGTATAAAAGTCGGCCGTATGTATATTCCATTAAGTATGTATGGAAGTTGGCCGAATGGCTATTCCATTAAGTGATATGTGTGGAAGTCGACCTTATGGTTATTCCACTTAAGTATGTTTATGTCCCAAGTTACCTCTATATGTTATGTGATCTTTATATGGCTTTTATGGTAATCTTTTGGTTACATAAGGGTAAGTAATGAACTTTTATTCAGTAAAGAGTTTTCACTACTTCGAGAAGGTGAAAAGTATTACTTTGATAAAGTATACATGGTTTACTTGTTGTTTTGAAAAACTAACAGTTTTCATTCTTTATGTATCCCTTACTGAGCTCTTTATGCTCACCCCAAGTTTTTTTGAAATGTTTTTCACAGGACTTAATGTGGAATAGGGTCAAGGATGGGTCAAGGGAAAGTCATGCTATCTAATACATGAAACTAGACATGTTTCTTTTTAAGAGTTTTTATTTTATGGAAATTCAGTAGAAGTGACTACTTTGTAATCTTTTGAGATGTAATAGTTATGTCCTAATTCTCTAAAACTCTAAACTTGAAAAGATCCTCAATGTGAATTATTCATTTAATTCAATATTAAGTAAGGTTTAAGGCCGGGGCCTAATAATATAAATGCTAAAATTGATATTTTTTATTATATTACATGGGTTTTCACACTAATATACCCCAAAAAATATATTGATTGGTTTTTATAACATTAATACCTATTGTGAACTCTCCAAGTAGTTGTTTACACCCCTATAGTTGTTCAAGGAAATCACTTATCGAATTCATTGGATTTAAATAATGGAAATAGTTACCTTCCTTTCTAACACATACATAAGTTTTTAATGACCCGTGATTTTTAATATACCGTAATTTTTTTCCCTTTATTAGATTAAACTTTTAACCTTCTATTGTTTCATCACAATTCAAGATTTTAGACCTCTCAAGTCCCACCCATCCATCCTCAAAATATTAAGGTGATAGAGTGAATTATTAATGAACTCAGTTATATTTTAATTCACAATATAATATTAAAACCTTTCTATTAATGATTATAAAATGGTATTTTTAGCTAGATCTAGATTTAAAGTAGACTCCAACTATGTAAGTCATTAGATCACACAATCAATTTGAGTACAAGAGTAGAGAATAATTTATTTTCTATTTATTTTACATCTAAAAACAGACTTTGAAAACATGCATCTCTCATGTGTTGTTTTTGTTTTGAAATTTCTTCTAAAGGTTACTATTATATCAAAATCTTATATGTATTCATGTATATTTTACAACCTAGGTTATATGGGAATAATAATTATAGTAGATAAATCAAGTTAATTATAGTCATTATTTTTGATAAGTAGTAATATTTTTTGTTGGAATAGATTTTCAAATCATTTGATCAGGTTGGGGTTTCTCTAACTTATATAATTTTTCTCCTTATTTAAGAACTATTAATAATTTTCTATATCATTATTAGAATATTCTTATGTTAATTTTCTACATTTCTAATAATGATATAAATAAATGTTTGATGATGATTCCATTTTATCAACAAAAAATATTTTCTTAGCCTAGTATTGTGTTTTATAATTATTTAATAAAGCATTTTAGTAAATGTAGTCCCACTAAAATTATGAATCTTTTATATAATTTTTATTAAATTTTTTAGTGGTTAAATATCCATAATTCAATAAATAATTGAGTATACATTAGTATCCCTATAAAAAATTATTTATTTTAATATAAATTAATGTCAATAATATCACATATAACTCTTGTAAAATAGAGTAAAACATTACTTACCCAAACCCATCATATAGATTTTTATTATTCTCATTACTCTAGTATCATAAATTTTATGATATCTCAACTAAGTGTAACCAATTTCTCATAACAAGACATGGTTACCTAACTTTTAGTCTTATCCAAATCCACCATTCGTTACACAATATAATTCATTGGAAAATAGTTCTTTCATAAACAATTATATTTAAATGATTGAGGTATTGATCTTTGTTTAATTCAGAACGAATTTAAAACATTTAATTTTATGGGGTTATTTAATATATCAACATACCTTCTCAATTATTTCCTTCATGTAGGCATTACTATACTATTTTTTTCCATATTCCCTATATAGTCAACCAAACTAATTTTATCCAGACATATTAATGTATAACACTTTATGAAACTAATAATTCGAGTTACTTACCCAAAAATAATATCTAATTATATATATACATATCCAAATTCATCTCATGTATAAGGTAAATCAAACCCTTTCTTATAATGGTTTAACATCATAGAAAACCACAATCTAAACAAGATAATGTATAGTGTTGTTGGTATTGAGTCCCTCTTTTTTGAAAGATTCTATGCTCCTATATGAATTAGAAGTATGAACCAAATTAATATTATCTATATATCAATGCTAAATTGAGACCATAATATGAATAAAATACTAACATATAATATATATATATATATTATATTCAATCTTTATTATTGAATTCATAGACCAAAAAAATCATAATCCTAATTTAAAATAAATATATCATATACCATAACTAACAATTAAGTCATTATATACATGGTATGTATTTTATAAGAAAAAGTTAAGTAAATTTTAACTAAAATATACACCTATTCATAATATATACAATTTATATTCAAAAATAATTAGCCAGTAGGGAATCAAAAAATAAATGGACATTTCAAAAAATTTCACATGAGATAAAAATTTATAAACATCTCATGAATATAGAAATAATTAATATTCTAAAATATATATAGTTTTTAAATATTAATATATTAAATAAATATAAAAACTTTTTATTTACATCATGAATAAAAAAAATTAATATTTCATCATTTACATTACATATATATAAACTTATTAATATTAAAATATATTATTCTCAAAAGAAATATAAACCCTTAAAATTTATAAATATATGAACACATTATAATTATTATGTTAAAATTTTAAAATATTTTAATATATAATATTTTATATTTATTTAAATATTTTTAACAAATCCAGAAAACCCAATTTAGATTGATTTAAGTAAAATTATAAAATAATTTTTTTTAATATGATCAATTCGTTTTATCAATGATGAAAATTTCAAATACAAAATGAACTCATATATTTTTATTTTTATTATAATTTATAAATCCATTATAAAATAATTTATAATTTTGAAAAAAAAAATTATCCTAAAATTATATGCTTAAGGCATGTAAATTCATTTTAGGTGCAGATAACATCCACTAAAAAAATTAAACTTAAAAACAACTTCCCATGCCAAAAAATGGTTATGAAAATAATTGGAAAATATACTTTTTTTATTAAAACAACAAATAATTTTTTTTCTCTATTAACAATGAAGTGTCACTTATTATATGATAACAATTACAAAATGAATGATCATGTTTTTTTTCTGAAGAAACCATTTTAGAAAGGACCTTCGAAATTCAAAATTTCCAACTCTGATGTGGTTTTTATATACATTTAATGGTTTTCGAAGTTCATATGAACAATGATAATTTTTACTATAACCAAGATTTGAAAAAAGTGGATTTTATATTACATTGTTTTCTAGAAACCCTTCCCTTAACTGATTTCTATGAACTATGATGTGGTTTTATAATCATTTTTAACCAAAACAATTTTATTTAGAAATGTGTTATTGTTATAAAAACATCATAAACCATAACCATCCTGTATAAAATGCATTAGGGTTCTTAAAAAACTATTTTTTTTAAAATTCTTCATATATTTAATCTTTAATATTAATGAAATTAATGTTACTCTAATACCACTTTTTGGGTTTAATGGGGAAATCATTTATCCAATGAAAATAGAAACTAACCCCTAAAACTATTTTCTACAAGATCCAAAAAATCATAATTTTATTTAATAAAAAATCAATAATACTACACAAAAATATTATTTCATCTATATAATCTCTTTTATATGATATAGGAGGAGATTCCTTGTAATATTTTAATAAAAATCAATCAAATAAATTCTATTAATTTTATTTATCACCTAACTATTAGGTTATATTTTCTCTTTATACACATCCTTTTATAACCTTAGTGTTAAATTAAATTAGACAATGATATTTATGGTTCAATGAGTATTATGTACTAACAAAAACCAGTTAAATACAACTGTTCTAATTTTATTTATAAATATTAAACTACATTATTTAGGTTAAAAAAGATTTCATTGTATTCAAAATATATATATTATTTTAGCCATAAATGTTTTATAACCATTTCACATTGTTACAAATCCTTGAAACATGTTGATCAACCTTCCATTAATTTTTAGAAATTTAAATAATTAATGTAAATGTTTGAAATTATTTAACACTCCATGTTAATGATTTTTACCCAAATACAATGATAACCAATGTGGTATTTAATCAGATGTATGTGTTCTCTTGTAACAGAAGACTCGATGTGAATATCATAGAATTAAATCACAACATGGGAACTTTCACCATGTTGAGATTTCCTTTAGCACAAATGAAAATATAATGACTAACATCACATCATGGTTTTGAATTAGTGTATATTTCTATCAGTTTATACCCCATGGGTTTTTGTTGTAGTATCATTATGATAGTATGTTTGCTTTTATTGGTTTATATTGATTTTGAGATGTTATATATATTTAATAGGTTATGGAATTAAGAGATTAATTTTGTGATAGGTGATAATTATAATTTACGAGAATTGGTACAAGCATGGATGAATGAATGAATGTCATATAAATTAGGAATTTTTTTCTCATTTGAGTATTTTTATTAGTTTAGAAAGTGTTGGATTACACTATAGTTATATTATTTTAATGTATTTATATTACTATTCTAGTCATGGTTTTATAGAATCTTGAGACATGTAAGGAAAGATTGGCCTCACTTTATCTTAATTGTCATAAAAGGAAACCATGGTTATGCTAAATGGGTTTTTTGATGGTGATGTTGTTAAACTGTAATTTTTTGGACTAATTAATGATGAATTTAGTTGTGTGTTTTTTATGTTTTAGTGAAACTTTCATAAAATAAATTATTTTAACATCAGAAATTATTTTGAAAAAAAATAAGTATTTCAAAAATAAATTTATAAAAAAATAGCTTTAAGAGAATGAGTTGATAGTTTATTTTATGAATTTAAGTCTAAGGGGATTTTCTAATTAAATATGACATGTTTTAAAATTTGAAACAAACTTCAAAAAAGAATTTAAAGTGTTTTTTATGTATTTTTAATGAAATGTAAGAGTGAATTTTTTATAAATGATTTGTTCTGGTTGATCTCATATGGGTGGTGTCATGTTTTTAAAGTATATTATACATGAGTTTTCTCTTTTTTTAATGAAAACATTTTATGAATTTCTATGTTCTTATGTTTTCATGATAATATAAAATGAAGTAATATTGAAGCCATGTGACAACCTAACTAGTAATAGAGATATGTTAGGATGTGATGGTTATTTAGTTCCATATTGATCATAAATTCATTAGGGACATGAGAGGTTCCCTTTTGGTTTGGATGGATTCTAGGGCTCCTCGGTTTTATTAGTAAATATACTAGAAATTATTATTAAGTTTTTTAAATTGGAAAATACCCTTAAATTGAATAATATTGGTGTTAATAAAACTTTATGACGTTTCATTATTTTTAGAAGAAAATAGTGGTTTTTGGGTTAGGGCACTACAAATTAATCCATATAATAATGAACCGTGTCACGGTTTTCCATATGTTTTTATAAAAAAAAATGTAATGTTTCATGTATTGACCTCTTTGTATACTAGATATTCATTTTTGAAGATAATATCTACCATAGTCAAAAAACACATTTTGGATTACCACGTAGTTTAATAACTATTTTTTAAAATCCTTGTCCATAATGGGATAATAAAGAACTATGTTCACGGTTTGAATTTGTTTTAAAGATGAAAAAATGTGGAATATTTAAGGAAACCACAACATAGTGAAAGTGATGGTGAAATATTTGTTCTATATAATCCTTATTTTAATTGTCGGGTGTTTGTGGTCCTGAATATATTTTAAATGTTTTTTATAGCTAACAAAAAAAGTTGTTAGGATAAAATAACACAATTCAAGAATATACTACAACATAGTTTATTCGATATATAAAATAAAAAATATAGATATTAGCAAAAAATTATGAGAATTGACATATAGAAACCATGGTTTTCAAATTAAAAATTTTATTGAAGGAACCATGTTTTGGTGGATATGATCCCACTATGTTTTTAAGGATTTCAATTCACAATTTTGGTTCTAGATAACTTCTTAAAGAGTGAAGGTTTTAGACTTTAAAAGGATAAGTTTTCTTGAATTTTTGGAACTTTTATGGATGGTATTAACCAACCAATAATCATGTATTTAAGATACACTATACTTGAAATGGTCTATTTTAATAAATAAAATGATTTAAGATCAAGGGGTAACTTAAGATCATGGAATTTAAGTAATAAAATTGAGAGATAATTAACACTCATTAACATAATTTTTTCAAATGAGTAATAAGAAGATGTAGTTTATATATATGATGAATAAGGAGGTGTTACTATTAGATAATGTAATGTGGGGATGTGAGATTACTATTTTTAAATTTAAATGATTTAATTAAACAAAAAACATAATTTAAATAAAATATACTAGAATTAAATAATGATATAAACATTTGATCTAAGAGTTTGGTTAAAAACTCAATCATGCATGCCTACATCTTCTATACTCAATTCCTTTATTGTTATTTTAATATATTGGATTTAAATATAGAAAAATAAGTCATTATAAAATAAAGACACTATCTTTTTATTAGTTATAGAAAGAAACCCATGATATTTCCCATTAATTGTAGTGATAACCTAAAATAAAAATGGAAATGGAAGAGGATTGTTTAGCATAAACTCAATAAAAAACACTCTCAATCCTCACACAAAAAGGTGGATATAATAAGATAATTAAGAGATAAATGAGTTAATGTGAGATATAATAAAATTGAGGTAAAAATATCTCTAACGTATAAAATAATGGTAACTAGTTATTTATAATCTTTCCTAGAGGATTATTCATTAGCACACATGCTTGATGTTTTGACCCAAATTATAGAGGTTGTAGGAATCCATTTAGAAGAAAATATATCCATTTGGAATAAGAAAAAATTATTATTGAATTTTTCATTATTCCTACTGGATAGATTGTATAAACTCATGAGAAATCTAGTTAGTATATAAAATACACTTAGTATTTGGTATGAAATCACTATCTTTCCAGTAAGTGAAACAAATAGATTATGAACTCTAAGTAAACTAAAATATATACCTATCAGTGTATCAATGAACTCTTAATGGTATACAACATAATGAGACATTTGTTTTTCTACTAAACCTCCCATTGAATGTTCCTAACTATCAAGGAACATATAAAATTAATAGAAAATAATTATCCACAAAAATATCTCAACTAAAAAATTAGAAAATAAAATAGTGTTTATGATCATTAGAAAACAATAGGAGTGAGGTATGAAGAAATATACTCCTCTTTTATAATAGATATAGCAATATCAATGTATAAGAGTTTAAATTTTAGATCATATTTGAAAAATATGTTTAATAAAATATTAAAAAAATTAAATTTTAAAACCAAATGAAATTAGTAATAACGATGAGATTGAAAAGTAAATTGAAAAGATAAATTTAATATTTTATTTAATTAAAAAAATTTAAAAATTAAAAGGAATTCCTTATATTTTTAAAAAATAAACAAACCAATTAATGTGAAATAAAAATTTTAAAAAGATATTGGAATATCCTCCTCTTTGGTATTAAAATCCTCCTCCTCCTACTCTTAAACATCCTCCTTAACATATTCTTAAACTTCTCATTTAGATTATCCCTTATATTCATCAACATGATATGCCTATAAAATATAAAGAGGCATTTCAATCTCATGTATGATTATTTCTATATTGGGCGATTACCCTTAATTAATGTCTTGATGGTTATAAATCCACTCTTTCCTCTATGGGTGAAAATGAATAAATATCCTTGGATTGAACATCATCCAATGGGACCTTCATATTTACATGAAATTTTTTAAGATATGGGAGATAAAATAACCAAAATTTAATTCGTTTGATTAGTGATGTTGGGAAATGATAAAAAATACATTTCATAGAAATAAAAATAAAAAAGAACAAATTATATTTTTGTGTAATTAAATATACAACATAAATATAGATGAAATTCATAGTGTTGTGACTAGATAATTAATGGGTGTTAAGTGCTTGTATGAATCTTTTAACTATATAATGGGAAAGTCCATGTTGGGGAAAATTCAATAATGTAGATTCTGATTAACTATAAATATTCACAAGTTAAAGGTTAATATAAACAGATCGACCATACAATTTAAATCCCTAGGTGAACATATGAGAACTATAATAAGAAATTACTACAAAATTTTCAATATCAAGATCATTTAATGTATAATATAAACCATTTAATATAATAGGGATAGTGTCATAATTTTTTTTATGGTCAAATAAAAAATTTGTATAAAATATTCAGACTAAGGAAGGGTAATTGTATCCATAATTGGTAGTTTAAATAATGGATTCCACCACATGTAAGGAGTCTAATTTTCCAAGTAATTTTTCTAATTATATGGAATTATTATGAGTCTATGAAATTTTATGGTGCATTATTCTAAGTCCTGGTGCACCCTGAATGAATTTTTAAACTATTTATAAGGTATGTTCAATAAAAGCGCAAGCAGTTTTTTCTATCTTTTGAACCAGAACTCATATTAAAAATATGAGGGAACTATTGAATCTATAGCACCACGATTTTCTTAATGAAGGCTTCACATTGACTACAGTAGGTTGGGAGAAAATGATAGTTTTTGGAAATTTAAAAGAATAATAAAATAACAATGTTATTTTAATTTTCTTTTTCTTTGCCTCCAATGGATGCGTGGCGGTGTTGGGACCAATTACATGTCAAGCCATTAAATGGATCGAATCTCCTTTATTTTCGTAACCGCACCATTGGAACTTGGAAGGTTCATTAATTAAATGAACCTCATTAATTCCACATGCGTTACTCACCCCTACCCTATCCTATTTATATAGAGTTCGCGGTGGAGTGTTTTCATGGCTTCACCAAGCGATGAAGATTGGGAAAAGTACCTTGACTCTAACCACATAGAGGAAGAGACCAATTTCAACGAGTGGTGATGAGCGCCACTGAATCATGAACTAATGAAAATGATGAAGGAGTTCTGCTGATCGTAGTCAGTGAACGTCTCTCCCAGGTAGGGGGATTGTTTAAAAGTTATCTTGGATGTTTTACCTTACCCCATCTTGTTATCACATAACGCGGAGGGCATCGACCAAATGTACAAGGTCATACACCCTCTCACTTTACTCATTCTACGTTATTTAGGAATGGTTTCCTCATATTAACGGCAATGAGAAATAGTGGGTCACACTATGACGGTAGCATCGCTAGAGATCCGTAGGTGCAAACGACACCAAGAACGGACCACTGGAGCACTTGTAGTGGCCCGCAAAAGAAACCACCAACGCGCCATGTCGGCGGTGGCCAGAGGAGACCCATGGTAACCAGCTATGGGCGATGGAAGTCGGCACGTGACGACTCCCCATGCTGGCCAATGGCGATCGGCCCGAGCCACATGCGCAGGACATGGGCCGCGAAAAGTAGCCACAATGGAAGCGGGGGGCGTGGAACAGCCACGCCAGGAAGGAGCGGCGCATCCCTGCGCCGCACCACGTTGGCAGAACCTAGTTTTCCAAATGTCCAACCTTTCATGCGGTGGGGCTGTGCCCCACTGGTTGGAAAAACGACCCAACACCCATAGGGACAACATGACACAATGATCCACTTTCGGGAGGACCGATCCTGGCACGATCTATCCAAGCAGGCCGAACCCGCCCAGTGGACACGACTTGCCCAACGGGCCCGCACGGGTGGGATGATCCCCACCTGGAGGGCCAAGCCAACCACGGACCTGGCCCACGAACCGAACCTGGCCAATCCCGACGGGCCAGACTCAGTGAACCGGGCTGACCCTTAACGGGCTAGACCTGAGCAAGGTCAGGTAGACCCCGAGACTCGTTGCATCGGGCCGGTCGGACCGAGTCGGACCGGGCCCAAACCCAAATGGTACGTGAATAAATAAACTCATGCAACTGACTATCCAAGTATCTATTTTACACGCCGTTAGTTGCGTTGGGACCCCTTTTGGGAAGCGGTCACTTTGACATATTCAGACTAAGCCAGGCTGGACCGAGGTGCGATCACCCCCATTTCACAGAAAGGGATTTAACTAACAGACCAGGTGTCTGAACAACGTGTTTTCTATGGTTTAAGGACCCTTATCATAGAAAGGGATGTAACTAAGAGACCCGGGGGATGGGTCGTGACAAAGTGGTATCCGAGGAGTCAGTTATACTAAACAACCAGGACTCTCATATTTTAAGAGATCAATAGGGTTAAGTGTCTTGAGTGTGGTTCTCAGTTCAAGGAGTCCAGTATTGGTGCGGCAGCCAACATATCCATACACTAGGACCCTGAATTCTGATTTCTAACTCGGTGCATGAAAACACTAATTGCATGTGTTCTAGAAGTGTTTTATTTTTGACCTATCTGAGTCTGTTGACCATGAATAACTTATTGATCATGGCACACCTATTTTCTTTCAAGGTGTTTCCACGTAGACAACCATCTAGGATTCCTGAAAGAGTCCACGATGATATCCCACCGAGCAATGAGGCTTCGGTGTAGGACCCTCTTACGGCGATAGTACCATCGAGTGGTGTACCAGCAACACCACTACCCATTGGGATGATGTTTCCACCATCCCTTCTAGTGGAAGGTGCATGCTGACTAAGCCCATTGCACAATTTCTAGTGGTAGAGGCCTCTGAGGTTCTGAAGTGAGATAGATCTGTAAGCAGCGGACGATTGGCTGGAGGCTGTGCCTAGAGTTTTTGATCGGGTTGGGACACCAACCAAACAGATGGTGATCCTAGCTACCAGTCTTTTCAAGGGATAAGTAAGGAGATTTTGAAGCCTGACGCTTTAGGTACATGACTAGGCGACCCTCACCTGGGAAGAATTTGAGGGCCTCTTCAGGGAAGAGTTTTTTCTAGGGACTCTACACTTTGTGCATATATAGGAGCTTCTACACTTGCAGCATGGTAGCCTGACTGTGGTCCAGTACTCAGCGAGGTTCACCGACCTCTCATGATACTCCTACGACATTGTGCGGGACCCTTTCTTTAGGGCTCGGAACTTCGAGCAGGGACTTATATGGTATATTAGAGCTTCTATGGTTTCTCTCAACATCCTAACTCATGCTGGAGTGTTGGAGAGAGCACTCTTGGTGAAGAGCTTCCTTGTCGAGCATGCACTGATCGTGAGACCCAACACAGGGCAACACATACCAGAGTCATCTATGGCTGGTAGTAGGGAGATTACACAGAGGTCCAAGCAAAAAACACCATTTGGTGGAAGACCCTGGGATGTAGGTTCGAAGGTGAAAGGATCATGAGGTAGAATAGTCTAGTATAGGAGATGAATGTGCTTCCAGTGCGGCAGGTAGTGTCACATGGCTCGCGACTGCTTGACCATCCGCACTAACGACTGGTAGACGATTGAGGGACCGCTGAGGTAGAGGAAGAGGTTTGAGTGAGGAGGTCCGTAGGGTAGATAACATAGTACCAGAACTATCCATGTAGCAAGAAGTGGGTGGGGATTCAAGTTTCTACCGCCACCACCTCTAGGTGGTCCACCCCGACCACAGGGGAGCAGGTGGACATGGGCGAGCTCAGCTCTAGGCTGCTGAGGCCTATGGCCACCTGGCTTTAGAGATGATTTGAGGTATGATATGTTTCTACTCTTCATTATCTATAGTAATTATAGACCGAGGTTCCATCCACTCGTTAATTTCCACGACTCTCTATCGGATCATGGAGATTTTAGTGGAGTCTTTGGATCGATCCTTTTGATTAGAAACTCCTACGAGAGAAGATTATATGACTATACATTGGTGCCGGTAGTGTGAGCTTACTATAGGAGGCGAGAGCTTTGGCTCAGATCTTCTAGTAGTGGCATCGAGGCCTTATGATGTCATCTTGGTTATGGACTGGTTATCCATAGTCCATGCTCATATTTACTTCATTAGGGATGAAGTACGATGTGTCCATGAGGATGGTACCAGGTTTTCCTTCACCGGTGAGAAGGAATCCTTTTCGGCACAGGATGGACATACCTGGAGGAGGATGCAGCTGATCACACATCTTATGGATAGCATTACCCTTGGATAAGTTGATGTTGAGAGTCTGAGCTATCCTGTAGTGGTTGACCATTATGCCGATGTCTGGCTTGATAATGTTCTGGGACTACCTTCTTGCAAAGAGGTGGACTTCTATATCAACATGTACCCCATGATGACACTGATATCTACACCATCATATTATATTGCTCCTGTGGAGCTTTTTGGGTTATGGGTACAACTGGAGGACTTGCAGAGGAAGGGGTTCATGAGGCCCAGAGTTTCTCCATGGGCAGCCCTGATTTTGTTTTCCTAGAAGGCAGATGGGAGTTTGAGGATATGTGTGGGTTATCGGTTCCTGAACCAGGTGACTGTGAAGAACAAGTATCCACTTCTAAGGAGTTATGATCTCTTTGATCAACTGAACGGATCTCATTGGTTTTCGAAGATAGACCTCAGATTAGGCTATCATCAGCTCAGGGTACGAGATGAGGTTGTGCAGAAGATGAATTTTAGATATCGATATGACCACTATGAGTTCTTGGTTATGTCATTTAATGTGAAAAAACCCTATGGTGTTCATGGGACTAATGAATAGGATATTTCAGCAATACCTCTATCACTTTGTGGTTCTCTTCATAGATGACATCTTGATATACTCACTGTTGGAGGATGAGCATGCCTATCATCTACAGATTGTTTTGGATACACTCTGAGAGAACTAGATTTATGGTAATATCTCGAAGTGTCAGTTTTGGATATGGGATGTCCACTTTCCGGTAAATGTTATCTCATATGCTAGAGTTGTAGTGGATCCATCAAAGATAGAGGTTCTACTAGCTTGGGAGCTACCCAAGAGTGTGACTGAGGCTCGGAGTTTCCTAGGGCTGGTTGGGTACTACCCGAGATTCATACCTGACTTTTCCAGAGTTACAACACCCTTTTTTGGCAATGATGAAGAAGAAACAACCCTTCATGTGCATGGATAGATTCCAGAAGAGTTTTCATAAGCTAAGGTAAAGACTGAAGAGTTCCCCCATCTTGAGGCTACCAAAAGAGGGTGTTGGGTATGTAGTCTACAATGATGCCTCAGGGACTGGAATTGGACGTTTCCTGATGTAGGGGATAGCATTGATCTCTTATATTTTATGAAAGTTGAGACAACATGAGAAGAACTATTCTACCCATGACTTAGAGTTTTAATTAGTGGTCTTCACCTTGAAGATGTGGTGACACTACTTGAGAGGTGAATGGTTTACTATTTACTTTGATCACAAGAGTCTCAGGTATATCTTCTCACAGAAGGACATGAACATGAGACAGTGACAATGGCTAGAGTTCCTCCAGGACAATGACTTTGAGATAGTCTACACTAATGAGAAGGGGAATATAGTATCAGTCACACTCATCAAGAGATCTGGCCTACCGTGTTTGGGTGAGGAGACAAAGCATTTAGCCATGTTGCAGATATCCTTTGTGGATAGAGATAAAGAAGCTTACCTCTAGTCTATGATATTCACTCCCCCAATCCTTCAACGATTAAGGGACGTGCAACTTTGGTACATTAACTACGAGGCACGATGTGCTCAGATATCCTCTTGATAGGCACCTGGTGGATTTTCTGATGTTGGGGAGCATGTCATCCTCTTCAGAGGATGCACAATGTTACTGATGGTGCTACATATGAGGTTTTTAAAAGTTCCATACATCCCCAATGGAAGTACTTCTTGGTGTGTCGAAGATATAAAAGGACCTCCAGCGTCAACGCTGGTGGCCATGGATGATGAAAGCAGTGGCTATGTTTGTTTGATGATGCATCACTTGTTTGTAAGTGAAGGTTGAGCATTAGGTTCTAGTAGGAATAGCATGGACATTAGAGGTACTAGAGTATAAGTGGGATGGTATTTATATGGATTTTGTAATAGGGCTACCATATACGTATAGGGGCCACGATTCCATTTGGGTGATCATTAATCAACTCAAAAAGTTAGCCCACATCCTACCCATTAGAGAGCATGTATTAGAAGAGGGATTTGGACACCTCTACGTCCAGAAGATTGTATGGCTCCATGGGGAGAAAGAGACGATAATATCTGACCATGACACACATTTTACATCTAGTTGTGGAAGGGATTTTCGGAGGCATTCAGGACTCAGCTAATTTGAGCACCACCTTTCATCCACAAAAAGATGGTCAGATAGAGCTGACAATTCAGAGACTGGAGGACATGCTTCGTGTTTGCTTCATAGATTTTGGCCATTGTTGGGAGGATCACTTTCCCTTGGTGGAGTTTGTGTAAAACAAAAGCTATCACTCCACCATCAGTATGACACCATTTGATGCCTCGTATGGTCAACCATGTAGATCACCTCTATACTAGACAGACCCCAGGGAGTTAGCACATATGGGTCCATAGTTGGTACGGGATACCACTGAGAAGGTGCAGATCATCCAGGAGTGGATGAAGACTGAATAGAGTAGACAGAAGTCTTATGTTTATAGGAGATAAAGAACTTTGGAGTTTGAGGAGGGAGAACCTGTCTTCTTATGAGTCTCACCTTGATGAGGTTTGCAGAGATTTTGTCGGGGCAGAAAGCTATCCCCGAGGTTCATCGAACTCTTTCAGGTTCTCAGTGGAGTTAGTGAGGTGGTGTATCGACTAGCTCTTCCCCCACAAATGCATCAGGTGCATGATATTTTCCACATGTCACAGCTGAGTAAGTACGTGCATGATCCCTTACATGTTATCAACTGGGGAGAGTTGGACATTAATGATAGGGCAATATTTACAGCGGTTCCAGTGGAGATTGAGGATCAAGAGGAGCGGTTTTTTCATTGATGATCGATTCCTTTGGTCTGTGTTAGCTGGAAGAACAGAAACCTCTAGGAGAGTACATAGGAGTGGGGCGCTTAGATTCATGATCAGTACCCCCATTTGTTTCCTTAGTCTATGTTATGGATTTAGGGTATGAAAATCCCTATGGTGGGGAGAATGTAGAGACCCATATTTTCTATTAATTGTTTTTAATTATATGGAATTATTATGAATCTGTGAAATTTCATGGCGCATGATTCCGAGACCCGGTATGACCAAAATGAATTTCTAAACTTTTTTTAAGGTACATTCAGTAATTGTGTGAGCGGCGTTTTTTAACTTTTGAACCATCGCTTGGATTAAAAATAAGAGGGCACCGTTAAATCCACAACGGTTGGATTCTCTTAAGGGAGGATTCACTTCGACAATAGTAGGTTGGGAGAAAAATATAGTTTTTGGAAATTTAAAATAATAATAAAATAACTATGTTATATTAATTATCTTTTTCTTTTCCTCTAATGGACGAGCAATGATGGCGAGAGCAATGACATGTCAAGCCATTAAATGGATTGAATCCACTTTATTTTGGTAACTAAACCTTTGGAAATTTGGAGGTTCATTAATTAAATGAACCTCATTAATTTCTTGGGCGTTACCCACCCTTACCCCCTCCTATTTATATGGAGTTTGTGGTGGAGTGTTGGAACGACTTCACCAAGCGACGAAGATCTGGAAAAGTACCATAATGCCAACCACTTATAGGACGATACCAGTTTTAGAGAGCGGTTGTGAGCGCCACCGAATCACGAACTGACGATAATGATGAAGGAGTTCCTTCAATCGTCGTCAGCAAACGTCTCTCCTAGTAGGGGTATTATTTAAAATTTATCATTGATTTTTACCTTGATCCCACTTGATATCACATAATGTGGAGGGTGTGGGAAAAATGAACAAGGTCGGACACTCCACCACTTCGATCATGATCCATTCATCGAGAATTATTTCCACAGATTGAAGAAAATGTGAAATAGTGGGTCATGCTACGACTACGATAGCACAAAAGAGCCGTAGGAACTGACGACACCAAGAATGGACCACCAGAGTACTTCCAGTTCCCTATAGAAGAAACTGCCAGCATACCATGTTGGTGGTGGCCGGTAGTGGATGGAGGAGTCCCGCAGCAACCAGCTGTGGGCGGTGGATGGCAGCGCACGACGACGCATCGTGGTGGCCGTAGGTGGTTGGCCTGAGCCGGCTGCACAAGACAATGGTAGGGCAAAGCAGCCGCACAAAAGGGGGCGGGGCGGAACATCCACGACAAGTGGGCGACGACCGGAAGGAGAAGGGCGGCTCCATGCCACGCCAAGTTTGCGGAACCTAGTCGACCAAACGGCTGACCGTTTGTGTGGTGGGGAAGTGACCCACCAGATAGCGAAACAGCCACACAACTATGGGTCTATCGGGACACAATGATCTGCCTGAAGGAGGACCGAGCAAGAGACAGGTCGGCTTAGCAGGTCCGGACCCTCCCAACTGACCAGACTCGCCCATCGGGCCAGCGTGGGTGTGCTGAGACCCACGGGTGGGCCGGGCCAACCGTGGCTCGGGCCCACAAACCGAACTTGGCCGACTCCGATGGGCCATACTCAGTGAACCGGGCCGACCCTTAACGAGCCAGACCCGGGTGGGGTCAGGTAGACCCCGGGACCCATTGCGTCGGGTCGGTCTGACTGAGTCAGACTGGGCCCAGACCCAACAGATCCCCAAATAAATAAAAGCATGTAACCAACAAACCAGGTATCTATTTGACACACTGTCAGTTGAGTATGGACCCCTTTTGGAAAGCGGTCCCTTTGGCATATTTTGGTGGGAACAACCGAGTCAGGCCGGACCGAGGTGCGATCACCCCCGTTTCACAGAAAGGTGTGCCACTAACATACCGGGCATCCAAACGATGTGTCGTCTGTGGAATAATAAACCTTATTACAAGTAGGTCCTTTATACACACTCTATGTTTGTTTTGACAGAGTTTGATGTTTGACTTTGGTTCGATTAAACATAAATACAACCTGGACCTTTTTACAAAAGTTCCCATATCTCACAAACCAGGCGTATGATCGACGCATCTTCTGTCACGTGGGACCCCTATGACAGGGTGGTCCCTTGGGTAAGTTTTTATTGGGGCTTCGTACCCGTTGAAATATGGCAGATGTCTTGAGGAGTTGTTCTCCTAGAATCAAGTGTGCTATGAGCGGGAATAGTGTGGCTCGTTGTCAATTGAAGTGGAGATCATGTGTGGATCAGCATCATAGCGACCCTGTGTGGATCAACATCATAGCTACCCTATGAGGACTAGTTTTAGAGTGCACCATCGAGGATTAGCAACTATAGACCTTCCGTGGATCAGTATCAAGTGACCCTGTGTGTATCATCTATTCAGTGACCCTGTGCGGATCAACATACCAACGACCTAGTTTGGATCAACATTCTAGAAACCCTCTGTGGGTTAGCATTCTAGAGACCCTGTATGGATCAAAAATAGAATGAACCGATGAGGACCTCCCATATTGTGGTCCATCATGGAACAACGACTTATGTACAAGAGTGGAATGATAGGAGAACAAATTCTTATGGGTCAGTTGAGGATTTACAATATGGAATATGATGATATAGCTTAAGACTGATCGTCTATATTCCTGAACTCTGAGTTGTATACCTGGTGTGAGATGACTATTTCTTTTTTACTTTGTGATTGAGGACTTTCTTTGTGGTTTTTCCTTTCTGGAACTCTTGGAGACCTTCAGGGGTCTTATGGTCCCAACTGAGTATTTTTATACTCACCACTGTAAGGGATTCACCTGTACCTTGTCATATCTTGTGCAGATGATGAGCACCTGGGTTGAGACGTAAGGGAACCAAGACCAGGTGGTAAACGGAGGAGATGGTCTAACATGGAGAGCTGTGGAGATGATCTGTACCTACCCTTTAGGTAGTATCTTCGGTGTAAAATCCAGGAGTTGTTTTCTATTTTCAGTTGTACTTGTACTTTTCAGTTGGGATTGTATTCCAGCCCCTTTACTTTTAGTACACTTTTTACTATAGAATTTATCTTTATAGTTAATTCTTGTTGTGTTCTTGGATTGTGTGTTTGTATAGGTTTAAAGGCAATTCCACCCATTATAGGGATATTCCTTTTTTAGTGCTAGTCACTAACCCCTGGCCTATGGAAGATGGGATTCAGGTAGTCACGGTACGGGCCCCGAGGGACGGGTCCTCACACCACTAGTAATACATTATTCTCATTAACTTGAGGGGTGATTTTTTATTTAATTAAATACAATAATATTACCTAGAATTATGCATTTTTCAAGTTAAATGTTATTCAGTTTTGAAATAGAGTATTAAATATGAGTTTCAAAAAATGTGACTTTTCTATTAGAGTGGGATACATGGGATTTTTTGTTTCATTGTTAAGGTAATGTGATAAAAATATATAATTCAAAATAATAAGATAATTACATAGGTTTATGGTGGATAAAAATGACAGATCAATGTAAATAGGGGTGAAAACATTGAATGAAAATTGTTGAATCAAAGAATTGGAAGAAAAGGAGATAATTATGTCTTTAGAGAATAAGTTATGGAGGTATGTGAGAATGAAAAAAATCCCCATTACACTTTTAATTAAGCCTAAAATCACTATTGGGTAAATACGTATAAACAATGAGGGGATATATTAGTTTTGACCATCAAGGTCCCGGTTTATTAGTACCAAGTACTTGGTGTTTCGTATAAATCTAAGTAAAATTTAGAAAACTATTTAATTAGTAATAATAATAATACTTAAAGGATACGAGAATATAAATAAAACAAGCCTAATTTCATTAAAAATTAAAATGAAATTAATTCTAAATTCAAAAGAAACAATAATAAATGAAAATTTTATGCTCCAATAAAAATAATAAATGAATTTATAAAAAAGGAATAAAATAAATCTAAATATAAAATCTAAATATAAATTTATAAGATGTAATTGGGGTGATAATTATAATAAATGGAATCTTAATAAAATAAAAACATTCTCTTGAAAATGGTCTCATAATGATGTTGAAAACTTAATTATTTGTACTTATAAATTTATGAAAGATATAACCATATTAAAAATTATTACGGAAAAAATTATTTCTAAGGATAATTTTCTTTATCCATGAGTATTGAATTTAATTTCAATAAATTATATTTACACTTGTATTTCAACATTTGATGGTAGCATGATGATATGTTCATACACAGTCTCAGAAAGTGTTTTTCATCGAAACATATTTGGCTCTGACAACTCCTCAAGACTATATTAATCATTATCAATAGAAAAAGAAATAAATCTATCCTTAATATTACGCCAATAGAATAATTATATTTGATATAAGTGAAAGGCCCAAGTTATGTTTTTCCTTTATAATTTATATCCATCAAATTCAACATCTAAAAAACTATTATATATGAAAGATATATCTCTTGGATAAAATAAACAAAGTTTCTTAGTGACTTTGATATATTTTAAATTTCCTTTGATGTATTTTTAAAGGATTCTTAATTATTTTATTTAAAATAATCATAATGATTTACACTAAACATAATTTTTGTTTGGGTTAGGTTAAGGTAAAGAAAAATACCAATCATACCACTATAATGATTTTCTCCATTATTTAATCAGATAAGTCCAATGTGAGCTATTAATAAGTATTTATGTTGTATGAATTTTCATAATAAGATCCATTACAAAAAATTTTAAAGGATTATTTTTATATTTTCTTTATATTAGAAAATTTTAATCCATATTTTGTTGAATTTGAAAACGCAAGGAAAACATAAAATTTCCCACTAATCTAATCCCAAATTCTTGGATCAAATAAAAAAAACATTCAAATAGAATATTTAGCTAAACCAAAAATAAAATTGACTACATGAATTTTTAATATTAATATATCATTTGAAATATATGATATAAAAACAATATATAATATAAATTTCCCAATTTGAAATCATACTTTAAAATATATTTAGTTTACCACTCATACCAAGAAAAAACCAAGTTATTTAAACCATATATAACGTTAGTTACATAAAAAAGTATTTAGACATTTTGAATATTTAAAATCATGAGGTTTAATAATAAAACCCTCATTGAAAATAAAACCATTTAAAATTTATATTTTAATATCTATTTGAAAATATGTGAAATTTGAATAAGTAGTGACTGATAATAAGATTATAATGGACTCAGTACAAGTGAAGGGTGAAACTTTTTCACCATAATCATTACATTTTACTTGATTATAGTATTTTCCTAGAAGTATATCCTTGTTTGAAACTATATTCTTTTTTCATTAAGTTTGTTACTAAAAGTTATTTTGTATCAATAATGGAATGATCATTGGTACATTCAATAAGAATCTAAAAATAGTTCCTTTTGAATTAGTTTTTTAATTCTAGATTATAAAGTTCCCAATTTTTTTTATTATTGGAATTATTAATATTTTTGGGTCCTATGTGTGATTTAGATACATTGTATCCAGCCACATTTAAAACTGACCATATTATATGAGCATTGACTTTCAAATCAGTAATAACATTTTCTGTGGGATTTTATTTATAATTAAATAATTTCATAGAAAGTAGATGTGAGGTGGATTCTTCCATGTCATTAAATTCCTTATGAGGCACTAGAATATTGATAGAAATTTTCTTAGGACATCCTCAACATCCTCAATAATCGGTTGTACTTTATGAAAATTCTCATCAAATTTGTGGTGAATATATTATTTTTTGTTCATGGTAATTTTATTACTGATATAATATTATTTACAAGAGTTATAGTACCCAAAAAAATACAACCATCCTATTTAGGTTAAAATTTTACTTTTTTTTATTTTGTGTTAAGAATATATCATTTGTATCTAAACATAGTAAGATACCCATAATCTTTTTTCTTAACTTTCTAGAGATAACACGAAGTAATTTTAATGGAATATTATATGAATGATTAGTTTAACTTATAAAAATTAGTATTGACCATATTAATAACAAAATTAAGGGAGTTTCAATTCATTTAAGACAGTTCTATCAATATCTCATAGAGTTTTATATTTTTATTTGTATTGTTTTCGTGGAGATATATTTTATATTTTAATATTCCATATTTTTTGAGGTGTTATAGGAGGAAATATAAAATTATTAGGCCCTTAATAATTAATACTCTCATCAAAATATTTATTTTAAAACCCTCACCAATGAACACTTTACATGAATATGATCTTATACCCATTTTTATTTTCAGTTGTCTTGGAAAATTTAATAAAATATTTACAGTAATCAATTTTTTATTCCAATAAATATATAGATAATTAAAAAAGTAAAAATTGTATTCTATATACCTTTATATTAATTTAAATTAAATAGATCAGGGGGTATCAGCTCAACTAAATTTGAGGTGGACACCTCCTATTTGAATTTAATAAAAGATTGGAGTTTTTTACACTGGTTTCCAATATCAAACCCAATGTAATTTTAAAAATTAAATTTATATAAAAATAACCTTTTAGAATTGATTTTTAAACATAAATTACAAATTTATATAAATATGACTTATTTTAAATGTGTTGTTTTAACATAGATTATTTAAAATTGAAGTTATAATTTTTTTCAATGTTGATCTAATAAAAAATTAAATTTAAATTCAAGTTCATACCACCTATAGTAAAAATTTAAATGTCAATTATTTATGATAATTTATGTTCATATGGGATTTCAACATCAATTATTTTTTTAACAAATGTTGAAAGACAATTTTAACACTATTTTAAAAAATAACTCATGTGAAAATTTATTTCTGAAAATATATCAAAACGCGCCTCATTACCAATGAACAGAAAACCAAATACCAGAAACAATGAATATTTGAACCATATTTCACATAAAATCTTATTTTAAATTATACTAAAACATTGTTTTTAAAAATAATACACATGAATTCAATTTTTATTTATAAATAAACAAATAATCCAACCAGTAAAATATTCTAGAATTAATCATTAAAGTTCTGTTTAGTTGTTTATTGAAAATAATGAAGGTTCATAAAAAATATACCAAAAATATATATTATAACATTGAAAATATAAAAAATTAGTTTATACCATAAGAGTTGTAAAAAACAATCATTTTGAAAATTAATCATTTTGTGTCATCATAATCTCAAACATGAATCAAAAAAATAAAAATACCACCTTAAACATTTAATCGTTGTCAATAAACTTATGGTTTTTAACTAGGAATTTTAAAATAGCAATCGCTATAAATATTTTAATCATAAATCTTATTTTAAGTAAAATAAATTTATATACATCCACTCACATAAAATTAATTTTATTTCACATCTTTTCCCCATGTGGACCTAATGAAACACCATATATGACCTGTTGGATTTTTATATTACCAAACATAAGTAGCATATAATATTTAATGATAAAGAACCTATATAGTAGAATAAAGATTACTATTCTAATAAATAATTAAATTTTTCATACAATCAACTCAGTAAAGAGAATAATTAATATGTTGTGAATTCATGTGGTAATAATATACAAAACATCTATTGTCTAAAAAATATAAAATTTCAACCTGATTTTTGAAATTAATTATATTTCGCAATTGTGTAAGTATTTTTAATAATACAGTAATGGAAGGAACAAAAGCTTTATATATGTGTTAGTAAATATTTGATATACATACTCAACTCTAGTAGTCTTCCTCTGGAATCGAATAGTCATTAAAGAGTATTTTGGTTCTATAAGTCCTTAAAAATAAATGAAATTTTTTTTATATAAATTGTGATAAGATAATAAATTATAAAAGTGATAAATTACGTTTTTATAAATGGTATTAAAATAATGAAATGAAAATGAAAATTTTAATTTACATTGTTCGTAAATAATTTCACCATTTTTATTGTAAGATAATAAAATGTAAAAATATCCATGTAAGCATTTAAATATTTTTGACACATTATCTCTCCCACATATGTCATCAATCATTGGAAACTCGTAATATAGTTCCAACAAAAAAACCAAAAATAACTTTGATAGCCCTTTCTAATACGTAGATGTATTTAAATATTGTGGTTATTGAATCCTTAATTTTTTTTAAATATTTTTTTTTGATTTTAGATACACCTGTAAATGGTAGTTATAATAAAAAAAATTCAAGTAATTTTAAAGAAATCGTAGGTAATATGTATAAAGATAATTATAAGGACCTGACCTTAAACATTACATTATCTAGTGAATTTTTTTAGAATTCACATTCTTACATTCATAAAGTTATTTTCTGTTTAGAGTTTTATTATTTTAGGAAATTAATCATACATATCAACCCATAAGCCTAAAAATTGGATACTACTATACCAATATCCATTTTTTAACAGAAAATAATTTATTAAAAACCTGAATTATTTTCATGAAAAGTCTTTACAATAATAATAATTGATTATCCTTTTCTCATACCCATCCAGAAACCCTATGAAAAAATTTTAAAACATGGGATGAGCACCAAAATCTTAGTAATGGATATAAAAATAAAGTGATAAACCATCAGTACATTAATTCTTATAAACATATGAAATCATGCACATAAGGACATACTTCTCACCCAATATGCATCATATATTTACTTTGATAAAACTTGTGACTTCCATAAAACATAAAAAACATAAATAAATACATGTATTTAACTTTGGGAATTACTTAAATAATATGGTAACCCTCATGACTACCTTATGATTTGTAACCCCTATGGATTCCTTATAATATAACCCTTGCAGCTACCTTTTGGTGTAACCATCCCCATTACACTTGGAGTAACCATACGACAGACCTCAAACATAAACATAACCAATGCATTAGAGATAGAGATATAGGTCCCTGCCTTAATCATATATAATTTCCAAGAACCATAAACTTAATCATAAAACATAAACAGTTTCATAAATACATTCCATTTGAATTTTTAAAAAATAGATATTTAGAAGAGGATTTCTAAATAGGGGTCCTTTACATATACCATATCATTAGAGGGACAATTAATAAAATCAAAGAAAAATGTATACTCACTATAAATACACATAATACTAAATAATATATAAAATAGTCATATCAAAGATAATCTTATCATGAAAAAATCAATGAAGTAGAAGGTTAACCCAAAGAAAGAAAATTGAATTAAGAATTACCTTACCCAACTTAATATTAATTAAATTTTGTTTAAACCTCTTGCATAATGGTTAAAAGAGGGTTATTAATACTTCAAAAATATATATTTATTTTTATAACACTTTATATAATCATTTTGTAACATCATTCCACCCAATTATTAATTATATTTTGTTTTCTTCAGTATTTCGTGTGTGTTATTTTCACGGTTTCCATGGTTAGTTTGTAATGGATTTTCTTGTTGAATGGATGAGAAAATACTGAAGTGGAATGAAATGGGATTAATATTTTTATATAATATTAAATGATACCATAAATCATTTTTTTCATATATGATGATTAATCATCAGAAAAAATATTAATGATATTTGTCTAGATCATTTTGGTGGTTCTTTGATAATCACAAAATAGTTTTGTTATATAATTTAATGTTATGTGTAAATGTTAATTAAATAACATGAAAGAGGTCATATAATAAATTTCAAAATATTTTTCAACCTATAAAATATTTTTATGACATGAAATTAAGGTGGTAATGGAAATTGAAAACACATCGTCCATGATGTTGGTAAATCGACACATCACATATAGTGTTTTTATTTTTAGAATAAGAGGGATAAGAGAAGAAGTATGATTATGAATTTTTCCATAAAAAATATAAAATTTCAGTATATATAAGATAATGTATTTTTCATGCCTCTTGGATAAGTTGAGGTGAAGAGAGTATAAAAAAATAAAAATAATTGATTAGAAAAAAAAGAAAATGAAATTGGATTTTTACCTCTCAAACTATCCTTCTTCAAAAACACCTTACGGAATTTTGTTTTGGCCTTTTGGTTATACCAGTAGGTCTTGGATTTGGGGGAGAGTATTGGGTAGAAATTGGAACATTATCATATCTTGAGAAGTGTGAGGAGAAGATGGGGTGGGATGGTATTTATATTGGAGGAGGGGGATCTATTATTTTAATCATTATTTTATTATTTTGATCAAGACAAGAGATAGTGTTGGTTATTGTTACTAAATATATCAATTAGTGCTTGTGTGTTCAAACCAAGGGTTATTACCTCATCATAACATCATCAATGGCTCAATAATTCATGTATTTTACTTATTTTGTAAATTATCATATTTCCCTATTCACAAAAAAATCAAGTATTTCAGAAACATCCCAAAATATCACCCAAACCATTTTTCGATGTGCAGAATTAAAAAATGAACTCTATTTTAAGAGAATAATTTTATAAGTGCGATCAATTTAATTTTTAAATAAAATAATAATTTATTCAAAAAATTACAATTTTAAAACTATAACTGATTTTATAACACCTTGAAAAATTTATCAATGTCTCATAAAATTATCTGATAACCTTAATAAAATAAAATATTAATTTATGATTCTATTTTTATGAAATTAATTTTTATTTTATAACATTAAATTAATTATAAAATTTCAATTAAATACTTATGACTTAAAAAATACAAACACTTATGTTATCATTTCTGAAACATTTATTCACTTATTCCATGATGGAAATATATCATTATTACACTTATAAGATACAAAAATTTTATTTATAAACTCATTGGTGGGGTTACTATTCTATTGGCCATATTTTTATTCCTAATGGTCATGCTACTATTCATAATGTCAAATTACTATTCTATGAGTAAAAATTACTTAATTTTTATAAATATGAATTATTTCACTATATGTTTATAATGAAGATAAATATTTAATTATAAAATGAAAAAAATTTATTTTATAAGTACCTAGGTTGATACATTTTCCCCAGCTTCTGTAAATTACATCTTCTTAATTTTTATTTACTTATTACACAAGTGTGGGTACCTTTCCATCATAGTAGTTTTTGATTCCCATGTCATTTTGTCAACAATGTGGTTTCTACAAAAGATATTAACTTGTTGGATTACTTTATTCCTCAATAATTTCACTATGATCGAGAATATTAATAGGTTTCACTTCATAAGAAAGGTTCTCTTCTAGATAGACTACTTATGGGATCATAATATGAGATAGAATTGGCCCATACTCTTTCAAAATTTATACATGAAAGAAATTATGAGCCAGAGATAAAATTGGAGTAAAATCTACTTGGTAGGTGACTGGTCCAACTTTCCACAAGATTTTATAAGGTCTAATGAACTATTGAATTAGATTTCCTTTTTTAACAAAATACATAACACTTTTCCTTATTGAGATTATATAATAAACATGATCACCTACCTTGAAAGAAAATTATCTCCTCCAGTTATATGCATAAATTTTATACCTTCTCTGAGCTCTCATCATGTGTTGTTGGATCATCCTCACCTTATCAGCCACTTCCTCATCAAATTCTGGTCCCATCAATATCCTCTCCCCAAATTCATCCCCAAAAGATGGAGTTAAAAATCACTTTCCAAATAATTCTTCACAAGGTTCTATTTATATACTGGAATGAAAACTGTTATTATAAGAAAATTCATGTAAATAATGATGAAAATTCCAACTTCCTTGGTTATCCATTGAATAAGCTCAAGGCATATCCTTCATTTTATGAATTATTTGTTTGTATCTCCATTATATTGAGGATGAAAAATAGTACTAAAATTTAATTATATACCCAACAACTTTTGAAGGATTTTTTAAAACATATTAGTGGATATAGGATCACATTAAGATACAATGGAAAGAGGAACTCCATGTGACCAAAAAAATCTATTTGTGGTACAAACGAGAATGCGGATCTAAATACATAGTAGCTCAAATATGATAGAAATGTGTAGACTTCATTAGTCGGTCAAAAAATAACCCAAATCACACTGTTACCTTGAGAATCCTTTGGTAGTCACACTATGAATTCCATGGATATATTTTCCCATTTCTACTCGGATATTGGAAAAGGCTAAAGCATCCCCTTTGTTAGATATCTCTCTTCTTTAACCTGTTGACATGTGGAACATTTCACTGTAAAATCTACAATATCTATTTTAATTAAATACAACTAGTAATACTCAGGAAGGTCTTTATACATCTTAGTAGTGAGATGATGAACTGAAAATGGATAAATATTAGATTCCCAAAATAATTATTTTTTCAACTATAAATCACAAGGCACACATAATCTCTTTCCAAATCATAAAACACCATATTTATTAATGTTAAATTCTGTAAACTTACCACTTTTAACTACTTCTACATTTTTCTATAACTCATTATCTTCTTTATATGCTTTCTTAATTATGTCTGATAGAGATATCTGCACTGACACCTAAAACAAAATAGAGTCATTTCCTATACTAAAAACTTTTAATCCAAAATTCATCAAATCATTAATCAATAGGTCGTGTTCCAAACATAACATGGTTAATGATGCATGATGTTTTTGACTCATGGAATATGAAACATTGTTTTCTTTTCTAAGATAGAAATTGATCATGACATTATAATACTTTATCAATTCAATCCAATATTTTTGGCCTCCTTTTTAATTTATTATTAGTGAATATATATTTCCAACTTTTTTTGTGAGTATATATTTCACATTTGGATACATATAAATTATGCCTCTAAATTTTCAAAGAAAAAACCACAACTTATAATTCCAAATAATATGTGGGTAAATTCACTAATGAGGTTTTAGTTTTACTGAACCATAATCAATTACCAGATCATTCTACAACATAACAAAACCAATTCCCTTTAAATAAGCATCACTTTATAGAAAAAAATCACCATTTCTGGAAGGGAGGTCCAAAATTGTAGAATTCACCAATTTCTTCTTTAGTACCTAAAAACAAATATCAAATTATTTTTTCCAAATAAATTTAACCCCTTTTCATGTTAAATTAGTTATCAGGATAGATAATCATGCAATTTTTTCAAAAAATCATTGGTAATAACATGCTAATACAAAAAAACTATGAATCTCTAAAACATTTGTAGGTCTTGGACATATATTAACCACTTCTGTTTTGGCAGGATCAACTATAATACCATCTTTATTTACAATGTTCCCAAGAAAATAAATCTATTTCAAATAAAAATCACATTTTCTAAATTTTCTATATAACTTATTTTCAATGAGAGTTTCCAAGACAATACTTATATGTTTTTTATGACCCTAGTAACCTTTTTAAAGACAAAAATATCATCAATAAAAATAATAAAAAACTTATGAAAATATTCATGGAATATTCTATTCATAGGATCTATGAATAAAATAGGGTAATTTATTAATCCAAAGGTTATAACAACAGACTCAAAATGCCCATATCTAATACAAAATGCTATTTTCAGGATGTCATCCTCTATCAAATTATGTTTATGGTTCCAGGATCTCAAGACAATCTTGAAAAAATACAACGGTCGCTAGAGCTAATCAAACAAGTCATCGATATGAAGAAAAAGATACTTATTCTTAAAATTAATGTTATTCAAAGATCTATAATCAATAAAAATCATCATGGAGCCATCTTTTCTTTTAAAGAACAAACTAGAAGCACCCCATTGTGATGTTCTACGAATATTGAATCTTTTATTGAGAAACTCCTACAACTGATTTTTCAATTCAAGAAGTTCCAATTAAACCATTCGATCCGGGGGTTTTGAAATTGGCTTAGCTACAGGAACTAGGTTAATAGAAAATTGAACTTCTCAATATGATATAATACTTGTAAAATCATTTGTAAAAACATCCAGGTATTCATTTACCAATGGATCATCATTAATCTGAATGGTTCTCATGTTTTGAAAATTTTGTTCAAGATAAATTTCATTTTCATCTTTTAATAGTTTCCCAACTTCTTGATATGTTACCAATTGTGTGGGTTCATTATTATATACAGACTAAAACTCTGTCTAAAATAAAACTTATTTACCTATATAATCAATACTAGCACGATAAACCTAAATTGAATCCATACCCATAATGACATCAAACCCTAATAAGGGAAAATGAAAAAGGATTGCAGGTAATTTCTTTACATAGACAACAACATGAAGATTTTTATAATTCCTTTTTTTTTAATATTTATCCTAGTTGTTTCAACTATAAGTTTTGATCTCATTTATTAAGGAAAATTTTTTAATTTTCAAGAAATGTTCTTAAAAATGAAGGAATGTGTAGACCCTATATCAAAACATACATTAGAAAAATATGATTAAACAAAATATGTAACTGATAACACTTAATTGGATGGCCTGACATTTGATGACATAGTGGAAAAGGATATCACTACCCATTTTTTTGTAATCTAGATACTTTCCATCATTTGAATATTTCATTAGTTAGGTATTTGTATAATGAATCATCTCTCCACATTTAAAACACTCAACAATTTTCTTATCAAAAGTAATATTAAGATCATTTTCATTACAATATCATGCCATATGTCCAAACATGCCACATAAAAAACACTTCCCAATTTTTAAGGCATTCTCGAGGGTGATTTTAACACAATTTATATAAACTAGAAACTATAATTTCATAGATCCATATTTATTTGATTGATTCTTACCCATCTCTTTCCATCTATACCTCTTATTATTATTATTTTTAAAGTACATGTGATCACCAGAAAACTCCATTTCTACCCACTTGGAACATTAACAAGTTTCTCAAAACTTTTGTATTCTTGGGAGGCCAATTCCATTGGCACCTTGTCTTTAATTATGAGTAAAATTGGTCTATTTTTCAATCAATATCCCTAATATGATTTGAAGCATGTCGTGATAGTCAGGAATTTTTTTTAATAAACTACCATTGAATATTCATCCTTTTGATTCATTTCGAGGAATTGATTTTCCATCCTAAGTCAAACCACATTAGGATAATATTTTTTAAGGAAACGATTTTTATGTTCACCCCATTTTAAGGCATACATCTCCTCAAAATCCCTAGTATTCTTGACCATTAACCACCAATGGCCTGCTTCAACTTCAATATTAAAAATGGAAAGACTAAACTTTTGTTATATGAACACTCTATACCATCAAATATCTTTTCAAGGTCTCTAATCCACCCTTCAACTTCCACTGGGTCAGAAGATTCATTGAAAGTATGAGGGTGTACCTCAAAAAATGTTCCACTATCATCATGTTATTTTGTGGTAATTTTGGTTTTTCTCTTTTATGGATGAAATCGCCATTTATTTCAAGTTTCAACTAACCCATTACTATCACAAAATTCTCAGTTCCAATCCCTACCATTGTAGGTTGTGGATTCAAAAAGATATCAGCCTCTCGGTTCCTTACAACTTCAGTTTCCCTATTTTTTTAGCAGAAAACCATTCTGAATAGAAGTATCATAGATGAAGGAAGATTGTCATGTTTAAATGCTATATCATTTCAAGACAAGGTAAAAATCATTTATATAATTATATTAATATCATCCTAACTCTTAAATATATCTAAACTATTCTCCGATACCAACAAAAAGGACTTGAACTTAAACATTACATTATCTATTAAATTCCATTAGAATTCACATTCTTACATTGCCAAAGATATTTATGGTTTAGAGTTTTATAAATCTTTCACATAATTTATACATATAAATCCATAAGCATACTAAGTGTATACCACTAAAACAATATCTATTTTTTCATAACAAAAAATCTTTTATTAAAATCATGGAATATATTCTTGAAAACTATTCACAAAAATCATCTTGGATTCTCATTTTCTCTTAACCATCCTTAAAACCTACGAAAAATATTTTAAAACTAGGGATGAGCACAAAAAACTCAGTAAGGGATATAAAAAAAATAATAGAAAACATTAGTACATGAATACTTATAGACATATAAAATAATTTTCATAAGGACATAATTATCACCCAATATATATTATATAGTTAATTTGTTAAAATATGATATTTACATTTTATATTGAAAACAAAAATAAAGCTTTATAGGTAACTTAGGGAATTAATTACTAAGTATTATAACCCTCATGGCTACCTTATTGTTTATATCCATCACAACTATATTACAATATTATCCTCACAACTACCTTATTGTGTAACCATCACAATTACACATGGAGGAACCATACAGTAAAACTCAAACATAAACATACCCAATGAATTGGAGGGGTATATAGTTCCCATCCATTATCATAAAAAAATTACCAATAACTATAACATAATCATAAAACATAAACAATTTCATGAAAACGTTCCTTTTGAATTTAGTAAAAATACAAATTTAAAAGAGGATTTACAAAGAGGAGTCCCTTACATATACCATATCAATAGAGAGAGAAATAATAAAATGAAAGGAATATGTATAATCACTATAAATGAACATAATTTAACATAATATATTAAACAATCATATAACAAATAATCTCAGTATGACAAAATTAATGAAGTACAAGGTTAACCTGAAGAATGGAAATTGGGTTAAGAATTCCCTTACCTCAGGTTCGTCTTAATTAAAATGTCTTTAAACCTAATGTATAATGGTTAAAAGAGTGTTATAAATATTTTAATGAAATATATTTATTTTTATAACACCATATATGATCATTCTATAACATCATTCTACCCAATTATTATTTATATTTTGTTATTTCCAATATTTTTGTGTATTCTTTACATGGTTTCCATTGTCGGTTCATAGTGGATTTTCTTATCGAATAGATGAGAAACTCTAAAAGCGGAACTAAATGGTGTTAATATCTTTTCAAAATATTTAATGATACCATAAATAATTTTTTTTCATATATTATGATTAATCATTACATAAAACATTAATGATATTTTTTGAGATCATATTGGCAGTTCGTTTATAATAACAAACTAGTTTCATTATATAATTTAATATAATGTATATATGTTATTTACAGAACACAAAAAATGTTATATAATACAATTTAAAATATATTTCAACCATTAAAATATTTTTATTACAAAAGATGAAGGCATTAATGGAAATTGAAAACACATCACCCACGATGTCTGTAAATTGACACATCATAGATGTTGTTTTTATTTTTAGAATAAGTAGTCGAGAAGAAGTATGATGATAAAATTTTACATAAACATGGTAAAATTATATTATATATAATATAAAATTAGGTTTAATTCCTCTTGGATAAGGGTAGGTTAAGAGAGTATAAAAAAAGAAAAATAATTTAAAAGTAAATAAACGAAAATGAAAGATGATTTTTACTTCTTGAACTATCCTCCTTGAGAAAATTAGTAAGGCCTTTGTTTTTAGATTTTTGGTGAGACTAGAAGGTATTGGACATGTGGTATAGTCTTGGGAAGAGGATTGTGTAGAAATTGGACAATTCTCAAATCTTGGGAGGTTTTAGGAGAAGTGGGGGTGAGCGGTGGTAGTTATAGTGGATGAGGGGGGGAGGGTTGCATTATTTTAATCATTATTCTATTATTTTTCTCAAAACAATTAATAGTGTTGGTTCTTGTGACTAAATATCTTAATTAGTCCATGTGTTTTCTAACAAAGGGTTCTTACATTATAAAAACATCATCCAGGACTCAATAATTCATGTATTGTGCTTATTTCGTAAACTATCATATTTCATTATTCACAAAAAATTCAAGTAGTTCAGAAAAACTCAAAAAAAATTACACCAATTTTTTTTGATGTATAGAATACAAAAATGAACTCCATTTTAATAAAATAATTTTCTAAATATGATAAATTTAATTTTTAAATATAATCATAATTTATTCGAAAAATAATAATTTTAAAGCTATAACTGATTTTATAACACCTTGTAAAATTAATCAAGGTATCATAAGATTATATTATAACCATAAGACAATGAAATATAAATTTATGATTTTATTTTTATGAAAGTAAATTTTATTTTATATCATTAAATTAAATATAAAATATTAATTAAACACTTTTGAAATTTCAAAAATACCAACACTTAATTTATCATTTCTAAAACATTAATTTAAATTTTCCATGATGTAAATATATCATGATTACACTTATAAGATACATAAATTTTATTCATACTCTAATAGGTGGGGTTAATATTCTATTGGCTATATTACAATTCCTAATGACTGTGTTTCTATTTCTATGGTCATGTTACTATTCTATGAGTAAAAATTCCTTAATTTCTATCAATATCAATTATTTCATTATAAATATATAATGAATTTCAATACATAATTACAGAATAAAAAATATATTTTATAAGTACCTAGGTTTTTACAATAATACATACCTAATATGTTAACTATGGAACATGGAAAGGTGACCACAGTAAAAAATGTCTTAGACTATTTCCAACTATGACCAGCTCGTTAGTAGAAAAATGAACTAGACAAATTGGATCAGTAACATCATATATCATTACTCTTAATTTATGTTGTTTCATGAGGTAATTATTCAAATATTCCCCTCCTTTATGTGTGATTTTTTAGGTTATGATAAGGAAATGTGGATCTTGTACATGAAATACAAAATATAAAATCTCGTCTAATCTAGGATGTGGAGGAGATGGATAGGCGCGTTGCGCATGGTACTTGTATCTCAACATATCTATAAAGATAAAATATAAAATTTATTGATTTAAATTCCCTATCAAGTGATCTATTATCAGAATATGAACCATAATGGAATATATTTTTCCCTTATATTTATCCTCTCATACTTGAGTAAGAGGACAACCAATAATTTTCCATACAGTAACAGCCACATCAAACCCACTTACATTGTATGGGTTCCCTTTATTTCCTAAAACATTCAAATAATAATTATTTCTACCCTCATGTATGAAGGGCCCCAAAATCAGTTTCCATAAAAAGGAATCCTAAAATTAAATGATGAAATTTCAAATTAATGTAATAAACTTAGGGAAAATATTTTGGAGAACAATAATAATTTAATTATTAGAATCTTATCAGCTAATTAAATTGACTAATCTGTATGTTACTATCAATTTTTTCATTATCACTCTTCTATTTTTTTAGTGGGTATAAATTAAATAAATAATTCTCCCCCAATCCACTACATGATTTATCCCTTACTTTCTCAATCATCTTGGAAATTACACTCTTATAATTAAGTATACCCTCTATGTGACAATGTATAAGGGTATAAATTCTACTAATAGATCTCAGAGATCCATGTTACATAAGAATAAATTAATAAGAAATTAAAAAATTAAAAAATAATTATATAAAATAATTTAATAAATAATAATTATCATAACAAAAATGTTTTATCCTATTTAATGGTGTCATAATTCTCTTATGTCTCTGCATCTAAAAACCTATATGTGAGGAATAGATTTTCATTCTTATTGTTCTTAAAAATATAATATGAAGTCAAAATTGATTTCAAATCCCTTTATATATTTACAAAAAAGGAATAAACCCGTTATTAATCAATTTTATATCAAGTATGTTAAATTTCATATTAATTTAATAAATAAAATGTTGGTTATATGAGATATATAATATTTGGAGGATAGGAAAAAATAAAATCACTTGAGATATTTTACCACTATGCACACCCACAAATAAGCAATCATATATTTGTAAATTCTAGTTTAATAAAAATATAATATGATAACCTTTCCATGACTCTATATGGTCATGAAAACTATTAATCAACATAAAATTTGACTATACATCGTTATTATTATAAATTCAACTTGAAACCTCTACTCCTTCCTATGGGCAAGTGAATGTTTTTGAAAACATATAATCTTAGATATATTAAATTTATATATCATCTAATTTATATAAGAATAAAATTCAATAATATTAGGCTCACTTAAAATGAAAAAATGTTCCCTGGTGGATGTTCATCTTCCTCCGTGTCCATTAATTAAATATATGTGTAGTTATTTAATGAAATAATAAGAACCTATATTTAAATATAATTAAATTATTCATATAAGTAGATATTTCATTATTCATAATATAAGTAATATTACAAATATTTCATTATAAAATAAAAAAAATATACATGAAAATGGTAAATAAAAAGACATAGTCAAAGCATGAAAAAATAATAGGCTCCGTGAACCCAGAAATGTGTTCCTAAAACTGAGGAATATTGTTATTAATACAAATAAAAAAGAAATGAACAATATTTATAGGTATAAATATTGAAGTAAAATAATAAAGAGTTGTTACATGTGAGTATTTCATTTTAAAACATAAAACACATATATTCTCCTCAATTACTAGAAGATTAACAAAGTTTTTTTTTCCCATATCCCTTCTATATTATCATTTCATATAGTATAGACCATGTCTACATCATGGACATCATTATCTTCATGTAATCATGTAAAATATGAATAAATATCACCTAAGTAAATAACTGCATTACCATTATCATCACCCAAATGAATCTTTAACTTGAAAATTGACATACTAATCATTAAATGGGTTAATGACATGAAATATTTAATTTTCATGAATCCCATTGAGAAATGGTTACTCTTTTCAAATAATTCTTTTTAAATCAATAATTTTATGTCCAAAATCATAATGTTTCACACCACTATTACTATCAACCCAATTATACTTAAACAACGATACTAAAAATTTAATGTAATCAATTAATCTTATATCATCAGCAACTCCAAAATATGATATTGATACAGAAATTAGGTTTTTATCATTTTCACATGAAAAATGAATTGCCTTAGCAATAGCCATTATGCCAATAATTTAAATACTACTCTTAAAACCCTAATTTTATTTTTAAAATGTATAACTATTAATATCAATACTATACCATTTGATTACATTAATATTTGGTCCCTCAAATAACCATTTTAAGGTTTCTGATATAGATGAACCAATGATGAAATTCTCCTCAAACCATGAAACAATTTCATTTTTACGATCCTTAATATATATATTTTTCCATGTTCAATAAAACAAATTTTAGGTTAAGTAGGAACATATTAAAAATAATTTTGGAACAACTACATTAAATACACTAGGAGAGGGCAGGTGAATCAGGGTTTGAAGGATTATAATAACCACCCTTTGATCTAATTTTTTTTTGTTAAATAAAACAATATTCTATATTCTTCGTGAAACAAAATATAAATGTAGAAATGAAAATATGAATAAGATGTAAAACATTTACTTGTGTCACCCCGATTAGTATAGTCTAAGGAGCATACAATATAAATGTTCTAATGTACCAAAATTCACTATAAAACATTATCATTACAATATTCTTGGTAGAACCACTATCCCCCATGGTCTATAACAAATATCACATTGAAAGATCACTTATTTATCCACTAAATTGAATTCAATTCTCATACAAAATATTCTTTTTATGATATGTATAATCTCATATTTAGTGAACATTAAAATGGGTGTGATAAGAAGTTCCTTTTTCATCTAAGAGATAAAATCCACTTTACCACAAATGCAATCTTAATGGAAAACTCCTTCATATCGACGTATTGATATTATATGAACATAAATTTAAAAAACACTATTCAAAGTTAACTCCCCTTCATAAACTATCGTTCATCATGAACTCTCACCCATGGAGTACATTCACTCTGAACTCCAACCACATGAAAAAATAATCACTAAAAACTCTCCTTCATTGTCCATATTACTCAAAATTCCCCACTTACAACTTATTCATGGATAAAAACCTCATGGAAAATATCACATCATAAACTAATTTCAATACAATATCCTCCTCAAACACCCCTCTATTTTTTCACATTGTAGAAAACTTTCAGATATAACCAAATATCTCTTGTGATGATGCCCTCTAATCAAAATATATCTCCACTAATGAAATGATTGGGGGGACTTTTGTAGGAAAAGTCCCCAGAGAAAACCTCTAATAAAAATTAATGTTCATCTCTTCAAAATGGAGTTTTCTACATAATTATTTCCACTATTAACACCAAATCTTGAACTCCGTGTTATGAACTCCCAGTCACAAACACTATTCACATTCTTGCATACTCACTTTTCAGTTGTCCCAAAATTACCACCTTACAACTGTAGAATCTCCTAGAAGAACTATAGACTAACATCTGAGTCCCCATACAAGACATCAAATTCTGCAAGATTTAAATCATGGAAGTCATCCTTTACTATCATATTTTATCACGTTATTGTTAAATTTATCACATTATTCAACACCTCTTATGAGAAGAATGAGAAATTTTCTAACTAGATTATTCAACAAACTAGAAAACATAAAACAATAATAAAGACATTGAGAGTGATTTTTTCCTTAAAATATTTTCCTTTGGTATTGTATATAACACATAAAAGCCCACTAAAACATTCTATTGAAAAAAAAACCATGTGTACCATTATCATATACTACCATTTAGATGATGCGATTCCAAATAGTGATCAAAGTCTTACTATACATTTATTCTAATCCCATATAATTCAAGATATCCATGATAATCAAGAGTAGCATGGAAATATCATCGAAGGGACACTATATTCATGATAACAAATGATGATTGATTCTAATTGTCATACAAAGAGTGGCTCCTAAGAAGAACACTTCTTCAAACTAACTTCTGAATATCTTGCATCATGAACCCAGAGGTCATGCCTTAAGACACTCCTTTAATAATTATAATTCATTAAATGAACTAATTTGGAATCACTATATTTAAAAACCTCCCCTTATTTCCCTGTTCCCAAGGATTCATCATGGAACAACACTCCCCATATAAATAAATTTTCTTCTATCACAAATAACATTTCTCTCAGAATGTAAATGAACAGAAAGGTCACTCTTTTGTTGTTTTAAATAGGGAAAATAACACATATCTGTAGGGAAATTCCCAATATTCGTTTGTGAGTAGAGGTATCACATCTACAATTTCAATTTTAGGGAATTGAATGGACTCTACGATCTCGATGATGCCTTTCAAAATATACCTCAGTAAAGGCCATTATAAAAATGTATGTGATAGAACATTAAATTGTGAAATACTACAATATCATGAAGCCATGTTACACTTTCTCTATAATTATGTGATATTTTATTTTAATATTCTTCTTACTTGAGTGGTGGATATGATTTTTACTTATATTTATAGCACTTGAATTATAAAAACTCATTTTAATAAGATACTTTACTTTAATTCCCTTGTATTCAAGATTTTATTTGATCCGCAGTAATTTCATGAAATATTGAGTTCCTAAAATACATTAAACTTCTATGGTGATCATTGAAATAAAATATTTGTTTTTACGCATCTAAGAAATACATAATATGCTAATATAAAATGGCTTAATTCCTAATAATTAAAAACTTGAATTTCAAACATATATTATAATATGCTCCATAAAATTTACAATAAAGATGGAAATAGGAAGAAATATATGACTAGAAGTAAAGATAACCTTGGGATAAACTTAGCTTCCCTACCCAAGTTAATTATCCGAACTATCATAACAATATTCCATAACCTGCTCTCTCCCCTTGGTCCCCACTTATATCTAGTCTATAAAAAAAATCCACTTCTATATTGATATTATTTAACCTTGGAGTATACATCTTACATGGGCCCACATTAACACTCTCCCCCCCAAGAAACAATATTTTAATCAATCTATAAAGAATAAATTTGATTATGTAGAATGGAATTATCCTCCTAGGGGGAATCATCACTGGAGTGGCCCCTCCAATAAATGAGGCATTGTGGAGTATTCACCTAATATCACTACATGAAGAATTTAGAAAGAACTATTTTAGGCTTAGTTTAGTCCATAAAATTAGGGGAAATGACATAGGGAAAATTTTCTCAGACTCTCTAAGTATCCACCAATTTTTAATATTGTGAAACATGGAAGTCAAGGTGATGTCCACTTGTTTATGGAAAATATAGTTGATAAGACACTATACCAATAAATATTTAATGAGGAATGGTAAAAAAAATGTGGGTATAGGTTTTGATTGATTCAGTGAGACAAAGAATGTTTCATATGTGGTTGAAGATTCAAATACACCTGATCCGCCTACTGATGTTCAATAGCCTGATAGTGATGTCCCTCCTACTTAATAAAATTATGAAATCGAAGAAAATATATTCTTAGTTTTAATAGTGATTCATCACACTCCCCCAAATATGTAGTAATATCTTCTACATGGATTTTATAAGGCTAATAACTCACAAGTGACAGTGTAGAGTGACTATAAACAACCTCAAAATAGTAGTTTTGATCGACGAATTACAAGTGTCTTTGTAACTAAATTCAACCAATAGAAACCAATTTTTCCCCCTTTAAATGATGTAGGTATATATATAAGAAATGTTTAACTAGTTTAGTATTCCCATAATTTTATGGATGATTGGATGAACTAAGTCATAATTTGGTACCCTAATGCTGAAATAGTTTGGTTTAAAATTGGATGAAAAAATGGGATCTCGATCACTAACAATGGAAGTCGAAATGACATTCAAAATGAACACTTGTTTTATGAAGACTACAACCACCAAATTATATATATATATATATATATATATTCTTCAATGAAGTGAAATGGGAGGGTTTGGATAATCTGTCATATACTATAATAATCTTCTCATAACTAAACAATTTAGGAAAGACGGTGATAAAATCTATTGAAATATTATCCCAAATAATAGTTAGAAGCTCCATAGGTCCCAATAACCTATCTAATTCCAACATAAAATATTTACAACATTAGATGATGTCACAATTCATATCAAAATTTATCACCTAATACCACATACCAATCCAATATAAATTGGCTTCCAACGAGTGATAAGTTATTGAAAAACCCAAATGAACATCATAAGGTATTGCATGATATTCTACTAGGATTTGGGGAACCCATTAAGAAGAATGATAAATGAATAAACAACAATGGTACTAGAGGATACTATTAAAATAAGTGAAACCCACGTCTAACAGGCCATGATTCCATAGTATGCTTCTCTTTGAATAATACAATAGCTTGCGTTGTACGCAACTTTGAGTTCAAGCACACCACAACCAATCAAACTAGCTGTGTAAAAAGAAGTTATGAATAGTGATACCAAAATTTTGAAATTTTATATTTTTTTCAAAATGGAATTCATTTTATGATTCTGAAAATCGAAATTATATTAGGTTGAATTTTTGGTATTTTTCTGAAAACTTTCAATATTTGATGAATAGTGTAAAACACATCGTAATTGTTTAAAACTGAATTTAATTTTAATAATTAGTATTTTTATTTAAATTTATTTTAATGTCAAAATATATAAATAATAACTATATTAGTTAAATTTAATTTATTGGAGTCATTTTATAATAAGATTAGATATATACATTTTTATCGAACTATTTAACGCCTTTTACCCACCTTCTAGGCACATTTACAAATTTGCTTAAAAAGTAATTTTACCACTTCTATAAATTAAATTTCACAAATAATATAGACACATATTACATAATTACGTAAAATATTGTTCAATAGGATGAAAATTATTTTTTCAATAGTAACTTTTGAGTTTAATTTACCACGGTTTAAAGATCATAGTGTAATTAAAGGTAAAAATAATATTATAATTACCCTAACGCATGTCTTAATTATATTTAATAAGTCTTTTTCGACCAAAATCAACATTATAAATAATATATGATCTACTTTTATCCACATGGATTATATTATGATGTTTATTATTATTATATTTAAAGAAGTGTTAAAAGTGTTAAATTTAAAAGTTAATAACTAAAACATTCATAATATAGGGTTATACATAAGATAAATTAAACTATAAATATTCCTTAGAAAGATAAAAATATTTTTTACATCATGGTATTTTATTTATAATTCCCAAACATTAAATAATTAAATTTATTTGTGGCACAATGAGGATGCAGTAATTACCTTATTAATGAAATATTAAAATTATTGTTATTATAAATATCCAAATAAATGTAAATTGATAATTTTGATGAATTCCAATAATTTTCAAGGATAATATGACATTTTAGTATTTTTTTTAATTTATTTTTTTGATGTAATCAAGTAAAAATTACTTTCACAAAAACCAAATACTAAATAGTGTCAAATTGACATAAATGTGTTTTCAAAACAAATACTATATTATTAAATGATATAATAATAATAATAATATATGGATTGGAAAAATGACTTATATAATGATTTATATGCCATTAAGGAACCAATTGGGTTTCTCTTGGAATTTTATAGAATTTTTATTAACCATGTAATATAAAAATACAAGAATACATTATAAAAGATAAACTATTTAACTAAAAGTTAAATCTAAAAGATAAGGTTAATATGGTGACCTAATATTGACTAAAACCTATTGTTTGAGAGGATTTAGACCCATACCCACCTCATCCTTAAAATAAATCTATTTGGAGCCATTATAAACCGAATATGATTTTATAATAAAATAATATTTCAATCTTTTCTTAAAGTGACCATCACCTCTCTTATAAAAGGGAACTTCCCCTTCTCTAAAAATAACAGAGACAAAGACATTTGTATCAGCCAAACCCTGCTCAAATATCGTCCTAACTACCCTAAAATAACCCTAGAGGCCTTACATTGATCATAAATTCAACCTAAGGACCCCTTTTGATCAAATCAAAAAGAAACACACGAAGAAGAGGAAATTATTTCAACACATCTTTCAAAGTTCTTTTCTTCTTCCACTTCCTCTTTCATTGTTGTTTTGATACCAAAATAATAAATCCAGTACCTTATACATACTATGATGTTATTATAAATATGGTAAAACCATATTCATTATTCTATCCCTCATATGAATGACAAAGTCACCATATGTGCATACGTACGACTCACCCGCTCCATGTCATGGTGTAGTTTGTTATTCAACACTTCATTTTTTGGATTGGTATAATAATGAGTATAATTTATTTAAATAATAAATATTACATGTTAATTATTCTTTATATGTAATATATCATCCAATTACATAATATTTCACCATCAATATAATGATATTGTCGCTCGTGCATACGTACAGATTACCGTCTCCATGAACATGATGAGATTCATTCCCCTTCGTAACTTTTCAAGAATAATTTTAATTTTATGATTAATTTTTTTTTTTGAAACTTAATATAATTCTGGATTTGATTAAAATATATCTTATACATAACAAACATGACTTATGTAACAAAACATATAAAGGAAAAAGAATCAGTTAACACCCGAAACAATGATACTTCTTAAATGTTATTATCAAATAAATATTAGAAGATCATATATGATATCATATTTAGTCATGTGGTTGTTTTATAATTTAATAACAATTGTTTAACTATTATAAAAGAGGTTAAAGTACCGTTTACTAAGTAAAATTTCAAGGTAATTGTTAATTTTACAATCTCATTATTATTTGAGGTTGTTTATATGTAAGCATCTACTGGGAATTATTTATCATCCTCATCTTTGTTTCGTAAAAATGTATTTCAAAACATTTTTACTATTTCCTAGAATATGGGTTAAATTCATTTATACCATTTTTTTTAATTTTTATTAATTTTTTTAATGTAATCAATTCGTTGTTTTCCAAATAAGGTACTTTGTGTCCTTTTTGAAAAATAAAGGTAAGAATTTTTTTTTAAATTATACGATGGGTGTGACTATTTTCCACCATTATAACACCTAAGAGGATTAACTTACATGATTATAATAATATTTTCAAAATAATTGTTTTCTTTTATAATTATGCAACTTTTAATTGATTTCTAAATAGGAAGAGATATTTCTCTCAAATAGTTTTGATTTCATCTATGTCAATACCCTTTGATGGATTTTACACTTGTTTGATATTGATTTATTATGATACAATCTATTATATTGTATTGAAGGTTTTGTGATATGTTTGAATTTTGATGTGTTATTTTTATACCATTCATGATTTATGGTTAAAGTATTAACATTTTATATTTTAGTTCGAATACAAATGTTTATGTTATGTTTCAACCTCTTCATATGAAGAATGCATTGGACATGGTAAGTGATGGGTGGATCCTACTATAGCTCATCGATGCATCGTTAGGTCTCATCAGACAAACTTGTGTCTTGGAACAAGGCCTTGAAAAAATATTATTTGTAGTCTTGGAACGAGGCCTTGACTACGTGGTTATGATACCTGGAATTATGCTTTCCATCATTATGAAATTAGAAATTGATATTACTTGTGATTATTCAACTGGTAGAATATCCATGTGAATAACTAAATGGAATTATTTGATTTATCATTGCTATATTATGCTGAATTTTATGTTTAAAAGGATTGTGTTTTAGTCTTATACATTGCCTTAAATGTTTATGCTTATTTATAGAAGTTTTTGTTATATAGTTATCCTTACTGGGCATCTGAGATCACCCCTTCCTATGTTTTATTTTTACTATGATTTGAAGAAGTATATTACGATTAACGTGCAAGGATAGGTTAAGGAATATGAGTGTGTTCCAAGGAGACATAATGTTGTTGTTTTTTTATTTCATGATGTAATGTAAAACTTATGTATATATATAGAACTTCCAAGGATACTAAACTGATCAGTATTTTGAGACTTTATCTCTTGTGATCATGACAATGTTATTTAATAATGCAACGAATCTTGGTAAATAAGGTTTGGGTGTTATAGTTGGTATCAGAGAAAGTTTAGTACAAACCTTGGAAACTAGATTTAGAAAAACTCTGATTAGATAACATTACCCTAATATAGTATTTGAGGATTAGTATAGAATTACATCCAAAAATTTTGGTAATGTAGATATTACGTGGGTTTTCTAATCAATACATCTTTGTATGGATATGAGCAGGTAGAGGCTGCTCTAGCATAGATGTGTCTAGGGGTAAACCCTGAAAACATCGCTTTGAGCTAGACTCGAATGAGAACTAGTACATGAAAATGGGCCTTGCTACACTCTTGGTTACGACACTCCTGGGGGATATGATCAGGATAATTCACATTTTATTTAAAAAACATTATGAAGTATTTATGAGTATATACTTCATCAATGAAAACATTTTTTATGATTATAGAATATATGCATAAACTCTTCAATTTATGTTAGGTATTTTACTAGTCTAGAATTACGTATTGTGATTTATAAACTAATCTAGTGTATGCCATTATTTTGAAATGGTGCCTTGTGGATGGAATGGAAACCGTATAAATGCACGTAATCCATGTAGGGATTTCACCCTACTCAAGATAATTATAGTGGAGTTGGTGATGAAACTGTTGCGAAACCGTTTATACCCATACTTGGACAACTCACTCAGGTTATGAATAATAACCTTACCCATATGGAGCACCCTGATCCACAACATGGAGGATCAATGTTAGACCGATTCATGAGGCAACAACCCCCAACATTCAATGGGACTACAAATCCATTTGTAGCTGAGCAATGTATAAGTTCCTTAGAAAAAATATTTCATGATTTGGGGGTAGTGAAAGGGAAAAAGGTTTCATGGAAGTTCATTTCCTCACAGGAGAGGAAGATCAGTGCTGGTCATTAATTCAAAACACAAAAGAGGATGAAGAATTATCAAATATGGAATGAAGGGATTTTAAAGATATTTTCTGATAAAAATACTTTCCTTGTGAACATCGAGCGAATACAGAAAGACAATTTCCGAGTTTGAGGAAAAAGAAGAATGATAATGTCACAAAGAATTATGCTATGATTAAAAGGATATAAAGGCATGCTACAGATTATATATATAACCCAAAAATTAATATTGATCAATTATTTAGTGGGTTAAACCCATTTCTCCATCGAGAATTAGTCTCACAATCCTTCTCATCATACAAATATATAGACTCATATGCTATCAAGACAGAAAAAGAATTCTCTAGGTCCAAAACTTTAAAGAAAATTAAGAGAAAAAGAGATATACAAAACATTCTGGAAATAGAAATAAGGGGAAGAAAAGAAAATTTGAATATCCATCCAGTAATAAATGTGGGACGAAACACCCTAGTACTTTACTAAAGGGAATGAGAGCTTTTTACAAGTGTGGTGAAAAAGGCCACCAAGCATGTGATTGAAAGGGAAAATAAGAGGTAATCAATGTGGAATGCTTGAATTGTAGAGAAATGGGGAATTATTCAAACGAATGTCCTAAGAGCCAAGAAAACATACCTCAAAAAAGGCCAAGGGATCAAGGCCAAGCTTATGCGATCAAAACTGCATAGGTTGAAGATCTGTATGACATGGTGGTAGGTACATTAACCGTTTCCTCAAATTTAGCCAATGCTTTATTTGATTCTGGATTATTGCACTCTTTCTTATTTTCCTAGTTTTCCAAGAAAATTAGATATTTCAATTTTATTTAACAAGGGATTTTGCAGTAAAAACCTAAAAGGTAAGTATCATTGCAACAAAGTTTTGTGAATCAGTTACCATTATGGCATATAAACATGCTTTATCTGCTAATCTCATCATTATACCCATGACTTAATTTGATATAATCCTCGGTATGAATTTGATTTTGGACCATGATTCAAACATTTAATGTAAGAAGAAGGAGGTTACAATTTTTTATGATGGTAAGGAATACCTTTTCTGTAGAGCAGAAACATCACCATTTCATTCTCATCTAGATCCACCCACAATATCTCTTCAAAATTCAATTATTTGGGAGGAATGGAGTGAAATTACTATGGGTGAGGAAAGGAATGTTCAAATACAGGACATAACTGTTGTGCAATAATATTTTGAAGTGTTTCAAGAGGGTTTACCTTGACATCCTCCAGAAAAAGAAATTGATTTTTCCATTGATTTAATTCAGGGTTCATGGCCCATACTTAAGACCCATTATAGAATGGAAACTGTGGAATTAGTGGAACTAATGAAAAAACTAGAACAATTTAGTAATAAAGGATTTATTCTCCCTTTTTTTTCTCAATGGAGAGCCCCTGTTCTTTTTATTAAGAAAAAATATGGATCTATGACCTTGTGCATTGACTACAAGGAGATCAATGTTATAGCAATAAAAAACAAGTATCCCCTATCTCGCATTGATGATTTATTTGATCAACTTCATGGTGCTCAATATTTATCAAAGATTGCCCTTCTATCTGGATATCATCAGTTGTGTGTGAAGAAGAAAGACATTTTGAAGACCGCATTTCATACCAGGTATGGGCATTATGAGTTTACAGTAATGCCTTTTGGACTAATTAATGCACCCTTTGTCTTCATGGACCTAATGAATAGAGTTTTCAAGGTATATCTTGATGACTTAGTAGTGGTATTTATTGATGATATCTTGGTATACTCCAAAAGCAACGAAGATCATGAAAATCACTTGTTCACTATTCTAAATACTCATAGAATAATTGAATTATATGGGATGTTTAGAAAGTGTGAAATCTAGATTCATGAGATTTCTTTTCTTGGCCATATTGTCTCTAAAGATGGAATCTCTGTTGATCCTTCAAAGACAAGATCAATACAATAATGGACAACACCGACGAGTATAATCGAGGTACGCAGTTTTATTGGCTTAGTGGTTATTATTGGTGTTTTGTCCAGAGTTTTTCCCAATTGGATCACCCATTAACCAAGCTCAGACGTAAAGGGGTTAAATTTGTTTGGAACAAATAGTGTGAAGAATTTTTTGAAGAACTGAAGAGAATATTATTCAATGATCCTATCTTACTCTACTATCAAGGAATTATGGGTTTGTTATTTATAGTGATGCTTCAAAGAAATTACAAGGTTGTTCCCCTGTGCAGAATGATGGAGTTATTTTCTATGCATCACAACAGCTAAAAATTAATGAAAAAAACTATTCTACTCATGATCTTGAGTTAGCAGTTGTAATATTGTCTTTGATGATATGGAGAAACTATCTATATAGTGAAAAATGTGTCATATATACTGATCATAAGAGTTTAATGTATATTTTCTCCAATAAAGAACTCAACATGAGGCAAAGATGATGGATTGAACTACTAAAGGATAATGATTTCACTATACACTACCACCTAGGGAAGGAAAATAAGGTGGATGAGGCATTGAGAAGAAAGGATCATGGAGTTTTCAATAATATGATAGTTAAAAGGGATCCTATGTTCATGGATATAGTAAATATGGATATGACAAAAATCATGGAAGTCGAAACGTCAATAATTTTTCAAATGGTTTCCAACACATCTTTAATACAAAGGATAAAAAGTTATTAGTTTGATGACGAGGAGTTTCAAATGAAAATTAAAGCTGTGAATGGTGGAAGATTTATTGACTTCATATATGAAGATGGAATTTTGATATTTGGGAGGAGGCATTGTGTTCCCAATATACCTGATCTAAAAAGGGAATCTTTGGATGATGCTCATAGCTCCAATTTCTCTTTACACCCTGGTATGAATAAGTTGTATAGAGATTTGAAGGAACATTTTTTGTGGGACAACATGAAGAAGGATATTGCTGATAATGTGTCAAGATGCATGGTTTTTCAATAAGCGAAGGCTAGAAGACAACATATTGGAGGAGTCATGAAACCTCTTCCCATACCCGAGTAGAAATGGTATGATATTAAGATGGGTTTTTTCATGGGGCTACCAAGAATCCTAGTAGGAATGATACAATATTGGTCTTTGTTGACTGTATTACCAAGTCAGCACATTTTCTTGCTATAAGAGAAGATTTACCACTTGAAAATTTAGCAAGACTCTATATTAATGAAGTTATAAGACTTCATGGGGTACCCATATCGATTGTTTCTAATCGTCATCCGCGTTTTACAACAAGATTCTGGAAATGTCTTCATAAAGCCCTAGATACAGAACTTCGTTTGAGCACTGCCTACCAGCCTCATACTAATTGACAATTAGAATGGACTATTCAAACCTTAGAAGACATATTGGGATCTTTCTCACTTTACATTCAAGTTATGTGGGATCAATAGTTACCTCTGGTAGAATTTTCCAATAATAATAGATTCCATTCAAGTATTCATATGGCAGAATATGTAGAATTATATGGAAAGAGATGTCGCACACCAACTTGTTGGGATAATTTTGGTGAAAGAAAACTCGTAGTCTTAGAACTTGTTGAGGAAACATTGGAAAATGTGAAGATTATCCAAACCCACATCAAATCATCTCAAAGTAGGAAAAATAGATTTGCCGATAACCAAAGAAAGGATATAGAATTTCAAATAGGATATCATGTTTCCTTGAAGTTATCTTCATGGGAGGGTGTTATACGATTCGTTAATAAGGAAAAATTATGTCCCTAGTACATCAAACCTTTCAAAATTCTAGAATGAATTGGAGTTGTAGCTTACCATTTGGCAATGCCACCAAGTCTCTCCAAAGTTCATGATGTGTTCCACATATCACTGTTGAGAAAATATATGTCTGACCCAACACATGTACTCACTTATGAAGAAATACAACTAGAACCCGATCTATCATATTGTTAAGATCCTATCATGATTCTCGATACCATGGACTAAGTGTTGAGAAATTGGATGATTCCTCGGGTAAAAGTTCTATGGAGAAACCATAAGATGGAAGAGGCAATGTGGGAACCTGAGGAACATATGATGAAGAACCACCTGAATATTTCCATGCAGTAATATTCTAGAAATTTAGAGGATGAAATTATTTGAAATAGGGTAGAAAGTAACACCCCATTCTTGCATGGTACACTTCTTTTGGAAGAATACAATAGCTTGTGTTGTACGCAACTTCGTGTTCTTGCACACCATGAATAATCAAACTAGCCGTTTAAAAAGCAGTTATGAATAGTGATACCCACTTTTTGAAATTTTATAAATTGTATTTTTCAAAATGGACTTCATTTTTGGATCCAGAATATCAAAATTATCTTAGAGTGAATTTTTGGTTTTTTCTGAATACATTCAAATTTTAATGAATAGTGAAAAACACTACGTTATTATTTAAAATTGACTTTTATTTAAATAATTATTATTTTTATTTAAATTTATTTTAAAGTCAAAATAGATACATAATACCTATATTAGTTTAGTTTAACTCATTGGAGTCATTTTATAATAAGATTAGGTATATTAAATTTTATTAAACTATTTAACACCTTTTATCCACCTTATAGGCACATTTGAAAATTTTTATAAAGCTTAATTTTTCCACTTATGTGAATTGAATTTTAAAAATTTAAGAGACATGGCTGACATCATTATGTAAAATTTGGTTCAGTGGGATGAATTTGTTTTTTGTGAATTGTAACTTTTGAATTTTATTTACCACGATTAAAAGCAATATTGTAATTAAAGGTAAAAATGATATTATAATTACCCTAACACATGTCCTATTTCTATTGGATAAGTTTATTTCAACCAAAAAAATCCTTAGGAATAAAGTACGATCCTCTTTGATCCACTTTTATTAGACTAGGACATTTATTATTATTTTATTTAAAGAAGATTTAAAAGTGTTAAATTCAAATTTTAATTACTAAACCATTTTTAAAATAGGGTTATAATTAAGATAAATTCTACTATAAATATTCCATAGAAATATAAAAATCCTTCCTACATCATGGTATTTTATTTATAATTTTTAGATGTTAAATAACTAAATTTATTTATGACACAATGATGATGCAGTAATTACATTATTAATGAAATATTAAAATAATTGATATTATAAATATCCAAAAAATGTAAATTGAGACTTTTGATGAAATACACTAATTTTATAGGTTATTATGACATGTTATTATTGATTTAATGTTTTTTTGATGTAGTAAATTTTTTTTTGACTCTCACAAAAACCAAAAACTAAATATTCTCAAAATTGACATAAATGAGTTTTTGAAACAAATAATATATTATTAAATGATATAATATTCTTAAAAAATTAATGTTCTTACAAATAACTTATATAATGATATATATTTCATTAATTAACCATTTGGTTTTCTCTTGGTATTTTATTGTATGTTTATTAACCATGTAATATAAAAAAGAAGATATTATGAAAGTTAAACTATTTAAATAAAACTTAAATCTAAACGATAAGGTTAATATGGTGACCTTATCTTGTCTAAAACCTATTGGTTGAGAGTATTTCGACCCATCCCCACTTTATCCTATAAATAAATCCATTTGGATCCATTATAACCCAAAAATGATTTTATAATAAAATAATATTTCATGCTTTTCCTAAAGTGACCATCACCACTCTTATAAAAAGGCACTTGCCCTTATCTCAAAATCACACCTCTAAATCCATTTGCCTCATAAAAACCTAATCAAATACCTTCCCAACTACCCTAAATTGAACCTATATAACTTTATTTTATCATAAATACATCCTAATGATCCCTTTTGATCTAATCAAAAGGAAACACCTGAAGAAGAGGTAATTATTTAATCACCTCTTTCAAAGTTCTTTTCTTATTCCACATCCTATTTCATTGTTGTTTCCATACCGAAACAATAAATCCTGTACCTTCTACATACTGTGGTGTTATTATAAATATGGTACAACAATATTCATTATTCTATCCATCCTATGAATCAGAAAGTCACCATACGTGCGTACGTACAGTTTACCGTCTCCATGTCATGGTGTTGTTTGTTATTCAACACTTCATTATTTTTATGGGTATAATAATGAGTATAATTGATGTGAATAAAAAATATAACATGTTAATGATTTTTTTATATGTAATATACAAATCCAATTATATACAATTTCACCATTAATAGAATGATATTGTCACTCGTCCGTACGTACAGATTACTGTCACCATGAACGTGATGAGATTCATTCCCCATCATAACCATTCAAAAATAATTTTCATTTTATAATTAAAAATAATTTTTGAAAACTTAATCTCATCCTAGATATGAATCAAATACACCCAATCCACAACAAACATGACTTGCGTAACAAAACATATAAATGAAAATGAATCAGTTAACACCCGAAATAGTGATACTACTGAAATATTATTAACAAATAAATATTAGAAGATCATATATGATATCATATTTATGTATTTGGTACTTGTATAATTTATTACTAATTATTTAACTATTATAAGTGAGGTTAATGTACCCTCGACAAAGGAAAATTTCATGGTAAGGGTTAATTTTTCAATCACTTTATTATCCGAGGTTGTTTATATGTAACCATATAATAGGAATTCATTATCATCCTCATCCATGTTTCGTAAAAATTTATTTTAAAACATTTTTACTATTTACTAGAATATAGGTTAAATTAATTTATAAAATTGATTTAATTTTTATAAAATATTTTTAAATGAATCTTTCCATCATTTACCAAATAATGTACCTTATGACCTTTTTGACAAATTAAGGTAAGAATGTTTTTTTAACTTATACAGTGGATGTAGCTATTTTCCACCACTATAACACCTTAGAATCTTCCCTTATAAGCTCATAAGAATATTTTCAAAATAAATGTCTTTGATTATAATTATGTGAGATTTAAATGATTTGAAAATAGAAAGATATATTTATCTCAAATAGTTTTGATTTCATCTATGTCAACATCCTTTGATTGATTCTACACTTGTTTGAATTTGATTTATTATGATAAAATATTCAATATTTTATTGATGGTTTTTTGATATGTTTTACAGTTCATGTGTTATTTTTATACACTTAATGAATTATGGTTAAATTATTAACATTTCATATGGTAGTTTTAATATGAATGTTTATGTTATGTTTCAACCTTTTCATATGAGGAATGCATTGGACTTAGTAAGTGATGGGTGTATCCTGCTATATCTCCTCAATGCATCAGTAGGTCTCATGAGAAAAAATAGTGTCTTGGCACAAGGCCATGAAAAAATCTTATTTTTAGTCTTAACAAGAGGCCTTGACTATGTGGTTATGATATCCGGCATTTTGCATTCCATCATTATGAAATTAGCTATTGATATTACATGTGATTATTCAACTAGTATAATATCCATGTGAATAAGTAAATGGAATTAATTGATTTATCTTTTCAATATTATGATGAATTTTATGTTTAAAAGGCTTGTTTTTTAGTCTTATACGTTTCTTTACATGTTTATCCTTATTTATGAATGTTTCTGCTATATAGTTACCCTTACTGAGCATCTGAGCTCACCCCATTCTATGTTTCATTTTTCTTAGGATGTGAATACGTATATTATGATTGAATAGTAGGGATAGGCTAAGGGATATGTATGTGTTAAAATGGGACATAATTTCGTTTTGGTTTTATTTCATTATGTAATGTATAACTTATGTATATATCAAGAACATCCAAGGCTACTAAACAAATCGGTCTTTCAAGACATTATCACTTGTGATCATGAAAATTTTATGTAATATTGAACCGAATCTTGGTAACTAGGGTCGGGGAGTTACACCATGTAAGTGGACTCTCAATACTAGAGATCTTGGATAACTTCTTTTAGAGAAGTGTCTTAGTGGACCTTGTTAATGAGTGAAGCCCCATCGGCCAATACCAAATAATATTTGGAGAGGTGGGACTTCACAATTTCATCCTTGTGGGATAAGAAACCAATGACATTATTTTTTTTAAAATAGGTTTCAATTTAAAAAAAAGTGATATATTAATATTTTAGCATTTCCATTTTGTTGATTCAATGAAACAACATATTGTTGAAGAAATAAATATAGGATACAATGGTCAGAAAACATGGTGAACAAACTACCTAATAAATATATATTATAATGATAAACTTCCAACAACAAATCAATAATATACTTTTCATAAGTGTATTTAGGAAATTTTATATCCAAAAAATATTTTTTGAAGTAAGGAATAGGGAGGAAACCATTTATAAGAACATATCCCTCCCCAAGACCCAATGGATCATACTCAACCTCATATGGGTTGGTAAAATCAGATAAATCATTCACTAGAGAAGTTACCAAAAGTTGTTTAATGTGGTTGAAGGTTTCCTGAGCAAAAAAACTAAATATACCCATCTTTAAATTTTAAATTTTAAATTTTTAAGTGGATGAATAATCTAACTACACCCCAAAATTATTTTTTATAGTAATCAATGAGGCTGATGAAACCCGACCTACCTTTGATTGTTAGTGTTTGTGAACAATCCATATTTCCTTTAACATTATTTGGATAAAAAATAATCTTGGGAAATCATATGAACAGTATGTTATACAGTGTGTTGGGAAAACAAGCATATTTTATGTTATCAACGAAATTATGTTCACATAGTGACAATGAGATAGTGCGAAGGTGAACCAAGTGATGTTTTCAATCTAGGATGTAGATTAGGATATCATCAAAAAAATCCTCACATACTAGTAAATAAATAAAAATAGAAAGTTATGAAAGGTAGATCTAAATATGGAAGAGGAATTGGTAAGCCCAATATGCATGACCATGAAAACATAATTTCCATTATGAGTATCAAATTTCATGTTCTCAATTTCCTCCTATCACATTCAGATTTGACGATACCGTGACTTTAAGTCAAACTTAGAGAAATATTTCACACAACGAACATCATCAAATTATACTTCAAGGACTATTATAGTAAATACATCATAGAAGTGGATTTTATTGAGATAACTTTAGTCCACACACAATCTCTATGACCCATATTTATTTTTAACGAGAACAATTAAACTAGAAAATGCACAGGTACTAGGTCAAGGGATCATCACTTACCACATAGTACCCACTTGTTTCTTGATATAATTTTTTTCAATGAGGATATTGATATGAATGGAAAACCATTGGTCCTTGGACCTATTATTACTAGACACCATGCACCCATTTTTATACTAGTGGTGATCCAACAAGTTCATGAAACATTTCTCTAAAGTCCTGTAATAAAACATTTTGATATTAACAGTATTGTGTTGTTATAGATGACTGCAAACACTTATCATTTCTTCTTAGAAACAATATCTGATAAGATATTAAGCCTTGATGGGGAAGGCATTTTTCTGAATAGGTTTCTATAGAAATTTATGTGGAATACCATAGAGGGTATATTCCTAGACTGTAAAATGAAACTTCATTTTCATGGACCCCCAATTAGTCACCAATTCCCCAAGAGTATATAAAAATTCAGATCCCAATATAAAATCCACTCCCCCCAACTCCAGAACAAGAGAATCCATAGCACTAGAAAAGATCCATATCATCAAAGATAAATTTTGAAACAACCTATATGTTTTCACATGATATCCATCCCCAATATTGAATCCCATTTCTGTTGTCATGGGAACTGTAAAATTAATCATATGAACCAACTTAAGGAAAATAAAATAATGTGTTTCCCCACTATCCCAGAGAATCTAGATAGTAACTTTCCCATGAAGAAATCTAATTTCATGGAGTCAAAATAAATAGTTAAAAAAATTCATAGCATTAGTCTAAAGTCCCGATAAGAAATGAAAAAATATTCTACATCTCTATAGGAAGGTGAATCCTCTATTAAATCATTGATATAATTCTCAGTGAATTATTAGTTTGAAACATTATCATCCTCATCGAGAAATGAAAAAAATAATTTAGGATCAATAAATTCATGAAATGGATTATATGATAGAACACATCATAAACATATAACTCTATTTGGACAATCTTCCCATTTATTATATGAAAAAACCCATGCACCATACCCCTTGAAGGGAGAGGCTTTGTCATGTTAAACTTTTCCCCTATATTAGAAAAATACCTATATCAAAGGGAATTGAGTTTGGACACCACAATTCATGGTCTCTAGTGGCTAATGTCTAAATATGATCAATGAGGTATGATAGGGAATAATGTAGATCTTCCACCTTTAGAAACTGCAAGTTCAACATGCCTTGATAGATGCATCACCTGTAATCTGTCACTCTAATGTGAATACGTACCCAGATTGGAATGTACTATTGAAATCCATGAAAAAACACCTAACTTACTAAAAATATTACTTTTCTGTAACTAAATATTAAAGGTATTCAAACTGATCAATATAGGTAGCTATAGAGGCATGTTGTTTCAAGGTAGCCAACTCCTTTTATGGATTTTGATTGTTGTTCCCATTAAATGATCCCACAAACTCATCCTTGAAAATAATCCATGTCATATTAGGTTTCACATCCTATAACATCATATCTAGTGGATAAGAATATCATCCATAAAAATTTGAGTGAGGGAAACTTTCAATGTTTTGGAAGCCCGATGAATTAAAAACAATAACTATTTATGATTAATCCAACCTCTCAAATTAGTAATGAAAAACACCAAAATCTACCCATTATGGGGAAATAATATTAAATAGGGTCTATATTTTTCCATCACACTGGGTTGGGGGTATTACGAAGTACCTAATATAGTGATATTATTAGACCAATCTCTTAATGATTCAGTTTCTCCTAAAAGTGATAATTCATCATGTAGTGGTTATTTCTTTGTATGTCATATAAAATAACAATAGAATTAATCTTGATCTACGGATTCCCTCTCCCAATTATGTGGATCAATATTTTAATTCTTTATAATTTAGAAAACCTTATTCATAGGTTTTTCTAAATGGATAAGGTGTTTTTCTAATCCTTGAAATTATCCTTGTTATCATGTCCCGATGACCAAAAGATAAATTAATCACCTATGTCTAATAGAGATCATAAAATTTTGAAAAAATTACCTGGTCAGAAGAATTCAAAACTGTAATTAAAGACTTATACTTCAGTATAAAATTTATTACTTACAATTAACTATAAAATGGTAAAAATAATATAACTAGAAGTATAGAGAGCCTCATAAGAACCTTAGATTACCTTCCCACAAAAATTGGACACTGTGACAAAAAAATATTCTAAAACCTTTTCTCCCACCTGGATCCCCAATTATACCTTGTCTACTATAAAACTCCCATACTTTATTCAAAATCTTTCCGCTCTAAGTATAAATTTTCCGTGGTCCATTTTTAATATAATGCACTACATGTTGCACACTTTTTTCCATTTTTTGAATGAGCACAATCAATGTATGTATATCCCAATGACTCTTGTAATGGTACTTCATTATAAATAAAGAAAAAAAATTATATATACCATAGTATTATCTTTACTATAAGAAAGTGGATTTATTTGGAATTGCTTTAATAACATGCCACTTAGATTGAGGAAAAATATGTATTATCATCCTGCTATTAATTACAAAAGGCTTCAAAATATCAATATGTACTCTATAACATTGACCATTATCCCATCATCATCCCTTGAAACTTCCATCTGGGATTCAACAATATTTTTTACCTTCCTATAATCGTCCATTTCTAGTCATCTAATAACCTCCATGGAAAATTATGATGAAGAAATAAATGTGTATTTCCTTCCTTGTATTAGCCCAAGTCAAAGGAAATACATTAATTCCCCAATAATAAACATCTTAAACTCTAACTTCAGTAACATGACAAACTAGTCTCACTATACTTAATTTGATCCACAAAATATTTCATTCATCAACATCCACCATCACCATCACCTTTGGACCACTCTTATTATTCACACGAGGATTGAAAGAAACTCTACCATTCTAGAAAATATGATTCATCAAGTTTTGATCCATACACGAATATCACTCTTTTAGTGACTGATTATCCCATAATAAACTTTTTTTCCTTTTTCGTGAATAAGAAAACCATCTAGCTGTTCAATGTAAACCCCTTCTTCTAGAACTCAATCTGAAAATAATAACTTAAAGTCCATCTAGAATAACCTGAACTTCATTTTTCACTATAATGGATAAAAATAGATGTATTTTATCTAGTATTACCATGGTTATCAATATATCATCAACATAAATGCCCTTTATTTTGGAGTATCTCATGCACATGACCCATAATTTATTTCAAATCACCTTTCCATATCCATTTATATTGTTATGAAAAACCCATTTTGTCAAAATTAAGTTAATGACTCGAGTTTTTCTACTTCAATAAATACTTTTAGGTATTAATACTAACAACGATCGCTTGTAAGATAATATTAAGACTGTAGTGAGGGAAATTAGAACATAGGAAGAAGGTTGTGAAATTTTACTTGTGAAAGACTACTTCTTCTAAAGATAAAGGAAGAAACATCACAAGGGACCTCACCTCCCAATAATTAGTTGTATAAAACCAATCAATATTTATACCCTCGCTATCTATCTTCAATATAGTGACCCCCTACCTACTACAATTATCTCAAACAACTAAATCCCAAATTAAAAATTTTACCCTTGGCATTTATTTACCCATCTGGACTACTATGAACAACCTCTCTCATGACTCTACCAATAACCCACTACACACACATAACAGTCTTCACCCACATAAAAACAAACTTTTCTCCAATATAGACCTTTGTAATCTCTACTTAGTAGCTTTAGTACCGAAACAATGGCCAAATATTAATTTTTATAATAAAATCCCCATCATGGAACACCTTTAATTAAATCATTAAATCATGGATTTATTAAGATTAATATAACTTAGAACTCACCAAAACATGAAATCTCTAATCGATATTGAATCATCTACTTCATTTGAAAATGAGCTTTCCCAAAACATTTCATTTGTTAAAGCTCCTCCAGTGTTGGTTCAACATGTATGATCATCCCAAATGAATTATCAATCTACTAGTTAATCTTCCTCAATAAGAAAATATCAGAGACATATCATTTTTACTATAAAAATCATGTTTTGGGAGCCATAGCATTGTCCTGCCTCACCCTGCACTCATCTTGATTCTAATTTGTAGAAATGATATGGTCAAACTCAATTAACATGGACCTAGATCAAATAAACATACTCAATAAGTGACCATGATGAATGTATTTAGTTCATTCTAGTTCTTTCAACACCACTTAAACAGACCTGAACTGAGCACGTATTCTTTATTTCAAATCATGCACAACCAGACCTTGAAATCCCAGGATCTTAATTCTTTAAATTTATGGTTGGTGTCTCTTCAGTCTTTAGCTCAATGAGATCTCCCTCAAGAAAATATTGAGTCATATCAATGGATCCCTACCCCACCTTTAAATGAATTTAACTTCATTGAATTTAGTTATATCGAAATAAAAGTTCCTTTTACGATTTTACTATGTGAGTAATTTACAAATCCATATAAGTGGATGAGAAATATATATGTGGTTAGCTACCAAAAAAATGGATACCTAGTTATATAGCTCATATATGTGATTTTATATTTGGATACATAATTAAACCCAGATAAATTATCTTTTTGGACCAGTTAACCATAAAATTGTTAGGTTATTATAGAGTAAAAAATCAGATATGTGAGAAAATCATCTATATGGATTGATGTGAAAACCCCTATATAGATGTAGATTCACTATATGAAATTAGTTATGTGGCTGCTTCCCCTCAAAAAAAATCACAATGTATCAATTTTCAAACCTAGGTCAACTTGTCTTCTAGATGTTCAATGGAATCCAATGATTCCAAACCATGATGCCCATGTTTAATGTCCTTGTATCCTATAATAATATGAAATTTATAATAAGATTTCATTTTCATCTTTTTTAGCACACTTCTTAAATCACCACATGAACTGACTTGGTCCACAAAAACCCTCATTCCATTATTTTGTAGAGAAATATTGAGATATTATACAACTACACTATACCTTCTCACCGTATATATAGACTCATTTCTATATGGTGAAATCATCCTCAACATCGCTAAAACTCTTGGAAAAGTTGTTTCTATGTATAAAAAATGGATACATTTATTGTGTGTGTCAAACATAGACCCAATAGGAAGCCCAAAAATCCTTGGTATACAAGAATCCACACCTGACACCACTATCATTATAGTAATTTGTGTAGAATAGTTCCAAAAAATAGTAGCTAAAGTTTCCAAAAAACACAATCTTATATATTCTACTAACATTAGAAAAAGTGAAAGATTCCAAGCCACTCCATCATGTACTACTAGATTCTAGGATCACAAAATAAATAATACAACTCTTGAAACATGTTTTTAATATTCTCTCATAATAGAAAATGTTGTATTTCCTCAAAAAAATGTTCAAATAAATTTTTTTCAAATACCATTGTATCCACTAACAAAATTACAACATAACTAATTATATTTCATTGAATATTTCAGACCATCATTCAAGCAATCTCTATATAAATAAAAAAACGTCATAGACTTCAGACCCAGATGTTGATGTTTCTCTTTATTCTAGCCAAACATGAGACTCAAAAAATCCTTAAAAACACCATGCTCATAGCCAACTCTTACAAAAAAATGGGAGAACCTAGCTCACCAACAACAACTCTACCTGAATTGATAACACGATTCTCAACTAAAAAAATCAAACACTTTTGGACTAATATGGAACTCTATTGAAAAAAATAAGAAACTACCTACAACTATATATAGATTTTACATCCTTTCATATGGAATAATCACCTGTACAACATTCTTCCCAAAGTAATGAATCTAGAAAAGGATCCTCATGTGGCTCAAGACTTGCTTCACAACTAGTTCTTGGATTGAAAAATAGTTTATAATAGTATGTAAAAGATAAGTAAATTTCCTCTAAGCCATGAAAAACCTATGTATATTGTGGTTTTCATAGATTCAGTTCATCTATGGATTTTTGTTTAAGAAAACCTATAGTTTTCTACTTTTTAAGAATCATATTATATTCCTATAACTTTTCCTGTAGAGACTGTAGGTGATCAAAAAAATCCCATTGAATCCTCCTCTATATAATCAATATGTATCGAGAAAGGGAAGGTGAGTTGATTTTAATTATCATATAGAAGAAAATTTCAGATGATCATCCATGTTTCATACCCTTCCCACATGATTGGAAGAACTCCCAGACTCATAGTTTCCGTAGTCGGAGGTTTTGAATGTGAATTTTGAACATATCACTCCACCATAACATCCCCTACCAATTTTTCTTTGAATGGACTCAAAAAATAAGTTAACCTATTTTTTCTATTATAGATAGGATTCAAGGTTCTCTAAAATTTAAGGATGCTAAACAAATATCTCCCTATGTTCATGGAGATGTGCCCTCATGCTCTATAAGAACTCATGGTTCTTCCGCATGTGTTCCACCCGAACACAACAATGAAATTCATAGAAATTTTAAGCTCATATAATATGACCAACTAATATTTCATTGAGATTTACCATTCTGTTTCCACACTAATATACTTTAAGAGAACCCACACATGGAAATCATCTCTCTCTCACAGTCATATCTTCAAAGTGATTGTCTCTTCCCTATATCAACTTATACTTATCATGAAAAAATGTATTCTTTCTTTCATTATGTTTCTTGATTACCTATCTAAAATAATAAATTGGAGTGATCATTAACATAGAGTATTCATCTCTAGTAGCGAACTCTTCCCCAATGAAGTCACTAAATTATTAGAACTCAGTCCTAATAATGATCGCATGACAGATGATTGGTAGATAAAAGTTAGATAAAGTAGATCATATGAGGAAAGAATAGACTATTTACTCAAGAAATACCCCTTCTCATAAAGCCAAAGGATGAAACCTCCCAAGGGACCACACCTCTCAGCAGCCATATATAAAGAATCAATCAATTTTCATACCCCACTCCCTACTTGTTGGCCTATATTTAATAGCCTACCTACCAAAACAATAACTACAACCTATTATAGCTAACATTAGCATAAAATTAAAAAATAAATCATTTTCCATTTGCGGTTATTTAGCTAATATAACTACTATTAATATCCTCTCTCATGGTTGTCCTAATAACCCACTCCACACACCAAACAATTATTATGTTCTATGGTTTTCCCCACATGAATCACTGAAAACCAAACTGATATTGAGTTTAATAAGTTATCAATAGAGTTAGAAAAAATAAATAGTGGTAAAATAAATGTGGAATGCATAAAAATTAATTTATATATATATAATAACAAAATAAAATAAATTCACCTTAAACATCGACCTCAATTAGTACAGCTATGCAAATAAAAAAATTTATTTTTATGACAGAAACGTATTTTTTTAAATGATGCATTTATTTAACTTTGATATATTTATGATTAGTACTAATTTTATAATATTAATTAATATAATAAGAAATGATTCCTTATAATTTTTTATGATATTTTATTATTTTAATTTTAATTTTTAATTTTAATTTTTAGGATATGAGTTTGAAAAAATTAACCATTTTTTATTTATCATGGTTATAATATCTTAAGATGAATTTTTGATTTTTTCAAAAATAATTTATTTCTATGTGAATAGTGAAAAATACCATTTTTTAAAATACTGTGGATTTTCCAACATCACATGGATATAAGAATAACTTAAAACTTAGAAAAACTTTTTAATGAAGAAATATATGTATTTTAGATAACATTTTATAATTTAAAATATCCAGTTTGAATTCCAATCATGTATTTGATATTTTAGAAAATAAATAAAAATTTCCCAAAAATTAATTTTTCATTAGTAATTTAAAATTAAATTTTATCAATTAGATAACATGGAATGGATTTAAAATTTTAAATCAGTGTGTCCAAATATTAGTTACCATCGTAAAATGACTATTTTTTACGGAATAATTTTTTATAAAATATTAATTATTTTTAAAATTAAATGAATCAATTTTAAATTAAAACTATAAAAAAATGATTAAAAATATATATATAATAATTTAGAATAATTTAATGGTTAATTTATGTTAGATAATATTAAAATCACATAATGATTAAAATCACATTTTTCATGATTTTTTTTTCGAAATATTATATATTTCAATTTAAAAATTAATTTGATCATTTTGTTAAAACATGTATCATGATAAATTCATACCAAATTCGAATTAAAAACATCTAAATTTAGATCTACTAGAATATATTTTTTAGGATGTAAACTAATTCCTAAATTTATTTTCAATATTTTTTCACCTAACTCACCCAACTTCATCCCATCCATTTCATAACTTTTACTTACAAATATTTTCCATGGAAAAGTCCAATTTCATCACTTATAAAAGGAGGATCACTTCCAACCTTTCAATAGACCACTCAAATTTATAAATTTACTTTAAAACCTACCCAGATTTTACCTCCTTGATTTCTTTTACATTCACTAATTCCCCTAGTCAACACAAATTATACTAAGTCCCAAAAATCTAAGGCCTTCAACATGAGGAAGTTTAAGGTCAAGATGTAGGTACCAAATATTTCTTAATTCTTATTTATTATTTTTTACTTTATAAAACAACCATAAACATATTATAATATTAAAATAATCATAATTAAACTGTTGATATGTTATTATAATAGTGGTACAACCATTATTTATTTTCTTCCATATACTAAGAAAAATAAGAATTAGGGTTGGTGTGTGTGAAGATTTTTAGCAAAAGAGCCTCAGCCCAGTTGGTGAGGACTCGACAAGTCCATCCAAGAGACCCGACTTCAATACTAGGCGGAGAAATATTTTCGAGTAGTGTAGAATTATTGTAGAAGTACTATAGAATACTTTTTTTGGTACTGTAGAAGCCAGAACTATTCATCTGTTTGGGCTTTTGGGCCATCGGTTTGGGCTTAGTTTTTTTACACCCTTCAGGCCAACCAAATCCTTCACACCAGTAAGGCTTTTGGGACACCTCAAGGCCTTCGGGCCACCTCTAGGCCTTTAGGCCACCTGAAATTATTCTTAAATGATCAGACAGACTCTATAAGGAGCAGACTCTGGTTGAAGGTTCAGAGCAGACATGTGAAGGTGGAGAGCAGATATCACGATAAAGAAGCAAGGAGGAGGAGTTCCAAGTATAGTCAGTATATTTACTAAGACCTACGTGTCATGTAATCTCTAAGACTATGGTCCTTTCAAGGGTTCCCCTCATCCATTGAGGGGGGGGGGGGTTATCAGAAAATCAATAAACAAAGAAGGCCTTCAGGCTATTCGGGGTGTGTGTGCATATAACCACATCTATAAAGTGATGCTTCAATTTTTTCATATCCACCTCTCATGGATAGAATAAATGGTGGTATTGATAAATAATTAGGATTTGTATAATTTATTTATGGTTCTCAAATGACAACATACATTCAAAATTCACCACACTCATTCTTTGAGAAAGATTAAGGATAATTCTGCATTGAGCGGACTATCACCTCAGCGAAGAATCGTTTTTTTCATTTATCTTATAGTACTTAAATGTTTTAAAAAATTCTAAAATATTAATACCCATTATAAAAAATATAAAATGAATTTTATTATCATCTGTTATAATGATATAATTTCAAAATAAACACCTCTTTTACCACACTCATCAACCGAGTTAAATTATGTTCAAGTTTGGGTTTGTTTGACCATTTACTTGAACAATGCATTGAAATTATATCATGAATGATTATGGAAACGTATTTCATATTATAATTGTAACACCAAAGGTAAATAAAGAATATGAAATCTTTATATTTATCCATATTTGTGAATAAAATATTAATATTACTTTAAAGGGGATGCTATGCTCGATGGCGTACCCAATACGCAACAACGAGTTTCTTGGGAATCTTACGTTGCACTCTAATAATAAAATAATATTATTTTAAATGGTAGTTAACGCCTAGCCATTGTAATGGCGGGAATGAACATAACTAACTACCAAATGATTATATATGTTTGTCAAATATTTTTACTTTTTATAATAAATGTTAGCGGATTAAAAATCCGAATGAATCCAATTTTAAGCGTAAACATTCTAATATTCTTTAAAAGGTCGATTAACCGCCTTTTGATGGCGAACCTCTTTTAAATCCACTTTTTGAAAATTTTATGTGTTATATTTGACAAAATAAAATTCTTCTTTAGAATTGGGACATCAAAATTTACTTTGTGTAAATTTTTGGTATTTTTCCGAAAAAGTTTAATTTTTAATGAATAGTGAAAAATGTTGTATTTTAATTCAAAACCTCTTTTTAATCTAATTTATTTATATGATTATATTATCTTAATTGGTTTTAAAGTCAAATTAGAATATATTTTTACCATTTAATCCAATAGTGGTTGATGGAATTAATTTCACTTTGAAATCGGACTTAAACTAGTGTCAATCTTTTGATACATTTTGTTTCATAAAAACACGCTATTTGTTTTGACAGCGGAAATTAATTATTAAATTAATTAATGCAACTTATATGTTTTGAATTTTTTAAAATAGACATCATTTTGGAATTCGGAATATCAAATATAGCTTAGGATGAATTTTTGGTAATTTTCAGAAAAACGTCAATTTTTAATGAATAGTGAAACCACTAAGTGGTACTTATAAAAACTGATTTTCCGTTTAAATGAAAATTTTCCACCTTTGTGTTTTGAATTTCAAAAATCCTACATACATGGTCGTCATTAAGAGGTCAAATGTGGTTCAATGGGATTAAAATAATTTTTTGGTGAATAGTAACTTATTAGGTTTTTAATCGCGATTAGAGGTAATTAGTGTAGTTTAAGGTAAGAATAATGTTTTATAAAATTAAATGACCTAGACACATGTCCTACCCTCATTGGATGTGTCAAGGCCGACCAAGAAAATCCATGGGTCAACTTGGGGACCCTATGGAGCCACTTTGGTTGTAAAATGACATAAATACCTTTTTATTTAATGATAAAGTAAAAATGACACAAACATGAGATGTTTTACTAAAACAATTTTTACATGGGGATATACAAGTCAGAGTTTTGACTATAAATATTCATTGGAACGCTAAAAAGATTTCCTATATCATAGTATTTTTTTTCTAATTTTTAGACATTAAATAAATTAATGTATTTATGACATCATGATGATACAGCGATGACCTCATTATTTAACTATTTAAATAAAATGGAAAGATAATGTAATATCTAAGTCCTACACATGTCCAAAACCTATTGGATGGGTATATTTCGAACCATTATCACATTATCCACGAATTATATCAATGTGGGACCTTTTAAATCTGAAACACATTTTCAAATAAAGTAACATTTTCTTACATTCCAATAGTGCCCCTCCTCTCCTCTTATAAAATGCCCCCACCTCTACCTCCATACCCACACTCACAAAGCCTTTGTCTCGGCCAACCCCTGCCCATTTTGTCTCTCCACATCCCTCTCTTACTCCTTGAAGCCTCACATTGGGCAGAAGTCTTCCCAAGGAAGCCTTTGAGCTCAAATCTAAGAGAGTTACCCGATTTTAAGGTAATGTCTTCACTCGAGTCCTTTTGTTTTATTTTGCTTCTCCAACCCCCTAAACTCTTTTTTTTCATTTCTTTTGTAACAACTCCAGTATCTTAAATATACTAGGATGTTGTTATAAGAAGTATTCGAGCTACACTTACACACACCTACATCTAATGGTTAAATAACATAATGTTTCCGTGGATGGTGAATTTCTGCCTCCCGAAATGATGATTGTTCAACATTCTTTTAACACCTTCAAAGGTGGCCATTAAGATGACACTATACATATATATGATATATAATATGTTTATGTTTTACTTAATCTTCTGTATTTTTCATTTATGGCATACCTTTATGGTTTCCATTATGGATAAACGCGATATCTTCATTTAAGGAAGTGTGGACTACCGCCCCCTCAAAGTGATGTGATTCTTTAATGCCATATGTGGGACGTATAAAGGATGGATTTAAAGTTATTATATATGATGTTATACTGGAATTATAATATACCTTTATATCATTATTATTTTCTTTCCATTAGAGTATGAGATAGAAATGAAAGTAGCGTTCATGCATACGTACGGCTTACCATCTCCATGAACGGTGCATTTCATTTCTTATCTCCAAATGTAATGTATTATTATGAGTACATATATATAATGGATATATATGATGTATGTTACATCTAAATGATTAATATATTTCTTGAATTAAAATATACATACCTCTCATATAGTTTTAATTCCATTAATATGACATAGAAATGAAAGTCGCGTTCATGCGTACGTACGGCTTACCGTCTCCATGAACGGTGCATTTCAGTTCGTTCCTCTAAATGATTATGTGATATTATAAATACATGTATATTCTGGATATATATGATATATATGATATCCAAATAAGGAATTTCATTCTGGATATAAAGAACTTTTGACCACATGAACAACATGTAATTGTAAGAAGTCCACTTTCGACTTAAGAACCAAATATCGACAAAACAAACATTATTAACTTAATGCTCACATAATGTTTATAACATGGAAATAAGTGATATAAAAGGAATAATAAGCTTTAAAAAGGTTATTAATCAAGTAGATATTAAATCATGTTTATTATTCAGGAAGTTAAAGAACGATCGAGTCAAGTCGGACACGAGGTAAGGGATCCTGCTCCTCTCTTTCTTTTTAAGTACACTATTTTATGTCATTCCTTCTAAGCTCGTCTTTCTTGTGATTGGGCTGTTATTTTATATTACTCTTACTTTAATTTTTATGTTAATATGATGAGAGACCATATTCTCTCTCATCAATCCATTTTGGATGTTTTGAGTGGCGCCGTTAGGCTGCCGAATTTTCGTAAGAGATCTAACCTCTCTCTTTCTCTTTAAGTACTCTCCTTTATGTCACTTCTTTTAAGCTCCTCTTTTTTATTATGGGGGATGTTATTTTATATTCCTCTTGCTGTAGGTTTTATTTTAATGTGTTGAGATACCCTATTTGATCTCATCAATCCATTTTTGGAAGTTTTAAGTGGCGCCGTTAGGCTGCCGAGTTTTCATAGGGGATTTTTCATCTCACTTTTATTCCTATGAGATTTATGATACATTTGCCACAATTTCCATTGAGTGGTGTATGTACTGACCATTATTTTACTCATTGTTTAATATTCTTTCATTTATGAGTATTTACATCAATTATTTATTGTCCTTCTTTCACGGGGCGTATGTTTCGAAAGATACCCATGTTGGTAAGGGAACCTTTCACCCTCCTCTTTTTAAAAGACTTCTTTTGTTGGGTCTTTTAATTCACATATTTTTTTGTTGGGATATGTTCTCATATATCCTTATTGATGTAGATATTATGTCCAAGTGATGAGATACCCTTTTTTATCTCTCATCAACTCTTTTTCTGAATTTTTAAGTGACGTCGTTAGGCTGTCAAATTTGTGCAAGGGAACTTCTTAACCCAAATTTGATTCTTTGGGATAAACTTGTACTCATTGAATATGTTGTACTATGAATATTTTTGAATTACCTCTGATTGTTTTATACTTAATCTCCACTTATATTTGGTGTATTCATTTGACACACATAATTATGCAATTGATTTATCCTTAAACCAAGGATACCGTCTTTATAAGGGTCTTCGTCTCAATCTCCATTCATTGAGGCATATTTTGTTTTATACACAACCTTCTTTTATATGGTCTATAAACCCCTTTTACTTTTACGTTTATTCAAAAGGAATCTTTTTTATACGAATCGTTTACTAAACGACAAAAGGGAATGTTTTTTTCGTACGTATGCGGCGACAACGACTTCTCCGCCGTCATGTCCATTATTTGAGTTTCGGCATCCTCTATAAGCCATACCTTCTTTTTAAAAGAAAAATAAATACCATGTTTTACTTTTCTTTTATTTTGGTATTTAAAATGGTTTTCATAATGTTTTTATATCAATGTGTTGTATTGATATCATGTGATTGAAAGGTGGAAATGTTATGTTTCCTTTATGCATGTTTTATGTGATACGATTATGTTGAGGTTCTTGGGAATTATTATGAAGACGGGTGGTTCCGTGATAAACTAAGGGCAGGTGAGCCCGATATAGCTCTCCAATGCATTGGGTAACACGAAAGAGTGAAACGTTAAGGTTTCTCCGAAGAGATTTAGGGAATATACTGTGGTGGGTATTCCAAACGTAACCAAGAGGGTTACTACCTAAGTAATAATGTTATGAATATCTCAAGTTACCTTTTATGTCTTATGATTTCTATGATTTATTCATGATTTTATGAGGTATGTTAAAGTGCTTATGTTTTCTGGGTAAAGTATGATTTCATTCTTATGTATACATGTACTCATGTTTCCTTTCCATATTTTTATATCCCTTAATGAGCTTTTTATGCTCATCCCAAGTTTTTGAAATGTTTTTCTCAGGTTAAGGGAAGGGTACATGATGTGATGATAGTGTCAAGGATGTGTCAAGAAAGAATCCATGTTTTATTTTCAATATTTTTCCGTTGATGGGAAGAATGAATACTGTCTTTTATGTAACCACTTTGTTTAAATGTGGAATGTAATGAATGTTTCATGATCTAATTCTCTAAAACTATAAACCTGAAAAGATCCTCAATGTGTAATCTTGTAATAACTCAATATTAAGTAAGGATTAAGGCTGGGGCCTTATAGTTGGTATCAAAGGTCGGTTTAGATAACTTTAGAGGTTAGGGTATTCTCTAGGCACAAGTGACATTACCATAATGGTTAGGATTTCAGAAAGAGTCCTAGTTTTAGATAAATTGAATGAGTAAGTATATCATAGTGTTTATCTTCCTCATTAGTACATGATGGTTATGTTGATATACTCACACTGACATTTATGGTTTTAGTAAATGGCTGGATCTAGCAGGCACCAAAGTGACAATGGGTTTGAAGGAAACTGTGGTGGTTCTCTGATTAAGAGACTGGATGAGATGGGGGATTCAATGAAGAATCTCATGGTTGTTCTAAACCAACTATCAAGGAGTCATGATCAACCACTTCAACCTTGGTGAGTTCTCTAATGCATCATGTACGAGATGACCAACTCTATGTGGAAATTCAGGTAAAAATTATTAAGGTAACCATTAGGGTTTATATGATCCTTACTTTTTAGGTAATTATGGGTTACTCTATGATATGATGGAAAATAAAAGAAATGAGATAAAATTGAGGTTAAAATATGTTATGATAATTTTTGAAGATTTTATCACGTTTTGGGGGATGTTTTAAGAGTTATATAGTTTTGGAAAAAGGACAACACGTAGACCGTGTGACAACCCGTCACGTCGGAAAAAGATGCGGGAATCGAACCCACAACCAAAGTGCGACTGGTATTTATCGCCTACCACTGGACTACGTGAAGTCCCTGGTTAGTTTGACTGATTCTTTTTAGTTATATGATTTTATGAATTAAGAGTAAGTTGATTTTGGTTTATTTATGAAAATGATTATCCTATCATGGAGGTTATGTGATTAGGTTAATTACTTTTCAATACGAGACTTTAAGAGCAACTGGTGTTGTTTGGAGATAAATGTTACGATTTAACTTGGAAGAATATGTGACTAAATCCCTCAAATATTTGGGTTTCAATCTTATTTTGGTTTACTTTGAATAATTTTATGGACAAATTGATTGTCGAATGGTCCTCGTTGAACTTTGGGTTTTGTTGGATAAATTTTGGAGATTAAGAATAGATTTTCTTTTTATAAGGGGTTATCCTTTTCTGGATTATCTAATCTTGTACTAGCCTTTTTGGTTTTGGTTTTGGTCTAAAGACATGTAAAGTATATAGTTCTCTTTTGTGGATTAGTTGATTCTCTAGAAGTTGATTATTGTACTCTTAATGTGAACAAGTCTTCCTAAATACTCGTCTTTTGGAGAAAATATGAGTTTGTGTAAAAGTTGAAAGTCAACATGATAAGTTATTATGTTTCCTTATGAATAAATTACTCAATAAAAAGTAACTTAAAACAAAAATGTGGTATATTAACTTTTCCTACTGGGGAATCGAATACTGTTTAACCCATCACAAGTTTGTGATTTTCTTGTGGTTAACTTTCTCCTAAACATTTTTTCTATCACTCTCCATCAGAACATGACCCTTTCTTTTTTCCTCCATGTCCATATTTTCGTACTTGGAATCCTAGTATGGGTTAACTCGGGTGACCTTTGTACTTATCTTTCTTTATTTTAAAGTGATCGTTTTACCAACTCCTGCTTCGATGTGGGACTTTCAAGGATGTTTCCAAGCCCAATTTTAAAATTGCGAGGACGCAATTCCCAAAAGGGGGGAAGGATGTAACACCCCAGGTAAATAAATAATACGACATCTTTATATTTATCCATATTTGTGAATCAAATATTAATATTACTTTAAAGGGGATTCTATGCTCGATGGCGTACCCAATACGCAACAACGAGTTTCTTGGGAATCTTACATTGCACACTAATAATAAAATAATATTATTTTAAATGGTAGTTAACGCCTAGCCGTTGTAGTGGAAGGAATGAACAGAACTAACTACCAAATGATTATATATGTTTGTCAAATATTTTTACTTTTTACATTAAATGTTAGAGGATTAAAAATGCGAATGAATCCAATTTTAAGCGTAAACATTCTAATATTCTTTAAAAGGTCGATTAACCGCCTTTTGATGGAGAACCTCTTTTAAATCCACTTTTTGACAATTTTATGTGTTATATTTGACAAAATAAAATTCTTCTTTAGAATCGGGACATCAAAATTTACTTTGTGTAAATTTTTGGTATTTTTCCGAAAAAAGTTCAATTTTTAATGAATAGTGAAAAATGTTGTATTTTAATTCAAAACATCTTTTTAATCTAATTTATTTATATGATTAGATTATTTTTTGAATTGGTTTTAAAGTGAAATTAGAATATATTTTTACCATTAAATCCAATAGTGTTCGATGGAATTAATTTCACTTTAAATTGGACTTAAACTAGTGTCAATCTTTTGATACATTTTGTTTCATAACAAAACGCTATTTGTTTTGACAGTGAGAATTAATTATTAAATTAATTAATGCAACTTATATGTTTTGGATTTTTTAAAATATACATTATTTTTGAATTCGGAATATCAAATATAGCTTAGGGTGAATTTTTGGTAATTTTCTGAAAATCTTTAATTTTTTGATGAATAGTGAATCAACTAAGTGGTACTTATAAAAACTGATTTTCCGTTTAAATGAAATTTTGCCACCTTTGTGTTTTGAATTTCAAAAATTCGACATACATGGTTGTCATTAAGAGGTAAAATTTGGTTCAATGGGATTAAAATAATTTTTTGGTGAATAGTAACTTATTCAGTTTTTAATCGCGATTAGAGGTAATTAGTGTAGTTTAAGGTAAGAATAATGTTTTAATAAAATGAAATGACCTAGACACATGTCCTACCCTCATTTGATGTGTCATGTCCGACCAAAAAAATCAATGGGTCAACTTGGGGACCCCATGGAGCCACTTTGGTTGGAAAATGACATAAATACCTTTTTATTTAATGATAATGTAAATATGACACAAACATGAGATGTTTTACTAAAACAATTTTTAAATGGGGTTATATAAGTCATATTTTTGACTATAAATAGTAATTGGAAAAATAAAAAGATTTCCTACATCATAGTAGTTTTTTTATAATTTTTATACATTAAATAAATTAAATTATTTATGACATCATGATGATGCAGCGATGACCTCATTATTTAACGATTTAAATAAAATGGAAAGATAATGTAATATCTAAGACATAAACATGTCCAAAACCTATTTTATGGGTGTATTTAGAACCATTATCACCTTATCCACTAATTATATCAATGTGGGACCTTTTAAATCCTAAAATCATTTTCAAATAAAGTAACATTTGCTTACTTTCCAAGAGTGCCCCTCCTCTCCTCTTATAAAAGGCCCCCACCTCTACCTCCTTACCCACACTCACAAAGCCTTTGGCTCGGACAACCCCTGCCCATTTTGTCTCTCCACATCCCTCTCTTACTCCTTGAATCCTCACATTGGGCATAAGTCTTCCCAAGGAAGCCTTTGAGCTCAAATCTAAGAGAGTTATCCGATTTTATGGTAATGTCTTCACTTGAGTCCTTTTGTTTTATTTTGCTTCTCTAACCCCCTAAACTCTTTTTTTTCATTTCTTTTGTAACAACTCCAGTATCTTAAATATACTAGGATGTTGTTATAAGATGTATTCGAGCTACACTTACACACACCTACATCTAATGGTTAAATAACATACTGTTTCCGTGGATGGTGAATTTCTGCCTCCCGAAACGATGATTGTTCAACATTCTTTTAACACCTTCAAAGGTGGCCATTAAGATGACACTATACTTATATATGATATATAATATTTTTATGTTTTACTTAATCTTCTGTATTTTTCATTTATGGCATACCTTTATGGTTTCCATTATGGATAAACGCGATATCTTCATTTAAGGAAGTGCGGACTACCGCCCCCTCAAAGTGATGTGATTTTTTAATGCCATATGTGGGACGTATAAAGGATGGATTTAAAGTTATTATATATGATGTTATACTGGAATTATAATATACCTTTATATCATTATTATTTTCTTTCCATTAGAGTATGAGATAGAAAGGAAAGTAGCGTTCATGCATACGTACGGCTTACCATCTCCATGAACGGTGCATTTCATTTCTTATCCCCAAATGTAATGTATTATTATGAGTACATATATATAATGGATATATATGATGTATGTTACATCTAAATGATTAATATATTTATTGAATTAAAATATACATACCTCTCATATAGTTTTAATTCCATTAATATGACATAGAAATGAAAGTAGCGTTCATGCGTACGTACGGCTTACCGTCTCCATGAACGGTGCATTTCAGTTCGTTCCTCTAAATGATTATGTGATATTATAAATACATGTATATGCTGGATATATATGATATATATGATATCCAAATCAGGAATTTCATTCTGGATATAAAGAACTTTTGACCACATGAACAACATGTAATTGTAAGAAGTCCACTTTCGACTTAAGAACCAAATATCGACAAAACAAACATTATTAACTTAATGATCACATAATGTTTATAACATGGAAATAAGTGATATAAAAGGAATAATAAGCTTTAAAAAGGTTATTAATCAAGTAGATATTAAATCATGTTTATTATTCAGGAAGTTAAAGAACGATCGAGTCAAGTCGGACACGAGGTAAGGGATCCTACTCCTCTCTTTCTTTTTAAGTACACTCTTTTATGTCATTCCTTCTAAGCTCGTCTTTCTTGTGATTGGGATGTTATTTTATATTACTCTTACTTTAATTTTTATGTTAATATGATGATAGACCATATTCTCTCTCATCAATCCATTTTGGATGTTTTGAGTGGCGCCGTTAGGCTGCCGAATTTTCGTAAGAGATCTAACCTCTCTCTTTCTCTTTAAGTACTCTCCTTTATGTCACTTCTTTTAAGCTCCTCTTTTTTATTATGGGGGATGTTATTTTATATTCCTCTTTCTGTAGGTTTTATTTTAATGTGTTGAGATACCCTATTTGATCTCATCAATCCATTTTTGGAAGTTTTAAGTGGCGCCGTTAGGCTGCCGAGTTTTCTTAAGGGATTTTTCTTCTCACTTTTATTCCTATGAGATTTATGATACATTTGCCACAATTTCCATTGAGTGGTGTATGTACTGACCATTATTTTACTCATTATTTAATATTCTTTCATTTATGAGTATTTACATCAATTATTTATTGTCCTTCTTTCACGGGGCGTATGTTTCGAAAGATACCCATGTTGGTAAGGGAACCTTTCACCCTCCTCTTTTTAAAAGACTTCTTTTGTTGGGTATTTTAATTCACATATTTTTATGTTGGGATATGTTCTCATATATCCTTATTGATGTAGATATTATGTCCAAGTGATGAGATACCCTTTTTTATCTCTCATCAACTCTTTTTCTGAATTTTTAAGTGACGCCGTTAGGCTGTCAAGTTTTTGCAAGGGAACTTCTTAACCCAAATTTGATTCTTTGGGATAAACTTGTACTCATTGAATATGTTTTACTATGAATATTTGTGAATTACCTCTGATTGTTTTATACTTAATCTCCACTTATATTTGGTGTATTCGTTTGTCACACATAATTATGCAATTGATTTATCCTTAAACCAAGGATACCGTCTTTATAAGGGTCTTCGTCTCAATCTCCATTCATTGAGGCATATTTTGTTTTATACACAACCATCTTTTATATGGTCTATAAACCCCTTTGACTTTTACATTTATTCAAAAGGAATCTTTTTTATACGAAGCGTTTACTAAACGACAAAAGGGAATGTTTTTTTCGTACGTATGCGGCGACAACGACTTCTCCGCCGTCATGTCCATTATTTGAGTTTCGGCATCCTCTATAATCCATACCTTCTTTTTAAAAGAAAAATAAATACCATGTTTTACTTTTCTTTTATTTTGGTATTTAAAATGGTTTTCATAATGTTTTTATATCAATGTGTTGTATTGATATCTTGTGATTGAAAGGTGGAAATGTTATGTTTCCTTTATGCATGTTTTATGTGATACGATTATGTTGAGGTTCTTGGGCATTATTATGAAGACGGGTGGTTCCGTGATAAACTAAGGGCAGGTGAGCCCGATATAGCTCTCCAATGCATTGGGTAACACGAAGGAGTGAAACGTTAAGGTTTCTCTGAAGAGATTTAGGGAATATACTGTGGTGGGTATTCCAAACGTAACCAAGAGGGTTACTCCCTACGTAATAATGTTATGAATGCCTCAAGTTACCTTTTATGTCTTATGATTTCTATGATTTATTCATGATTTTATGAGGTATGTTAATGTGCTTATGTTTTCTGGGTAAAGTATGATTTCATTCTTATGTATACATGTACTCATGTTTCCTTTCCATATTTTTATATCCCTTAATGAGATTTTTATGCTCAACCAAAGTTTTTGAAATGTTTTTCTCAGGTTAAGGGAAGGGTACATGATGTGATGATAGTGTCAAGGATGTGTCAAGAAAGAATCCATGTTTTATTTTCAATATTTTTCCGTTGATGGGAAGAATGAATACTGTCTTTTATGTAACCACTTTGTTTAAATGTGGAATGTAATGAATGTTTCATGATCTAATTCTCTAAAACTATAAACCTGAAAAGATCCTCAATGTGTAATCATGTAATAACTCAATATTAAGTAAGGTTTAAGGCTGGGGCCTTATAGTTGGTATCAAAGGTCGGTTTAGATAACTTTAGAGGTTAGGGTATTCTCTAGGCACAAGTGACATTACCATAATGGTTAGGATTTCAGAAAGAGTCCTAGTTTTAGATAAATTGAATGAGTAAGTATATCTTAGTGTTTATCTTCCTCATTAGTACATGATGGTTATGTTGATATACTCACACTAATATTTATGGTTTTAGTAAATGGCTGGATCTAGCAGGCACCAAAGTGACAATGGGTTTGAAGGAAACTGTGGTGGTTCTCTGATTAAGAGACTGGATGAGATGGGGGATTCAATGAGGAATCTCATGGTTGTTCTAAACCAACTATCAAGGATTCATGATCAACCACTTCAACCTTGGTGAGTTCTCTAATGCATCATGTACGAGATGGCCAACTCGATGTGGAAATTCAGGTAAAAATTATTAAGGTAACCATTAGGGTTTATATGATCCTTACTTTTTAGGTAATTATGGGTTACTCTATGATATGATGGAAAATGAAAGGAATGAGATAAAATTGAGGTTAAAATATGTTATGATAATTTTTGAAGATTTTATCACGTTTTGGGGGATGTTTTAAGAGTTATATAGTTTTGGAAAAAGGACAACACGTAGACCGTGTGACAACCCGTCACGTCGGAAAAAGATGCGGGAATCGAACCCACAACCAAAGTGCGACTGGTATTTATCGCCTACCACTGGACTACGTGAAGTCCCTGGTTAGTTTGACTGATTCTTTTTAGTTATATGATTTTATGAATTAAGAGTGTGTTGATTTTGGTTTATTTATGAAAATGATTAACCTATCATGGAGGTTATGTGATTAGGTTAATTACTTTTCAATACGAGACTTTAGGAGCAACTGATGTTGCTTGGAGATAAATGTTACGATTTAACTTGGAAGAATATGTGACTAAATCCCTCAAATATTTGGGTTTCAATCTTATTTGGGTTTACTTTGAAGAATTTTATGGACAAATTGATTGTCGAATGGCCCTCGTTGAACTTTGGGTTTTTTTGGATAAATTTTGGAGATTAAGAATAGATTTTCTTTTTATAAGGGGTTATCCTTTTCTGGATTATCTAATCTTGTACTAGCATTTTTGGTTTTGGTTTTGGTCTAAGGACATGGAAAGTATATAGTTCTCTTTTGTGGATTAGGTGATTCTCTAGAAGTTGATTATTGTACTCTTAATGTGAACAAGTCTTCCTAAATACTCGTCTTTTGGAGAAAATATGAGTTTGTGTAAAAGTTGAAAGTCAACATGATAAGTTATTATGTTTCCTTATGAATAAATTACTCAATAAAAAGTAACTTAAAACAAAAATGTGGTCTATTAACTTTTCCTACTGGGGAATCGAATACCGTTTAACCCATCACAAGTTTGTGATTTTCTTGTGGTTAACTTTCTCCTAAACATGTTTTCTATCACTCTCCATCAGAACATGACCCTTTCTTTTTTCTTCCATGTCCATATTTTCATACTTGGAATCCTAGTATGGGTTAACTCGGGTGACCTTTGTACTTATCTTTCTTTATTTTAAAGTGATCGTTTTACCAACTCCTGTTTCGATGTGGGACTTTCAAGGATGTTTCCAAGCCCAATTTTAAAATTGCGAGGACGCAATTCTCAAAAGGGGGGAAGGATGTAACACCCCAGGTAAATAAGTAATACGACATCTTTATATTTATCCATATTTGTGAATCAAATATTAATATTAATTTAAAGGGGATTCTATGCTCGATGGCGTACCCAATACGCAACAACGAGTTTCTTGGGAATCTTACATTGCACTCTAATAATAAAATAATATTATTTTAAATGGTAGTTAACGCCTAGTCGTTGTAATGGAAGGAATGAACAGAACTAACTACCAAATTATTATATATGTTTGTCAAATATTTTTACTTTTTACATTAAATGTTAGAGGATTAAAAATGCGAATGAATCCAATTTTAAGCGTAAACATTCTAATATTCTTTAAAAGGTCGATTAACCGCCTTTTGATGGAGAACCTCTTTTAAATCCACTTTTTGACAATTTTATGTGTTATATTTGACAAAATAAAATTCTTATTTAGAATCGGGACATCAAAATTTACTTTGTGTAAATTTTTGGTATTTTTTCGAAAAAAGTTCAATTTTTAATGAATAGTGAAAAATGTTGTATTTTAATTCAAAACCTCTTTTTAATCTAATTTATTTATATGATTATATTATCTTTTGAATTTGTTTTAAAGTGAAATTAGAATATATTTTTACCATTAAATCCAATAGTGTTCGATGGAATTAATTTCACTTTAAATTGGACTTAAACTAGTGTCAATCTTTTGATACATTTTGTTTCATAACAAAACGCTATTTGTTTTGACAGTGAGAATTAATTATTAAATTAATTAATGCAACTTATATGTTTTGAATTTTTTAAAATATACATTATTTTTTAATTCGGAATATCAAATATAGCTTAGGGTGAATTTTTGGTAATTTTCTGAAAATCTTTAATTTTTTGATGAATAGTGAATCAACTAAGTGGTACTTATAAAAACTGATTTTCCGTTTAAATGAAATTTTGCCACCTTTGTGTTTTGAATTTCAAAAATTCAACATACATGGTTGTCATTAAGAGGTAAAATGTGGTTCAATGGGATTAAAATAATTTTTTGGTGAATAGTAACTTATTCAGTTTTTAATCGCGATTAGAGGTAATTAGTGTAGTTTAAGGTAAGAATAATGTTTTAATAAAATGAAATGACCTAGACACATGTCCTACCCTAATTTGATGTGTCATGTCCGACCAAAAAAATCCATGGGTCAACTTGGGGACCCCATGGAGCCACTTTGGTTGGAAAATGACATAAATACCTTTTTATTTAATGATAAAGTAAAAATGACACAAACATGAGATGTTTTACTAAACCAATTTTTAAATGGGGTTATATAAGTCATATTTTTTACTATAAATAGTAATTGGAAAGATAAAAAGATTTCCTACATCATAGTAGTTTTTTTATAATTTTTATACATTAAATAAATTAAATTATTTATGACATCATGATGATGCAGCGATGACCACATTATTTAACGATTTAAATAAAATGGAAAGATAATGTAATATCTAAGACATAAACATGTCCAAAACCTATTTTATGGGTGTATTTAGAACCATTATCACCTTATACACTAATTATATCAATGTGGGACCTTTTAAATCCTAAAATCATTTTCAAATAAAGTGACATTTTCTTACTTTCCAAGAGTGCCCCTCCTCTCCTCTTATAAAAGGCCCCCAACTCTACCTCCTTAACCAAACTCACAAAGCCTTTGGCTCAGACAACCCCTGCCCATTTTGTCTCTCCACATCCCTCTCTTACTCCTTGAATCCTCACATCGGGCATAAGTCTTCCCAAGGAAGCCTTTGAGCTCAAATCTAAGAGAGTTACCCGATTTTAAGGTAATGTCTTCACTTGAGTCCTTTTGTTTTATTTTCCTTCTCCAACCCCCTAAACTCTTTTTTTTTCATTTCTTTTGTAACAAATCCAGTATCTTAAATATACTAGGATTTTGTTATAAGAAGTATTCGAGCTACACTTACACACACCTACATCTAATGGTTAAATAACATACTGTTTCCGTGGATGGTGAATTTCTGCCTCCCGAAACGATGATTGTTCAACATTCTTTTAACACCTTCAAAGGTGGCCATTAAGATGACACTATACTTATATATGATATATAATATGTTTATGTTTTAATTAATCTTCTGTATTTTTCATTTATGGCATACCTTTATGGTTTCCATTATGGATAAACGCGATATCTTCATTTAAGGAAGTGCGGACTACCGCCCCCTCAAAGTGATGTGATTCTTTAATGCCATATGTGGGACGTATAAAGGATGGATTTAAAGTTATTATATATGATGTTATACTGGAATTATAATATACCTTTATATCATTATTATTTTCTTTCCATTAGAGTATGAGATAGAAATGAAAGTAGCGTTCATGCATACGTACGGCTTACCATCTCCATGAACGGTGCATTTCATTTCTTATCCCCAAATGTAATGTATTATTATGAGTACATATATATAATGGATATATATGATGTATGTTACATCTAAATGATTAATATATTTCTTGAATTAAAATATACATACCTCTCATATAGTTTTAATTCCATTAATATGACATAGAAATGAAAGTAGCGTTCATGCGTACGTACGGCTTACCGTCTCCATGAACGGTGCATTTCAGTTCGTTCCTCTAAATGATTATGTGATATTATAAATACATGTATATTCTGGATATATATGATATATATGATATCCAAATCAGGAATTTCATTCTGGATATAAAGAACTTTTGACCACATGAACAACATGTAATTGTAAGAAGTCCACTTTCGACTTAAGAACCAAATATCGACAAAACAAACATTATTAACTTAATGATCACATAATGTTTATAACATGGAAATAAGTGATATAAAAGGAATAATAAGATTTAAAAAGGTTATTAATAAAGTAGATATTAAATCATGTTTATTATTCAGGAAGTTAAAGAACGATCGAGTCAAGTCGGACACGAGGTAAGGGATCCTACTCCTCTCTTTCTTTTTAAGTACACTCTTTTATGTCATTCATTCTAAGCTCGTATTTCGTGTGATTGGGATGTTATTTTATATTACTCTTACTTTAATTTTTATGTTAATATGATGAGAGACCATATTCTCTCTAATCAATCCATTTTGTAAGTTTTGAGTGGCGCCGTTAGGCTGCCGAATTTTCGTAAGAGATCTAACCTATCTCTTTCTCTTTAAGTACTCTCCTTTATGTCACTTCTTTTAAGCTCCTCTTTTTTATTATGGGGGATGTTATTTTATATTCCTCTTGCTGTAGGTTTTATTTTAATGTGTTGAGATACCCTATTTGATCTCATCAATCTATTTTTGGAAGTTTTAAGTGGCGCCGTTAGGCTGCCGAGTTTTCTTAATGGATTTTTCATCTCACTTTTATTCCTATGAGATTTATGATACATTTGCCACAATTTCCATTGAGTGGTGTTTGTAATGACCATTATTTTACTCATTGTTTAATATTCTTTCATTTATGAGTATTTACATCAATTATGTATTGTCCTTCTTTCACGGGGTGTATGTTTCGAAAGATACCCATGTTGGTAAGGGAACCTTTCACCCTCCTCTTTTTAAAAGACTTCTTTTGTTGGGTATTTTAATTCACATATTTTTATGTTGGGATATGTTCTCATATATCCTTATTGATGTAGATATTATGTCCAAGTGATGAGATACCCTTTTTTATCTCTCATCAACTCTTTTTCTTAATTTTTAAGTGACGCCGTTAGGCTGTCAAATTTTTGCAAGGGAACTTCTTAACCCAAATTTGATTCTTTGGGATAAACTTGTACTCATTGAATATGTTGTACTATGAATATTTTTGAATTACCTCTGATTTTTTTATACTTAATCTCCACTTATATTTGGTGTATTCGTTTGTCACACATAATTATGCAATTGATTTATCCTTAAACCAAGGATACCGTCTTTATAAGGGTCTTCGTCTCAATCTCCATTCATTGAGGCATATTTTGTTTTATACACAACCTTCTTTTATATGGTCTATAAACCCCTTTGACTTTTACGTTTATTCAAAAGGAATATTTTTTATACGAAGCGTTTACTAAACGACAAAAGGGAATGTTTTTTTCGTACGTATGCGGCGACAACGACTTCTCCGCCGTCATGTCCATTATTTGAGTTTCGGCATCCTCTATAAGCCATACCTTCTTTTTAAAAGAAAAATAAATACCATGTTTTACTTTTCTTTTATTTTGGTATTTAAAATGGTTTTCATAATGTTTTTATATCAATGTGTTGTATTGATATCTTGTGATTGAAAGGTGGAAATGTTATGTTTTCTTTTATGCATGTTTTATGTGATACGATTTTGTTGAGGTTCTTGGGCATTATTATGAAGACGGGTGGTTCTGTGATAAACTAAGGGCAGGTGAGCCCGATATAGCTCTCCAATGCATTGGGTAACACGAAGGAGTGAAACGTTAAGGTTTCTCCGAAAAGATTTAGGGAATATACTGTGGTGGGTATTCCAAACGTAACCAAGAGGGTTACTCCCTACGTAATAATGTTATGAATGCCTCAAGTTACCTTTTATGTCTTATGATTTCTATGATTTATTCATGATTTTATGAGGTATGTTAAATTGCTTATGTTTTCTGGGTAAAGTATGATTTCATTCTTATGTATACATGTACTCATGTTTCCTTTCCATATTTTTATATCCCTTAATGAGCTTTTTATGCTCATCCCAAGTTTTTGAAATGTTTTTCTCAGGTTAAGGGAAGGGTACATGATGTAATGATAGTGTCAAGGATGTGTCAAGAAAGAATCAATGTTTTATTTTCAATATTTTTCCGTTGATGGGAAGAATGAATACTGTCTTTTATGTAACCACTTTGTTTAAATGTGGAATGTAATGAATGTTTCATGATCTAATTCTCTAAAACTATAAACCTGAAAAGATCCTCAATGTGTAATCTTGTAATAACTCAATATTAAGTAAGGTTTAAGGCTGGGGCCTTATAGTTGGTATCAAAGGTCGGTTTAGATAACTTTAGAGGTTAGGGTATTTTCTAGGCACAAGTGACATTACCATAATGGTTAGGATTTCAGAAAGAGTCCTAGTTTTAGATAAATTGAATGAGTAAGTATATCTTAGTTTTTATCTTCCTCATTAGTACATGATGGTTATGTTGATATACTCACACTGACATTTATGGTTTTAGTAAATGGCTGGATCTAGCAGGCACCAAAGTGATAATGGGTTTGAAGGAAACTGTGGTGGTTCTCTGATTAAGAGACTGGATGAGATGGGGGATTCAATGAGGAATCTCATGGTTGTTCTAAACCAACTTTCAAGGAGTCATGATCAACCACTTCAACCTTGGTGAGTTCTCTAATGCATCATGTACGAGATGGCCAACTCGATGTGGAAATTCAGGTAAAAATTATTAAGGTAACCATTAGGGTTTATATGATCCTTACTTTTTAGGTAATTATGGGTTACTCTATGATATGATGGAAAATGAAAGGAATGAGATAAAATTGAGGTTAAAATATGTTATGATAATTTTTGAAGATTTTATCACGTTTTGGGGGATGTTTTAAGAGTTATATAGTTTTGGAAAAAGGACAACACGTAGACCGTGTGACAACCCATCACGTCGGAAAAAGATGCGGGAATCGAACCCACAACCAAAGTGCGACTGGTATTTATCGCCTACCACTGGACTACGTGAAGTCCCTGGTTAGTTTGACTGATTCTTTTTAGTTATATGATTTTATGAATTAAGAGTAAGTTTATTTGTGTTTATTTATGAAAATGAGTAACCTCTCATGGAGGTTATGTGATTAGGTTAATTAATTTTCAATACGAGACTTTAGGAGCAACTGATGTTGTTTGGAGATAAATGTTACGATTTAACTTGGAAGAATATGTGACTAAATCCCTCAAATATTTGGGTTTCAATCTTATTTTGGTTTACTTTGAAGGATTTTATGGACAAATTGATTGTCGAATGGTCCTCGTTGAACTTTGGGTTTTGTTGGATAAATTTTGGAGATTAAGAATAGATTTTCTTTTTATAAGGGGTTATCCTTTTCTGGATTATCTAATCTTGTACTAGCCTTTTTGGTTTTGGTTTTGGTCTAAAGACATGGAAAGTATATAGTTCTCTTTTGTGGATTAGGTGATTCTCTAGAAGTTGATTATTGTACTCTTAATGTGAACAAGTCTTCCTAAATACTCGTCTTTTGGAGAAAATATGAGTTTGTGTAAAAGTTGAAAGTCAACATGATAAGTTATTATGTTTCCTTATGAATAAATTACTCAATAAAAAGTAACTTAAAACAAAAATGTGGTCTATTAACTTTTCCTACTGGGGAATCGAATACCGTTTAACCCATCACAAGTTTGTGATTTTCTTGTGGTTAACTTTCTCCTAAACATTTTTTCTATCACTCTCCATCAGAACATGACCCTTTCTTTTTTCCTCCATGTCCATATTTTCGTACTTGGAATCCTAGTATGGGTTAACTCGGGTGACCTTTGTACTTATCTTTCTTTATTTTAAAGTGATTGTTTTACCAACTCCTATTTCGATGTGGGACTTTCAAGGATGTTTCCAAGCCCAATTTTAAAATTGCGAGGACGCAATTCCCAAAAGGGGGGAAGGATGTAACACCCCAGGTAAATAAATAATACGACATCTTTATATTTATCCATATTTTTGAATCAAATATTAATATTACTTTAAAGGGGATTCTATGCTCGATGGCGTACCCAATACGCAACAACGATTTTCTTGGGAATCTTACATTGCACTCTAATAATAAAATAATATTATTTTAAATGGTAGTTAACGCCTAGCCGTTGTAATGGCATGAATGAACAGAACTAACTACCAAATGACTATATATGTTTTTCAAATATATTTACTTTTTACATTAAATGTTAGAGGATTAAAAATGCGAATTAATCCAATTTTAAGCGTAAACATTCTAATATTCTTTAAAAGGTCGATTAACCGCCTTTTGATGGAGAACCTCTTTTAAATCCACTTTTTGACAATTTTATGTGTTATATTTGACAAAATAAAATTCTTCTTTAGAATCGGGACATCAAAATTTACTTTGTGTAAATTTTTGGTATTTTTCCGAAAAAAGTTCAATTTTTAATGAATAGTGAAAAATGTTGTATTTTAATTCAAAACCTCTTTTTAATCTAATTTATTTATATGATTAGATTATATTTTGAATTGGTTTTAAAGTGAAATTAGAATATATTTTTACCATTAAATCCAATAGTGTTCGATGGAATTAATTTCACTTTAAATTGGACTTAAACTAGTGTCAATCTTTTGATACATTTTGTTTCATAACAAAACGCTATTTGTTTTGACAGTGAGAATTAATTATTAAATTAATTAATGCAACTTATATGTGTTGAATTTTTTAAAATATACATTATTTTTGAATTCGGAATATCAAATATAGCTTAGGGTGAATTTTTGGTAATTTTCTGAAAATCTTTAATTTTTTGATGAATAGTGAATCAACTAAGTGGTACTTATAAAAACTGATTTTCCGTTTAAATGAAATTTTTCCACCTTTGTGTTTTGAATTTCAAAAATTCGACATACATGGTTTTCATTAAGAGGTAAAATGTGGTTCAATGGGATTAAAATAATTTTTGGTGAATAGTAACTTATTCAGTTTTTAATCGTGATTAGAGGTAATTAGTGTAGTTTAAGGTAAGAATAATGTTTTAATAAAATGAAATGACCTAGACACATGTCCTACCCTAATTTGATGTGTCATGTCCGACCAAAAAAATCCATGGGTCAACTTGGGGACCCCATGGAGCCACTTTGGTTGGAAAATGACATAAATACCTTTTTATTTAATGATAAAGTAAAAATGACACAAACATGAGATGTTTTACTAAAACAATTTTTAAATGGGGTTATATAAGTCATATTTTTGACTATAAATAGTAATTGGAAAGATAAAAAGCTTTCCTACATCATAGTAGTTTTTTTATAATTTTTATACATTAAATAAATTAAATTATTTATGACATCATGATGATGCAGCGATGACCTCATTATTTAACGATTTAAATAAAATGGAAAGATAATGTAATATCTAAGACATAAACATGTCCAAAACCTATTTGATGGGTGTATTTAGAACCATTATCACCTTATCCACTAATTATAACAATGTGGGATCTTTTAAATCCTAAAATCATTTTCAAATAAAGTAACATTTGCTTACTTTCCAAGAGTGCCCCTCCTCTCCTCTTATAAAAGGCCCCCACCTCTACCTCCTTACCCACACTCACAAAGCCTTTGGCTCGGACAAACCCTGCCCATTTTGTCTCTCCACATCCCTCTCTTACTCCTTGAATCCTCACATTGGGCATAAGTCTTCCCAAGGAAGCCTTTGAGCTCAAATCTAAGAGAGTTACCCGATTTTAAGGTAATGTCTTCACTTGAGTCCTTTTGTTTTATTTTGCTTCTTCAACCCCCTAAACTCTTTTTTTTTTCATTTCTTTTGTAACAACTCCAGTATCTTAAATATACTAGGATGTTGTTATAAGAATTATTCGAGCTACACTTACACACACCTACATCTAATGGTTAAATAACATACTGTTTCCGTGGATGGTGAATTTCTGCCTCCCGAAACGATGATTGTTCAACATTCTTTTAACACCTTCAAAGGTGGCCATTAAGATGACACTATACTTATATATGATATATAATATGTTTATGTTTTACTTAATCTTCTGTATTTTTCATTTATGGCATACCTTTATGGTTTCCATTATGGATAAACGCGATATCTTCATTTAAGGAAGTGCGGACTACCGCCCCCTCAAAGTGATGTGATTCTTTAATGCCATATGTGGGACGTATAAAGGATGGATTTAAAGTTATTATATATGATGTTATACTGGAATTATAATATACCTTTATATCATTATTATTTTCTTTCCATTAGATTATGAGATAGAAATGAAAGTAGCGTTCATGCATACGTACGGCTTACCATCTCCATGAACGGTGCATTTCATTTCTTATCCCCAAATGTAATGTATTAATATGAGTACATATATATAATGGATATATATGATGTATGTTACATCTAAATGATTAATATATTTCTTGAATTAAAATATACATACCTCTCATATAGTTTTAATTCCATTAATATGACATAGAAATGAAAGTAGCGTTCATGCGTACGTACGACTTTCCGTCTCCATGAACGGTGCATTTCAGTTTGTTCCTCTAAATGATTATGTGATATTATAAATACATGTATATTCTGGATATATATGATATATATGATATCCAAATCATGAATTTCATTCTGGATATAAAGAACTTTTGACCACACGAACCACATGTAATTGTAAGAAGTCCACATTCGACTTAAGAACCAAATATCGACAAAACAAACATTATTAACTTAATGATCACATAATGTTTATAACATGGAAATAAGTGATATAAAAGGAATAATAAGCTTTAAAAAGGTTATTAATCAAGTAGATATTAAATCATGTTTATTATTCAGGAAGTTAAAGAACGATCGAGTCAAGTCGGACACGAGGTAAGGGATCCTACTCCTCTCTTTCTTTTTAAGTACACTCTTTTATGTCATTCCTTCTAAGCTCGTCTTTCTTGTGATTGGGCTGTTATTTTATATTACTCTTACTTTAATTTTTATGTTAATATGATGAGAGACCATATTCTCTCTCATCAATCCATTTTGGAAGTTTTGAGTGGCGCCGTTAGGCTGCCGAATTTTCGTAAGAGATCTAACCTCTCTCTTTCTCTTTAAGTACTCTCCTTTGTGTCACTTCTTTTAAGATCCTCTTTTTTATTATGGGGGATGTTATTTTATATTCCTCTTGCTGTAGGTTTTATTTTAATGTGTTGAGATACCCTATTTTATCTCATCAATCCATTTTTGGAAGTTTTAAGTGGCGCCGTTAGGCTGCCGAGTTTTCTTAAGGGATTTTTCATCTCACTTTTATTCCTATGAGATTTATGATACATTTGCCACAATTTCCATTGAGTGGTGTATGTACTGACCATTATTTTACTCATTGTTTAATATTCTTTCACTTATGAGTATTTACATCAATTATGTATTGTCCTTCTTTCACGGGGCGTATATTTCGAAAGATACCCATGTTGGTAAGGGAACCTTTCACCCTCCTCTTTTTAAAAGACTTCTTTTGTTGGGTCTTTAAATTCACATATTTTTATGTTGGGATATGTTCTCATATATCCTTATTGATGTAGATATTATGTCCAAGTGATGAGATACCCTTTTTTATCTCTCATCAACTCTTTTTATGAATTTTTAAGTGACGCCGTTAGGCTGTCAAATTTTTGCAAGGGAACTTCTTAACCCAAATTTGATTCTTTAGGATAAACTTGTAATCATTGAATATGTTGTACTATGAATATTTTTGAATTACCTCTGATTGTTTTATACTTAATCTCCACTTATATTTGGTGTATTCGTTTGTCACACATAATTATGCAATTGATTTATCCTTAAACCAAGGATACCGTCTTTATAAGGGTCTTCGTCTCAATCTCCATTCATTGAGGCATATTTTGTTTTATACACAACCTTCTTTTATATGGTCTATAAACCCCTTTGACTTTTATGTTTATTCAAAAGGAATCTTTTTTATACGAAGCGTTTACTAAACGACAAAAGGGAATGTTTTTTTCGTACGTATGCGGCGACAACGACTTCTCCGCCGTCATGTCCATTATTTGAGTTTCGGCATCCTCTATAAGCCATACCTTCTTTTTAAAAGAAAAATAAATACCATGTTTTACTTTTCTTTTATTTTGGTATTTAAAATGGTTTTCATAATGTTTTTATATCAATGTGTTGTATTGATATCTTGTGATTGAAAGATGGAAATGTTATGTTTCCTTTATGCATGTTTTATGTGATACGATTATGTTGAGGTTCTTGGCCATTATTATGAAGACGGGTGGTTCCGTGATAAACTAAGGGCAGGTGAGCCCGATATAGCTCTCCAATGCATTGGGTAACACGAAGGAGTGAAACGTTAAGGTTTCTCCGAAGAGATTTAGGGAATATACTGTGGTTGGTATTCCAAACGTAACCAAGAGGGTTACTCCCTACGTAATAATGTTATAAATGCCTCAAGTTACCTTTTATGTCTTATGATTTCTATGATTTATTCATGATTTTATGAGGTATGTTAAAGTGCTTATGTTTTCTGGGTAAAGTATGATTTCATTCTTATGTATACATGTACTCATGTTTCCTTTCCATATTTTTATATCCCTTAATGAGCTTTTTATGCTCATCCCAAGTTTTTGAAATGTTTTTCTCAGGTTAAGGGAAGGGTACATGATGTGATGATAGTGTCAAGGATGTGTCAAGAAAGAATCCATGTTTTATTTTCAATATTTTTCCGTTGATGGGAAGAATGAATACTGTCTTTTATGTAACCACTTTGTTTAAATGTGGAATGTAATGAATGTTTCATGATCTAATTCTCTAAAACTATAAACATGAAAAGATCCTCAATGTGTAATCTTGTAATAACTCAAGATTAAGTAAGGTTTAAGGCTGGGGCCTTATAGTTGGTATCAAAGGTCGTTTTAGATAACTTTAGAGGTTAGGGTATTCTCTAGGCACAAGTGACATTACCATAATGGTTAGGATTTCAGAAAGAGTCCTAGTTTTAGATAAATTGAATGAGTAAGTATATCTTAGTGTTTATCTTCCTCATTAGTACATGATGGTTATGTTGATATACTCACACTGACATTTATGGTTTTAGTAAATGGCTGGATCTAGCAGGCACCAAAGTGACAATGGGTTTGAAGGAAACTGTGGTGGTTCTCTGATTAAGAGACTGGATGAGATGGGGGATTCAATGAGGAATCTCATGGTTGTTCTAAACCAACTATCAAGGAGTCATGATCAACCACTTCAACCTTGGTGAGTTCTCTAATGCATCATGTACGAGATGGCCAACTCGATGTGGAAATTCAGGTAAAAATTATTAAGGTAACCATTAGGGTTTATATGATCCTTACTTTTTAGGTAATTATGGGTTACTCTATGATATGATGGAAAATGAAAGGAATGAGATAAAATTGAGGTTAAAATATGTTATGATAATTTTTTAAGATTTTATCACATTTTGGGGGATGTTTTAAGAGTTATATAGTTTTGGAAAAAGGACAACACGTAGACCGTGTGACAACCCGTCACGTCGGAAAAAGATGCGGGAATCGAACCCACAACCAAAGTGCGACTGGTATTTATCGCCTACCACTGGACTACGTGAAGTCCCTGGTTAGTTTGACTGATTCTTTTTAGTTATATGATTTTATGAATTAAGAGTAAGTTGATTTTGGTTTATTTATGAAAATGATTAACCTATCATGGAGGTTATGTGATTAGGTTAATTACTTTTCAATACGAGACTTTAGGAGCAACTGATGTTGTTTGGAGATAAATGTTACGATTTAACTTGGAAGAATATGTGACTAAATCCCTCAAATATTTGGGTTTCAATCTTATTTTGGTTTACTTTAAAGAATTTTATGGATAAATTGATTGTCGAATGGTCCTCTTTGAACTTTGGGTTTTGTTGGATAAATTTTGGAGATTAAGAATAGATTTTCTTTTTATAAGGGGTTATCCTTTTCTGGATTATCTAATCTTGTACTAGCCTTTTTGGTGTTGGTTTTGGTCTAAAGACATGGAAAGTATATAGTTCTCTTTTGTGGATTAGGTGATTCTCTAGAAGTTGATTATTGTACTCTTAATGTGAACAAGTCCTCCTAAATACTCGTCTTTTGGAGAAAATATGAGTTTGTGTAAAAGTTGAAAGTCAACATGATAAGTTATTATGTTTCCTTATGAATAAATTACTCAATAAAAAGTAACTTAAAACAAAAATGTGGTCTATTAACTTTTCCTACTGGGGAATCGAATACCGTTTAACCCATCACAAGTTTGTGATTTTCTTGTGGTTAACTTTCTCCTAAACATTTTTTCTATCACTCTCCATCAGAACATGACCCTTTCTTTTTTCCTCCATGTCCATATTTTCGTACTTGGAATCCTAGTATGGGTTAACTCGGGTGACCTTTGTACTTATCTTTCTTTATTTTAAAGTGATTGTTTTACCAACTCCTGTTTCGATGTGGGACTTTCAAGGATGTTTCCAAGCCCAATTTTAAAATTGCGAGGACGCAATTCCCAAAAGGGGGGAAGGATGTAACACCCCAGGTAAATAAATAATATGACATCTTTATATTTATCCATATTTGTGAATCAAATATTAATATTACTTTAAAGGGTATTCTATGCTCGATGGCGTACCCAATACGCAACAACGATTTTCTTGGGAATCTTACATTGCACTCTAATAATAAAATAATATTATTTTAAATGGTAGTTAACGCCTAGCCGTTGTAATGGCAGGAATGAACAGAACTAACTACCAAATGATTATATATGTTTGTCAAATATTTTTACTTTTTACATTAAATGTTAGAGGATTAAAAATGCGAATGAATCCAATTTTAAGCGTAAACATTCTAATATTCTTTAAAAGGTCGATTAACCGCCTTTTGATGGAGAACCTCTTTTAAATACACTTTTTGACAATTTTATGTGTTATATTTGACAAAATAAAATTCTTCTTTAGAATCGGGACATAAAAATTTACTTTGTGTAAATTTTTGGTATTTTTCCGAAAAAAGTTCAATTTTTAATGAATAGTGAAAAATGTTGTATTTTAATTCAAAACCTCTTTTTAATATAATTTATTTATATGATTAGATTATCTTTTGAATTGGTTTTAAAGTGAAATTAGAATATATTTTTACCATTAAATCCAATAGTGTTCGATGGAATTAATTTCACTTTAAATTGGACTTAAACTAGTGTCAATCTTTTGATACATTTTGTTTCATAACAAAACGCTATTTGTTTTGACAGTGAGAATTAATTATTAAATTAATTAATGCAACTTATATGTGTTGAATTTTTTAAAATATACATTATTTTTGAATTCAGAATATCAAATATAGCTTAGGGTGAATTTTTGGTAATTTTCTGAAAATCTTTAATTTTTTGATGAATAGTGAATCAACTAAGTGGTACTTATAAAAACTGATTTTCCGTTTAAATGAAATTTTGCCACCTTTGTGTTTTGAATTTCAAAAATTCGACATACATGGTTGTCATTAAGAGGTAAAATGTGGTTCAATGGGATTAAAATAATTTTTGGTGAATAGTAACTTATTCAGTTTTTAATCGTGATTAGAGGTAATTAGTGTAGTTTAAGGTAAGAATAATGTTTTAATAAAATGAAATGACCTAGACACATGTCCTACCCTCATTTGATGTGTCATGTCCGACCAAAAAAATCCATGGGTCAACTTGGGGACCCCATGGAGCCACTTTGGTTGGAAAATGACATAAATACCTTTTTATTTAATGATAAAGTAAAAATGACACAAACATGAGATGTTTTACTAAAACAATTTTTAAATGGGGTTATATAAGTCATATTTTTGTCTATAAATAGTAATTGGAAAGATAAAAAGATTTCCGACATCATAGTAGTTTTTTTATAATTTTTATACATTAAATAAATTAAATTATTTATGACATCATGATGATGCAGCGATGACCTCATTATTTAACGATTTAAATAAAATGGAAATATAATGTAATATCTAAGACATAAACATGTCCAAAACCTATTTGATGGGTGTATTTAGAACCATTATCACCTTATCCACTAATTATATCAATGTGGGACCTTTTAAATCCTAAAATCATTTTCAAATAAAGTAACATTTGCTTACTTTCCAAGAGTGCCCCTCCTCTCCTCTTATAAAAGTCCCTCACCTCTACCTCCTTACCCACACTCACAAAGCCTTTGGCTCGGACAAACCCTGCCCATTTTGTCTCTACACGTCCCTCTCTTACTCCTTGAATCCTCACATTGGGCATAAGTCTTCCCAAGGAAGCCTTTGAGCTCAAATCTAAGAGAGTTACCCGATTTTAAGGTAATGTCTTCACTTGAGTCCTTTTGTTTTATTTTGCTTCTTCAACCCCCTAAACTCTTTTTTTTCATTTCTTTTGTAACAACTCCAGTATCTTAAATATACTAGGATGTTGTTATAAGAAGTATTCGAGCTAAACTTACACACACCTACATCTAATGGTTAAATAACATACTGTTTCCGTGGATTGTGAATTTCTGCCTCCCGAAACGATGATTGTTCAACATTCTTTTAACACCTTCAAAGGTGGCCATTAAGATGACACTATACTTATATATGATATATAATATGTTTATGTTTTACTTAATCTTCTGTATTATTCATTTATGGCATACCTTTATGGTTTCCATTATGGATAAATGCGATATCTTCATTTAAGGAAGTGCGGACTACCGCCCCCTCAAAGTGATGTGATTCTTTAATGCCATATGTGGGATGTATAAAGGATGGATTTAAAGTTATTATATATGATGTTATACTGGAATTATAATATACCTTTATATCATTATTATTTTCTTTCCATTAGATTATGAGATAGAAATGAAAGTAGCGTTCATGCATACGTACGGCTTACCATCTCCATGAACGGTGCATTTCATTTCTTATCCCCAAATGTAATGTATTATTATGAGTACATATATATAATGGATATATATGATGTATGTTAAATCTAAATTATTAATATATTTCTTGAATTAAAATATACAAACTCTCATATAGTTTTAATTCCATTAATATGACATAGAAATGAAAGTAGCGTTCATGCGTACGTACGACTTACCGTCTCCATGAACGGTGCATTTCATTTCGTTCCTCTAAATGATTATGTGATATTATAAATACATGTATATGCTAGATATATATGATATATATGATATCCAAATCAGGAATTTCATTCTGGATATAAAGAACTTTTGACCACACGAACCACATGTAATTGTAAGAAGTCCACTTTCGACTTAAGAACCAAATATCGACAAAACAAACATTATTAACTTAATGATCACAAAATGTTTATAACATGGAAATAAGTGATATAAAAGGAATAATAAGCTTTAAAAAGGTTATTAATCAAGTAGATATTAAATCATGTTTATTATTCAGGAAGTTAAAGAACGATCGAGTCAAGTCGGACACGAGGTAAGGGATCCTACTCCTCTCTTTCTTTTTAAGTACACTCTTTTATGTCATTCCTTCTAAGCTCGTCTTTCTTGTGATTGAGATGTTATTTTATATTACTCTCACTTTAATTTTTATGTTAATATGATGAGAGACCATATTCTCTCTCATCAATCCATTTTGGAAGTTTTGAGTGGCGCCATTAGGCTGCCGAATTTTCGTAAGAGATCTAACCTCTCTCTTTCTCTTTAAGTACTCTCCTTTATATCACTTCTTTTAAGCTCCTCTTTTTTATTATGGGGGATGTTATTTTATATTCCTCTTGATGTAGGTTTTATTTTAATGTGTTGAGATACCCTATTTGATCTCATCAATCCATTTTTGGAAGTTTTAAGTGGCGCCGTTAGGCTGCCGAGTTTTCTTAAGGGATTTTTCATCTCACTTTTATTCCTATGAGATTTATGATACATTTGCCACAATTTCCATTGAGTGGTGTATGTAATGACCATTATTTTACTCATTTTTTAATATTCTTTCATTTATGAGTATTTACATCAATTAGGTATTGTCCTTCTTTCACGGGGCGTATGTTTCGAAAGATACCCATGTTGGTAAGGGAACCTTTCACCCTCCTCTTTTTAAAAGACTTCTTTTGTTGGGTCTTTTAATTCACATATTTTTATGTTGGGATATGTTCTCATATATCCTTATTGATGTAGATATTATTTCCAAGTGATGAGATACCCTTTTTATCTCTCATCAACTCTTTTTCTGAATTTTAAAGTGACGCCGTTAGGCTGTCAAATTTTTGCAAGGGAACTTCTTAACCCAAATTTGATTCTTTGGGATAAACTTGTACTCATTGAATATGTTGTACTATGAATATTTGTGAATTACCTCTGATTGTTTTATACTTAATCTCCACTTATATTTGGTGTATTCGTTTGTCACACATAATTATGCAATTGATTTATCCTTAAACCAAGGATACCATCTTTATAAGGGTCTTCGTCTCAATCTCCATTCATTGAGGCATATTTTATTTTATACACAACCTTCTTTTATATGGTCTATAAACCCCTTTGACTTTTACGTTTATTCAAAAGGAATCTTTTTTATACGAAGCGTTTACTAAACGACAAAAGGGAATGTTTTTTTCATACGTATGCGGCGACAACGACTTCTCTGTCGTCATGTCCATTATTTGAGTTTCGGCATCCTCTATAAGCCATACCTTCTTTTTAAAAGAAAAATAAATACCATGTTTTACTTTTCTTTTATTTTGGTATTTAAAATGGTTTTCATAATGTTTTTATATCAATGTGTTGTATTGATATCTTGTGATTGAAAGGTGGAAATGTTATGTTTCCTTTATGCATGTTTTATGTGATACGATTATGTTGAGGTTCTTGGGCATTATTATGAAGACGGGTGGTTCCGTGATAAACTAAGGGCAGGTGAGCCCGATATATCTCTCCAATGCTTTGGGTAACACGAAGGAGTGAAACGTTAAGGTTTCTCCGAAGAGATTTAGGGAATATACTGTGGTGGGTATTCCAAACGTAACCAAGAGGGTTACTCTCTACGTAATAATGTTATGAATGCCTCAAGTTACCTTTTATGTCTTATGATTTCTATGATTTATTCATGATTTTATGAGGTATGTTAAAGTGCTTATGTTTTCTTGGTAAATTATGATTTCATTCTTATGTATACATGTACTCATGTTTCCTTTCCATGTTTTTATATCCCTTAATGAGCTTTTTATGCTCATCCCAAGTTTTTGAAATGTTTTTCTCAGGTTAAGGGAAGGGTACATGATGTGATGATAGTGTCAAGGATGTGTCAAGAAAGAATCCATGTTTTATTTTCAATATTTTTCCGTTGATGGGAAGAATGAATACTGTCTTTTATGTAACCACTTTGTTTAAATGTGGAATGTAATGAATGTTTCATGATCTAATTCTCTAAAACTATAAACCTGAAAAGATCCTCAATGTGTAATCTTGTAATAACTCAAGATTAAGTAAGGTTTAAGGCTGGGGCCTTATAGTTGGTATCAAAGGTCGGTTTAGATAACTTTAGAGGTTAGGGTATTCTCTAGGCACAAGTGACATTACCATAATGGTTAGGATTTCAGAAAGAGTCCTAGTTTTAGATAAATTGAATGAGTAAGTATATCTTAGTGTTTATCTTCCTCATTAGTACATGATGGTTATGTTGATATACTCACACTGACATTTATGGTTTTAGTAAATGGATGGATCTAGCAGGCACCAAAGTGGCAATGGGTTTGAAGGAAACTGTGGTGGTTCTCTGATTAAGAGACTGGATGAGATGGGGGATTCAATGAGGAATCTCATGGTTGTTCTAAACCAACTATCAAGGAGTCATGATCAACCACTTCAACCTTGGTGAGTTCTCTAATGCATCATGTACGAGATGGCCAACTCGATGTGAAAATTCAGGTAAAAATTATTAAGGTAACCATTAGGGTTTATATGATCCTTACTTTTTAGGTAATTATGGGTTACTCTATGATATGATGGAAAATAAAAGGAATGAGATAAAATTGAGGTTAAAATATGTTATGATAATTTTTGAAGATTTTATCACGTTTTGGGGGATGTTTTAAGAGTTATATAGTTTTGAAAAAAGGACAACACGTAGACCGTGTGACAACCCATCACGTCGGAAAAAGATACGGGAATCGAACCCACAACCAAAGTTCGACTGGTATTTATCGCCTACCACTGGACTACGTGAAGTCCCTGGTTAGTTTGACTGATTCTTTTTAGTTATATGATTTTATGAATTAAGAGTAAGTTGATTTTGGTTTATTTATGAAAATGATTAACCTATCATGGAGGTTATGTGATTAGGTTAATTACTTTTCAATACGAGACTTTAGGAGCAACTGATGTTGTTTGGAGATAAATGTTACGATTTAACTTGGAAGAATATGTGACTAAATCCCTCAAATATTTGGGTTTCAATCTTATTTTGGTTTACTTTGAAGAATTTTATGGAAAAATTGATTGTCGAATGGTCCTCGTTGAACTTTGGGTTTTGTTGGATAAATTTTGGAGATTAAGAATAGATTTTCTTTTTATAAGGGTTTATCCTTTTCTGGATTATCTAATCTTGTACTAGCCTTTTTGGTTTTGGTTTTGGTCTAAAGACATGGAAAGTATATAGTTCTCTTTTGTGGATTAGGTGATTCTCAAGAAGTTGATTATTGTACTCTTAATGTGAACAAGTCTTCCTAAATACTCGTCTTTTGGAGAAAATATGAGTTTGTGTAAAAGTTGAAAGTCAACATGATAAGTTATTATGTTTCCTTAGGAATAAATTACTCAATAAAAAGTAACTTAAAACAAAAATTTGGTCTATTAACTTTTCCTACTGGGGAATCGAATACCGTTTAACCCATCACAAGTTTGTGATTTTCTTGTGGTTAACTTTCTCCTAAACATGTTTTCTATCACTCTCCATCAGAACATGACCCTTTCTTTTTTCCTCCATGTCCATATTTTCGTACTTGGAATCCTAGTATGGGTTAACTCGGGTGACCTTTGTACTTATCTTTCTTTATTTTAAAGTGATCGTTTTACCAACTCCTGTTTCGATGTGGGACTTTCAAGGATGTTTCCAAGCCCAATTTTAAAATTGTGAGGATGCAATTCCCAAAAGGGGGGAATGATGTAACACCCCAGGTAAATAAATAATACGACATCTTTATATTTATCCATATTTGTGAATCAAATATTAATATTACTTTAAAGGGGATTCTATGCTCGATGGCGTACCCAATACGCAACAACGAGTTTCTTGGGAATCATACATTGCACTCTAATAATAAAATAATATTATTTTAAATGGTAGTTAACGCCTAGCCGTTGTAATGGAAGGAATGAACAGAACTAACTACCAAATGATTATATATGTTTGTCAAATATTTTTACTTTTTACATTAAATGTTAGAGGATTAAAAATGCGAATGAATCCAATTTTAAGCGTAAACATTCTAATATTCTTTAAAAGGTCGATTAACCGCCTTTTGATGGAGAACCTCTTTTAAATCCACTTTTTGACAATTTTATGTGTTATATTTGACAAAATAAAATTCTTCTTTAGAATCAGGACATCAAAATTTACTTTGTGTAAATTTTTGGTATTTTTCCGAAAAAAGTTCAATTTTTAATGAATAGTGAAAAATGTTGTATTTTAATTCAAAACCTCTTTTTAATCTAATTTATTTATATGATTAGATTATCTTTTGAATTGGTTTTAAAGTGAAATTAGAATATATTTTTACCATTAAATCCAATAGTGTTCGATGGAATTAATTTCACTTTAAATTGGACTTAAACTAGTGTCAATCTTTTGATACATTTTGTTTCATAACAAAATGCTATTTGTTTTGACAGTGAGAATTAATTATTAAATTAATTAATGCAACTTATATGTTTTGAATTTTGTAAAATATACATTATTTTTGAATTCAGAATATCAAATATAGCTTAGGGTGAATTTTTGGTAATTTTCTGAAAATCTTTAATTTTTTGATGAATAGTGAATCAACTAAGTGGTACTTATAAAAACTGATTTTCCGTTTAAATGAAATTTTTCCACCTTTGTGTTTTGAATTTCAAAAATTCGACATAAATGGTTGTCATTAAGAGGTAAAATGTGGTTCAATGCGATTAAAATAATTTTTTGGTGAATAGTAACTTATTCAGTTTTTAATCGCGATTAGAGGTAATTAGTGTAGTTTAAGGTAAGAATAATGTTTTAATAAAATGAAATGACCTAGACACATGTCCTACCCTCATTTGATGTGTCATGTCCGACCAAAAAAATCCATGGTTCAACTTGGGGACCCCATGGAGCCACTTTGGTTGGAAAATGACATAAATACCTTTTTATTTAATGATAAAGTAAAAATGACACAAACATGAGATGTTTTACTAAAACAATTTTTAAATGGGGTTATATAAGTCATATTTTTGACTATAAATAGTAATTGGAAATATAAAAATATTTCCTACATCATAGTAGTTTTTTTATAATTTTTATACATTAAATAAATTAAATTATTTATGACATCATGATGATGCAGCGATGACCTCATTATTTAACGATTTAAATAAAATGAAAAGATAATGTAATATCTAAGACATAAACATGTCCAAAACCTATTTGATGGGTGTATTTAGAACCATTATCACCTTATTCACTAATTATATCAATGTGGGACCTTTTAAATCCTAAAATCATTTTCAAATAAAGTAACATTTGCTTACTTTCCAAGAGTGCCCCTCCTCTCCTCTTATAAAAGGCCCCCACCTCCACCTCCTTACCCACACTCACAAAGCCTTTGGCTCGGACAACCCCTGCCCATTTTGTCTCTCCGCATCCCTCTCTTAATCCTTGAATCCTCACATTGGGCATAAGTCTTCCCAAGGAAGCCTTTGAGCTCAAATCTAAGAGAGTTACCCGATTTTAAGGTAATGTCTTCACTTGAGTCCTTTTGTTTTATTTTGCTTCTCCAACCCCCTAAACTCTTATTTTTCATTTCTTTTGTAACAACTCCAGTATCATAAATATACTATGATGTTGTTATAAGAAGTATTCGAGCTACACTTACACACACCTACATCTAATGGTTAAATAACATACTGTTTCCGTGGATGGTGAATTTCTGCCTCCCGAAACGATGATTGTTCAACATTCTTTTAACACCTTCAAAGGTGGACATTAAGATGAAATTATACTTATATATGATATATAATATGTTTATGTTTTACTTAATCTTCTTTATTTTTCATTTATGGCATACCTTTATGGTTTCCATTATGGATAAACACGATATCTTCATTTAAGGAAGTGCGGACTACCGCCCCCTCAAAGTGATGTGATTCTTTAATGCCATATTTGGGACGTATAAAGGATGGATTTAAAGTTATTATATATGATGTTATAATGGAATTATAATATACCTTTATATCATTATTATTTTCTTTCCATTAGAGTATGAGATAGAAATGAAAGTAGCGTTCATGCATACGTACGGCTTACCATCTCCATGAACGGTGCATTTCATTTCTTATCCCCAAATGTAATGTATTATTATGAGTACATATATATAATGGATATATATGATGTATGTTACATCTAAATGATTAATATATTTCTTGAATTAAAATATACATACCTCTCATACAGTTTTAATTCCATTAATATGACATAGAAATGAAAGTCGCGTTCATGCGTACGTACGGCTTACCGTCTCCATGAACGGTGCATTTCATTTCTTTCCTCTAAATTATTATGTGATATTATAAATACATTTATATGCTGGATATATATGATATATATGATATCCAAATCTGGAATGTAATTCTGGATATAAAGAACCTTTGACCACACGAACCACATGTAATTGTAAGAAGTCCACTTTCAACTTAAGAACCAAATATCGACAAAACAAACATTATTAACTTAATGATTACATAATGTTTATAACATGTAAATAAGTGATATAAAAGGAATAATAATCTTTAAAAAGGTTCTTAATCAAGTAAAAATTAAATCAAGTTTATTATTCAGGACGTTAATGAACGATCGAGTCAAGTCGGACCCGAGGTAAGGGATCCTACTCCTCTCTTTCTTTTTAAGTACACTCTTTTATGTCATTCCTTGTAAGCTCATCTTTCTTGTGATTGGGATGTTCTTTTATATTACTCTTACGGTAATTTTTATGTTCATATGATGAGAGACCCTATTCTCTCTCATTAATCCATTTTGGAAGTTTTGAGTGGCGCCATTAGGCTGCCGAATTTTCGTAAGAGATCTAACCTCTCTCTTTCTCTTTAAATACTCTCCTTTATGTCACTTCTTTTAAGCTCCTCTTTTTAATGATGGGGGATGTTATTTTATATTACCCTTGCTGTAAATTTTATTTTAATGTGATGAGATACCCTATTTTATCTCATCAATCCATTTTTGGAAGTTTTAAGTGGCGCCGTTAGGCTGCCGAGTTTTCGTAAGGGATTTTTCATCTCACTTTTATTCCTGTGAGATTTATGCTACATTTGCCACAATTTCCTTTGAGTGGTGTATGTACTGACCATTATTTTACTCATTGTGTAATATTATTTCATTTATTAGTATTTAAATCAATTTTTTATTGTCCTTCTTTCATGGGGCATATGTTTCGAAAGATACCCATGTCGGTAAGGGAACCTTTCACCCTCCACTTTTTAAAAGACTTCTTCTCTTGGGTATTTTAATTCACATATTGTTATGTTGGGATATGTTCTCATATATACTTATTGATTTAGATATTATGTCCAAGTGATGAGATACCCTTTTTTATCTCTCATCAACTCTTTTTCTGAATTTTGAAGTGACGCCGTTAGGCTGTCAAATTTTTGCAAGGGAACTTCTTAACCCAAATTTGATTCTTTGGGATAAACTTGTACTCATTGAATATGTTGTACTATGAATATGTGTGAATTAACTATGATTGTTTTCCACTTAATATCCACTTATATTTGGTGTATTCGTTTGTCACACATAATTATGCAATTGATTTATCCTTAAACTAAGGATACCGTCTTTGTAAGGGTCTTCGTCTCAATCTCCATTCATTGAGGCATATTTTGTTTTATACACAACCTTCTTTTATATGGTGTATAAACCCCTTTGACTTTTATGTTTATTCAAAATGAATCTTTTTTTATACTAAGCGTTTACTAAACGAAAAAATGGAATGTTATTGTCGTACGTATGTGGCGACAACGACTTCTCTGCCACCGTGACCATTATTTGAGTTTCGGCATCCTCTAAAAGACATATCAACTTTATAATAGAAAAATAAATACCATGTTTTACTTTTATTTTATTTTGGTATTGAAAATAGTTTTCATAATGTTTTTATATCAATGTGTTTTATTGATATCGTGTGATTTCAAGGTGGAAATGTTATGTTTCCTTTATGCATGTTTTATGTGATACGATTATGTTGAGGTTCTTGGGCATTATTATGAAGATGGGTGGTTCCGTGATAAACTAAGGGCGGGTGAGCCTGATATAGCTCTCCAATGCATTTGGTAATGTGAAGGAGTGAAACGTTAAGGTTTCTCCGAAGAGATTTAGGGAATATACTGTAGTGGGTATTCCAAATGTAATCAAGAGGATTACTCCCTATGTAATAATGTTATGAATGCCTCAACTTACCTTTTATTTCTTATGATTTCTATGATTTATTCATGATTTTATAAGGTATGTTAAATTGATTATGTTTTTTGGGTAAAGTATGATTTCATTCTTATGTGTACATGTACTCATGTTTCCTTTCCATATTTTTATATCCCTTACTGAGCTTTTTATAATCATCCCAAGTTTTTGAAATGTTTTTCACAGGTCAAGGGAAGGGTACATGATGTGATGATAGTGTCAAGGATGTGTCAAGAAAGAATCCATGTTTTATTTTCAATATGTTTCCGTTGATGGGAAGAATGAATACTGTCTTTTATGTAACCACTTTGTTTAAATGTGGAATGTAATGCAAGTTTCATGATCTAATTCTCTAAAACTCTAAAGCTGAAAAGATCCTCAATGTGTAATCTTGTAATAACTCAAGATTAAGTAAGTTTTAAGGCTGGGGCCTTATAATAATATCATATAAATAATTAAATAATTATTTCTATTGGTTTTGTATAGATTAAAATGATTTTTAACTCATTAATTAAGAAAACACCCATTATAGGTTGAAAATCACCAAAAACATTTCTCTTGTCGGTTAATTCTTCTAGGATTAAAAATAAAGTAATGATAAAGGGGAATTTAAATTTTTTAAATTATTACAATTCATGAATTAAATTAATATTAATAAAATTTTAATGATAAAAATTCTAATAATAAAAACAATTGACCCCACTCTTATGAAACTACTACAGACAATTAAAACTATAAACACCAGATGTAAGAAATATGGAAAAAAATAACTAATATAAATATAAATACTGAATATTAATGAAAGTTATAAATATTTTTTTTTATTATCGTTATAAAATATTATATTTATATAGTAATTCTTGTTTTAAATAAGGTTATATCACATTCCTATGAGATGGGAAACAAGGTGAGTGTTTCTTTGTCTAAAAATTGAATCCCATGAGACATTTTTCTATTATACACCATGATTCATTTTTGATGGTGTAAATACTACCCAAATTTTAAATTTTTATAATTATATAATTAAATTTTATTATTTGTAATGTTTTATTCCATGTTCATTCTCTATTTGTGATTTTAATCAAAATATACAAAGGTTGTAAGGTTTTTTTTCACGAAAACATCTTTCTTTGGGACACATGTTCTTTTATATAGCTAATTTATTTTAAACGGTGTTTATACTACCAATTAGATATTTAATATCATATATTATTCTTATTCATGGTATTCTAATATCAAAATTAATCTCTTTATCTCATTAAAAATGTTTTTTATTAATAAATTTTCTCATCCATAAGGGTTTTCCTATTAAATGCCTCTTTTTGTTTCATATTCTGAGTTATGAACCTAATTCCATTTTTGTAGTCTATATACTAAAAATTTGAGATATTTTATTATAAATGTCATTTTATTAATGTAATTTAAGTTCAATTTTAATATCTCTCTTTCATGAGGATTTTTTTTAAATTCTCCCTAAGTTCTATGTGGTTTTCTTGACTCAATTAACATCATTGGGTCATAATCACGAATTTTTTTATCATTATTGATCTATTCTAGCCTATGATGATTCTATATTATTTCCCATATTATTGTTTGGTGAAATAATTTTTCATGGAAAATTATTCTTCATCTATGGTTTTAATTTTTTTAAATGAATATTTGTTAAGAATAATTCCCATTACATTCACTGGATTATTCTTCCATGTCCATATTTTTTTCCCACCAATATTATGCTTTTAGAAACAAATTTTTTATCTCAATCGATTATTTTATTTCCATAATTTATTTTCAAATTTAATATTTTTTTATCCTTTTAGAAATGTGAGTTTCCTGTAATGTTATTTATAAATTTTCTAAAATTTTAAAATATTATTTTATCATTTTCAAATAAAAAGTATTAACATACACTAAAATTGCATTTGATAATTTTTATGTATTTTTAGAGTTCCATTACTAAGTATTATTTTTAAAATGAAATATCTTCAATGTATTTCCACTTTTTTGAAACCTTTATGTCATTAAAAATCCATTTATTTTGATCTCTTTATATTGAGGATGTCAAAAGTATTCTCTTTCACTTAACAATTTTTTTGAAAGTAATTTGTATTTCCATTTTTTGAAATGTTTTTCCAAAAAAATATGTTTAAAATTTTATTTAGCATCGGTAGTTTATCTTTCATGAAGTGATTTTTTATCACCATATATAAATATATATATATATATTATTAGGATATTAATACTTTTGGGAAATAAAATTTTTATTTCCAATAATTTCTTAAGTTCATGTGATGTGATGTTTTTGGATGCTTATGAATCCCATTAATTTTCCATGTGTTATTTAAGATATGATGATGGTTGATTTTATGTGGAACACATATGTATGGATGATTATGGGTGGGTCCCTATATCATCCTACAAAGAATTTTTATAAGCTTATATCTCAAGAGATGGCTATGAATTTCCATATTGTGTCTATTCACATAATCATGGGTATGATGGGCTTGCTCACATATTTAGGTATAGGTATAATGATTTTGTTCACATAGGCATGGGTATAATGGGTTTTCATATAGAATTTTTTCTATTCTTATGGTTGAGACATATTTTCATGTTTTTTATTATGTTATCCTACACTTGGAAATTTTTCATCAATTTATGCTAAAATTTCAAGATGTGTTTTAGTAGCGTAAGACTTCATATTTTCAATAAGAAGTCTTTTTTTAATGTATTCCATGATTTTATGTCATGATCACATGTTATATGACTATAGAGGTGTGTTTTGAGGCAATTTATATATTTTATGATTCCTTAATGATCATTTTATTATCATATGTTACTCTAATATGTTTTTGGACTATCATAAAATGTATTTTATGCTTTGTTATTATATTTATGCCATCCTAAAATTTTCCTTGATGTTATGCTCTGATTTATCTATACTAAACATATGAGTGAACAACATTCATATGGTTATATTACCCACATAATGAAGAAAATTATATCATGTGAGATATCTATAAAAGGGTCTAGAGTGTAATGTCTTGGATTTTTCCATGCATTATTTTTAGAATTTATATGGATTGATTTCTGGGCCCGGTGCTTAGACAATGTGTGATTTCGATGCCCGGTTTTCCGGAAATAATAGTTTGAAAAATATAAAACTTTTAATAGAAAGGGAGAATGATTTTATAAAAAAAATTGAATAAATCTAGAACAGTTTCCTAGGTCTCAGAAATTAAAGGGCACCTCTATTCTCAGAATGGAGGCTTTACCCTAGGTGAAACTTAACATTGGTTAGCATGGGTCTTTTTTAAAGAAACTCAAGAAATATGTAATCATCATTAAAAATTTTAAATACATTTTTTTATGATTCATAAAATATTTTTTTAATAATGCTTTGTGAGGAATTCAAAGTTATCACCATAACCCTGCAATTCCTCTGGGAAGTGGGGAAATAACCTTTGGATAAACCTTTTGTAAATGACGGCAGATCGAACTAATAATGCCCCATAGATTTAGCGAGTCAAGGAAAAATGAAGACACGACAATCTTACTTCTTCAGTGAGTAATAAAAATTGATGTAGGGCATGTTTTTTGTGTTTTTCTTCCCTATTCATAGATTCTACAACAAACACAAACCAATCAATAAACAGATTGGCCTATAGATCAGTTGTTTTTGCGGGACGACATATTATTTGCCGAATTATCAGGAGATTTATTTTAATTCATTTTCATATATCCTTATTAGAAAAATTTATCGAGGCCAACATGATCAAAGGCCTAGGTTAATTCTTTAAGTCATTATTCGTACTTTTTTCTACCATGTTCTTCACATTCATCATTATTGGACACCTAGGGCCATGGTTCATCTTATCGGGTGACTCTGAATGTGATTAGACCCCCTAGATTGGAGGTAAAAAGACAATGAAGGAAGGGTATATATTGATCGAGACCTGAAGAGCACATATTTTTTATTGATTCCAAATTAGTGTATCAGAGGTTTATCAGTGATCTGTGGAAGGGACCATCATCATGGGTCCAAAGCGGTTGTCCGGTGAGTGAAGTGGTGATGTTGGAAGCCCAAGGTGGAATCAATATTATGTGGTCACAACGGCCAAAAGGAATGTGGAGGGCGGTTGTTTTGAATTCATTAGGGAGTCATGTGGGAGTCGGTAGGGCCAGCAGAAGTAGACTGCGATGGAAGCCATGTGAATCATGGCCTGTAGATGTGTGGTTCAAAGGTTGTGGGACATGGAAGATGCGGAGGGACAACAGGTCGAGTAGAGAGAGCTTGGAGGGACAAGTGAAGTGGTCCAGGAAGAGCGGGTTAGGCACAGTGGAACTGGTGGGACGAGCATGGGTTGGGCTTGGTGTAATAGGTCAGACTCGGGTTGACCGGGATGGAGCTAGGCCATAGTCGACCACTGAGGTGAACCGTAAGCCATGGTTTCTCAAGCTGTCATGAATCCTCAGTAGCTGGGGGATTGACTGTGTGGTTAGTCCATGGCCAAGTCACTCCCAATCATTTGTTATGTCAAACCTCCATCACATTCAAATGATGAGTGTGTTTGATGAGTCGTTTGTAGCGTTGGAACCCCAATGTTGAGACGATCCTTTTGAGAAAATCTAGAAAGTTTTTAGTTTATAATAGTGTAGGTTTAGAGTATCCCCCTTCATCCTTCACCTGATGTTTCATTATGGTATTACATACAAATTAGTGGATTTTAATCCTCCTTAGAGTGGAATCACGTAACCTCGATGAGCAGGGTTTTGATCCTCCACCTATTGGGCCACATAGATAGGGTACATAATATCCCACTGAGTGTTTGGAAATGATATGTTGTATCCCCTTGGGTGTTGGGATGGATCCCCTACATTGAGAATTGATCTATATTGGGTATGTGGTATCCCCGAGTGTATCGTGGCATAATCCATGGTTTTCCATAGTGTATCTTGGCATGAACCCCTCTCAGTGCATCATTATCATCCCTGACCAATACATTCTCATTTGGGTGGGTCCCAAATAAGATAGACCTCTTCATGAGTGTCTCTGATGATATAATGGCTTAATGGGTGGGTTATATTAGAATTAGGGTGATTCAATTATAATCCTATGGTTAGAAATTGGTTGTGGCTTACCTCTAGACTGTGAGTCTTGGATTGAGTATATCTGGATGTTCATGCTACATGTGTGGTAGACATACATGTCTATGGAGATGATTGTGCATTTCATTTTTTGTATTTCCTTTGTGTTTATGGTGTATCCTACTGAGTAGTTTTATACGCACCCTTTCACAGTCTTTTCCCACACATGTCATTTATTATGTAGATGATCGACCCTTTTATGAAATCCTAGGTAGACCAAGACCAAGCAGTTCTTATCAAGGATATAAAGACGAGGTGTGTTCATGTGGCATTTGATAGTAATCCAGTACCATTTCCCTCATATTTGATCAGGTAGGGTTTTCTACGAATGATTTTCAGGTACTTGTTCATTCAAATTCCTAGACTAGGACGACATGGGAAACACATCGCCATGATTTTTTGGACTTTTTTTCAGACTATTTATATGGGATTATATTCTGGACCTATTTACTTACCAGTACTTTAACTATTGCATTCTGATTTTGGGATATAGTGGTTTTAATGCATTGTTTACTTAATGTTTCAACATTTAATCATTTTTTAATGTAATTTTGTGTGTGCATACATGTACTTTAGGATAATGAATCCCATTTGTGGGATATACCTACTCGGTGCTAGTCACCAGCCCCTAACCTATTGGAGGTGGGATTCGGGTAGTCACGACACATGACCCACAATGATGGGTCATGACATAGTACTATTAGAGGAGTTTATATCTAATTTAGGACCGAGAGACTGTGATTTTGGTTTGGGAAAACATTGTGAGTGATTTGAGTTCAGATTTTAGGTTGAGGACTCTAGTGTTGGTGTGACGACATGTGTCCATAAACCTGGACTCTGACTACATGTTTTTTGACTCGATGCATGAAAACACTGGTTATAGGAAAAAACAATGCTAGAAGCATCATATAGGAATGATTGTTTTTTCATGTCCTTATTGAGTCAGCTCTCCAAATATAATCTATTGATCATGGTACATCTTTTGATTCATTCAGGATTTCTCTAGGTAGAAAACTAGCTAGGATTCCATTTTTTGATCCCAAATATGATCCACCTAATGAAGAGGCATCAATATAGGGGAATGTACCAGAGATGGAACCTCCAGGTGGTTTAGCATCTATACTACCTCCCTTCGAGAAGTAGTTACTACCAGCACTACCATATGAGGATTCACATAGGCTGAGTGTGTTTCAAGAGATATAGAGGTAGTGTAATTCTTTCTTTTAGGGTCATCAAGACCCCCGATTATCTAAGGATTGGATGGAAACAATCATCCATGTTTTCCACCTTATGATGACTCCTTCCGTCCAGATGGAAGTCCTCACTGTGAGTCCTCTATAGTGCTTCATGGGGAAATGGTGGAGTTTTGTTACACAATCTCCTGATGAGACATCTCTCTCCTATATTGACTTCAGACATATCTTTAAGGAGTAGTTTTATTAGGCGACATTTCAATATTTTATTATACAGTAGCTTCTGCATCTGATGCAGGGCATTATGACTGTGGATAAGTATTCATAGATGTTTACTTAACATTCACACTACTCTATGGAAATGGTATGATATTTGTTCTACCAAGATCAGACACTTGAGAAGGGATTATTCTAGAATATCAGGGTGTTAGTGGTATGCCTTTTCATTCCTAATTATTCTGGGGTACTTCAACAATCCCTTCTAGTGGAGAGTTTTCTAGCAGAGTGTACACTATTAGTGGGAGCTAGCATTGGACATCGGGTAATCGAGACCTCAGTAGAATGTAGGTGACAATAGTCACATGATTTAAGTGGGTCAAGAACTTTAGGGGATGATCCTAGGATATAGGTTCAACAGTAATGGGCTCCCAGGGCATCCTGAGTTAGCCCAGGGTTAGACTATGTTAACCTTGCGGCAGTCAGGGACATCTGTCACAAGGTTTCTTGACCTGTCATAAAGCTGATTGGGCAATAGTCGAGGGACCACTGAGGTAGAGGCAGAGATAGGAGAAGGGTGATCTGTTGGGTGGAATATGTGTAAGAGGTGTATGAAGAGTAGTAGTAGGTGGTTATAGATTTTACCTATTACAACCACCACCCCCTGGGTGGTCCGTGCTAGGCTTAGGGAGATAGTGTACATGGACGAGGTCAGCTGTAGGCAATAAAGGCTTATAACCCCATCTCTCAAGTGATTATTTTAGGTATGATATGTGTCTTTTCCACCATATATATTGTTTTGATAAACACAAGTGGTAGTCCTTCCTTTCTTACCATGAACTTTTGTTTGAGACTTGGAGATTCCAGTTGAACCATTGACATGACCCTTACACTTAGAGACTCATATGAGAAGAGATTTGATGATCACACACTAGTTACAATAGTGTGAATAGACTCTTGGAGGTGAGAGTTTTAGTTGGGATCTCTTAATATTATCATCGAGGCCTTATGATGTCTTTCTTGGTATCGAATGGTTATCTACAGTTAATGATCAAATTTAAAATTTTAGGCATAGAGTACTGTGTGTCCACAGTGATCAGACCAAGTTTTCTATTTTTGCAAAAAAGGAAATGCATACATTGTAGGATGGACTCACACATAAAAGGGTGAAGCTGATTACTCATCAGTTGGATAACATCACCCTCGGTACAGTGGATGATATGTGTCGCTGGTCCCATGTTGTGGTGGTAGAGTATGAAGGTGTCTTCCACAAATATGTTTCGGGCTTACCTCCCCATAGGGATATGGAATTATGAATTTATCTACCCCCTGGGACATAAATCGTATCTATACTTTCATATAATATGGCTCCCATAGAGCTTTGTGAGACGAGGGTATAGTTGGAGGACATACAGAGGAAGGGCTTCGTGAAACCCAATGTTTCACCCTGGGTAGCCGCAGTTTTGTTTGCAATGAAGGAATATGGGAGCTCGAGGTTATTTTGTACTTTCATTGCCTAAACTAGGTGACTGTGATAAAAAAATATCTGCTACTGACGATTGCTGATCTATTTGATTATTTGAAATAGGTGTGATGGTTCTCAATGATCAATATCAGATCATTCTATCTCCAATTGCGAGTATGAGATGAGGATATATCAAATATAGATTTCAGGTGTCGTTACATTCACTATGAGTACTTGGTGATGCCACTTAGAATGATGAAAACCCTAGCAGTGTTCATGGGACTCATGAACTTGATCTTTTATCCTTTCCTAGATTGATTCGTGGTGGTATTCATTGATGACATCCTAGTGTACTCTCTGTCTGAGTAGGAGCACATGAGACACTAAAGAATGGTCTTGGACACCCTCTGAGAGCATTATATTAATGGGAAACTCTTGAAGTGTTAGTTATGGATTTGAGAGATATATTTTTTGGGACACATCATCTCAATGGCTGATGTTGTAGTGGGTTCAGTAAATATTGAGGCGGTGCTTTATTGGGATCCACCCAAGATTCTTACTGAGGGGTGGGGTTTCCTTGTTTTTATAGGGTACTATCAGAGGGTTGTACTCAACTTCTACATAGTGGAAGCACCCTTGAAAACATTTAAATTAAGGGGATATAATTTTTTGTGTATGGGAATATATTACGATATTTTTCAGTAGGTGAGATAGAGATTGATGAGCTCTCCCATCTTCAGATTACCGAAGGAAGGATTTGGGTACGTGGTGTTCTGGGATGCATCAAGGATTGGGCATGTTTGTGACCTGATGTATTGGAAAGTAGTGATTGACTATGGTTTTTCCTAGTTGAGACCGCATGAGCATAAATACGTGACCTATGATATTGAGTAAGAAGTGATAGTCTTCTCATTGAAGATGTGGTGACACTACATATCTACTCTGATCACAAGAGTCTCATTTGTATATTCTCTCTGAAAGATCTTAACTTGAGATAGAGGAGATGGATAGATATCCACTAAGAATATGACTTTGAGATTTTCTATACTCTTGGGAAGGGGATCATGGTGGTAGATGCTCTCAGCAGGAGATCTAGTTTGCAGTTACTGAATGAGGCGTCAGATTAGTTGGCCTCATTGAAGATAACCTTTTTGGATAGAGATGGAACAAATTAGCTCCAATCAATGGTTGTCACCCATACACTCTTACATTGATCCTGGGATGCACAATTTTTGTATACTAACTGTGACACCCTACGTGCTCAGTTTTCAACAGGGCATGCTCTTGATGGACACTCAAAAGGTGGGGAGCACGTCATTCTTTTCAAAGGTATCATGGTGGTACTGATGGTGTTGTGGGAGTAGGTTCTGAGGGACTTCAACAAATCCCCATCAGTGGTACATCCTAGTGTGGTAAATATGTACCAGGACCTCTAATGTTAGTTTTGGTGAACATGTATGAAAAAGGGAGTTGTAGAGTTTGTCTCTCGATGCCTCACTTGTCATCAAATGAAGGCTGAGCATTTGGATCCAACGAGTTTAGCTCATCCCATTGAGGTGATGGAATTGAAGTTGAATGAGATATCGATAGACTTCATGATGGGTTTACCACGTACATCTAGGGGGCATTATACTATCTAGGTGATCATTGAACAACTCACCAAGTCGGCCAAATTCGTTGATTTCTTGTAGAAGAGTTCAGTAGAGAGTCTGAGATGCCTCTATGTGTAAGAGATAGTTCAACTTCATGGAGTTCCATTAATGATAGTTTTTTATTAGGATGTTAACATTACATATTAGCTATTGAAGGTATTAAAAGATGTGTTAGGACTCAATTACGTTTGAAACAACGCTTCACCCACAAATTGATGAGCAAACTTAGCATACCGTTCAGGTATTGGACGACATACAATTGGCTGGCATGTTAGACTATGGCCTTAGCTAGGATGGTCAGCTACCCCTAGTGGAGTTCACATAAAATAGAATATATCATTACATATTTGGTAAAGAGCCATTCTAGGACTTGTACGGGAGACCATTCAGATCACTATTTTTTGAACTAAACTAGTAGAGTCCCCACTAATGGGTTTGGAGTTGGTACGGTCTACTACAGAGAAGTTGTATATCATACCAGAGTGGATGAAGACTACATAGATATGTAAAATTTCTTTCTATGACATGTAGAACATGCATTAAGAGTTTGAGTAAGGAGACCACATGTTCCTTTAGGTCTCACCTCGATACAAATTATCGTGATTTAGACAGTGAAGAAAAATATCTATGAGTTTCATCGTAATTTCCTGATTCTAAGTAGAATTGGTGAGGTGGCTTACTACATGGATATACCATCATAGTTAGAGTAGGTACACGATGTCTTCCATGTGTCATAGTTGATTAGGTACACCCATGGCCCATATGACATCATTGACAGGGACGAGTTGGACATTGAGGATGGGGAAAATTTTTGGAGTACTTGGTGGAGAAAAGGATCAACATGATAGGGTCCTTTATGGGTAGTCAATTTCTCTAGTGTGTGTTTTGTGTTAGCACAAGAATCTCTAGGAGATCACTTGGGAGAAGGATTCTCAGATTCATGCCCAGTACCCTAATCTGTTTGAGTAGATTTTTTTTGGATTTTGGGATGTAAAGACCCTAAGTGGGGAGAATGTAACATCTATGATTTTTCAATGTATTATGTTTAGAAATTATATGTAATAATTTAAACACTATGAACTGAGACGAAATTCTATTATGAGTCTCAGTTTACTAATAAAATTTTTTTGTAAATATTTAAACTATTAATAGCACAAGTGGATGGTTTTATGGAAAAATTACAATAAATCAATAATGGATTCCATATTAGAAGTATGAGGGCAGAATTTAGCTTATAATTTCTACTTTTCCCTTCGGAAAACATAACATTTGTCAGTACAAGCCTTATGTGGAAGAACTCAAAAAGGACGTAATCATCATTAAATGTATTAAATAAATTTTTGTATTATGTAAAGAATCTTTTTTAATAAGTATTTTTTTGGACTTCATGGTTACCACCATAACCCTAGAATTCCTCTATAAAGCATATAAACAACCTCAAGATAAATAGTTGGAGAGCAATGATGGATCGAACGAACGACAACCCTCATTTTCATCAAATCATAGAATGATGATGTCACGACGATCGTCCTTCGCCAATAACGGATTCGAATCAAGGAAGGGTGTGTTTTTTTAGTCATTCTTCTTCATTCATAGATTCTATGAAGAAATAGTAGAAATCAAAGAAACATATTATTCCATGTATTGTTCATTTTTGGGGGTAGGGATATTATCTGTAGGTTTATTGAGAGATTGATTTTAATTCAATTTCATTTATCCTTATAATGGAAAAAAATTAAGGCCACCATGACAAAAGGATGAGACTAATTACTCAGGGTTTTATTTGTGATTTTCTCTCCCCCATTATTCATGTTCCCCACTGTTTCACCCTTGTGGTCATGGTTCGACATGTTTGGTGGTTCTGAACACAATCGAACCCCCATATTGGTGGAAAACTGACAACAGAGGTTGGGTATGTAATGATCGATACCTAAGGAGCCTAAATCTGTGACTATTTATAAATCTGGGCATCATATATGGATTAGTGGTCTGTGGAAGAAACCATCAGCATGGGTCTGATGTTTCGGTCCAGCGGGGCGAGGTGGTGGGGTTGGCAGCTTGGGGTGATGACGATCGGAGGCGATGGTGGAAGCCGTGTGGAATGGGGTGAGATACTGAATGTGAGCTAGTAGGGATGGAGGAAGTTGAATATGATAAGAACCATGTGGTTCGAGGGTCGTGGGATGTGGCGGGTCCATGGGACATAACAAACTCAGAGGGCCAATAGGCCGAGCGGAGCACATCAGGCGGTGTGGCCCTGGAAGAGCGGACTAGGAGGACCATGTTGCATGAGCCAAGTGGAGTGGGCCAGGCAGGCCGAGCATGGGCTGGTCCAAGGAAGATAGTTTAGGTTGGGATGAGTGGACTAGACCGAATGGTTCAGACTTGGGTTGGACCCTAGGTAACCGGGACAGAGGCGGGCCATAGTAGAATGTTACAGTAGACCATGAGCTATGGCCACTGAAGATGTCATGAAACTGTATAATCTTGAGGGGAATAGTTGACTATGATTGTTGACCATGATAATTGAGGGAAGTGAACCACATTGGTCATTCCATGGCCTAGTGACCTGATTTCATTTGAAGCTTCAAACCCCCATAACATTCAAATGGTTCGTCTGTTTGGGGAGTCTTCTACAATGTGAGGACCCTGATATTGAGACAATCCTTTTCAGATAATGTTCTAAGTTTAATAATGTAATAGTCTCGGTTGTGGTCATTTCCTTTGATGAATTACTTAAGGGTTAATTATGGTATTATGTCTAAATCACTATATTGTAAATTCCTCTAGTGTTTGAGTCCCATATAGAGTCAGGTATCCCTCCCTGAGACTGGAGTGAGATCCTCTCTCACCCCTAGTAGAGTCTACAGAATCATGTTACCTCCATCAGTAGGGTTTTGATCCTCCACCTAGTGGAAAACATTGATAGGGAATGTAGTATCCCCAATAGTGTTAAGTCGTGATTTTTGGTATCCCATAGGGTGTTGGGAAGGATCCCCTATGTTGTGAATTGATCCATATTGGGTATCTGGTATCCCCTAGTGTATCTGGGCATGATTCACAATATCCCCTAGCATATCTATGTGTGATCATCTCTCTATATATCATAATATTCCATGACCAATATGTTCTCATTTTTACAGGGTCCAAATTAGCTAGACCACTTTGTGAGTGTCTCTGGTGATATAATGACTCGATGAGTGAGTTCTCCCAAAATGAGCGTGCTTCGAGAAAAATCCTATGGTTGGAAATTGGTTGTGGCATACCTCTATACTATGGGTATTGGACTGAGTATATCTATATGTTCTTGATAAATGTGTTATAGACATACAATTGTGTGGATCTGACTATGGTTTTCCATTGTGGTATTTCCTGTGTGATTATGGGGTGTCCTACTGAGTATTGTAATACTCACCACTACACTAGCTTTTCCTGCATGTGTCGTGACTTATGCAGATGATCTACCCTTTTATAGAGTGCTTTGTGGACTAGGACCAAGTAGTTCTTAAAATGGCTAGAATTTTGAGGTGTTCCCCTAAGACTTTAGATAGGAATCCCAAAATGATATCTCTCAATTTGGATTGAGTAATGTTTTCATAGGATGAGTTTTAAAAACTTGACCATTCACTTTCCTAGAGTGGGACTATGTGGGAAACACATAACCATGTTTTTTGGACATGTATAAATACCCTTTTTAGTGGGCTTTTTTTCTAGCCATTTTTACTTACAAGTACTTTCACTGTTGCACTCTGGTTGGGGGATATATAGGTTTTCATGCATTTTTTACTTAGTATTTTTACATTTCAACATTTGTGTCTTGGAGATGTGTCTGTGTGCGTGTGTATAGGTACATTAGGGTAATGCCTCCAATTTGTGGGGTATGCTTACTTGGTTTTAGTCCCTAGCGCCTGGCCTATTGGAGGCAGGCTTGGGGTAGTCATGGCATGGGCCCCTTTGGGATGGTTCATGACATAGAGGATCATGATTATAGATAAATTTTCAAAAGTGTAGTAAAATAATATTTTTATATATATAACCTCTAAGATACTAAAAATTTCAGTACTTGGTTTGCATGACTATAATTATATGTCTTATTTAAAACATGTTATTATTTTATTATTTAAATATTGTTAAAATTGGTTTAAAAAAGTTGGTATTAGAGGAGGGTTTAGTTATTTTAGGGATTACTTTTGTTATTTTTTGAGATTATTTTAGTTATATTTGATGTTAGGGTTAGATAACCATAGTGAAAACCCAGGAGATGAGTCAAATTATAGGATGATATCATGAAATATTGGTAAAGTATTTAGTAGATGGTTTTCTATAGAAATACATCCCTATCTAGATACAATATGTGGATACGGTTGTGGCACAGGTGTACCTTGGGTTATTCGCCCCAAAAGGGTTGGTTGATAATTTACTCAATCATCAACATGATGCCTAAACATTAGTACAAAGATTTCACACCTTGTTTGACCCTACTAGTGGATATTATATGGTTATTCATGTTCTCATTATAAACCACTATAAAGGATTGATTTCATAGTAACATTGATTTACTAGCTTGGTAAGTATAAGATAACCCAAGATAAAGTAACCAATGATTGATATACGATGAACTATAGTGACTATGGGTAGTATAAAAGTATAAGATGGTTGAATTTATTTAATGATAATTCACCTGTATAGTTAATGTTTTTTCACACATGTAGAACCTTTTGATTTTAATAATGGATAGAACTAGAAGGGGGTATGGAAGTGAATGAAAACATGTTTATTACCTCAATAAACAACCCATCTAAATAGGATTTGGAATGATAACCTTATGATTATTTCAAACTAAATATCATGAAATATGATTAATAATGTGAACATAGTCTAATTTCTAAAAACACCAAAGAATATAAAGGAGTATCCTGAAAAATCAACTAACAAAGATGATAAAGTCAAAAATGTTAAATTTTTTATATGTAAAAATGTGGAAATTAAACCCAAGTAATTTATTTAAGATTACTAGAAGATTCTTTAATTAGGATATAGGATTCCATTGATCATCATAATGTCTAGGGGAAATAAATATTTTAGTTTACATGAGGAAATAGGATAGAACTCATCTAAGGGAACCACTGAAAATTCAATGTATTATGTGTGGAGAACTCTTGCATTACCCATGTTAATACCCAAATCAAAGGATTTGTGTGGATTGTAAAGACCCACAACCACATACACTTAGGAAGGAATGAAGAACCTATATAATGACTATTGATGAAGTGGATAATGGTAATTAGGTGTTCACATACACCCAACCCAAAATTAGTGGATATATTTTGGTTCTATCAACCCTATTGTATATATGATGCATTATAAGAACATATAGTCACCGCCCTCAGAGATTTTAATTTTATGTAAGACACTGAGTAGTGTGATTATTATTTTTTTGGAAATAATATTTGTGAAAATCATAATTTCACACTATAAAAAGAATCAATTTTTCAAATAGAATTGATATCTTCACTTCGATGCTATAGTAATTTCTAGAATATGTAAAAACTTATTATAATTCAATTAATACCATTTAAAATTGAATGGAAAACTATGAATCATCTAATAAAAAAACTAATTTCTTCACATAGTCCTTAATACATAGTGATTAGATACATTTCCGTGAAACAGTGGGGCAAAAAATTGTTTACAGTCTTCCCTATGACATTTAGGATCATATCTTGAGGCATGTCAATATTTTCACAACCTTTATCGATTCATTCATGTAAATGATAATTAAAATTCAAGGAAAACATTTATTTAAGGTTGTGAATGTAACAACCTAAGTTTTTATCCTTAAATAAATACTATGTTCTATAGTTTTCTCCTCACATAACAGTGAAAACCAATCCAATATATACCATCTTATGTTATCCATAAAATTAGTAGGTATAAACAGTGGAAAATATACTACAACATATATATTTATATATAAGAAAAAACAAAACAAAAATATTTAACATAGAACTCAATTAGTATGGCTAAGAAACTGATAAAATCTATTTTTTCCGTAAAATTTATTTTATAGAAATCATATTTTCATGTTTGATATATTCATGATTTGTACTAATTTAAAAATATTATTAATATACCAAAATATGGTTTCCTAAAAAACATTTTTATGGCATTGTATGATTTTAATTTAAGGTTAAATTTATCAACAATAGGATGTGAATTTGAAAAAATGAACATTATATTTTTATTTATCATGGTAATATTTTCTTAATATTATTTTCTTTTTTTTCTAAATTAATTGTTTTTTTGGTGAATAGTGAAAAATAATGCAGATTTTGTAAAAACACATGGATATAAGAATAAACTAAAATGTAGGGAACCCTTTTCCTGAAAAAATATATGTATTTTAAGTGACATTATATTTTTTGGACTATCATGTTCGAATTAAAAACATATATTTGATATTTTTGAACATAAGTAATATTTTCTCAAAAATCATTTATACATTAGTATTTTCAAAATATTTTCTATGAACTGACTCAAAATGAAATTTATTTAAAATCTAAAATTAGTGGTTCTAAATTATCTAGTAATGTCAAAAAAAATTATTCATTAGAATTAAGTTATCATGGGAAGATGATAGTTACCTTGGTAAAATGATTATTTTTCAAAGAATTACACTTTTCAAAATATTTTTTTATTTTTAAAATTAAATGAATAAATTAAAAATTAAAAATATAATATCATTTCTATACATATATAAAAATTAAATAAAATTCATTTAATTGTAAATTTATGTTATATAATATTAATAACACTTAACAATTAAAATATAATTTTTCTAAAAAAAATTATTTTAACACATTATATGTCTTAATTTAAAAGTTAATTTTATCCTATTTAGAAATTTAATTGGGATAATTAGAGGGAAATTTTTTATTAATCAAGAATAAATTTGGTCATATATGTAAACCTTTATTTTTAATAGTAAAATAATAGACATGATTAATATTTAATTAAGAGTAATAAGTGTTTAAATGTATAATCTAATGTTGCTCTATTTTTTCTAAATTAACATAACCTTTAGACCTACTTGGGAAAAAATTAGGTTTTGAATTATTTCCTATATGTCTTACCAATCTTATATCACATAAATAAACAAAATTTATGTCTGTCCATTCTTACCCCTTTGCAATATTCTCCTTGTAAAAGTACCACTTTCTCACTTATAAATGGGGGATCACTTCCACCCATTCAATACTCAACTCATATGTATAAATTTCCTTGAACTGTTACCAAAATTTATTCTGGTTGGATTAATTTACATTCCTTAATTCCTATATTTTCCAAAAATTTGACTACGTTTCTCAAATCTAAGATTATTATCATGAGGAAGTTCAAGGTCTCGATGTAGGTATCACATCTTTCTTAACATTTTCAAAAAAAAATTATAAACCAACCAGAAACATAGTATAAAAATAAAATATTAATAATTATCATGTTGACATTTTATTATACTAACGGTGAATGAATTATTTATTCTCTTCCATCTACTAATAAAAACAAGAATCATCATTTGTGTGGGTCTACATATTACCACCTCCACGAAGCGACACTTTCAATATTTCATCACCACCTATCACGATTGGAATTAATGGTCGTAATAAAGAGTAAATATGTTTTATATAATTTAATTATCGTTCTTAAATTATCACTTACTTTACACCTTCACTTATCTCATTCGTTGAGTAATAGAAATTCTAATCATGCATTTTGAAGACTACCCTCTTCATGAGGAATCTTTTTTTAATTTTTCTTATAGTTTTTTATTATCTATCAAATATTATTCAAATAATTTTCACCATAAAAAAATATCAAAATAATTTCATTATGATTTTGTTATAATGATATTATGTTAAAAGAAAAGCCTCTTTGACCATTCTCACCAATCATGTTAAAGTACCTTCTGGATTAGGTTGGTTTGACCACCAACTCGAAAAACACTTTAAAATTTTGTCATGGATGATTATAAAAACTAAATTACAAGTATAAAATTATATAAATATTTAAATAATTTATTATTTTTTTTGAATGTATACAAGAAGTCTCAACTCATTAATTAAGAAAACAAGCTTTATAGGTAAAAAATCATTAAAAAATGTTAATTGTCAATTTTGTCAACTATGATAGTACACATAAAAAGAACATTACACATAATAAATAAATATAATTAATCCATTAAAGTAAAATTAATTAAATTTTAATGTTTAACTATCTATTAATAATGAACACTAAAATTGCACTTATGAAATTACTACAAATGGTCAAAACTATAAACACTTGAAGTGAGTAAATAGGAAACAATAACTCATATACATATAAATAATGATTATAAATGGAAATTATAAATATTTTTATCTATTAATATGGTTCTAAAATAACATATTAATATATATTTGATTATTTCACAGGATGATATATTTCATTTTACTAATCGGGGAAACGAAGCAAGGGTTTTTTTCTCAAATTTGAATATCTTGGGACATATTTATGCTATACCACAGGATTCATTTTTTATTGTGTAAATACTCTCAAATTTTCATTTTTTTTATCATGATATAATTATATTTCCAGATGTAAAATGTTTTATTCTATGTTCATTCTCACTTGGGGTTTTGATTCAATAGATATAAATGTTATAAGGGTTTTCTCATCAAAATGTCATTATCTGAGACACATATTCATTTATGCACATAATTTCTTTTAAATGGTTTAAATAATACTAGTTGGATAATTAATATCATATATTATTTTTATTCATGTTGTTTTAAAAATATTCTCAATCACTTTATCTCTCACATTCAAGTAGTTTTTATTAATACATTTCTTAATCCGTATGGGTTTTGTCTAAAATTTCCCTCTTTGAGACATTTTCGGCATTATGCACCAAATTACATATATGTAGTGTATATACTACCAATATGAAATATTGTATCATAAATTAACTTTTATTCATGGAAATTCATATTTTATTTGATTCTCCCTTTTTTAAGAAGATATTATTTAAATAATCATCATGTTGTAAGTGGTTTCTAAAACTCAGTTATCTTCATTTGGTTATGATCAGTCATTTTTTTCATGAAATGTCTATTATAATGTATGATGATCATATAATTTTTTTGCACCATTTTTTAGAAAAATAATGTTTCACAAAAAATATTCTTTCTAGATTAATTTAATGTTGAATTAAAATACATTATTGTTAATGAATTATTCTTAAATATCCATATTTGTACTACCCATCATTATTCTCATTTAGGAAACTCATTTTTATATCTCAAGTTATCCTTTTATTCCCCTTAATTTTTTTAAATAAAAGGTTATGTTATCATTTTTAATTTTGTGGATTCTGACAAGGTTATTTCGAAATGCTCAAAATGTTTTTGTATCATTTCAAAATAAATGATTTTATCATCCACTCCGCAATTTATTTTGAAAGATTTTATGGAATTTTTGTGGTCCATTACTAACTATTAATTTTAAAATTAACTTTTTGTAAGCTATTTTGAATTATTTTACCATTATGTATTTAAATAACCATTTATATGTAACTATTTATATTTAGGGTTTCAAAATTATTTTATTTTCCTTCACAATTTTTTTTGAAAGTTATTTTCAATTTAATGTGTTAACTGGTTTTGTAAAATATTTTTTATGCGCACATATATTTACCCTCCATATTTTATCTTTTCTGAAGTGATGTTTTGATCACCCTATATATATATATATATTATTATGATATGAATACTTCTTGGAAAATTAGATTTTTTTCATTTAATTCTTAAGTCCATTTGATGTGATGTTTTTGGATGGTTTAAATAACCCATTATTTTTCTATTGGTCATTTAATAAATAATGATGATTGATTTTATGTTAAACATGTATGTGTGGATAATGATATGTGGGGTCCTATATATCCCTAAAATAAAATGGACTAATATTATTTCTCATGAGATAGTCAGACATAGACATAAGTCGTTTTTTCACAAGAGCGTGGGCATAATGATTTTTATCACATTTTCATGCATGGACATCATGAGTTTGTTTGCACAGGCATGGGAATATTGAATTTTCCCATATAGGTTTTCTTATTCTTATGGTTGTGACACATTTTCATGTTTTTATCATTTATTAAACAATTCCAAATTGTTCATCAAGTGATTCAAAATTTTCAATATGCATTTAATTTCCAAGAAATGAAATGTTTTTCAAGATTATGTCTTATTTTTAATGAATTCCTCAATTTTATGTCATTATAAGAAGTTATATGACTATATAGAAGTGTTTTGATCCCAGAAATATCCTTTATCCTTCTTTAATGATATATTTATGATATTAGTCTACAATAATAATTTTTATGATTATTATATAATGTATTTTAAGTTTGATTTATAAATTTATGTCTTTATCAAATTTTACATCTTGTTATGTTATATTTTACCCTTACTATGAATATAATGTCACCCATTTCTTATATTTATAATCCCTAGGTTTTGAGGATGATTATATCTTGTGAGATAACTAAAAATGGTTTATAGGATCATGATTATGGAGAAATGTTTTTGTTGTTAAATTTGAAGAAACTAAACCTTTTGTTCCTTAGTTTGTGTGAAAATTGTGAGTTGTAATTTAAAAAATGATATCACTAAATTATTTAAGTCATGCTTATCTTAGTTTTATTCAATTATATCTTTATATATTGGCCCCATAATAATATCCAATGCCTAATTCTTATCGATTTTTTCAATCTCTTCATTCATAATTTTAAACCCAATTCATATCTCTTGCAGTTTAATTAAAAAATTTTGTATATAGTTGTGATAGGAAAAATAATTGGTTTAGGGAATTCATTATCTTAATTTTAACTATCATTTTTTGATCAAGGATGATATTCTTTTTATCAATTTAATGACAAATATTTTGATTTTTGTGTAGATACCTATCTTACTTCATCCTACTAATTATCAGCATCTTCTTCTGAATCAACATTTTCCACTTGTTCTCCCCCTAATATGCTTACATTATCATCACATTCTTTAGGAAACTACTAATTATACTACCGAAGACACTTCTAATTTTTCACTATAGTGAAATCATTTCTTTTGAAAAAATTTCCTAGTCACATATTGATTCATTTATATGCTTTAATTTACACTAAATATCCAATGAAAATACTTTCATTTATAATATATTAAAAGTTCATGTGTTTTTTATTTTTGATAATGAAACACTTACTTCTAATGACTAAAAAACATCAACATCATCTTATTTATATACCATATCTCATATTGAGTATTTTATTCATTCAAATAAAAAAAATCTATTAAATATGTCGACGGATGTCAATACCAATTCCTTTAAAAACATATTTTGTAGGTCTTTTTTCAATTATAATCAGTTTGTACATGATGTTTATGCCCTGATTTATCCTCTTATATGCACCAAGATTACTTTTTTAGTTATCCAATATCAAAACCTTAGGATATTTATCCTAAACTACATAGACTTTTGGATTTTACTAGGGTGAAAATATTCTCAAGATGATCTTGACGATCATTATGACATAAAAAATGTTTCCTCAAAACCACATGTGTACTCCAAAATAACATTCACCTAATCAAATAATGCATCAATTGATTTATTCAGGTTCATTATAAATTCATCTTAAAAGTTCTATATAACCAATATTATGGATTCAGATAAATTTTAGTCACATTTGTTTATGCTTATCAACTTCCCATGGTGTGTGAGGATTTACATGACATCACCTTCATGTAGATTTTGTTGGATAAATCTACCCTAAATAATTTATTCCTATGGTGTCATAATTTAGTATACTAATATCTACTTATGATAGATCCCCATTGTGTATAAATGCTTTAATATAATACATTACAGTTAGAAACACAATCAGGCCTTATGATCATAAGTATTTATGCATCATATTCTTCCACAACAGAAAATTATTTCCATCGAATATCAGAACCCTTTATGATTGACTACTTATATTACTTCTACTAAGAGAGAAAAATGATGAATTTAATCCTTATATTTGGTACTAATTTTTTTCCAAACTTGGTCAAATACCCTAAGAGGGTGGGGGTAGGGTGATTTTGGGTTTGACCAATTTAAAGAATCACACATTAGATATTGTTTTATTTTGAAAAAAAATATCTTCTAACTCTTTCACATAATAAAATAATAATGTAGAATCAAAATGATTCATGTGACCCAAAAAAATAATCAGTTCAACCTAAATAGGATAGTCCAAGGATTATATAAAGTAAACATTTTAATGAACCATATTTAACTATAGAACATTTATATTATAAAATTTGGATATGACTCATTGTTCACTTTATTTGAAACCAGTCACACTTTGAAATATCATTACTATATCTACTTAAATGATAACACTAATGCTCTATAAGGTTATTTTGACTATCTAAATTAGCATAGATTTGGTTCACACCAAAATGGCTGTGACATGGAGGTCCACTTTCATCTAGGATATGAATCCCACCTTTCTGTATACTCTTGTTCATTGGAATAACCACATTCTTTGTTAATATCTCTTCTGTGAACATAACATCATTAGACTTTTCACTATTTATTTACCATTTCAAACTGTTTTTTATCATTAAATCTTATTTATAGAGTATATTCACCATGTATTACAACCTCATTAACTACTTCTCTCTACTGGTGGAGTATTTCAACTATTTCTAATTTTAATAAGAAAACATATATTTTATGTTTTTTAATCAAGTATTAATTTTATAAAAGTTAATTTTTTTTAGGAAATTTGTAAACTTACCATAGTCTTGATCAATCATAAATCTAGTCAAGCTAGACTACCAACCGTGAGCCTAAAAGATTTAAATTTCACAAAGTTTTTGATCAACAAAAAGGTGAATTTTGTCGGCCACATGAAGTCTATTGACCATATAAAAAATTGGATATGATGAATTTTACAAAGTACCATAGTTCTCACATGAAAAAAGAATAAACTACATTAATATGCTTATAATGTGGATGAATTTTAAAAAAGGGATAAAGAAATCACATGGACAATGGGATTGACTACACACCTATTTGATTTACTCTGATATATTTTTCTACATCTCCTTAATAAATTGTATGATAACCCAATAAATAATGAATCCAAATTGAAGTTATTTAAAGTGTTATATATCTATTATAAATATAGTAAAACATTTGAGTGACCTAATGTTACTTTTAAATTAATTTCATGGGGATGTAATGTTACTGTATGACAACTTGAGATTTTGAAAAACTATTAGAGCTACCATTAGAATTAAAACTGTCACACATTGAAGTGATGAAACTGCATGGGAGAATTGTATTTTTTGATATGTGGAGAATCAATTTTATGGACTTATTGTGAGAAGATATAACTTTATGAAGTACCTGATTGACCATGAGTTCAAAGAAACTGACTGTTTGAATTTTAGAGGAATCCAATAAGTTTTTTCCTGTCATTTAGATCTATCATGGAAGATCTAATGTGGCACACATAAAGATTCCATTTAAAAAGGTGTTAATTATATTTTAATATAACATATTCCAACAACATTCTTTATGTAATTAAATCTGAATATATAGGATTTTATTGCTCCCAGGTTTTAGGACTAGTACTAGGATTCGTAAGGATTAAATTCCAATGAGACTTTTTATCGGAATATTTCCCTCTACAAAAGAATAATAATATAGAAGAAAGTCAAAGAACATATATACATATATATATATAATTGCAATGATCATGAAAAATATGAACTCCTTGGTACTTTTTTTAGGAGAAGATGATTGGATGATATGATAACATCTTCCCATATTTGCAAATCAATTACAAACTAAAATAATAATCAATATGAGAAGAAACATCTATAGAATAATCAAACATAAATATTTTCAAACATCTATTTCTTTTCACTTATCTTTCTATGTTTTTTATTATTATTTGAAGTTATTCTTGAACATTATATACATTTATTATAGCACGAACGTCTGTAAATATTAAAAGAATACTCAGATACACTTTCCTTATTTTCCTTCATATTTGTACTCTACTAGATACTATGGACGAGGCTTTGTATTATCCTAGAAATACCTGTGAATTATTTTATATAAAAATATTATCTATTTTGTGAATCAAATATATATTTTTAATAAACATACTTGGATGTGAGTGACTATCATGTGGAGTGGATTAGGCCTCGTCTTGATAGTGGACCTCTTATTTTTATTCATTTTTGTGTTTTAATTTTATTATTACTTAGTTTTAAAAAAAATTGAAATATTATTCCTTAAATTATTCATTTATAGTTATATTAAATCATATTTAATATACAATGATTAACGTGATTAGATTTTTCTCGAAAGCTAATGTTAATTAAAAAATATTTTAACCGGGTTCAGATCAAACATTTTAAAAATATTTTGATAACATTAAATTATATATTTCTAACTTTTAAGGTAACTAGTTTGTATTTATAAACTAGTGGATTTAGTTTTAATTTTTTTAAAATATAAATTTTATAGGAAACATAATCTAGCCCCCTATAGAGTTTTAAACTCTAACAAAAAATTGTGAAGTATTCTTTGTGGTATATCCTACAAAAACATCCCTATTTACTCCTACTACATATAAAAACTCTAAGAAAATCCTCATGTAAGATCACACATTATGGAAAAACTAGTGTGAACTATCCTCTATGAAATCCCCTCATAGATGTTTCTTCCAAGACCACTTTCAAGATCAGCCAAATTTCTCCAGTGATAATGCTCTATAATAACATTTACTCTCTTATAATTATGGGATTAGATTTTCTTTTATAGAAAAATACAATTTGGAAAACATATAATCACAATTACTATTCAATCCTTTAAAAAAAATATTTTACATACTTCTTTCCTTAATGAACACCTAACCATGAACTCCCAACTACAAACTCACTTTGTTGTCTACATCCTCAATTCCCAATCGCCAAAACATTACCTCCTTATGATTTTTTACTCCCCTTGAGGCTCTATAGTATTTCATAATGGTCCACTTACTTTTTTCCATGGTCTGTAAGTTTCCCATTTAAAAACTCCCTTCATAGTCCCTGACATAGACTTCTTCACAATCTTCAACCCATCTTCCAAGAAAAACATGAACTCTTTAAACCATCTTTTTTATCATACAAAAATACCCAAAAGATCATCCAAAAATCAATGAGAGGGATTTTGTCCCAAAAAATAATCAATCCCAAAATTATAAACACACTTGAAATAAACAAACGTTAGGTATAAAGTTGGTATAATGAAATTGATATATCCGTGATTGGCCCCTTATGTCAAGACATGGATAAACCTTACCTTTGACATCAATAATAGAGGTCATGAAAACTAAAACATCATAATGTTAATCATAGGAAAACAAATTATGTTCAGTTTTAATATTGATATATTTTTATATTAGGTCAAAAAAGTGTCTATCTCCTCTAGGAATCCTTTTATAAAAATCCCATTTGTGTGCTGGCTTTATGAGTATTCTATGGTGATATTTTGAAGGGGACAATTTTTCTTTGGAACCTTACATTATTATATCATTAATTTACCCAAATAATCAGATATAACATTGATCCTTTAATAAAACAACAGGTAATAGAAAAACCTAAGGATTCTTTAGATTTTATAACTCCACATTTATTACTAGGAGGAGAGACCTTAATATTTAGCGATAAATGTTTTTTTGTGTTGTATAATGGGTTTATAAGGTGTAGGATCATCCTCTGGAATGGAATTTATGACAAAATAATTTTCTACAATTAATTATATGGATTGAATAAGTAATTCCATCGAATATATGGGTTTATCCTCATCGAATTTCTCCTTTCCTACTCCCCTTATATTATCATGATGAAATAGAGGAACCAATGTTTCATAAAAAACTGTTGATTTATCTAATTTAGTTTTTGTTTCATCTTAACTTTTTTGTTCATATTTAAAATATATAATTATTTGACCTATAATATACTTAACCAAAACTATTCCTTTTCTCAGATAAATAGCATCCCCCTTAAAGAAAATTACATTAAACGATGACCTAGTAGTTATTGGTTTTTAGAGGTTGGAATAATCCTTTCATCGTTTGGGATTCTCCCCTTTGTAAGTAGAGTAATCCCCTAAATCAAAATATATATTCTTCATATTATTCACACATGAATAAAAATATACATAATACTTGTTGTCCACATCATTTTCATAGGAATTTGAGGAATGATCTACCACTTGATCATCAACATCATCAATTCTAACTACTTGACACTATTATTCCAGCCCAACTTTATGATTCTTTCCACAAGATTATTTCTTCTTATGCCTCTTTTTAGAAAGTTTTTATACCAATTTATCATAGGTAACCATAGATTCATCCTTTAAAATATTGAATAGGTTCCTTATATTTACCTATAAGTAATTATCTAATGCGTATATTTATACCTATAAGGATGGGTCAAGCCCCTATAATAGATATGATTTCCCTTCCTCAATTGCTTCACATAAGATTTTTGAGCTTGTTTAAGTCATTAAATTATTGTGAAACATGACCATATGGAATCTTATTTCAAATTAATGGAGGTTTATTACCTACCCTTGAACCCCGAGGTCTTGGATAAACAATTAAATCCAAATTATTATTATCAGTCTAGTCACAACCTAACTATGTAGATAGAACATTCATCATCTTCTCTACAATTAATAAATCAATTTATCCCTATTATATAACATCATACATATCCATATAGAATGTTTTTAGGAAACCTACTAGGAGATAAGGATAATTGATCCTTGAATCACTCATATAAGCTTATTCGCTAGTTTGATACATACCTCCTTCAAGAAAAAATAACCTACCATCCATTCCACTCATGTAATTATGAATATCTTACACCAATACTAAGGAATTTTATTAAGGCTCATATGGTACATGAAAAGACACTTTTGATTAACCCCTAATTATAAATTGAATTAAAATTATCTTGATTCAGATTCATTTTTTTGGAATGAATATATGTTAATAATGCTTCCCTTATATTGAGTTACCAAGAGTTCTCTTACAAATGGACACCCAATATATTCTGACCATAATCAAGATGGAGATTTAATTTTAGATGGAAATTATAATATAGTTTTATCTAGGATTCAAACCATATTTGTAAATAATAAATTAATTTTACCTCAACCATAGTCCACAAAACCTATAAAGGGGGTCTTCAGAGTAATATTTCTATATAGAATCGGTCAATAATAGGATGTTATATTATATAAATCATCCACTAAGAATAAAAAATGAATAAAATAGTTATATATAGATAAAAGGTGATCCATATTTTGGAAGGATAATGGATGGCCTGGAAGATGGATATAGACCATTGTGGTTGATGAATCCCAGTTCATATGGTGGTTAAATGACCAGAAAATAAGATAAAAGTGGAAAATGTGAATAGATCCACCTGATCTAGACCATTATTATGAAAATAGTCATCAGTAAAAATAAATTTAAGGATTTTTATTAATCTTAAGATCCCAATAATCACTTGACAACTTAAACCCATTTCCTTATACAAAAATTGTTCAAAGATATTAATAAGAGGTCATCAATAGAAGAACATAACCACCATAGCCATGGAATATAGAGCAGAATACTCTTTGAATTATGTAGGTGAACTATTGGGTAACCTATAAGGACATTGAGGACCTTTAGAGAAAAAAAAATTCTGGTAAAGTCTGAGATATGTTCAATAGAATAATATCGAGTAAAATACCTTACCTTTTCCCTAAGAGTCTGATGAATTTCTTCTCGATCAATGGGGATATGTCCCTCCCCAACTAAGGGAGGGGTTAATGAGATCTCTTTCAATGGTATATGATCATTAATCAACCAATTTTCTTTTATTTTTTCATAACATACCTTTATTCAAAAAATATTTGATGATATATATATATATATATTATTGTTGAACCTCACCGATGCGGTTTAAAATGTATAAATGTGACTACATTTTTTAATCATATGAAAATAAGTTTAATTTTAATCCACATATCCCTTTATCTTAATTTTTAATCACCAGATAGAGAGATATTTGGAGAACAATGTTTTCTACTTCATATAAGTAGACAAAGCCAAACTCAAACAACTCTAATATATATTTTTGATTAAGAGAGGCCTCTGTTCTATGATAATTTTTAATGAATCCCCTTAAAATTTTATATATCATTCAAAAGAACATATCCAAGGTAAATATATTGTTTCTCATTAACATTTCTCTCACATAATATTAATCATTATATGTACTATTATATTCAAGAATATTGGAGGAAAATACATCTATAGTTTAAAAAGTAGAAAAAAATCTTTTTTCTCTAATTTGTCTTACAAATATGAATCCATTAATTTTCTATAATTTAAATTTAAAAAATAACACAACATGAATATATTATTTATGATGGGAATCAATAAAATGCAACATAGTGAAACATTTAGAATAGTTTTCATCAGTACATGTCATTCATAAGATTTCATGAATATTAACTTCAAATACTTTAATGAAACTAAAATATTCAAAATTAAAGAATATACACTAGGTAATTTAATATAATTAATATAGTTTTGAGAAATTATATTTTCACAATTTTATAACATGTGTTTAGATGGATTTAAATATGTTCTTTTTTTTCTTTCATAGTTTGAGTCAATAGAGTGTGTATTCCAATAATTATTAATTCCAATATTCAATAAAATATATGTTTATAATTTACATTTTTATTTAAAAAATTAAATATGTAACAACCCATTTAATGATTGAATAAATAATTTTTATATTTATCTCATTCATGAATTATATAGTAATATTCATTATAAAAATATTAATTAATTTTTATAATCTAAAAGAAAATAGTTTTATTAATCTCTTTTCATATAAGGTTTTATAGAAAACATTAATTATTAAATAATAGAATACTGATTTAAAATAATGAATTTCATTTTTTAAATCTTCTTTGTCAAAATTATCTTAATATAAATTTTTGATAATTTTCTATGAAGAATGAATTTTTTAGTGAATAGGGAAATTACCAATTCTGTTATTGAAATTTTTATTTCATTACAAGTAGTTACAAAGTAAAATTATATTTTTGATGAGTTCTAAAATATCATTAGTTTATTTTTAGTTCAAGTAATTGAATTTTGGGTTTGTAAAATAATTTTATACTTGAATTTAGTATAAAAATAATTTTACATTAAAAAGTTAATTTATTTGAAAAACTGTTTTCCATTATATTTTTTCAGTTTAATTTATAATTAATTTCTGGAACATTGGAGAATTAAATATTGATGAATGGTTACCTTATTTTGAATAATTGGGTCGAGATTTATCAAATAGGTCCCTTTTATTTTTGTCAATAATGAATAGTAACCATAATATAATTTATTACCCCAATGAAGGGTAAATCAGTTATGTAAAGTTAAGAATAAAATGATAATAACTATATAATGAACCAAATAGTTTTATTAGATGAGTAAATATCATTCCCAATCATAAAAATTACTAATAGATTAACTTTTTTCCAATTTTTTTTTGTGATTTTGAGCTTTATAATATTTTATGTAGGGAAAAGTAAAAAACCTCAAACTCGGGTTTTGAATAACTATAATATTTTTAACATGAGGATAACCAGAGGATGCGATAGGTTATAAAAAGTATTTTAAAATATAATATATATATATATATATATAAGTAATTTATGTTACATTTTTTAGTGAAAAAACAATTACCATTAATTCTTACACAACACCGACACATTAATTATTCAATCAATTGAAAAAAAATGATATTAAATTTTTTAAAAGTAGTATAATTTAAAATAATTAATGTTAAAAATGAATTTTATTGACATAAATAATATTTTTAGTATGTATTAAGAAATTTGTTCTAATTTTAGTGGTTGTCATGATGTTGTAATAGTCAAAGTGAATGAATAGTTCTAAAGTTGACATTATTGATATTTTATGAAACTAATATTTTATTAAATCATATAAATTTTTTAAAAATTATATATTTTAAAATTTTAATAGGTTATTATTTAAAATTTCATCCAAGGTCCATTTATGATTCATTTTTCCTTTTATATTAACTATTATGACCTTCAATGTGTAAAAACTCTTGTTGTCATGTATAGTGTGAAAAGGGTTAACGAATGGTGAAAAAAACCTATATGGATAAAAATATAATCCAAACATGTCCAGATTTTATTGGATTATAGGGTTTTTGACTAATTATAATATTATATTTGAACATTATTAATTTGGATCCATTTGAACTTCAATGATTAATTTATATTATTATTTTTTTGAAATTCCAAGAGTGCCCCTTCCCATTTTTTTAAAAGGGTACATCATCTTCTAATTTCATGACACTTAAAAAACTATTTCTTCATAACATATTTAAAACACACATCCTTAAATCACTCCTTTCATCCTAGTATATTTTTTGTCAAAACAATATACAAGAAAATATATTTGTGTAAATATTAAGAGATTTTCTCGAGAAGATATATTGTTCTTAACCGAGTGTTTTGTTTTATTTCTTTTCCACCTCCTTAAATTATTCTTTAAACATTAATAAATAAATAATAATAATACATTCCAAATACATATGTTTTGTTATGTTAATTTAAATACCTATATCCATCTCATTTTTCATCAAATGGAAATGAAACCATCGTTCGTGTGTATAACCGTCTACCGCCTTGCAAACTGATATGATTCATTTTCCATCATTGTATCTCAAAAATGGTTATAATGATGTAATTAATTTTTATATATAATATATGAAAAATTTATAATCATTAAAATATAATATATAATTTATTTTATTACCTTTCTATACCTTAAAAAATGATAACATCGCTCATGCATATGTGTGGACTACCACCTCCACGAAGCTATGCAGTTCAATTTTCATAACCAAATCACACATATTATATATATATATATATATATATATATATATTCAAAGAAATAATAAATTATTTATTATATTATTTTCATTATGTAAAAATGAAAAAATATATACCTTATTTCTATAATGATCATTTAAAAATGGAAACATTACAGTTGTGTACGTACGACCTATCGTCTCGATGATTATAACATAGAGGATTTTTTATAAACATCATTCCTGATTGGTTTTAAAAGTATAATTGGTGTATAAAAATGATAATTAAATTTGGATCATTATTTAATAGATAACCTAATAATGACAACTGTGACCACATTCAACCTACTAAAGGGTCCTGAAAAAATTACAAAGGGAAAGTAAATACTCCCATAATTTTGGAAAAGGAAAGAAACAAAATTGGATAAAGGATTTAGAAAAATAGATAAAGAATCTAAAGTTGGAAAATGAAAATAATACATCTTTATACAGAGTCCTAGGTATGGTTTGTGGAAGGCATCACCTGTGAACCAATCAGTACACAAAACGATGACAAGGATGCCAACTACCGCGAACCATGTCGTTGGAGGAATCAAGGAGGAGAATATCACCCCCCACATATTACACCCACTACGAACCAAGTCATTGGAAAAATATATGAAAAGAAACTCACCCCAACATACCATCCCCATGAACTAAATAGTCCATGGACTAGGGAAATCCAATAGCCCCCCATGAATAAGACAGAGTTGTTTGTGGGATTGAGCTTGGGATTTTTTCTGCCGCAAACCGCTACCCCACAGGCCTCTGTTGACTAAGTCATCCATGGGTCAAATAATCTATCCATGGGATTAGGTAAATGGTAATGTGAGATCCATATATCCTTATTCCCCTACACTCTATAAAAGGACCATGAGGGGACCTAAAAAAAGGATCAGATACAATAGGGTTGGACATACCTTTGAGATGGATTTCTAAAGAGATCGATCGATAAAGTGAAAACCTCTTCTGATAAATTCCCATAGTTATAAAATTTAAAAAGAGATGAAATATAAATAATAAAACGTAATAATTGATAGACCGTGAACTATATATCCTTCATAAATGAAATCCTCTTAATGCACTGAACCAATTCCCCTTCTTCACTTTGGCACCCTGATTAGCACAAGGCTACACATGTGGAATACTACGCCACAGAGCACCATGCTCTGTGGAAAGAACTTGAAACTGCATAGCATAATGATATGAAAATGGAACCTAGACCTACATAGAAAAACTCTATGTGGAACACATATAGGCATGTGTTCCATCATGGTACATGGGAAGATCCCTCCACCCACATAGAAACAAGCTATGCCGGGAGGCCCCCATCCCACATAAAGAAAAAATACGCGGAATGGGGCACCCTCAGATGTTCTACACTTTGATTCAATCATCTCCTTACTTTTATGTCACCTCATCCATAGTCCCTCCATGAACTAGTTTAATGACATTAGGTCTAAGCCTCTTTAAAATCCAACAGACCTATATGATAAAACCATAGGGCGTATCAGTGTGCCCTTTTGTCTTTACATACCATTGGTAAGAAGAGTCGTGTGGGTAATCCCCACAATGGTCTGGACCCATGTAATGTCCATAAGTTTACATTCCCATTGTAAGGGGAGTCACATGGGTAATCCTTATAATGGTTCGGACCCTTGGAATGTCCATAATTTAACATTCACATAGTAACCCAGGGTCCAACCTTTGGATACTAACCTGAAAATCCCCATTCTAGGGATCAATGGTAATCATGGGTCTTTACCTTATATGAGGGTTAGTGATATTAGTGGTAAATTATTCTTGTTTTTTCTTTTGATAGGAAGAAACATTCCTCCCCTTTACCCAAATCAATTTCATGGCACTCCCATTGAGGTAAGCCCCTAGATTTTATTGCAAGAGTTTACATCAGTTCTCTTCTTTTTCTCCACCCATGAAATACCTAGATAGGTTAATATAGCTATCTAGGGTATGAAAACAAAGAGGAGACAAGTATGTTCAAGGTACTCTATATCTCTCTCTCCCCCCCTTCAGGCTCTAATACCATCTATCAGTAGATTATAAGGGATGTGCAATCTTCAGATCCACTACAACCTCTTGTTTCACACACTGAGCATGGATCACATAGTCTTAGATATTATAAGTGATAATGACATCATCATAACTCCAAATAATGGGCCTCTTCATATATATAATCCCCAAATGACTTGAACTATGAGGAATCAGATTCCTTCCCCAAATAGGATATGTAAGATGCCTATCCAAGGCCCTGTATCAAAGGGGATCCTTATAACACCCTAAGAATTTAGAAATAGATTTATTATAGAATGCATATATCAGTAAGCCTCTACAAACACAACTTTTTTATAAACTATACAAGTAAACATAATTATGTCACTTCTATGATGTGAATTTTGAAAATCGAACACATATGGTTCTGATTAGTAATTTATTTAGAGTATGATAAGATACAAAATACTTTTTGGTGAATAGTACCTTACCCTTATAAATATTAATATGACTCTTATGAATGTTATCCATACCCATGAATGTATAAATAAATTTAGGCACCTTAAAAATAAAGATGAATATTTTAAATATTCATGTTTTTAAATTAAATAATAACTTTAAATAAATATTTAATTAATCATATCTAGGATATGATTTTTTTTAAATGGACTACATTTTTGGATTCTACGCATCTAATAATGGTTAGGGTGAATTTTCAGTATTTTTCTGAAATACTTAAATTTTTGTGAATAGTAAAATACATTAATTTACCGTATAAATACATTATAATTTAAATTAAATATTCCAAGCATCATGAGTGATGTAAACACCCAAATCTTGAACTCACATTTATATATTACTCTTCTAAGTCAATTAATATGCACTATTTCTTATCTTGAGAAGAAATAATAATATATAATTTTAATTTTAAGAAAACTCCCCTCCCCTCCACTATATCAACCACCCCTCACCCCCTCTTCCTCCCTCACCACTCAAGATTTATGTATTGCCTAAATTCTTCTCAAACAGCACACCAACATCCTCCCCCACATCCAAGACTTTCTTATCTCACCAAAATGACAAAAACAAAGTCCTTAAAGAGTTTTTCAAGGGGGAGTACTCAAGAGGTGAACCTCTCATCCTTTTTCTTTAAATTCCTTTTACAAGTTCCATTATTTTGTTCACTCTTCTCACATCACCTCATCCAAATGCCATGATAATTCTCATACCATACATGCACTAGATATTCATTTTTCTAATGTAATTTTTCATTATAATCTCCCCCCTCCTTTTATACTATAAATTCAAACACCGTCCGAGATGTGTTAATTTATCACACTCAAGGAAGATGGGTTTTGAATTAGCATTACTATCTTCAAGACTTTCCATGAAACATTTTAAATGGTTAAAAAAGATCATAATATATATTTTTTAATATGTTTAATGTTCTGTAATCCTTACACACTCATAAAATAGAATAATAATACTAAACAATTTCATTGGGCACAAAACTTCCAAGCCAAATCCAAGGGTTTATCAATAACTCATCGAATGAGTCATCCCCATGGTATATAACCAGAATCATTATAAGATCATTTATATCTTTATAAGGTAATTAAAAAGATATATTAATGCTTATAGATGTTTAACCACGATTAAAATGAACTTCCATTCATGAATACAAGTAAACAAGTCATGCAAACCATGAAAGAAAATGATTCCAAGACAATAAAATTGAATCTCATAAACCCATAAAAAATACATTAATGAACCTAATAAGGTTATAACATATCAATTAAATTTTTATGTGGTTCTTGATTTATTAATTAATTAAGATAAATTTAATTATTCAGGTAGTTAAGAGCAATCAGGAACACCTTCGAGCATAAGGTAAGGGATTGCTTAACTCAATTTTCATTATTTGAGTTAAACATATATTTCATTGGTTACATTATTACAAGAATATATGTGAATGAACTATGATTGTTTTTTATAGTATATCCACTTATATATTTTTAATTTTTATTTTTCACACATAAATATTTCATTGATTTATCCTCACTCTAATGGCACAATCATTGTAATGGATATCATAACTCAATTTCCATTCGTTGAGTTAAACATCAATGTAATTGGTTTTGTATTTTCCCTGAATTTGTCTGAATGAACTATGATTTTTTTATTATTTATATCCACTTTTATTGTGTGGGTTTATTTTTTTCCCACATAATTATGTCATTTATTTTCATCAATCTAATGTTACGTTCTTGTAAGGGATCCTCTCTCTCACTTTTGTTCAAGAATATCCCCTATGTTGTGAACTTTTATTTTTAATAACTAAAGATGGGGTATGTTTTCTCACCTTCCCTATACTTCCCTTATGATATATAAATAATTTAATACCCCTTTACTTCTCATTATTCCTTCACAAGAACACTTATTACCATGCCAAAATGTTTGTAAGGGGTTTTCCCATCTCACTTTCAATTCTATAGGATTTCCATTGTTTGCCTCTTATTTCATATATGTGGTATAGGTGTATTAAAATTTGATATATATTATCATGATTCTATTTTTATTCATGGTATTCAGTGATTCATTTGGTGGTTATTAACTTTTTTTATATGTCTCAATTGATTACAATATGGTAACGAGCTTTGTCTCTATTTTCACTTCATTGTGACTTGCTTAGTATCATGAACCTACTCTTTCTTATGTGGTGTACCTACTGCCAATTTGAGATCTCTTTTCAATTGATATTATATTCCATTTAAATGTTCATATTCTCATATCATGGATATGATTATTTTCTAATCTGTATACCATTTTACATATGGTAATTATTTTGAATGTTGTTTTGACTGTGGAAATATTGATGAATTTGTATCCTCTATTCTATATAGATAATTTTAAGGCATATTTATATTGTGTTGAATATATGTATAAAGAATTATTTAGAAATGAATAGGTGGGTGGGCCCACTACAGCCCCTCAATGCATTGACAAGTCTCATGAGACAAATCAGTTGGCGACAAATCCTTCGAGTTTGTTTCCAAAATTCTGATGGATTTGTACCCATAGAACTAAACCATTTTTAATGGAATTATTGTATCATCTGCCAGATATATGATGTCCAATTAATAATAATTTTATTTATTTATTATTATTTATTACTATCCATGAGGTTTTCACTATGACAAAATCTATGGATGCAGTTTCATTCTTAGCTTATTAATGGTGTGAGTTTTTCATTCATTCACCATGCCATATTGATTATGTTAAATTGTTTACAATTAAGTTTTTATTGATTCATTAATACGCTATTTGTAACCCTTTCGTATCATTTGAGATCAACACTATCATTGTTTACTTTCAACAGTTGATAGAGAAGAGATTATTTATTGAGTTCTTGTAGATGAAGTTTTTAGTTTTTGTTATGTATTATATTTTGCAACCTTTTCCAATGTAATTTAACTTACATCTATGTTTATAGTTTCTTCAAGACTACTAAATTGATTGTTGCTTCTAGATTTTCATTCCTTCTAAACATTCCAATATAAAAAGTAATGCACCTTCTCCGGTGTAGAGGGGTCGGGGCGTTACAGTTGGTATCAGAGGAAGTTTAGTAGGAACCTTGGAAACTAGATTAGAAAACATAGATTAGGGAACAAATACCTAAGTTAGTATTTGATGACAAAAATACAAGAACATCATAGTGATTTGGTATGGAATAGATTATGTGGATCTATCTATAAAATACATCCATGTCTGGATACAAACAGGTAGAGGTGGATCTGGCACAGATGTACCTAGGGGTGAATACACCAACAAGGTGTTTCAAGCATGACCCGGGGTATCCTATTACTCAAAAATGGGCCTTTCTGCACTCTTAGTATTGACAATCCTGAGGGATATGCTTAAAATAATTCACATTTTATTTACAATCCATTATGAAGGATTTTAATGTAAATTTTTCCTTAGAGAAACCATGTCAAAGAGATTAACTAAGCATCAAATTTTAATTTATGATAAGTACTTTTCAAATTGGGATTAAAAATTATGATTCATAACCTTATCTAGTGTATGAAATTATATAGAAGTGGCGTCGAATAGAATAAGGGGAATCGATACTCATAGAAAACTTTAGGGATTATAAGTTTTCATTAAACATATGGTTAGTTTCTATGTCTATTATTTATGTTAAATCCATATTTTATTACTTTTTAGATCAAGGAATTTCAGTTAAAAATGAAAGGAGGAGGATCTCAATTGATATTCCTACCCCTTCCAGATGGCTTTCTTGCAATATTTATTGCATAGTCATGTCTTGACAATTTTGAAACTTTTTATAACATACATCTCACTTGAAAGCAATTGTTTGAGATATCAAACACCTCCACTATAACTCGATACCATCGTGGGTCATGGGTTGTATTTAATCAAATCCTATTTTCTAAATATTATTATATTTTCAAGAAATTTAAATATTATCGAGGAATTTTCAAATATTTTACCTTATCACAAGATTTTGAAACATATTATGATTTTGAAAAAGGTGCTGAAGTAGGAGACCCTAGCACAACCTATTTATATTTAATTTTAAAAAATAATATTTCAGCACATACTTATAAAATTTTAAAAGGACCATTGATTGAAAGATTAAACTCAAACTCGGTCCGACTATTTTATAAAAATCATGTTTTATCAGATTTTTTGAAATTATATGTCAAACATGATTATTTTCCGAAACTATTTTTCTATGAACACCCACATGACCAAAGTTGAAAAAGGTGTATCTAGATGAAGGTAGACAATTATTTTTAAGGATATATAAATCATTATTTTAATGTATAGACCTTCTATTTACGTGAGCAAGATGATGATGAAACCAGATGGACACCATGATCATGGTACCCTCACTTTTTAATAAGTAAATAAAATTTCGAGGATGAAATTTATGAAGGTGGGAATAATGTAACAACCCAAGAATATAAAAATATATTTATTATAGAATGCATAGATATCTAGGACTCTAAAAACACCAATTTGTTATAACCCAGCAAAGTAAACATAATTTTGTCACTTCTATGATGTGAATTTCAAAAATAAGACTTACACTGTTGCGATCAGTAAGTTGTTTGGAGTCCAATACGAAAAACATAATTTTATGAGAATAGTAACTTACCCTTATGAATAGTAATATTCCTCTTATGAATTGTATCCATACCCATGACTGTATAAATAAATTTTTCCACCATAAAAATAAAGATGAATATTTTAAGTGTTTATATTTTTCTATTAAATAAGGATTATAATTAAATATTTAATTAATAATAATAATAAAATTATTTTTTAAAAAATGGACTTCATATTTGTATTCTAGTAATCATAAAATGGTTGGGGTGAATTTTTGGTATTTTTCTGAAATACTTGATTTTTTGGTAAATAGTAAAATACAATAATTTATCATATAAATACATTATATTTTAAATTATCTATTCCTAGAATCTAGAGTGATGTAAGCACCCAAATATTTAACTCATATGCATATATTACTATTCTAAGTTAATGAATACTCACTATTTCTTGTATTGAGAAGAAATAATAAATTAATGAATATAATATTAAGAAAACTCTCCTCTCGTCCACTATATGTACCACCCCTCATCCCCACTTCCTCCCACACATCTCAAGCTACAATTCTTGCCTAAATCCTTCTCAAATAGATCCATTACCTCCTCCCACACGTCTATGACCTTCTGGTCTCACCAAAAGGCCAAAAACAAAGACCATAAGGAGTTTCTCAAGAAGGATTACTCAAGAGGTGAACCTATCTTCCTTTTTCTTTCAATTCCTTTTATAAGTTCGATTATTTTGTTCTCTCTTCTCACCTTAACTCATCCAAATTACATGATAATTCCAGTACCATACATGTACTGTATATTCATTGTCACAATGGGATATTTCATTATAATCACTCTTTTCTCCTCCTTTTATACTATAAATTCAAACACCGTCCGAGATGTGTTAATTTATCACACTCAAGGAGGATGGATTTTTAATTTGCATTACTATCTTTTAGACTAGTCTTGAAACCTTTAAAATGGTTAAAACATATCACAATATATGTATTTTATCATGTTTAATGTTCTATAATCCTTACACACTCATAAAATGGAATAATAACACAAAACAAGTTCATTGTTCAGAAAACTTCCAAGCCTAATCCAAGGGTTTATCATTAACTCATTGAATGAGTCATCCTCATGGTATATAAACATAATCATTATATGATCACATATATCTATATAAGGTCATCAATAAGATATATTAAAGATTCTGGATGTTTAACCACATTTCAAATGAACTTCTATTCATGAATACAAGTAAACAAATCATGAAAACGAATTAAGAAAATTCTTCCAAAACAATAAAATTGAATCTCATAAACCCATCAAAAAGAAATTAATGAACCTAAAAAGGTTACACCATATCAATTAAATGTTTATGAGGTTATGGAATTATTAATTAATGAAGAAAAATTTGATTATTCAGGTTTATAAGAACAATCATGAACACCTTCGAGCATAAGGTAAGGGATTTCTTAACTAAATTTTCATTCTCTGAGTTAAACGTCTATATCATTGGTTACATTGTTCAAAGAATTTTTTTGAATGACCTATGATTTTTTTATATAGTATATACACATATATTTTTTGGGATTTTATTTGTAAAACATAAATATTTCATTGATTTATCGTCACTCTAATTACACAATCTCTGTAAGGGATATCTTAACTCAATTTCCATTCGTTGAGTTAAATATCAATCTTATTGGATTGGTATTTTCCCAAAAAAGGTTTCAATGACCTATGATTGTTTTATAATTTATATTTTCTTCTATTTTGTGGTTTTATTTTTTCAGACATAATTATGTCATTGATTTTCCTCAATCTAATGATATGTTCTTTATGAGATCCACTCTCTCAATTTTGTTCAAGAATCTCCCCTATGTTGTGCTCATTTATTTTTAATACCTAATGATGGCGTATGTTATTCCACCTTCCCCATACATCCTTTATGATATATAAATAATGGGATTCCCCTTTACCTCTCATTTATCCCTCTCAAGAACACTCATTACCATGCCCAAATGTTTGTATGGGGATTTCTCATCTCACTTTCAATTCTGTGGGATTTCCATTGTTCATCTCTTATTTATTATATGTGGTATATGTGTACTTCCATGTGACATATTTTATCATTATTCTCTTTATATTCATGGTATTCTATGACTAGTTTGGTGGTTATAAACTTTTGGTCAAACGACTCAATTGATTATGACATGGTAACGAGCTTTGTCTCTATTTTCACTTCATTGTGACTTGCTTAGTATTGTGCACCTACACTTTCTTATGTGGTGTACTTACTGCCCATTTGAGATCACTTTTCAATTGAAATTATATTCCATTTAAATTTCCATATTCTCATTTCATGTATATGATTATTTTCTAAGTCGTATACCATTTTACATACTATAATAATTTTGAATGTTGTTTTGACTGTGGAAATATTGATAAATCAGTATCCTCTATTCTATACAGATAATTTAAAGGTATATTTATCTTGTTTTGAATATATGTTTAAAGAATTATGTGGATATGTAGTGGTGAGTGGGGTCCGTTTTTAACTGTATTATAGTATCATGTTCTAGATACATGACACCCAATTAATAAGGATTATATTTATTAATTATCAGTTATTACTATAAATGAGGTTTTCACATTGACTAAATATATGGATGCAGTTTCATTCTCAGTTTATTTACTGTGTGAGTTTTCCATTTATTCACCATGCCATATTTATTATGTCAAATTTTTTACAATTAAGTTATTATTGATTCATTATTACTCTATTTGTAACCATTAATGAGTGTTTGAGCTCACCCCTTTCATTGTTTACTTTCAATAGGTGATGAAGAGGAGATAATTTATTCAGTTCTTGTGGATGCAGTTTATTGTTTTTGTTATGTATTTTATTTTTTAACCTTTTCCAATATAATTTGAGTTACATCTATGTTTCTAGTTTCTTCAATACTACTAAACTGATCATTCCTTCAAAATTTTCATTCCTTATTACCATGCCAAAATAACAAGTAATGCACCGGCTCTGGTCTAGAGGGGTCGGGGCGTTACAATCCTCCTCAAAGGTTAACCCCAATCATGACCCCTCCAATTCATCATGGCCTCCACCTATGTGTAACTACCAAATGACTTAAGCTATGAGGGCTTTGATTCTCAACTAAATAAGATACATAGGAACCCTCCCTGAGGTCCATACCCAACTCCCATGTCACCCTAGTGTTATCCGGGACATATACTTAGTAGGGTCATATCCACCCAGGAGACCATCTCTCTTTTGGGAATATTGGGCTGCTTCCACATAAGTACCACATGAAATCTTGACTACGCATCTTCCACCTAGACATCCTAGCCGCATGATTCTAAACTACATGGATGGGTCCTTTTCAAATGACCTCAGTAGGTAATGTTTCTAGTTAATAGACATCGAACTATGTGGAATCTAATTCCTCTTACGATGATATGTAGCAAGACCATATTGTGGTTTCGATCTCGGTATTGAAACAACTCTTTCTCTGCTGGGATGTCAATAAACTCCAAAGTGTCCCATCACATAAATTATTCTAGCACAGTCTCAGTAACTACTAACCCATGTATCTCCATGATTGATCTTGTGACTGAGGTGTAAACTACAAACACATTATTGGGAATAAATCAAGGATTCATGAACTTATGCACATTTCTTAAATATATAAGATTGTCATGGAATAAGAAATAATTCCCCCAAAAAGGGTGTGATGAGCCCGACCTACCATCTTATCTACCTACGGAGTCCTTAGGTGTCGTTGTCCAAATCATTCAACGAGCATCTGACTTTGGTAAGAAGGTCTGTGAATCATGGATAAAAGGTTTTTTGGGTGTTTCTTTCTCCATGAATAAACCCACTAAACCCCATATGAGGACATCGTACCCGACGTTTATTAATTTTACAAACACCAAACCACATGAAATCACCCGTTGGGACCACTCAATTATGGAACCTTCTTCATAACACAAAGATGATATACTACCCAATCATGGTGTGACCATATCTCCCACCAAAATGTGTATGACATGAATCTGTTAAAAAAAATTGTGAAACTGACATAAATCTTTCACCAAGGGGGAAGGTTTCCCCACCTTAATCCCCTTTCACATTCAATAGGAAGAGGTCAATGAAATATCATCAATTTTCCATGTGATCAAGAAATTCTAATTTGATGGGGTTTTGTTTTCTGTTTCTGTCACATATATTACAGAAATTGCGCAGAGTTTCCTTCAATCCAATGGAATCCTAAAAGTTTAATATAAGAAGCGTGTCAGTGACCACATAAGCGGATACTTAGAAAATAAATAATAGGACTCCCTCACCAATCCAACATCTTCAATTTTGGGTTTCAAACACACTGATCAAAGAGTACCACGAAAATGGTACTCTCCGCACATTAGAGGCTGTAATGTAGGACCTAAAATCAGTGAAATATGTTTAGCCGCCTCTTTAATCAGGGTCTTCAATATTTCATAGGATGGGCCGAAAGGCCCTCTCAAATAATTTCACAAGACTTTCCCTAAAATGTGATATTCAGTACCACCCTTACCTTAAGAAGGCGTATGGGGATGTTGCCAACAACTTCATCCCTACTGTACATTATCCTTGCTTGAGGGACCCTACTAGAGAACGTCATCACTAGCACTATGTGACCCAATATCATCAATATATGGGAGATTTTGTACTATGGCCTCCTACTAAAGTCCAACAGAAATAGGACCCTCAAACAGACCATTGAGGGTGACCAACATATCACCGGAAACATGTCATCACTCTTCTTCATGTGGAGCAGATCTGAAAAACAAAAATAGTGGCAGACTATGAGCAGACATATATCCCCATCCCCTCTTCTAAATCCAGCCACGAAAATACGATGACAAACTATGAGAATATGCATATACCTCACCCCTCTAATGAAGCCCACCAAGGAAAGACAGTGCCACATTACAAGTAAATGCATATTTCTAATAAATCTCACCTGTCTCACCACACAATCAAGGTAGAAATGTTTTGGTATATGAAACTCTATGTCGACAAATAAGAATTCCTCCATCCATATAGAGCGGAAGCCAAATACAAGTAGGCATAAATTATTATTGGTGCATACCAAGCCCACCACCTAAATGGAGTTAAAAAATATGAGTAGTTATACAACACTTCCAATATAAATGCATCCCACAAGTCAAATACGGTGACAATAAACAGGTAGACACAAATTCCTACCAACTAACATCAATCCAACCAATCAAATATGGTGGCATTCAAATATAAGAAGAGTAAAATTCCTATGTATTCACATCAATACTGTGATTCTAATTCTATAGAAAATGAGGAGATGAAAATTATTGATCAGAAATATAAAGTCCATGAGTCAATTAAAGTGGAAAATGGAGAAAGTAGTCAGAATATCCCATCTACAAGTCAGAGGAAAAATCATTCCTCTTCATCAGCTCCGGAGAACTGGTAGTACCCACTAGAAACACATGGGGGACTGGAGTATGAAAAAACTCTTAATCCAACATTGGATTGGGATTTATACCTCTTCCATTCAAAAATGTATCATAGAACATCTTAGAAATGATGGATTATTAAACGTCAATTACAGACCATATACTCCAAACCTATCAAGACGTCATTACTTATGTGAAAAAAAAGATGAGTCTTACCCACAATCCAATCTACCTAGGGGGGATTCATCCACAATTTAAGATGGTTACACCAAAGAAGAATTGAATCCTTACACCAATCCAAGAGGGTAGATGGAAATATTTCATGATACAAGGAAAACCAGATCAAGAAAAAACACTTATTCCAACTAAGGGACACCATTCCAATGTGGTGGTCACTCCATGGTAGACATATATCCCTATCAGAACTCATAATAATTGTCGGCATATCCCATTGACATAAATGGAACCAACCAAATAGGGACCCATATATGAATGATGTTACCAATAGAAGGTGGCCCTAGTTTACCACAAGAGAGAGCCCAAAAATAAATGCACCAAAGGAAACTAGAAATTAAGAGAACAATCTTTATTATGATCTACTGGAAACTGGAGTTCTTAATTCCATAATATATCTATCAATAAAGGCTCAAGATCCTATAGATCTATTACCAAATTATAGAAGTTGTAGTAGTGAACATGTTGTCGTGACACGTCAAATTGGTTTTGATTTGAAGATAAATATATAGTCTAGGGAAGAATCTTGGTCGTCTCTCAAAGAGCTTTGATTGTTTTAGATAATATATTTTTAATAAGAAGTACCAAAAGAGGGGGGTGGTTTTGAAAACTGATTAAATTAAATTACTTAATTAAAGAGTTAAATAATTGATAAATAATGGTGGTGTGTTAATAATTATGAGAGAAGAAGATCATTTCAAGTTCACTACACATCTTGGATGGTTCATTGTTTTGAAAATTTAACATGGTTTTGTTTAATTCTTTGGTTGACGGTTGTCAAGATCTTGACTCTCCTCTTGCCTCTTCAAACGATGCTTAAAGAACCACCCCTTGACACAAAAATCATGTTACCATGATTTGGTTATCAATCATAGAATAAAAGGTCTAAAAAAGTACTTAAATATTATATATGTGTGAGATAAGTATGATTATTCTGTTTTCCAGTCGGAATAACCCAACATTCCCACTTGAAATCTCAACCCAATCAGTGTTGAAATAAAAAGTGTTCCGCTTAATTATATCAAATGAAATGTAATCAGGGGAGAAGCATGCCAAGATAAAAAATAAGTCAAATATTAAACACACAAATTATGAAAAACTAGTATAAGAACAAGTTATGGAACTCCCTCCTATGTGTGTGTATCTCCCCTGAAATGATCATCCACCATTTATCTCACCATCGAGAGGAGGAGGAGACTTGGGTGGAACTCCTTCATCCTTGATCCTCCTATAAGGATATGGTCCTCCAGAACTTCTAGGATGATGAATAGAATCATCTAGAACACCAAAATCGTATATATTGGCTCCATGTTCGAACTCCCCAAATGAGATACCCATAGTGCTCTTTTATAGCAAAAATGGGATGTGGTTTTGGGCACACAGATTGTGTAAAACCACTTGGGACATTGTTTTCGTCCTCCAAAAAGTATTCAATCTCTTTTGAAAAAACTAGAAGTTAGTTTCCCCACGTCTTGGATATCTCTATATAATGTTTGGATTCTTTTGGACACATAAAACTCTAGATATGGACAACACAAAACACACAACCTTTGACTTCGTGCAGATTCGTTAGCTTGGATAGATCACTTAGGTTGGCCCCCTTAATGGATTAATGGGGCTTTGTTGTCTTTGTAAGAGTTGTATAAAATTGATGTTTGGACCCAACCAAAAAACATCAGACCATTTGTATGCACATAGATTTAATACTCTACCCAACAGTGGACATGTGTTCATGAAACCCATGCAGTTTTGGCCCATTTTCCTTCTGGATCATCTCCGGGCCTCCAAATCACCACCTACTGCAATGGAATCATCAAAAAAAGTAACATTGATCCTTTAAAAAGTGATTAAAACAAAATAAATGACTCCAAGTAGCAATTTCAAAGGTACTTCATTCAATAGTTTTACCAACAACTCTGAAGGTCCTCCCCAGACCACCCATGTGGGATTACCCTGAGCACAAAAAATGATCGAACAAGATATCTTATTTCCTAATGCATGTTAGGGTTTCCCTCACCTTGACCAGAAGATAGAACAATAAGAAGGTCCAACCCTTTCTATCATACACCCTGATGGTCCTCCCCAGGGTATACAATGTTGATATTATTCTCCCTATAGTCAAACGTCAAGCTATTATGTAATACTTGCCAAGATGGTAATCACTGTGAAGATCTTTCCTGTTGTGACATCAAGCAATAAAAAGGACCTCCACTTGTTGAAGTGAATCCTTAAGGTCATCCCCTGAATGTACACTATATATATTCTCTCTACAGCTATACATCAAGCCATAATGGTAGCCATTGACATGATGTAATCCGTTGCAATTGTCCTCTCTAAAATAAAAACAAATAGAAATAAGGTAATACCCTTACTACAGTTTATCCTGAAGGTCCTCCCAAGGGTACACGCCATGGAAAATCTCCCTAAGTTCAGAATCTAAGTTGTGATTGTCGTCCTCTCCCACACAGACTTAGCTGCGAAGGTCCTCCCCATATCCCAAATTCACACTGTTAAGAAGGTACACTCCCTGCCAGTCCAAAATGAGAAAGCCCTCATATTATTAGGAACATTAAAGGATAGGGTAAGATATGCTAGAAACCCAGTCAATGACAAGTGACATCCTTTATCTTCCAGGAGATGACACTTGGCCGCGCTCATCCTCTTATCCACCCTTTCACCATTCATGCATCAATGAAATCCATATTGGCCCCTCTACTCAGGGTGAAATCATCACAAAGCATCCAAGATGGAAGAAATAAGTAGAGGAAACCCTAGTAGAAGAAAAACATAACATGTTGCTCGTGAGAGTACATCTAGCTATGGATGACATACCAGTTATGTTCTCTCCCACTACTACTTCTCAGTTTAGCATTACAAAAGAGTTATCAGAAGAATGTATGCAAAACATTCGCCGTAATTTCTAGAAAACTCTCCACTAGTTGAAAATTTAATTTATTCCCTACGATGGGTAGGTAAACCATGATAATATATTGGGGGAGATTCATCGAATAATTAACCTAGAAGCACTTCTGTCTACACAGCAGCCGCAATCATAGAGTCGGAAGAAAAACCTTGAACTTTCCTGTCTCTATGCACTAAAAAATTATGTTTCCTCATTGGTGATGCCCCATCTAGTGTTCACATCTGAGGTAGGGGAGAATAAGGATCTCTACACTTCACCCCTTGTCCAATCTAGTAGAACTGATTGTAAATGGAATTTTGCAATGTCATCATTCCAAGATGGTACCCAAATGAAGTACCTATTCAAGAAAAGTGGGCCACAAAAAAAGAACCATACATGAGTAAATCTAAAAAGCCTTAGGCCCAATTAGATAAATCCATTGATAAGCTCCTGAACCATTCCATTGAAAACATTTGGCGAGCTTCTCACCTATGGGAATCAAACCAACGAGCACTAATCATGTCCTCAGAAGTAAATATTTTATGTACAGATCCAACACCATATCTTACTCACACCTACATTAAAATTCATGAGATCAAGGATGATATTATAGTAGAAGCAACCGTAGTATTATAGGAGCAACCTCAACCAACAAGCTAGGGGGAATTTTTAACATGAAATGCCCCCATAAGACCAAAAAATTCAGGTCGAGGTACAATAGCAAAGGAACAAGAGAAACCCCATCCTGCAGGGTTGGTGGCATTCTTACCTCAACCACCTTCCCATAAGATATTAGTCTATTCCCACCCGGTGAGAAAAAAACACGAGTTTACTCATTCTATCCCATCTCGCAACTCATGTCCCCTAGGGAGGAGTCGTACTTATAGGTCATGTTAAGGCTCCCTTCGAGTAACTATTCACCAAGAAAATTGAAGAGGGTCCCATAATGGGAGGATAAGATCTGATAAGGGATAGATGATTCCTTCCTACCATCTAGCACTAGGTGCGCCGCCCACAATGCAGAAGGAATCAGTGAACATCGTGGAGTTCAATCCCACAGATCTCATTAAAGATAATACAACTAGTGAGGATGAAGGTGTGTGTACCCAAAACCAATGGGCCACATTAAATTTTTTCACTCCATTAACTAATCCATCACTACCACCTTTGTGAATACCCAATAAGGAGAAGAATAAGAACAACGTTTTATACAACCCACCACTTCCTCCCAATGCGAAATGTAGAGAACCAAAGCATGACGTACATGGAAATTAAATTAAATTTTCGGAATACTTAATACATGACCAAAACAGACACCCAATGATCATATTAGTTTAGTGTATTTGGAAACTCAAAACGTAATCTTCTAATCATGGTGACAGATCTTCAACATCTCCCATAAAGATCTTCCGCTTTTGGTTTTCTTACCTAAAACCTTTCATTATCTCATGGGGAAAAGAAAACATAAAAAGGGTGAGCTCAAATGCTCAGTAAGGGTAAACATAGAGAACATAAAACAATCCATAAACATTTGGATGCAAAAACTTGAACATAAAATCTAAACATCAAAATCTTGAGCAAATACATAAATCTTGGAAGTACGTAAGGCGTATATCATAAAGGAACATCAATCATGATAAAATAGCATGGGAATAAAACATGTAGTTGTGGAAAACCATTAAGCACATGATATGATTTCCATAGTAGCCAAGGCATTACTAAAAAGACCATCTTAGTGGACAAAGTCCCTTTCTGAATCGAGTTTACTCCTCGTTCCAGTCTTGTATCGCTAAACCGGATTAACTTACCGTTCCAGCCAATGTCTATCTCATGAGATATAAATCATTACCCAATGCATTTGAAGGAGATATAGGTCCCACCCATCTCATAATGAAATCATCCTTACTTGTGCCACAAAATATACATAAATCATTTATCATAACCCAAAGAATAAAATGGGTTTCCTAAACATCATCCCATCATCACATAATCCATATAAACGGAATGGAAATAATTTCATCATGAGAAAAGTGAAACCAATTAAATCATAGAGACATTATACTTTAAACATACACATATGAAATAATTTCATCTTAGATGGAAATTGGTTTTGATAAAACACTTCAAATGAATTCTTGAGGAAAATATCCCTTCTTTACAAAATCATTGTCTTTTCAGAAAATGCCATGTAATTTTAAAAGAAAAGGAATTTTGTTGAAAATAATCATGAAATCTTGTAAAGGAATCTTTATGAAAATTAGGCGTTATGAAATCGTAAAAACCATTTCGTGTCGTATAAGTTAAAAAAACATTCTTCTCGTACTTTTGCCAGAAAGGTCAAAACGTACCTCATATAGTAATCAAAAGAAGTATTCCTTACATACCATGTAGTAAAAGTAAAAATGGGTAAAAAAGACATTAAACATACATGAAAACATTCTTAGAAAATAGGTACATGGATGATAAATATAACCCTAGTAAATACTTACGTATAAGCAATCTCGGATAAAAATAAATTTGAAAAATTATCACTTACCTTAGGTCTGATATGATTTTTACGTATCCGAACCTCCTGTATAATGATTTAAATAATGTTATTGACTTATTACAGAATCATATTCATTGTTATGATATCATATATGGTTCATTTATGACTTTATATTACCCGTTATTTTGTAAATTCAATGTTAAAGCAGCGTTTTGGGTAAAATCGTTTCATTTATCGTACGTGTTTCGACATGTTGTTCTTGATATTATTACTTATATCATGATTTAATTAATTCCAGAATGTAAAACATGATTTATATATAATATATATTCAGTATATAAGTATATATGATAGATCGATAAATGGAATGAATTACACCGTTCATGGAGACGGTAGGTCGTGCGTACGCATGAACGCTATTTTTGTTTCCTTATTGAATTTAATATAATTAAGTAAATGAAATATATATTTACATAAATCTAGTATCATTATTATGTAATATATTTCATGATTATTTATTATATATACTTTATAACCATACTTGAATTGTTAATCATGGAAAATGAATCTCATCGCGTTCGGGGAGACGGTAGTCCGTACGTACGCACGAGCGATGATATCATTCCCATGATCGTGGAATTGTATTGAAGTGTATGTATAATATTTCAGAATCAATATAACTTTACAATAATCATATATAGTTATTTATTTACACCATTATACCCATCCAAGTAAGGTGGTGGTGGAAAACAGATTACACCATGGCGTAGAGACAGTATTCCGTCCATACGCACGCGCGGTGATTTCGTATTCCCTAGGATGGATAGAAGATGAAATTGGGTTGTTTAATATTTATAATAACATATAATTATATGAGTGACACTGATGTTATTAATTTATGATGAAACAAATAAATAAGAAGAAGTAGAAGAAGAAATAAATTAGAAATAATCGGTAAAGGATATTACCTCTTCTTTGACGAGCCTCTTATTAACCTCCACTTAAGGCACTATGGTTGGTCTTTTGAGGATACCAGAACCTACATAATGTTTCTATGGAATATGATAAGGGATATGGGCAGGTTTTGGCTAAGCTTCAAGGATCAAAAGGGTGTTAAGAGAATAGGGAAGAGGTGCCCTTTTTATTAGGGAGGAGAATGGCACCTTTGGAAAAACATAAAATATTATTTTATAATAAAGTCATATTCAGTTTATAATAGCTCCAAATTAATTTATTTAGAATTTAAAGTGGGTATGGGTCTAAATAATCTCAACCAATTCGTTTTAGACAAGTTTAGGTTACTCTTTTAACCTTATTATTTAGATTTAACTCTAAGTTAAATAATTTTACTTTTACCATGTCTTCTTGTTTTCTTACACTATATGGTTAATAAACTTACTATAACAAGACAAACGAACCCCAATTTGTCCATTATTAATATATATAACATTATATAATTCATTTGGACGAAAATTAGATTTTTACGAATAAAATAACAATTAATAATATAATTGTTGTTTTAAAAACTATTTTATGTCAATTTTGACACTATTTGGTAATTGATTTTTGTGAAAATCATAACAGCATGATTAGTTATAAATAAGTTAATTAAATATATATTAACATGTAATATTAACCTATAAAATTAGTGTAATTCATAAAAAGTCTCCAATTACATTTATTTGGGTATTTATAACATTAATTATGTTAATATTTCATTAATAAGGTAATTACTGCATCATCATTGTGTCATAAATAAAATAAATTATTTAATGTCTAAAAATTATAAATAAAATACCATTATATAGAAAATAGTTTTATCATTCTAATGAATATTTATAGTCGAATTTATCTTATGTATAACCATATATTAAAAATAAATTAGTTATTAAACTTTGATTTTAACTATTTTAACTCTTCTTTAAATAAAATAATAATAAGTGTCCTAATCTAATCCAAGTGGACCTAAAGGGTAATATTTTATTCCTAAGGTTTTTTTTGGTCGAATTACACTTATACAATATAATTATGACATGTGTGTGGGTAATAATAATATCATTTTTACCCTTAATTACCCTATTTACTTTTAACCATTGTAAATAAAAGTAAAAAGTTACTAATCACAAAAAATTATTTTTATCTTATTAAACCACTTTTTACTCCTTGATATTAATCATGTCTCTCAGATTATTGAAATTCCACTCATAGAAGTGGTAAAATTATGTTTTATGTAAATTTTCAAATTCTCCTAGGAGGTAGGTAAAAGACGGTGAAAGATCAATAAATTTTTATATATCTAAATTTATTATAAAATGACTCCAATGAATTACATTGAACTTATATAGGTATTATGTATCAATTTTGACCTAAAATAAATTTAAATAAAATAAATAATTGTTTAAATAAAAAGTCTGTTTTTAAATTGTAACCTAGTGCTTTCACTATTCATCAAAAATTGAAAGTTTTAAGAAAAATAAAAAAAATAACCCTAGTCTAATTTCGATATTCAGAATCCAAAAATGAAGTCTATTTTTAAAGATAAAATTTATAAAATTTCAAAAATTGGGTATTACTATTCATAAGGGCTATTTTATATAATATTTTAATAACATATCGTTGTTTAGTGAAACACGATATTGCGTACAACACACACTATCGTGGAAGGTCGCGACTGCATGTAATGTAAGCCAAGTCAGGGTTTCGTGTAGTGAAAGACTCCTTTGTTGTTGTGTATAACAGAATCCAACCATATTTCATTTATACATTGAATATATATATATATATACACTCAATGTTGCGTAGAATAACTAATATCAAACGAACTTGATATTGTGTGTAACACGATCCAAGAATAGTGTTGCGTATACTGAAAGCTAATATGGACTTGTGTATAGCTAAAGATAATCTTGGTGTAGCGTACAACATAAGATATGAAAGAAAATAAAAATAATAAATCTCATAAAATTTCATGGTGTTACATTCTACCCCCCCTTAAAATGAATTTCGCCCTCAAAATTCGTCGGGGTTAAAAATGGTTTATTACATAAGAGTTTCTTGCATAAAAACCCACATCATAAAAAGGAATACCAAAACTTATCTTTAAAAACTAAAGTATGAATTATAATAGTTACCCAAATTAACTAATCACTGGGTTTCCACATAGGATAACATTGGTGAAAATCTTTATATAGAAGAGAAATCTAACCATCAAGTTCTGATGGAGAGGGGTAGAGGACATGGCTATGATAAAGCCAACAGTCAGAAAGCCATAAATTTGTGATGATCTATGTTACCATCTGATTCATCAGATTTGAGGGCACTAGGACAACATTTTTGGTTTTCAAGATCATTTCCCTAATGTTGAATATTTTTTGAATTAAAAGAAATACTTACTTGATTTTGGTACAATCCCGCTGTTGTTTGTGCCTTGAACAATTTCCACTTCATCTCTTAATGAAATGAAGTTGAATTTGTCTTCCGTGAAGTTTTAGAAGATCATGTGATAGAATGATAGGTCATTCCATCTGTCTCAAACACAAGGTTAGCAAAAGTTATCAAATATACATATGTCCATCTATGGTGAGGTTAATCATATATGATTCCAAAAATAGACTTATAATTCATCTATCATACCGCTTAATATAATAAAACTAGTTTCTACTAACCAGGGACTTCCTGTAGGCCAGTGGTATGCGATAAAGGCCTGTCGCACTTCAATTGTGGGTGCGATTCCCACAACCTTGTCGGACGTGATGGGTTGTCGCTCGTCCTATGGGTTTTCCTTTTTCTGAAACTATACTATTATAATATTCCAGAAATAATATCGAAAAATATTTTCTATCCTGATATAATACTATCTTATGTCCAACATAATCCATTCTAATCTTTAGGCTTATCCAAAATACATTTGTCCAATCTCATAGTATAATGAAAATGGTTAATTGAAAGGTCACATAACTAGCACGTGAATACCATCATTTATCCACCATATATAATAAGATATATCTTGTTGGTTACATTAAAAACATGTAAATACCTTAATCATGTATTCTTCTGAAACATGAATTACCATAGAACCTTAGTGAAAACATGAGTGCTGTCAGAAGTTAACTCTTTCCACATACCAAAATCCCAAAAGTTATATATACTCAAACCATGATATCACTTATTCCTTATATTAATCATGATCTCATGAATACTATCAAACAATTTATTTTCTCATTATCCCTTCATTATGCGCATATCATCTGCTTTCCAAAATACTTGAATTACTTTTTATGGTTATCAGTACCATATTCTTATAGAAAACCACCAATACACAGATATTTCAATATAATATAAAAGTACCTCAACAACATTATTATTGAATCCCAATACATAAACCCTTCAATCCATCCTCTTCAATGATTGGCATGGAATATGTCCTTCCTCGATTTAGAAGTAACTTCTTAGGTCAGGGCATTGAGTTGGGTAATGCTCATGTTCTCCGTAGATAAGACATTGGACTCCATAACAGTCTGTCACCATATGACCCTTTTCTCCACATAGATAACATCTTCCCCTCCATTTGAGGTATTCCTCATGGTTCTTCTTCCCTTCTTTAGAAATATCAATCTTTCTTTCTCTATGCTCCTCACCATGCGAACATGCATAAAATTCCACCTTCCTTTTATTTGATGAATTAGGAATACAACTTAAGTTCACCTTGTTAATCATATATCGAGATGACTGATTTGACATAATCACCATATCTTTCTCTCCAGGAGTTACATAATTTCGTTGATCATAGTCACCAATTTGTCCATTGGAATCAATATTAACTGAATTCCTTCTCGTTCTCTCCATTGACTAAGGCCCGAAGTCATAGTGTAAGAAATAGTTAAAATAACGAGGAACCACATAATAAAAAAAAGTCACTTATGGGATGTCTAACTTTTCAAAAATTCTTTAATCAATGACACCGTAGGTTCACCCGAGTTTATTCATGATCGTCAACATAATTCTAGGACTCTAAACTATACGTATACTTAAACTTAGGGACATCCCTAGACATACCGTAGAAATATCTCTAGGGATTTAACTAAATTTTTTGCATCGTAGTTTCCAAAGGTTAACTAAACCTTCACTCTGATACCAACTGTAGAGACCCAAAGCTTGACGTACGTGGTCATTACATTACTTTTGCGGAATACATAATACATGAAAAAAACAGATTCCCAAAGACCGTATTAGTTTAGTGTCTTTGGATACTCAGAACATAATCTTCTAATCATGGTGAAAGATCTTCAACATCTCCCATAAAGATCTTCCCCTTTTGGTTTTCTTACCTAAAAACTTTCTTTATATCCCAGGGAAAAGGAAACATAAAAACGGTGAGCTCAAATGCTCAGTAAGGGTAATCATAGATAACATAAAACAATCCATAAACATTTTAATGCAAAAACTTGAACATAAAATCTAAACATCAAAATCTGGAGCAAAGACATAAATCTTGAAGTATGTAAGGTGTATATCATAAAGGAAAATCAATCATGATAAAATATCATGGGAATAAAACATGTAATTCTGGCAAACCATTAAGCACATGGTATTATTTCCATAGTAGCCAAGGCATTACTGCCAAGACAATCTTAGTGGACAAAGTCCCTTTCTGAATCGAGTTCACTCTTCGTTCCAGTCCTGTATCATTGAACCAGATTAACTTACCATTCCAACCATGTCTATATCATGCGATATATATCATTACCCAATGCATCGAAGAGAGATATAGGTCCCACCCATCTCATAATGAAATCATTCTTGCTTGTGCCACAAAATATACATAAATCATTCATCATTACCCAAAGAATAAAATGGGTTTCATAAAAATCATCCCATCATCACATGATCCATATAAAACGAATGGATATCATTTCATCATAAGAAAAGTGAAACCATTTAAATCATAGAGAAATTATACTTGAAACATCCATATATGAAATAATGTCATCTTAGATGGAAATTGGTTTTGATAAAACACTTGAAATGAATTCATGAGGAAAATATCCTTTCTTTTCAAAATCATTTTCTTTTCCCAAAATGCCATGTAATTTTAAAATAAAATGACTTTTTTGAAAATAATCATGAAATCTTGTAAAGGAATCTTTATGAAAATTAGGCGTTATGAAACCGTAAAAATCAGTTCGCGCCGTATAAGTTAAAAAAACATTCTTCTCGTACTTTTGCCGGAAATGTCAAAAATTACCTCATATGGTAATCAAAATAAATATTACTTACATACCATGTAGTAAAATTCAAAATGGGTAAAAAAATAATTTAAACATACATGAAACCATTCTTAGAAAATAGGTACATGGATGATAAATATAACCCCAGTAAATACTTACGTATAAGCAATCTCAGATAAAAATGAATTTGAAAAATTATCCCTTACCTTAGGTCTGATAAGCTTTGTACGCGACCGAAACTACTGTATAATGATATAAATAATTTCATTGACTTATTACAGAATCATATTAATTTTTATGATATCATATATGGTTCAGTTATGACTTTATATTACCCGTTCTTTTGTAAATTCCATGTTAAAGTAGTGTTTTGGGTAAAATCGTTTCATTTATCGTACGTGTTTCAACATGTTGTTCTTGATATTATTACTTATATCCTGATTTACATAATTCCAGAATGTAAAACATGATTTATATATAATATATATTTAGTATATAAATTTATATGATAGATCGATAAATTGAATGAATTACACCATTCATGGAGACGGTAGGTCATGCATACGCATGAACGCTGTTTTCGTTTCCTTATTGAATTAAATGGAATTAAGTAAATGAAACATATATGTACATAAATACAGTATCATTATTGTTTAATATATTACATGATTATTTATTATATATACTTTGTAATCATACTTGAATGGTTAATCATGGAAAATAAATCTCATCGCGTTCGTGGAGAGGGTAGTCCGTACGTACGCACGAGCGATGATATCATTCCCATGATCATGGAATTGTAATTAAGTGTATGTATAATATTTCAGAATCAATATCACTTTACAATAATCATATATAGTTATTTATTTAAACCATTATACCCATCCAAGTAAGGTGGTGGTGGAAAACAGATTACACCAAGGCGTGGAGAAGGTATTCCGTACATACGCACGCGTGGTGATTTCGTTTTCTGTAGGATGGATAGAAGATGAAATTGGGTTGTTTCATATTGATAATAAAATATCATTATATTATTGATACTGATGTTATTAATTTATGATGAAACAAATAAAGAAGAAGAAGTAGAAGAAGAAATAAATTGGAAAGAATCGGTAAAGGATATTACATCTTCTTTGACGCGCCTCTTCTTAACCTTCTTTTAAGGCACTAGGGTTGGTATTTTGAGTAGACCAAAACCTCTATAATGTTTCTATGGAATATGAGAATGGAAATGGGAAGGTTTTGGCCGAGCTTCAAGGCTCAAAAGGGTGTGAAGAGAAGAGGGAAGGGGTGCCCTTTTTATAAGGGAGGAGAAGGGAACCTTTGGAAAAACATAAAATGTTATTTTATAATAAAGTAATATTCGGTTTATAATATCCCCAAATTGATTTATTTCGAAAATAAAGTGGGTATGGGTCTAAATCCTCCCAAAAAATAGGTTTTAGACAAGTTTAGGTTACTATTTTAACCTTATCATTTATATTTAACTCTAAGTTAAATAATTTTACTTTTACCGTGTCTTCTTGTTGTCTTACACTATATGATTAATAAAATTTCTATAACAGGCCAAAAAACACCATGTTAATCATTATTAATATATATAACCTTATATAAGTCATTTGGCCGAACATTAGATTTTTAGGAATAAAATAACAATTAATAATATAATATTTGTTTTAAAAACTATTTTATGGAAATTTTGACACTATTTGGTAATTGATTTTTGTGAAACTCGTAACAGCATTATTAGTTTGAAAAAATTTAATTAAATAAATACTAACATGTCATATTAACCTATAAAATTTTTCAAATTCATAAAAAGTATCAAATTACATTTATCTGTGTATTTATAACATCAATTATGTTAATATCTCATTAATAAGGTAATTACTGCATCGTCATTGTGTCATAAATAAATTAAATTATTTAATGTCTAAAAATTATAAATAAAATACCATTATATAGGAAATCTTTTTATATTTCTAATTAATATTTATAGTCTAAATTATCTTTTGTATAACCATATATTAGAAATGCATTTTGTATTAAAATTTGATTTTAACTATTTTAACTCTTCTTTAAATAAAATAATAATAACTGTCCTAATCTAATCCAAGTGGACCTAAAGGGTAATATTTTATTACTAAGGTTGTTTTATGTAGAATTACACTTATCCAACAGAATTATGACATGTGTTAGGGTAATAATAATATCATTTTTATCCTTAATTACAATATTTACTTTTAATCGTGGTAAATAAAAGTAAAAAATTACTATTCAAAAAAAATTATTTTTATCTTATTGAACCACATTTTACTCCATGATATTAACCATGTCTTTTGGATTTTTTAAATTCCACTCACAAAAGCGGTAAAATTATGTTTTATGTAAATTTTCAAATTCTCCTAAGAGGTGGGTAAAAGACGGTGAAAAGATCGATAAATTTTTTTATATCTAAAATTATTATAAAATGACTCCTATGAATTAAATTGAACTTATATAGGTATTATGTGTCAATTTAGACCAAAAATAAATTTAAATAAAATAAATAATTATTTAAACTAAAAGGTGGTTTTTAAAAAGTAACTTAGTGTTTTCACTATTCTTCAAAATCGAAAGTTTTCAGAAAAATACCAAAAATTAACCATAGGATAATTTCAATATTAAGAATCCAAAAATGAAGTCCATTTTGAATGATAAAATTTATAAAATTTTAAATAGTGGACATTACTATTCATAACGACTAATTTATATAATATATTAATAACATATCATTGTTTAGTGAAACTCGGTATTGCATACAACAAACGCTATCGTGGAAGGTCACGATTGCGTGTAATATAAGCCATGTTAAGTTTGCGTGTAGTGAAAGACTCCTTTGTTGTTTCTATAATAGAATCCAACCATATTTCATTTATACATTGAATATATATATATATACACTCAATGTTGCATAGAATAACTAATATCAAATGAACTTGAAATTGTGTATAACACGATCCAAGAACAGTGTTGCGTATAGTACAAGCTAATATCGTCTTGCATATAGTGCAAGATAATCGTGGTGTAGCGTACAATAGAAGATATTAAAGAAAATAAAAATAATAAATCTCATAAAATCTCACGGTGTTACATTCTACCCACCCTTAAATTGAATTTCATCCTCGAAATTCGTCAGGGTTATAAAAGGTTTATTACGTGGGAGTTTCATTCATAGAATCCCACATCGTAAAAAGGAATACAAAAACTTATCTTTAAAAAATAAAGTATGAATCGTAATAGTTACCCAAATTAACTAATCACTGGGTTTCCACAGAGGATAACATAGGTGAAAATATGTATGTGGAAGAGAAATCTAACCATCAAGTTCTGATGGAGAGGGGTAGAGGACATGGATATGATAAAGCCAATAGTCCCAAAGCCATAAATTTGTGATGATCTAAGGTACCATCTGATTCATCAGATATGAGGGCACTAGGACAAATGTTTTTTTTTCAAGATCATTTCCCTAATGTTGAATATTTTTTTAATTAAAAGAAATACTTACTAGATTTTGGTACATTCTCACTATTGTTTGTTCCTTGAAAAATTTCCACTTCATCTCTTAAATCATATTTTTCCTTGGTCTTGGACTAATGGGAGGTAGTCTTTCTCGGAGCTATCTAACTACCAAATTCATCATGGGGTAAATTTTGGGATTGGAGAGTGCCCAACGGTTTAGTTAAATTAATGTAAGTGGAACCTTATTCGTTGTTGTTGTTCATCTGGGTAGATTGATTGAGTCTTGTTCATAAAGTGTTTTAAGAGTTTTCTTTTGTGGTTAATGTCTGAATTTTCTTGATCATTTCATGAAATTGATGTAAGTTTTGGTTTGTGAGAGTATGCCTTCTTTAATTGATCACTAGAAGTGTTTTGGCCTTTTGGGGGTGGAATAAACTCGGCGAAGGAGTACATTTCTGGTCTATCATTTGGGTTTCGTTTTTTCTTTTGGTCTTATTGAGGATTTACGGGGGAAGAAAGTTTTATGTTGTAGATAATTTTCACCTGTATTACTTATTTTAAAGGAATTTTTCATTTATTTTCCATCCTTTATTTGTATGGGGGTTTTCCATACATTTTGGTGGAAATGGTGGGTTTTCCAAATTTGGGCCAAACCGTGAGCCCATTTCCAGATTTGAAAATAAATTTTGTTTCTTTTATAACTCCTTCAATTTTCAACATTTTACACACATTCCACTTCCCAATTGGAATACCCTAGAATATCGAAACCACCATATCCATTTGGACCTCATATGAATCCATAATAATGATGGATTGGGGTTTTTTATTAAGATGTTTGGCAAGCCCGAAATTCCATTCCCTACTTTAAATATTTGTTTTAATTATTTAATATCTCATTCATTTTTTATGTTTTTTCGGTGATTTTAACTCCTACTCGAGCCCACTTACGCAAGGCGCACCCCAATTCTCTCCTCCCCCAATTTGAAGCTCAATTTAATCGCGAATTTGGGAAAAGAATCTTTGAATTTCACAAATCGCCTAGATTTGAAGAGGTAAATTGATCCTTAAATAACTCCTTCTATTTTTACTCTTTTTCTCCCATTATAGTTTCTACATGACCTTATCAGCCTTATTCGAACCCCACTTTCATTTATTGTTGTTTGAAAATTCAGATACTGGTGTATTGGGGTCGTTTTATTCAAGATTTATTTGGGTGAGTGTTTCTCTCTTCATTTTCTTCCTTCTCCTTAGGGTTTCCTCACTCTTTCATGAATTTATAGAGTGTATAGAAGTTAGGGTTCATACATAGGGTTTTATTTGCGGTCTTTTTGGTGAAATATTATGGTCTAGTTTTCATTTTCACTTACTTGTACTGCGGCGAAGGTGCGGTAGAAGTTTCGAACCAGGATTCAAGGGTTTTTACTCAAAAGGTAGGTGGTTCCGTGTGTAAGAAATTTTTGATGTGTTAGATTGCTTGATTTACTAGTTTTAATGTTCCTCATATTCTTTTTGTGGTGAAAAAACCATTTTTAATGGACTTGCTTAAGCGTTTAATTCTATAGCTGCATTATGGCTTAAAATTTGGTGCTTTTCATGGGTTACTCTTTGGGTAATGTTTGAGTGTATTTTATAACACATGAAAGTTACTTATTTGGGATTAAAGGGGATTAAAATTCTTGTTTTTTAATTCCTTAGTGTCATGTGGGCCTTGAAATGTGGTTTTTGAATGGGTTCAAGGTGTAAAACCATGTTGTACATCTTGGAAGTGATTTATAAAAACGTGTGTTTTTCATGTGTGTCTTTGGGGGTGTAAATTGAGGCATTTTTATAACAATTGTGGGTAGTTTAATAAATGTTTTTAGGGATTACAATTCTGATATGGATTGGTATTGTTATTATTTTGGAATTTAATGAGGGATTTGAAATGGGTTTTGTGTGTGAAGCATAGTTACACCCCGTGGGTTTGTTTTATGAAAATAGTTAATGTTTTTTTTGGTTAACCAAAGTGTGGAAAAGGGTGTATATGTATTGTTTGGAGGGTGTGTTCACGTAATATGGGTTTTTGAAAGGTTATGTGGTTTTTTAAGATGTCTAATATTTTTTTAGAATGTTTTATAAAGATCTAAAATATTTTATCAAATGGAAAGAGAGCTGTGAAACATAGTTGTGGGATGTTTTTTGTGAGTGTGTTGTGAAAAATGAATTTTGTTGATGAAAGAAGTATTATATGATATTTGAGTGGGATTTTATGTGAGTTATAATTACCTGGAATGTTTTTATAAAATTATTTAAAGGATTTTTGGAAGTGTTAAAGAAATGTGAAAAGTGTTGTGGGCTATTTTTGGTGTGATTTTGATTTCAAAATGCATTTGAATGAAAACAGTGGATTTTGTGACTTGTGTGATGTACATGTAGGATGTTTGGTGAACTTGTGATGTGGAAAGGATATTTTCATGTGAAAATTATATTTCCTAAATTTTTGAACTTGTTTGTACACAAGGGGAAACCCGAGTATCTAGGTGGGTGGACGTGTGCTAGTATGCTAGGGAATCTGTGGGGTTTGACCTAAGTTTCACATAGCAAGATTGATTCTTACCACACTAACTAAACTATGATGATGATAAATATGGACCACTAGGTTATGGGTATGTTCCCTACTAGCGAATCATGCACATGAATAGATATTGTGATGGTTACTCTCACTGAGATATGAGGTCCCCGGGACCCACAATGAGCTTATGCTTAGGGGTTATTTCCTATTACTTGTGCTCATTAGTTACTTTATGCTTACCATCAGCATGTGGTATGGTTGTCTAGAAAATTCAGTAGTGTTGACATTATTTTTAAAAGTGTTTATTCTTAATTATATCCCACTTGAAAACTATTTTAATTTTTATGTTGCATATTTTAGAAATTGTAACTAGCATTTCATGTTTATGAAAACTTGCAAGCTTTCTATCATTAAATGTTTATCACATGGAATATATTAGTGGTGGTATCTTATTGGGCATTGGATAAGGCCCTACTTACACCCTTGGGTGTTAGTAGACTTGGTTATTTTTGTTGTCACGGGTTGGGTACATTTTTTAGTGGCAGTGGTTCGGGTTTCTAGTAGGTCCTTGGTGGTGAAGTCTTGTAGAGAGGGATTGAGGGTGGTTCCCCTTTCCATGAGGGTTCTTGGGTTGTTTTATTTTGGTTGGGTACCTTTTTTATAGTATTGGGGAGTTGTTTTAAACTCTGTAATTCAGTTTTTAATTTTTGTAAAAGATTGATTGGTTTGAAAAATCCAGATTCGTTTTATTGGATTCATTTTTTGATTTAAGTTTATAAACTCGGGTAGATTGTTCCCAAGTCTCATTTTATGATGCCCGAGAACTTGTGTCATCCCATGGGGATTGGGAACACCCTTCAGGCCTTATCACTTGCTTGGTTTGGAATTGGGTTCAGTGGCAATCAGATTTGGTTCGTGACATGGCTTGATTCCTACTGTTGCAAGATATGTTGTGACACCCGAATTCTTTATCTTGGCCCACCCAACAATCAAAAAAATATACCCCCTCCATCTATATAGGTTAGAATGATATGGGGAACATGTTTTCTAACAACATGAAATTTGATTCCCCACTAACTGGGATGTGTAGGAAACCTCCCTGCTGTTCAAGACTGACACTTCATCCACCTCACCCTTTTCACATCGGTTCACTCTCTTCCTTACTGTATGATGTTAAACTACATGTGATACAAGATGTACATGTCGATTGATTCCTATCATCATAGAATATGTATTGATGTAAATATCCCATATCCTAGTCTAGCCAGCATGGAAAAAATTCCTACCACTCTGTAAAGGTTAGACATGCGCATGCAAATTCATGAGTCCTAACCGCATGACGTTAAACTGCATGGAAAAAGAAGTCCTAACCACATGAAATTAAATTGTAAGGTATATCAAGAACTAAGTGTGGATTGATTCTGAGTATGAGAAGATACATAGTGACACCTGGGCCTTCCTGGTTCCAACAACATGTAAAATAAAATGCCTCCATTTCATTTTTGAGAATGTTAATCTATGTGGAAAATTCCAAACCATTATTCCCACAATAAGGATTAGTCAAAAGATCATGCCCCTTTAAAAAAGAATTAGATCTATGTATAGGATCTTGTACACCATAACTAATAATGGTATGGATATTTCTCACATACCTAGATGTACTTTTTTATCCATCAAACTTCATGCCTCACGAAATCTTAAATACCTATAATCACCCACGGATAGAGAAAATAGGTGGTCAGTGTCCTGCAGACACCTTTATTTGACTATGCACACAATTCTATGGATGTTCTACATATATTAACAACAAAAATGGTCTGTCAAACAAAGGAAAATTCATCCTTGAGAGAGGAGTTCCCTAATTATGTACGCACATTTTTTCTTAATCCTTGCATCATCCCTCTTGAATCAAGGGCTCCCAAAATCATGGCTTACAATTTCTTCCCCCACTCATGTCTGAGGCATACTAGGGATATCCCACCTTGATTATCCTATATTTACACATGATAACTTTGATATTTCATCCCTAAAAATGACTTTAAACTATCATGTCAACATCCATTCTGCAATAATTAAAACTTCATAAACCCACAATATCTATATCATTCATGTCGAGTCACACACAACATCACTGCATGTCATTATAATGCATGGACCAACAGTGATCACTTATTTGATCATTCTATCCCTAGGTGGTGGATTGAAACCATCACCACCCCTTGTTTATCACACTGAGCATAGATCACGTGGGCTTAGGAATTTTTTCATGGGATTCCCCACATACTAGAGAAAATCAATCCATAATGACTAATCCAGATGGAACAACTTTAATATGAAAATTAGAGTTTTCCCCTCCATGTTGTGAAACCTAAAGTCCAAAGCGCATGAAATTAAACTTCATGGTACCCCAAATATAGCTAAAATACCCTAATCCCTATGCATGGGTGAAACCTATGCAGGGAGCCTAATTTCTGATCACACGGATCATCAAAATCGGGCCCCACTCTAGAAACAGAATCAAAATTCCTCACCCTTTGTATTAGCTATATCTATATAGGATAGTTCCCAACTCTATGAGTGATCACGACTTGAAAATTTGTAACATTTCCTAACACATCTTCTCCATCTATCAATCTTCAGGCTCCGAGTGATTTAAAATTCTTATATACCCCCATCCATTGGATATGGGAGGTCAATGTCACGTGGACACCTTTCTTTCTATATGTACACAATGCCATAATGGCTTTGCATATGTTTCCCACAAAAATGGCCTTCCAACCAAAGGAAAATTCATCCTCGGGAGATGATTTTCCTATATCAATGCTCTTAATGGATTCCAATCCCCAAATCATGTCTCCTAATCCAATATACGTTGAAACCATGGCATACACTTTCCTCTTTACCCATGTCTTCAACATGTTGAAACATCTTTTGTCGACCATCCTCCGGTAAATTGGGGATTCTGCCTCAATATTATAATCGCATGTCATTAAAAATGCATGATTCTCGATAATCAATGTTTATTCATGGGCCCCAAAATTCCAAATAATTTCCTCAATCATGTTCCTATGAATGAAAAGAATCATCATAGGAACATTCAACATGAGTCCCACTTTATTGGTAACCCCATGTGAAAATAAAAAAATTGCCCCATTCATAGGCATGAACCATATCCACATACTGAGAAAACATAAATTAAATATGTTCATATTGATTCCTATCAACATATGATATGTAGTGAGACCTGAGTCTCATATTTTGGATCCAACTAGGAAACAAAATTCTCCCTTTATTTTCTGCGCAAGGGTCAGACCTACATAGGGAACCTACTCATGCCTGTATGGGAAGAAAGACTTCATCTATTCCTAGTGGAGTTCATCCTAAAATTCAACATTTTAATGTCCATAAAACCCTATTTACTCACCATACTATGTGTCTAGAAAGGTCCAAATCCCCATAATCATACATGGAAATCAGATATGGAAGGTCAGTGTCCTGCAAACGCCTTTGTTTGACTATGAACACAATATCTCGATGGCTCTGCATATGTTTCAAAAAAAATTGCCTATCAACCAAAGGCAAATTAGTCCCTATGAGATTATTTTCCAACCTATGTACACCCCTAGGATGTTTATGTCTCACCTCATTCCCTGGTTTCAGAAACCCCCAGATTGGAGTTTACATCCTCTCTCCCCTCTCATACCTAAAGGTGATAAAAAAAATTTGTCAGCCCACCATGATAAAGGGCATATTTTTTATCCCCTGGTTAGAGTATAATGAATTCAAATCATGAGTCTCAAATATCCCAGTTTTATAACATTAAACTGCATCATGCCTCATCCCTCCATTACACAATTCAAATTGGTGTGGGAGCAATTTCTAAACATGAACCAATATAAATCCCCCTATTACTTTGAAATATTGTTCCCCCAATAGGCGACCTGATTTGGTATTAAAAACATTAAATTATTATAAAATATACATAAATATCCCTGGCCATCAGATATGGAAGGATAGTGTCCTACAGATACATTTTCCTAACTATGCGCACAATGCCCCGGTGGATCTACAAAAGTGGACCCACAAAAAAGGTCCTTCAACCAAAGGATAATTTTTCCATAGGAGAGGATTTTCCAATCTCCTTACTCCCCATGTATTCCAAGCCACATTTTATATCCCATTCTCTAGAAAACACAAGTCAAGGTCAAGAAAAATCCATTATCTGTGTCTATAAGTTTTCATGACCATTCTCGGCTAACAAGTCCTGAATTGGGGCCCTCCTGTTATAAACCATGATCAAATTTGTTTGTCACAAATCATTAGTAATGATAGTATGGTTTGAAAGACATTAAATTTCCCATGAAGGAGACAACACTCTACATGATTAAAACCTACAAAGGGCTCCCTAGACCAATGTCTAATGGAAACTCACTAAAACAATGTTACGTATGGTTTATGAAAAATTTTTGAGAATCCAAAAAATATGGACACATAAATCATTTTAGATTGAAACCCTGCAAAGGGAGGACTAAGAAAAAGTAATATTATACCTGCTAAGCATGCATCATGACATACTTTTCCCAATATTAGGGTAATAATAGAAAACACACAATGTTTTTTAGGGTTTCCATGAAACCGTATTAATAGTCATACTACTTTGACTAATCCCATTAGTCTATAAAATAAATTAGAGTATTATTTGAGTATTTTAGTTATCCTAGATTTAAATTTAAATTGTCATCAAGTTGAGATTACTGTTAAAATGTAGTCAATTATAAATAATTGGAATTTTAGGAAAAGATAAAGGAGAAGCACTGAAGAGAAAAAGGATTATATTAAATCAAATGAAATAAGAATGGGGGGACATCCACCATTTTATGTCTCTCCCTAATGTTAGAGTAAAAGGAAACAATGGAAAAAGACAATCCAAACGTCTACAACAAATCCCAACTAGTTCTTTCCTATAAATCAATTACTGCAAGATAGGTTCTGTTAAGGGCTTCTTCCAAAGAAGTGCTCTATGATGCTTCTACTTCAACCATTGGATGTAATTATTTCATGATATCCCAGAGTTATCACCCTCTATGTGTGATTGCCTTATAATTTTCACATGACAATTATAGTTGTGCCTTCATTTTGGACATATGGGACTCACACTCCGGCAATTCCTCGGTTTGGGTAATAACCTAATCATAAACACATACTTCCTCAGCCTCTAGGTGCTGGAACTAGTCAGTAAGATCTTGAAAGGTCATAATTTGATGGTGTGAAGAGTTTAAATTAGCAAGGTTACCTTCAGAAGTTGAGAGATCCTATCGAGCCATGAAAATTTGGTACATAAGGAGATATAGGTGTCAGTAATCAAATTAAACAAAACCCAAGTTTATTAATAGTAATCGAAATGTATCTACCTCATTATAAAAGTAATCCAGGGGAGTTTCTACGGAAAGATTTCATATTTGATTCCATGTCTATCTTCACATGGCTCGATGGATTTTAATATAATAGTATTTTTGGTTTTCCCCATCCCCTGCAATGGGAATATAATCAGGAGGCGCCATCATAACAGATAGAAGTTCCCTGAAATGATTCACTCACGTAAGAAGAATTTACCTCAAGCCAGACTATTCCTTCTTTCAATCTAGGTATGGGGGACTGACTATAACTTCAGAAATGCCTAGTGATGTCCCACTCAGACCATCTTTAGTAGGACCATGAAAGGTATAAGTTAAAGGTGTGGGGTCTGAATCATTATCCACAATGATAGGTTAAGTAGGAGAAGACCCATCCTAATAAAGGCAACAATGAACATAAAGCCTACTTATGCCAAGAATGGAGGGAGATGGTGTAACCAGCACAATTGGGATGGGATTGAAGTCAACCAACAACATATAAACTTTTTGAATTGGCCTTTCCATTACCCTATCAGCATAACAAGCCTCCCATAGTTGATCATATTCTTGTGATAGGTAAGTAGAGGATACTATGGGAGGAATAAAGACATGCATTCTAGAGCCCTCCCGTATCATCGTCAACTATAGTTGATGAAGGATCATTATGTGGGATTCCATCTTATCCAGGGTAACTAGGAGGAATGTGACTTGCTGCAGACATCAAAACATCCTAGAAAACCAGTAGGGTGCATAGGGTTTACAAATGGTAATCCTTTTTATTAGTGTAGTTAAGATTCCATCTCGAAGTACGATGAGGTATGAACATCCTTATGAAGAGCCCTACTTATCATCTACTATTATTTAGTGAGGCATGAGGTAAGGTGTAAAAAAATCTGAAGGATCACATAGTAATTCAATGACACTATCAAAACTCAAGGACTCGGGAATGAAAGTGGAAATGTTACGTAGTTCTAGATGGAGGTCATAATGGAGGACCTTCATGCTGTGATGATACTTGTAGTAGGGGAAATGCTCTGTTATCATACCATACAAAAGTAGAAATTGCTTTCTAAGATTATGTGTAGGCCTCACTTCCTTTATTTTCCCCCAATAACTCATAAATTCATGCTAGGCTGGGGATGGATAAATTAATGGAATGCCCCTCTTCCATCGTGGCTTCCATTATTACTGTGTATGACCATACACAAGTATAAATTTCCTGGGAAGAAAAGATCCACCCGTAGAAAAGCATGGAAAATAAGCCTTCCAATCTGAGCTCAGGAGATACGTTTGTTTGGACCTCATAACCCCAGGTGGTGTAGTGACCCAGCACGAGGGTAGCATAGTAAGAGCCAAGAATGAGTCATGACTGATGGTTCAAATGGGTTCAGCTACGAAGAACTCTCATCCTAGTCCTGTTATCCTATAAGAATAGCCCATTATAATCCCCAAATGAAAGAAATGATCAATAATTAAGAATATTACCAAGTAGCCTCTCTATTATAGTTATAAATTCCCCCCCCCAATGGGGATATTTTCTCAACATTCCTAGGGGAATTCGCCATTGGGAAAAAATCATCGTAAATGTCACCAAGGATACGAAGTCCCCCTATCTAGTATACATCCCATAAATTGATCCCCACTTCACCGTGGGATAAGTTAATGGTGTTGCAGCTCTAAAGCCAATAGATGAGAAGATTAGGTAGTATCTCACTTGGTCAATAGATTGAGAATTTGGAGACCAACACCACTTGTTATAGGTTGACAACATCTACTGGAACAGAGGCTTCAAAGTAGTTCTGATGAACCCATAATTCCCAATCCCACACATTATAGAATCATCCTCTAGATTGGAGATACCATTTGGAGCTCCACCCTCCATTGGGATTGATTCATGACAAGTTAAAAATTGTCGGGGTGTCCTAAAAGACTGATTCAGAAGATTTAATACAGGGGGTTTGATTGTTCTCCATCCATATAGAGCCATTCGGGATAAATATTTCATCATGGATTGAAGAATTTGTGATCTCCCCCATGGTAAGAATATTTATTTTTTTCATTCTCTTAAGGCTTCTCAAGACGAATGGTGAAGACTCTTCAGTCAACCTATGGCAAAGGGGCGTCGTCCTAGCGACTGAAGATGTAGAGTGGTAACCAATTAGATAAGGGGTAGGCCATGAGCTCTAGTGAACGTAGGTCATTTAGGATACCTCGTGGGGAACTATATTGTAATGAAGGTTGTATTATGAGTTCTCAACCATAGCCTCCCTCCTCCTAGTCACTTATATTGAGATAATTGGAAAAACATCTATTTTCTACATAAAAAAGACAGTACAAAAGTTCAGTCCAATAAAATATTTAGGTAAAAGAAAAAAAATTAGCAAATGAATAAAATAATTTTTCATAAAAATGAAATCCATCTACTAAACCACAATAATGGTTTTTAAAAGGCATTACCTATGAATATATAGTTTGTGGAATGCCCCACGAGGCACTAGCCCACGAAGCATTGTCCAAAGAACTAAACAGTTCACCGATTATGTGAGTCGTGCAAAAATCCTTACTACGCGGTTATCCAAAACTTAAATTTTGGAAACATAAAGTTCATTTTGAAAATAAAATAAAAGTTAATAGATTTAAAAAATTACATCGCAGATGAGGGAGATCATGAAGGGTTTTCAGTTCATGTATTGTAAAGTAGGGATCATAGATGATGGATTTCACGAAGTGTCTTCGGTACACAGATGCAAGGAGAGTCGAGAGAAATTTTCATAGAGCTTTTCATTGAGAAGTCCAATAAATGAAAAATGACTTGTGCCAACCCTATATATATGTGTGGTCCTTCAATGGGTATACCTTTCTACCACAAAAATATAATTTTAAGATAACTTTCTACATCAAAATAGACTCATCTTCATCCCGATCGAAACGTATTCTGATGGGGGGAATTTTTAGTGTCCTAAAAACTTTGAAAAGGGAAAGAAAATACTCCCATAATTTTTGAAAAGTAAATAAAAAAAATTAATGAAGGATTTAGAGTATTTTTTTGAATAATCTGAATTTGGAAAAGGAATAAAATTTATCCAAGTATAGAATCATGGGAATGGTTTGTCTAAGGAATCCCCCATGAACTGAGTAGTATGCAAAATAAAGGCAACAACACCAGCTTCTACGAACCATGTTCCTAATGGAATCATGGTGGAGAATGTCATCGCCATATATGATGCCCTCCATGAAACACGACTTTGGTGAAATGGAGGCGAATAAACTCACCCTCATATACGATCCCTATGAACTCAATAGTTCACAGATGAAGCAAATCTAGTAGCGGCCCACGAACAAGATGGAGTCATTTGTGGTATTGAGGTGGATATTTTCTCTACATCAACCCATAACCTTGTGGGCCTCTATTAACTAAGTCATTTGTGGGATTGTTGATCTACTTTTGGTATTCTTTAAAAGGTTTCATGAGATCCATAGATCCAACTTCTCTAAGACTCTATAAAAGTATCCTAAGGGGATCCAAGAAAAGGATGGAATTTTATAGGATTGTATGGAATTTTGAGATGGATTTATGGAGAGATCTATCGACAAAGTACAAACCTCATCAAATGAATTATCGCAAGTATAGAATTGCTGCATAGAGGAAAAATAAATAAGGAAACATTATAATTGGTTGACTATGAATCATATCTACTTCATGGATGAAATTCCCCCAAGGAATTGAACAAATTACCCTTATTTACTCGAGTACCCTTTATAGCTCTAAGCTGCATGGGTGGAATCCTACGCCACGTAGCACCACACTTTGAGGATGGAACTCTGAAATGTGTAGCATCATCCTACGTGGATGGAACCTGGTCCCGTGTAGTAAATAACTATGTGGAATGCATATAGGTATGAATACCATCATAGTAGGTGGATCGTACCTCCACCCATAGAGCAACAAGATATGTGGAGAGGACCCCATCGCACATGATGAAATGGTACAAAAAATAGGGTACCATTGGATGTTTCCTACTCTATCTTCGATCATCTCCTTCTATTTTTGTTGCCTCATCCGTAGTCCTTCTATGAACAATTCCAATGAAATTAGGCCAAATAATCTTCAAAATCCATTAGAAGCATATGATAATACCACCAGGAACATTAGCAAGACCTTTTATGTTTACATACCCATGGAAAGTGGAGACACGTGGGTAATCTCTAAAATGTTTCAGACCATCAAAATGTCTATAAGATTACATTCTCATGGAATGCGGAGTCATGTGGGAATTCCATACATTAGAAATGACTCCCAGAATGTCCATATATTTATATTCTCATGGTAAAATAGGGTCCAAACTTTGGACTAAAATGTGACCCTCCCCATTCTACATATTATGGGTAATAATTGTTCTTTTCCTTCATTGAGGGTCAGTAATATTAGAAGGGAATCACACTTGTTTTTCCCTTTGATAAGAAGTAAAATTCCTCCCGTTTTCCCAGAACCAATTTTAGGGAACTTCCACTAAGGTACTCTCATAGCTTTTCTTACAGGAAGTTTCATTGGTGCTCCTCTTTACCTCCTCCCAGCGAATACCTAGATTTGTTAATCTAACTATGTAGGGTATGAAATCAAAGAGGATATGGGTACATTCAAGGTACTCTCTCTCTGTCACATTGGGCTCTTGTACCATCTATCATCAGATAATTTGGGATGTGCGATCATGTAATTCAGTACCTCCTCTTGTTCCTCACTCTGAGCATGGATCACATGGGATTATAGGTTAGCGGCGATCATAGCGTCCACATAACCCCAAATCATGGGCCTCCTCCTATGTGTAAGCCCTAATGACTTAAACTAAGAGAATTTTTATTCCATCCCCAAATAGTATATATAGGATACATGTCTAAGGACTATTCTCAAAGTGGATCCTTTTCAACCGTTAACTCCAATCATGACCCCCCCCCCTAATTCATCCGGGCCTCCTCATAGCAGTAATCCCCAAATTAATTGAACAATGAGGGATTTGATTCCCAACTAACTGAGATACATAAGAAGCCTCCATAAAGTCCAAACCTAACTAAAAAGTCACCCAAGTGTTATCTGGTCCATATCCCCAGTAGGTTCATATACTCCCAGGAGACCATTTATCTTTTGGGAATCTTAGGCCACTTAAGCATAAGTCCCACATGAAATATTGACTAGGCATCCTCTTTCTAGATATCCTCACTATTTGACGCTAAACTGCATGGATGGGTCCTTGTCACACAATTTTAAAGGTGATGTGTCCCATAAAGCTACACCAAACTACATGAAATCTAATTCCTCCGATGAGGATACGTAGGAATACCCTCTTGTGGGTTCAATCCTAATATCGAAACAAATCTTTTCCCCCTAGATGATGATAAACTCTAGAGTGCCTCATCACATGGCTTAAAATAACATAGTCTTAGTAATTCATGACCAATGTATCTCAATGATTGATCTTGCAACCTAGAGATAATCAGCTGACACATGCTTGAAGATGAACCAAGGATTCATGAACATATGAACATTTCTTAAATCTATAAGAGAGTCATGAAATAGGAAATAATTTCCCCTAAAAGGGTGTGATGAACCTGAACTCAAATCCTCTCGACCAATGGAGTCCTCAAGTGTCATTGTCCAAATCATTCAATAAGAACCTACCTTTAGAAATAAATTCAACAAATCATGGATAAATGGATCGTTAGGTGTTTATGGATCCCTAAATAAACCCTGTTGAGACCATCCGAGGACATAAAACCTAACATGGTCTGATTTAACAAACACTGAACACCCCTACTATCACCCTTTGAGGCCACTAAACTATGGAACCTCCATCATAACACAATATGTATATACTACCTACTATTGGCGTCACCATATCACCCACCAAAAGGGGTATGATGTGAATCTGGTTGAAATGCCTACATAATTCATTTTGGACATATGAACTGAATATCATCAAAACGTCTGACAGAAACATAAATTATTATGTAATTATATAAGACATGGAAAATAATTTTAAAAAGCGGATAATAAACTTGAAAAGGGTTCTGAATCAAGTATTTAATTAACACGACTTTATTATTCCTTATGATAAATATTATATGTGATGAGTAAGACATGTGGTAAGTGACACTTTAACCTAAAACCTCATTTTATATGTGAAAATGATTTATTTAAAAAATATTCCTCTTCCATGACCACGTTTTTAATATTATTTTATGAAATTATTTATATGGACATAAAATAATATTATATGGAATTTTATTCCACATTCATTAAATAATTTAAAAAAATGTGTATTTTTACGAAATTTTTGACATTATTCACTAAAGATAAAGGGAATGTTCTATTTTAATGAATACAGTGATAATAAATTCTCCACTGTTCTAACCATTATTTGAATATTATATGACTCTGTCATATTTCTTGTTTTATTTTATAAAAACCCCATATTTATCTTTATCTAGGTATTTGGTATTAAAAAGTGGTATGTAAGAAAAAATTGGTATTTTGATATATGAAATTGATTTTCACATGGTTTTAATATAGTTTTTCAAGGATTTCAATCAATATATAATCATTGGAATTTGTCTAAGAAGTGTTGAAACCAATTAAAGATCTTGGTTGAACCAGATATAACTCATGTAAAGGGTTAAGACCTAATATATCTCCTGGGTGAGATCGATATAGCTTATACAATTGGTGAACCTGGAAAACACGCCAATGCATTGGTTAATGATTACATTTTATGGAGAATTATGTTAGAAGTTAGACATATAGTTATTCCAATTATAAGGGTTCTAAGATGATGATTTCCTTAGTAACCTACATTCCTTTTCTATATATTCTAATGATTTTTCATGGAAATAGGTTGATATTGAAAATTAATATATTGAACTTTCTAAAGTAAAAATTGAATAGATTTTTGAATTACAAAGTTTTTTTTAGAAATTGTTTTCATGGGTTTGAATGTTTTTAAATATTTTAATGGATTTATTCTTTTTAGTTTTCTTTCTAAGATCCTTTTACTCATCCCATGTTTAAAAAAAATCATAGGTGTTTAAGGATTAGTAAGGACCGTGATGAAGTCATGATCAAATTTTTGAAGATATATCATAAATTGAAATCATATAATATAATAAAAGATTTTTTTTGGGAAAAATTTATAATGAGAAGATGTGTACAAATTGTAATATATGGGATATTTATGTATGATTTATAACTTAAAACTCTAAAACTATAAACTAAAAAGATCATTGGGAATGAAAGAAAATTAATTCTTGTTTAAAGTCACTTAAATATGTAATTTTTAAATCAGGGTTCATATAGTTGGCATGAAATAAAATGTTTAGATAAATCTTATATTTAGGATAATGATAGTGAATAACCTCGAATGATTTTACCTAATGATTATGTTGAAATGAAATATAATTTTATTATTACCATGATAATTCATTCAAATTGTGTTTATTCAGAATGTTTTTTCATAGATTAAATAGGGAGTCTATGTTAGAAGGTACCAAAATGATGATATCCTTCCAAATAATCTACATATAATAGTTAGAATTGTTACTAAGTATTTTTTTATGTGATTTATTAGTAAATTCTAGAAATAAATGGTGGGGGAATCCATGTTAGAGAGAATCCATATCTATCAAAGAGGGACATGCTGATAGTAGGGAATTTTATGAGACAACATCCTATATAATTTAGTGGATCTTATGATCCATTGATAATCGAAGGATGGATAAATTCCCTTGATAATGTATTTGAAATCATGGGGAGATCAAAAAGTCAAAAGATAACCCTTTCCATTTATCTCTTTATAGTTGAATCTTGTCAGAGGCAGTCTTTGGTTAAGAATTCAATAGAGAGAGGTGATTTGGATTCCATGGAACGGTAAAAATCTAATTATATCTTCCTTGATAAATATTTCCCTAAGGTTTTTCAACTAAGGATGGATAAAAAATTCATTAAATTGAGGCAAGATGATGAATATTATATATATTATTATGAGGAAATTTTTACAATATTTTCCATGTATGTAAAAAATTTTATATATGATTTAGATAGTAAGAATAATTAGTTTTACTCAAGGTTGAAACCAATACACCAAAGAAAATTATCTTATCTTCAATTATAATGTTATGAGAAACTTTTTCCGTGATCCGTGAAGGTAAAGATGGATTTCTATAATGATTATATTTTCCATGAAAATATCAATAAAATGGTTAGGATGGTAGGCAATGGGGAATAAGTCATCAAATAAATATATAGGTTTGACAATCAGATTACCATCATGTAATAATTGTGGTAAAAATCAGCCCATGGAATGTATGGTAAATTATAGAAAGTGTCCATGGTGTGGTATTTTTATTCACCGAGATCGTGAAAACAAATAAAAGAATCTTGAAAAAAGAAAACAATGAGGTAACTGATATCTAACTATCGGTGAGGTGTTTTAGTAAAAATTAGTTGGTTTATTTTGATAACAATTGTCCAAAGTTAGTCACTAAAGATTGAAATAATCAAGACAGAAAGCTGAGGGTGTGGAAGAATATATTTCTACTACTATGGTTGATTTAAGGGAATGCAGTGAATTGGTTATATATATGTTACTTGCTTATTTGATACATGCCACTGCCCTATTTTCCTCTGGATATTCACATTTTTTATTTATTACAAACTTTCTTGTAGATTGGGAATATCTCCTCATGATAGAAATATATGAATCTGGGTGAAAACTACAGGTGAAATTGTTAAATAAAAAAATATTTATAGGAATATACATATTGTTTTTAGTGGGATGGTCTTCCCATCAAATCACTTTTAAATACCCATGGTATAGATTGATGTTATTTGGGGTAGGTAATGGCTTTAAATTTTTCATGATAAGATACATTTCAAATACAATAATATTTTTTGATGATTTTATACATTTGATAAGAATTCTTGAAGCTCAGAAAATGATTAGGGGTGATATAGACATTTACCTTATTCATGCTATTTAAAAGAAATAAATGGTTAAAGTTAGTGATGACCCGATTATGAATGACTATATGGTTGTCTTTCTTAATGATCTACCTGGAGTTATTCAAGATCAATAAAATGAGGTTACTATTGAATTAGTTCTTTTTGGTAATCCAATTTCAAAACACCCATCTCAAACGGATCACGTAGAACTTTTAGAATATAAAAAAATATAAGAGTTTCTAGAAAAAATATTCGTTCATACTAGCACTTCACCATGGGGTTCTCATGATTTGTTTGTTATGAATAAAGTTGGTTCCATGAGACATTAAATTGATTTTAGATCCCCAACTAACCTATATCTTAATAAAAATTACCCTTTACATCATAATGATGATTATTTTATAGAAGTACAGAAAATAATATTTTTTGATGATTGATCTTTGATATGGGTACTATCAGTTGAAGGTAAAGAAAGATTATATCCCAAAGACTACATTTAAAACTAGGTGTGGGAATTATTAATTAATAACAATTCCCTTTGGGTTTTCTTATGCACCAACTATATTTATGGATATAATAAATATATTTTCTCATGATTTTTTGGTTTAGTTTTTCATTTTGTTTATTGATGATATATTGGTATATTCTAAAAGTATTGTGGATCATGAAAAACACAGATTGATTTTTTGAAACATTAAAAGAAAAGTAACTATATATAAAATTTAGTAAGATTGATTTTTTGTTGAAAAAAATACATTTCTTTGGACATATTGTTTCTAAAGATGGAATAATTTTTGGCCCTACAATGAATAATGTTTCTAAAGAGTAGAAAGAACCTACAAATGTAACTAATATTTATATGTTTATTAGTTTAGTGGGTTACTATCTACTATTTTTTTGAAATAATTTGTCTACTTTCTAGACCATTGACTAAGTTAACTTGAAATGGAATTAAATTCAAATTAAAAAAATATTGTGATTATTATTTTGAGGAACTAAAAATAAGATTTATGAATGCTACATATTTCGATTTTTTCTCTAGAAATGGTTATTTTTTTCATTTACAGTGATCTTTCTTTAAAGGGATTTGGTTGTCTCCTGATACATAATCATTAGGTTTTTTCTTATTATTTATATCATCTAGAAATCTATTAGTTAAATCATCCAAAAAATGATCTAGATTTAGCTAAAATGGGTTTTTCTTTAAAAATTTGTTAGAATAATTTATATGGATCCAATTGTAAAATATATACTTATCGTAAAATTTTTATGTATATATTCAGTCATAAAGAGTTTAACATGTGGTAGAGAATATATTTGGAACTAATCAAGTATTATTGTTGTAGGATCCATTATTATCCTTGAAAAGAAAAAAATTAATCTGAAGCACTGTGTTAGAAGAATAATGCTACATTAATCATGTTGCATTTGTAGAAAGACCCTTTGGTTAATGATTTGATGGATTTTGGAATAAAAGTTGTTTATTCAAGAAATTTACTATATTTATCATGTGTCAGTACAATAATCTATATCAAATATAATTATGAAATATAAAAAGGAAGACTATGGGTTTTTGGAAGTGAATAATTGTGTGAAAAGAGAAAGTTTCTTGAATTTAATATTAAAAAATAAGTTGTTTTGATATTTTAAAAGTGATTATATGTGAATTTTGATACCTAGTTAAAGAGGTAATTGTAGAGTGAATATCATAGTTCCCTATTTTTAATTCATCATAACATCACTAAGATGTATAGAGACTTTCATGAGTATTACTTGTGGGAAGGAATGAAAAGAGATATCGCTGAATTTACAATGAAATGTTTGACTTTTAAATAGGTTAAAGAAGAATAATAATTATTTAAGGGGATGTTTCATCATTTTCTAATACTAGAGTGGAAATGGGAAAATATATCCATGGATTTCATAGTGGTATTAGCAATGATATCTTGGGATAATAATGCATTTTGGGTTTTTATTAATCTATTAACTAAGCCTACACATTTTATTCTCATTCGAGATACTATGTATTTGGATTTACATTCTGGATTTCACCTCAATGAAATAGTCAGGTCACATGGAGTTCCATTTTCATTGATATCTGAATGTGATCATAGGTATAATTTAAATTTATGGGAAAGACATCAAAAATCATTGGGTACTCAATTAGATTTAAATATAGCTTTCCATCACCAATATTATGGACATACAAAATGATCAATTGGAACATATAATACATTCTTCATTATTATTCAATAGATTACTAGGGAATTTTGGATCAATATATTTAATTAGTTGAATTTTCTTAAAATACCTGTTTTCATTCTAGTCTATAGATGGGACCTTTTGAAGGGTTATATAGAAATCAATTTTAGACTCCTTTTTTGTGATGGAGTAGGTGAAAGGAAGTTGATGGGACCATAATTGGTAGAAAAATGGTTTATAAGTTAATGGTTTTTTAGAAACATATGAGGATTTCATAGAGGAGGAATAAAATTTATGTTGATAACTCAAGGAAATATATTTCTTTTCAGTTAGGTGATCATGTTTCTTTTGAAGTACTTACATGGAAAAGAATAATAAATTTTGGTAAAAAGGTGAAGATAAGTCAATAGTTCATTAGATCATATGAAATATTAGATCATGTTGGATTAGTATCTTAATGAGTTGCCTTGCCTATGAGTTTATCCTAGGTACATAATGTTTCACATATTTTGATCATAAGAAATTATATGCTAGATTCATATAATTTTCTAAACTCGGAGGTTGTTCAGTTGGAATAAAACCTTTCTTATGAGGAATAAATAGATCTTATTATTGATCACAAATAATAAGTGCTTCGAAATAAGGTAATATATCAAGTTAGTTTTTTTAAACCAAATGGTTGAAGGAGCCACATGGAAATCTCAAAATTTTCTGAGGGGAATATATCCCCAGTTGTTTAATAAGTGAATAAAACTGTGAGGATGCTATTTACAAAAGGGGGATAATGTATAAAACTAGGCAATGATAAAAAAAATAATTTTTATATACATAAAATTCATGAATTATTTAGTAATATTCATTATAAAAATATTATGTAATTATTAAAATTAAAAAGCAAATAGTTTAATTAAACTCTTTTATTATAAAGATTTATTTAAAATTGTAATTTTTAAATTAGATATTTTTAATTTTGAAAAAAATTAATATTATTTTTTAAATAATCATTTAAAAATTATCTACCATTTATTTGTTGAGAATTTTCTAAAAAGAATGATTTTTTATTGAATAGTAAAAAATACTAATTCTGTAATTGAAAATTTTATTTCTTTCCAAGAAATTACAAAGTAGACTACTATTTTGAGGAATTTTAGAATTTATTTACTATTTTTTGATTTAAAATAATCTAATTAAGGGGTTTAAAGGAATTTCATACTTTAATTTTTTATAAAAACATATTTACCTTAAAAGGGAATTTCTTTGAAAAATTGATTTTTATCATGTTTTGTTGTCTAATTTTAAATTAAATTATTCCAAATATATGAATTGAACATTGAAAAAATGATTCCATATTTTTAATAAATGGATCCAAATTTCTTAAATAGTCCCTTTTTAATTTTGGTCAATATAAATTGTAAACAAAGTAATTTTTGTTGCAACAGTAAAGGGTAAATAAAGTAATTAAAGATAATAATAAAATGAAAAGGACTAAAGAATGACCCTAACAATTGAATTAATTTTATTGTATAATTATATATCATCCATAATCATCCAAAAGTCTAATATATGTCATTTTTTCCCATTTCAATGTTATTATGACCTATATAGTTTTTTATGTAAGGAAAAGTAAAAAGCCATACTGTTATTTTTAATAAATATATAAATTTTAACAAGAGAATAACTAAAGAATATGTTCAGTTATAAATATTTTTTTTGAAATATTAATTATATAACTTCAGCATAGTAATTTATTTTTTAAATTTTATTGATTAAATAATTACATGAAATTCTTAAACAAAGCTGATGCACTAATTATTAAATTAATGGAAAAACAAAAAACATTATTTTAGAAATATTAATAGTTATATAACTTTAAAAACAAATTATGGTTAAAATGAATTTTATAGATATAAATAACATTTTTTTGGTGTATTAAAATATTTTATTTTAATTTCATTTTTTCTTCATGTTATAAAACCCAAAGTAAATGATTAGTTATAAAATTGACAATATTGATATTTTATGAAAATAATATTAAATTCCAAACAAAATCTTATATTTTTTAATGTGATTATGATATTTTTGTAAATATAAACCATGTTCCATTTATTGGCCTTTTTCCATTTATAGTAACTACTTTCAACCTCAATGTGTAAAAAACCATGTTGTAACGGTAAGTGTGAAAAGGGTTAATGAAGTGTTTAAACAAAAACAAATAAGGCTAAAAATATGATCCAAACCTGTCTGGATTTTATTTTATGAGAAATTTTGAAATAATAATCATAATAATATAGAATATTATCAATTTGGATCCATTTTCACATAAAAAAATACAATTTATATCAATTTAATATTTTAATAAATTCCATGAGTGCCCCACCCCTCTCTTATAAAAGGCACCTCATCTTCTCATTTCATAACACTTAAAGTAACATTTGGTTCATCAATTCTATTAAATAATTCCTTCTTTATATTCCTCCTCACATCCTATAATATTTTTTTAGATCATACAACTAACCTTACAAAGCGTTCAGTGTAAACATTATGAGATTGTCCAAAGAAGAGGTATCATTCTTAACCAATTGTTTTTGTTTTATTACTTATTCCAACTACATAAAATATTATTTAACCATGCTGAAATAGTAACCCAATTATGTTATGTAATGTTATGGTTTGTTATGTTAATTTAATAACCTATATACATCTCTTCTTCCATAAAATGGGAAATGAAAAAATCATTCGTATGTACAGAAGACTACCACCTCACGAACCGATGAAATACGTCTTCCATCATCATCTCTAAATAGAGGTTATAATGATAGAATTAATTTCAACATAGGATCTTAAATACATATTTATCATTCTAAAAATTAAATATATAAATTATTTTATTACATTTCCATTCAATTGAAAATGATATTGTCGTTTGTGTCTATATGTGGACTACCGCCTCCAATAAGCTATGCGATTAGTTTTTCATCACCACATCAAATGGATAATATATTTATGTATTTTTATAGAAATAATATTTTATTTATGATATTTTTATAATTTTAGAAAGATAAAATAATACATACTTTCTTTCTATAGTGATAAGTGAAAAATAGAAACGATACAAATCCATGTGTATGGCATACCATCTCTATGATTGTAATGTATTTGATATTTCAAAACCATCATTGATGATTGGTTTTAGAAGTATAATTTATGTTTATAAATTATAATTATGTCTTAAATATTATTCTAAAGAGGGTGTAATAATGAGCACTTTGACCATAGTCAACCTGCTAATGTCATTTTAGATTTATGTTTTGAATTTCATGAAATCATCTAATATAAACTTAAATGATTATGTAATTTTATATTATATTGTAATAAATGAAAAAATTAAAAAATAAATTTGAAAATTTTTCTCAATCAATTAAGTAATTAACAGAAGTTTTATTATTCATGATGATAAAGAACACACGTGATGACTCGTGATTGAGGTAAATGACACTTTAAATTAAAGCCTCATTTTAAATGTTATAATGATTTATTTTAAAAAACAATTTTATTCCTTGTTATTATTTATAAAATTATTTAATAAAATTATGTTTAGGGATATAAAATAACATCAAATTTAATTTTATTCTACATTATTTTAAAGGTATTAAAAGGGAATATTTTTTTACCAATTGTTTGAATTTATTTACAAATAATAAATGGAAAGTTTTATTCTAACATATATAGTGACAATGACTTTTGTTCTATGATAACCGTTATTTGAATTTTAGATTCCATTAAAATATTTATTATTTTCTTTAATGAAAAAAACCTCTTTAATTTTTTTAATCTTTGTATTAAAAATGATTTTTTAAGAAAGAAGGGTATTTCAATATCTGAAATGGTATGTTATACAGGTATAATAGAGTTTTTCAAGTGTTTTATTCATTATATAGTCCATGGATATTATTTATGTGGGTTTGAAAACTATTATAGGACATGGGTGAACCTGATAAAACATATATGTGGGTTATATCCCTATTATAGCTCACGAGTGAGCTTGATATTTCTTATATATTGGGTGTGCCAAGACAAAAATCCAATGCATTGGGAAATTATTATGTTATATAGAGAATTATATCTGAAGTCGGCATATGGTTATTCCAAATTTAAGGTTTTTATAAGTGTTCAATGATTATTATATCCAAAGGAACCTTCCTGAATTTTCTATGATTTCTAAATAGTTTTCATGGAAATTATTTGATTTTAGAAGGTTAGATGATGATCTTTTTAAATTAAAAACTATTCTATTTTCAGATAAATATGTATGTTTTTAAGAAAAGGGTTTTCAAGGGTTTTATTTTTTTCACTAGACTAATAAATTTCTTATTTTTATGTTCCTTATAGAGGTTCTTATGCTTACCCCACATTTTAAAATGTTTTTATATGGATTTATGTATGAGTAGGGACAAGGATGAGGTAATGATTAAATATTTGATGATGTGTCACAAAAAATTATTGTTATATCATAAAATTTTTGTTTGGTAACAAATGGATACTAATTAGAAGTGAACACATTTTAGTAGATGGGTAATTATGAATGATTTATGACCTTAATCAATAAAACTATAAACCAAAAATATATTTGAGAATGTAAGAAAGTTAATTGTAGTTTCAAGTCACTAGAATATGTAATTTTTAATACTATGTCCTTATATTAGATTAAACTATCACATTTGTTTTTCTCATTATGCATAACATCAATTTTATGATTCACCAATAAAATATCTAATAATATGGGCCATTTCTTAAATGTGTTTTTTTATAACAAAAAATGTCTATATTCTCAAATGTAGCACAAATGTTTTCCACCTTATCATAATATCCATCAATTTAAAATGGTTTTAAGAGAAAATCATACCCCCATAATCTATTAAATTTATTTTTTCCATATTTGATAATTGTTATCCATTAAAAAGATTATTTTATGGCCCATATACATTATCTTTATTCCATTATATAATTGATAATATAAATTCCCTTCATCAAAAAATTGGAAAAAAATTATATGCCATAAAATATTATCTAAATAAATTTATATATGCTGGAAATTAATTTATAGTTAACAATATAATATAATTTAAATGTAAATACTCCTTCTTTTTTACTCTAAAAAATTTAATACATTTTCACTATAATAACCTAAAGTCATCAATCGATGGTGATGATTAAATATCAATGTCATTTTTATAGTTTCTTGGTTGAGAAATCATTAAGATAATCATAATATATGTTCACTTAATACATATTATTGGTAGTAGGGCATAAACAAACAACATAATAGCCTATGAACTATATTGGTTATTGATGATTAGATATGTATTGATTCTATTCGTGAATAGTCTCATTATGATATTTAAAACTTTATTTCTAAATTAGTAATCTTTTTATCAAGTCCCTTCCATTGTGGAAAATCATTAGAGGGGAATAGTTTTCTATCAAATATTATCTCATCTATATTCCATCTAAGCTTATTTATATCATTTTAATTTTAATTAAATGTTTTAAATGGAGAATTATTGGAAGATATCATTTTACCTCATTATGAGGTTTTTTACTTTCCCATGAGGATAAATCATAGTTAGATAGTCCATCCATTTTATATTGTGTTTTCCCATATTTTGAACATTTTGAAAAACATCCATATTCATTCCTATACAACACATATTCACTAGGGAAAGCTTGTATTATCTTATACCCCAATCCCATTGAACATAATATTTTATTTTACATCATAATTTCAATTATGAATTTCATTTCCTTTCATAAATATATCTTTCAAAATTTTATGTAATTAATTGAGACTTTCTATCCATTTGAAACTTTTAGCCAAACCAATGTCAGCACTACTTATAACAATAAAAATTTAGTACAACCTGGGATCAATGGTTTTCTAGCATCTCTATAAAATTGTTTAACCCTAACAATTTTTTCAACTGTTCCAACTCATACACCATGAATTTATTCATCAAGATGATAATATGTCTCAAACTGATAATCTTTAAAAACATTATATCTCGAATCATGAGTTATTTAAACATTCCAGATCCATCATTTATAATTATGATTAAAACCCTATAAAATCAAATGGCCTTTAATTTCTCTAAACCCTAATTTTCTCATATTTAAAAACTTCACGCATGGACAATAAAGCATTTCAACATTTTCCAAAGACTTTGTTAGCTGATTTCAAGAAATCAACAACTCCTTTATCATATTTTTCAATTATTATCTATGTATGTTTCCAGTTATGATCAATTAATTACCAAAAATAAATATTTACATTAAGAATATGTTAAAACATATAAAAATATAAATATATAAATTTAAAAAATGGAAATGCATAAATATAAATTTAAAACATATAAAATTAATACACAAACAAACCAATAAAATAAAAAAATTAACAAATGAAAGAATATAAAAATAATATATATATATATATATATACATATAAATTTAAATCATATATATTTAAAAGGTATAAATAAAAAAACTTTTAAATCGAAATTTAAAATAAATAAACTTAAAACCTACAATTAACATATAAAAATATAAAAGTAAATTCATAACAAATAAATTTCAATATAATAAAAAATGAAATTATTTTTATAAATATATATAAACATATATATAAATATAAAACATATACATACACTAAATAAAACATATATATAAATAAATTCACTATCTATACACATTGTACAAAGATATGAACATATATATATAAATATAAACAAAAACACACATATATACAAAAATAGTCAAACCTTTATAAACATATATAAATTTTTAAATATTTAAAATTACTCAGATATATATATATATATACACATAAATAAATATGAACATGTCTACATATTTAAATATACTTATAAACTTAAATCCATATATATATATAAATATAATAATTTAATCATATAATCATATATATTGAAAGATATAAACATGTAAATAAAAATAAGTCCAATTTATTTTTTTGTAAAAATCAAAATTGATTCATCTAAATCCAAACAAAAAAATGAATATATTATTTTGATTAAAGTATAAAATCAAATAATTTAATAATGAATTTTAACATTAAAAGTTATAAAAAATGATAAAATAACAAAATAATACAATAATTTATTAATATATGTTCTTATAAATTAAATAAATATAATAATTAATTCTAATAACAAATCTAACATTTAAAAAACCTCACTCAAATACTTAAAATTCAACTTTACATTGAAAAAAATCCAAATTAAAGTCCATAATAAATGATATAAATTTTTGTTAAACTAATTAATATTATTATATTAAACCCATCATCAAATTAAATAAATCATCTGAACATTAAAGATAATTATTTGGAACATAGAAAAAATGGGTATGGTATACATGAGACAAGTACAATGGTGGTCAAAAATGGTGGAAGGCACTCGGTGGGTGTGGAATGTGGTCGAAGGATGAAAACAATGTGGAAGATACCGATCAAAGGAGGTTGTGAAGGAATATAGTGATGGAGACTCTTGATGGTTAGAGTTTCCTAAAATCAAGCATTAGTGAAATGAGTAAGAAGGCCATACTCACATGTTTTGATTTTTTTAAAACAATTTTAATATCAGTTTTTATAAAAATGGATTGTAGATTAATACTTTATAAATATGGTTAAAATGAAACTGATGTTAAAAACCTTCACATATATTATTTTAATGTTGGTTATATAATAATCAATGTTAAATATGATTTTATCATCATTTATTACATACCTAACATCACCAGTTCCATTATTTTTTTGAATTATTCTACTAGTGTGAAATTTACGAACATCTTAGTCTAGTTAATTTTGGTTGAGTTTGACAAGTTTTTGTGTGTGAGCACAAAAATGTCTAGATATTATATTCCAAATCCATGAAACACTTTATTTTACACTCAAGTAATGAATTTTTTCTATAAATGGATTAAAAACCAAAAACATAGTCATTTTGAAAATGATAAAATAGAAAAATAATCAGATTACTTTTGATTCAAAAAATTTACAAACAATATTATCAAAAGAAATGTTAAAACCATAATCACATAATTGAAAATTGTTAAGAATTGTTTTCTTTAAACCATCAATATATAAAACATCCTTAATAATAACATAATTTATAAAACCAATAATACTTGTAATAATGATTTTACTCGTTGATTTATCACCAAATATGACATTGCATTCCTCAATCATTTTAAAATTATTGAACTTTGAGTAGTCACCAAACATATTATTCAAGAACCCACAATCCATATACCATGTATCTACTTGGAATTTTATCAACATACATTTTTAAAGTAAAATAATTATGATATTAAACATTTCATTTCCCAAATAAATTTGTGTCCACTAATGTTATTCAAAAAAGATTTTGGAACCCATATTGTCTTTTTATAAGTGTTTATAATGGTAAATTTAAAATAGAAATAAACCCAAATTGGTCTACCATAAAAATAATTTTTATAATCTCATTCATAAATAATATGTCCAGATCTAAAATAGTAATGACAACTTATATATTCATATATTCCTTTACAGATCTTATATATTTCTAAGAGCTTGTATTAAATGTATAAATAATCCCAATGTGATTTCTAAATAACATTTAGAAGCCAAAAATCTATCAATATGTTTTTATATATGGGTGAACATAGAGTGAAAATATCTATGATATTTTATAGTGGAAAAAAAATTATCCAAATTTGGTTGATCATTTAATTTTATGATTTATTCCTCCTTTTATTTCAAGAGTATATCCCTCTCATTATTCAGTTAGACGGAATTATTTACATGCTTTGAATTTCGTTGTGAATTCATAAAACTCATTACATGTTAATCTCTAATAGGTTTATGATCATAAAATTTAAAATAAGTTGAAGAATAATAGGTACTAGTAGAATATACCTAAATATAATAAATTAATATTTTTATCGTTAATTAATTTTCTTTAGGAGATAAAATCTTCATTAAAACACCATGTTGAAACTTTATGAGAATTTTTACCTCAATTATTCATTTTCATATTCTTCTTGAATATAAGAAAATTAGGTTTGATATTCTTATTTTTATTGTATTCATGAAAAGTGACTGACATTTATCAATGTTGTTCCCCCCATTTTCCCCATCCAAATGATACTTTATTCCTCATGAATTTATTCATCTATATTATCATGTGTAAAAATTCAGAATTAAATTTTGAAGATAATCCACCAATTTCCTTGAACTCAATGATATGATTTACTGTGATTTATTTTTCGACATTTTTAGATTTTTTTCATATTAGTCTCATAAGTCATGAGAGACCCAATGAGTTCTTCCATTAGAATGTTTCTGATATGTTTATCCTCATTGATGATCAATATATTCTATGACCAAGAACATTCTATTACCAAAAGTATCATCTTCACAAGTGTTTTTCAAGAATGTGCTTCACTAAGGAAATTTTTACAATTTAAAATTTTAGTACAATTAGTAAAAATTTAGTAATAGGGTCATTAGTAAACATGATAAAACTATAAAAAAACTTGTCTATATGTATCAATTCTAGTGTCTTTGACATTTTTTATTTTTGTATGACCTTAAAAAGTTTCCAAATTCTTAGAAAAATAGTTCAAGTATAAATGTGACAAAATTGAATATAATCTAACCAATAATAATGACCATTCCAAGATTTTACAACTAGATCAAAAGTTATAATATCATCAAGAGTCCATTTGTCCACCACTTCTATAATAGGTTTCTAACCATGAAAAACTATTTTGAAAATGGTATGACCAGTTATTTTAAAAATAAATATAAATGGTACTTTTCCGATAAATATATTATATAATATAAAATAATTTAGAAGCAACCATTTAGTGCCTATCAGAAATAGAATGGGCATTAGAGGTAGTGGTTATCATTTATGTGATTGCATGAAACTAATTAAGGCTCAGAAATCGAGAATGGATTTGATACAAATTATTAGAATGAGATAACGGAAAGAGACCTTAATTTCCTTTTTAAAATTAAAAAAATAAATTTAAATAAAACTATAATTTCATTAAATTTCATTTTAATTAAATATATTAAACATAAAATAATATAGGATTTGGGATAAAAAAATCATTCACGAGTGCATATACATCCCATCTAAAATTCCGTGATAAATCCATTAATATATTAACATTAAGAATATCTTAGAAACCTATTATCAAATAAATAAACATTATTTCTATAATTTTTACTATGAAAACCATGATCCATAGCTTTAATGGTATTGTGAATGTAAAATAAAAAATAATATTGGATATGATTATTTTTCAAACACCTAATAAAAACCACTCTCAATTATCACGCAAAACAAGACATTACAACATGATAACTGAGAGATAAATAAAGGTAATGATATTACAAGAGTAATGATAATATATCAATAGTATCAAAAATGTGTTCTAAATCCAAATAATACTTCTTAAAAGACAATTTATTGGCTTTCATACTTTATTTGATAATTTGGAGCCATTAGAGGTCAAAAATTATTATTAGGATAAATATATATCAATTGGGAATAAGAAAAAATGGTCATTGAATTTCATGATATTTCTATCAAGTAACATCTGAAACTCACTAAATAGTTGGTTAGTATATAGAATCAAACAAGTAGATTGTAGGAACTCATTAACTAGACAGTGATTGAAATAGAGAGTCACTCAAATATTTGTCTACTCCACCAAGTAACCAGTGGTATACTACTTAGTGCCTAGTAAATTTTTACATTTCTAAAAAAATTCAATTTTAGTGTTTTCAATAGTCTAATAATATTAAAATTATAATAAATTAGTAATTTTGAAACAAAACTCAATTAAAAAATTAAAAAATTAATTGGTGATTCTAATCATTTAAATTACTAGATTATTGATTGATGAAATAATGGGTTCATGTTATATCCACATCAAACGTGTAATCTTTATCCGTTCCATTATTACTGAGATAATACTATTCCATTATAAGTTAAATTGTGTAATAATTCTTTAAGTAAGTAGTGATCATTCAAGAGTGAAGTTGAAAAATATATAGGGATAGTAAATTATTTATAATCATTGTAGAAGTAGTGCACTTATTAAATTAGTAATACTGATACATCTTCATTGTATACTCCTTGGAAGTAGCACAGTGTGGGTGATCCTAGTAAAAAAGTATTGTATTTTATTATTTATTAATTTCATAAATTTAATTGAATAGAGAAGAGTTCAAACAAACTCTGGGAATAATATCATTGAATAAAAATGTTTTGATTAATGTAGCCTCAACCAATTACTCACAAATATATTCCCTATTGATTCTAATAAGTGGAATCAAAGCTATAATTTCTTTTTTCAATATTTATTTTATCTCTTTAGTGAATATAGCTATGATCATAAACCATAAAGTAATTATGATATTCAATAGATAGAAATATAAATTATATAAGAATCATATGAAATAAATTTTTTGATCACTTGTAATAAATGTTTACATAGACATGATACATGGAATAAATATCAATATATAAAGAAAATCTCACATAGAAATTTATCATAAGGAGTTTGATGTCTATTCCAAATTATTAAACTCTATGGGGGAGTAATATCCATCACTATTTACATAATGGTGATGTTATGTAAACTTTTAAAGGATATGTAGGATAAAATTTTAAACATGTATGAAGATTATTCAAAGGTTAATGAATCCATGGTTCATGTGTTATGAAATAAATATGAATAATTGAGGATAAAACAATCCGAAATAGTAGATGTGTTCTTTGATAAGGTAAACTCACTTATAGAGGACATGAATGAACTTTTATATCCCATTAAATATGTGAGTGTTGTGAAGAAAATATTTTGAATGTTCCCACCACACTTCAATATAAAAGTATTATTTATTGGGGAATGTTATCCAAAGAGGTAATCCTTGTGTGATTTACACAAAATTATCATTTTATATGAGATAATAATGAATGATAGAAATTATATATTAAATGAAACATTAAGTAATATAATTTTAAAATATACAATATAACTTACCATATGGAAGTATCTAGATGAAAATGGGATTTATGAGGTTATTTTATTCCAAGGAATAAATATCAAAAATAGAAAATGAATATTCAAGGAGAATCTTCCACTTACAATCCTTTGATGTGGAAATTTTGAAACTCTAATTATAAAGTGTCCATAGAATTAGTAATAGAAATAGGAGGGTGATACAAAAATAATGAAATCTTCAGATATGTGAAGGTAAATGGCATATTGAGAAAACTTTTTTTATTGAACTAGCCCAATATTTTATTTTAATCAACACACAAAATGATCTCCCACTATCCTGATGGATTTTTGTAATCTCCATGGTATGGAAACTATATTTTTGGCCTCATGGGAACACACTATGGAATTCTTTTACCCAATAATCTGAGTTAAATAACAATGGAATTTTTTTGAAAAATATGTTCAGAATACTTTTTTTAATGAACCATCCCAATTATTTATTTTAATCATCACACAAAATGATCTCCCACTTTCTTGATCGGTTTTCACAATCTCCATGGGATGTAAACTAGATTTTAGGCATCATGGGAACACACTAGGGAATTATTTTACCCAATAATCTGAGTTATATAACAGTGGAATTTCTTTGAACAATATGGATTGACATTCCATTAAATTAGAAACCCATGCCAAAAGTAGATAATAAGGAATAAAAAATTAGTAGATAATTGATATAAAAAATAAACGTTTAGATCACCTTATAAACAATATACGCTGCAAAAAAAATCCACTAATAGTTCATATCATTCCCCACAATATTACCAAAACTTCAATTATAGAAATTATTAAAATATTACACAACCATGGTAAATAATTTAAATGGAAAACACCAAGAATTATATGAAAATAAATTCAAATTCTAAAAATCATGTAATAATAACAACAATAAAAATGTGATAAGAAAAAAACTAACTTCAATCCCACAAAATAAATAATTCTCCCAAATCGATCAAAAGATGATGAAATCCTAAAACTGAAATGATAGATAGACATGATAATACAAATACTCAATATGTCACCACCTAATAAAAATATATAAATCCTAGAGTAAAATAGTTTAAAATTTTATATTTTAAACAATAGGTATAAAATATTTTTTCAAATTATTTATAAAAAACCAAATAATATGGAACATGAACATTTTCAAACAACCACTCTTTTAATAAAATAGAAAAAACGTTATTAAAAATTTTAAATAAAGATTTTTAAAACCATGGAAAGGATGGAATATAAACCATAGGAAACAAACCTAGTCATAATTTTCCCATATTTATGAGCATCTTATAAAAACTCTTTTTTCATAAACAAGTTTCAAGGAAAAATTATTTATCACCAACATTATTAAGAAAAATCAACCCATTTCCCTGTTTTAACCATAGTTTTAAACCACAAAAAAATAAATCAATTGAATGTAAAATAGTAGACATTCAAAGTGATGAATGAACTACACAAATTCAAAAAAAATATTGAGTAAATATTACCAATAATGGTGAAAACAAAATAAATCAATATAGGAGATATAATATAATCATATAACAAAACCACTAAAATTATCTAAGAAGGACTTAATCATCATGGGTAACTTCCATGGGATTTAGTAATAAAATACTTGAACTTATGGAAAAAACTGGCTAAGAACTGCTAAATTGTTCCATATCCTTGTTATAATCCCCATACTATACTAAAATAAATATCATGAGAGCTCACACGTTAACACTTGATATAAAAATGGTTATTCCCTCAGGGATACCTACCCTCTCAGTATAATTGATGGGGTGTATCCTTTAAACATTCCCTGGGAATATTAATTATAAATTCCAGGTATCAATCTCATATAGGCCACTTAATATATTCTATATACTCCCATGACATCTAAAATGGAGGTGATTAAACAATTATGTAATTAAATGTCACTTAAAAGCATTTAAATCATTTTAAATAAAACTCACCTCTAATACACTAATAATTAATTACCCCATACCATTCATTTAATAATCATCAATGAATTTATGTCAATATAAATAATTCTAATCATGAGGTCCAAGACACTATAGGAAAAAATAAACACAAGAGGATAAAGAGGGTCTCACATATTTATAAAATCATTTCACATAAAGTTATAACCTACATTTTAACAAAGTTTATAGAAGGGTAAACCATTTTCACACATTTGAAAAACCACATTTCAAATGTACTTTGGAAACCAAATTATCAAATAAATCTTTGAAATTCATCTTGTATATAATCATTTTTCTATAAAAATACTTGAAGAAATAATACACCCCTTTTTAAAAGTAAGTAAATTGGTTCTAAGCACCATTTATAAAACCACATTTCATTTTTTTAAACGGTATATAATCCTCAATAACTAACAATATAAAACATTTAGAATTTGTTAAAATACTCTATGTTTAAAAAGTACACACCTTTAAAACATCACAAACCCATTCCTAAAAGGATAATAACATCAAACATGCTTTCAAAATATTAAAATTCCTTTAATAAAGTCAATGAGAATTTTAACCAAAACGTGGCATGTGATGTAGGTCCATGCTATGTTTTTAAACCTTTTTAAATACAATTAAAACCAATAATTCTATTTTGGATATATTTTATTTGATAAAGAATATTTTTAAAGACTCGAAACATCTTATAAGAGTGATCTAAGAAATTTTTCAAGCACTTAGATTGTGACACAGGCCTATGGAAAGTAGAAAAATCCATTAAAACAAAGATTCAAGCCTACTAAGGGAATATAATATAACCTTAAATTCATAATAAATTATTTAAACAAATAATAAATTTAATAAAATGTAATAAAAGGGTTTTAAAAATAAAAAAAATACCTTAAAAAATTTGGCCTAAAACATGTCACATTCAACAAAATATTCCCAAAAACCCAAGAAACAACCTAAAACACACATCAAATAACCTAGAAATAAAATTACAGAAGATAATAGAACACAAAATTCTCATAGAATTATTAATAGGGTAATGTTTTATAAGGTAGAGGTGAAAATGAGATAGAATTAGGAAACCAAAGAGGTAAAACCCATACTAAGAAAGATTACACTTGGAATCAGAAGACTCAGAGGCTAGATGGAGAGGATAGTAGGAGTGTGTGATGAATCCACCTTTGGTGTGTAACATTTATCAATTGATAGAGGGAGGGTGAGTTTTATGTTAGGGTTTCTATTTATTTTTTATTAAGTTATATTTTTTGTAAGTAAGAAGATCCTTCTAGACCATTCATGTACATGTTTTTATCATCCATGGTACTGTGGGTAGGCTTGGATTTAGTTCATTAGATTTTTGTAAGTATAATCTAGAAAAAAGATGGATTATTTGTTTGAATTATATTTTATTACATGGGATATAAGTTTACATCCCAAAGTGGTTATTATTGGCTAGAGTAAGAGAATTATATAGGGTAGAATTCACAAAATGTACAATATATACACAATGTGAATGGATGGGGATCAGATTTGATGAATATGTCCCCAAAAAATCATTACATGAACAAGAGGTTCATGCTGTGAATTAATCTATGTTTATTGGATTGAGTTGATGTTCATTTTCATGATTTTAAAAACATGGTCCATTCATGATGTGAATGATTCATTCCCCTCTTGAAACTGCATCTAGAAGTGTGCCTATAAATTCAATTGCGCGCCCAATTTTTTTTAAAACCCCTCTAATTATCTATGAACTATAGTCATCTGGAGGTGATTCTTCAGGTTTTTTGATTCCCTTTATAAATCTATTGATCCCTATCTTCTCATGTTCAATCCATGGTGATCCATGGGGAGATTTTCCTCTTTCTCTTGTGGTTATTTTCCATGAATAAATTTTAACTCTTCTGTTATCATTAAAAACTATAGTGGCTGATGTCTATCATTTTTCATGGAGTTCTTATGACTTTTATTATCATGGTTTTGGTGCGACATCCTTGGAATACAAGATTTATTATAGGAGAGGTGATTAGTGATCCATGTGGATATTTTGTTCTCATTTACAAAATGTTTAAAGGAATAAGGTAGGGGATTCATTGATTATAATTTTTTTTAAGAAATCATAAATTTATCATTATTTTTATCTATTTGAATAATGGTTTAATTAACCCTAATGAAGATGAAAACTGATTAACGAAAGAATTTTATTTTTTTATTATTAATCACATGTGTTTTCAAAATGATAATGATTTTCCTAATGTTTTTCTATATAGTGTGTTATCTATGTTTATTATGGGATTAATATGTTTATTTATCCTATTTTTAGCATGTTTTTTTGTTGAAATTGGATAAAATCGAAGCTTTTATTTCATGTTTGCTAAATAATAAAGTGGAATGTTTAAATTGGAACTTCTGTTTCATATAATTTTATGAAAATCAATGTGATTCAAAAAGAATGTTTAAATGTAATTGTTATTTTTTATAGATTGATGAAATCTTAAATGATGCTTAATGGAATTATTAAATATATACAATTTTTTAAAGATATTGTCTTAGTATTCCTTTGGGTCTAACCTGTGAGAAATAAATCAGTTATTTCAAGATGATAATGAACTAGTTGTTTGATAAAGATATTGAATTGGGGATAGGAAATCCTATTTTATTATAAATCATCAATTGCATGGTTTTTTGGGCCTAATTTACCTCTTGATTTTTTTTCTTCATTATTGTGTGATTTATTTTGATTAGGAGCCTTATTATGCTATGTGATGTGGTATAGTGTTGGTTGGTGGTTCCATGAGACATATGAGGGTGGCCTTGGTTTGAGGAAGTAGTTAGTGCATGTGATGTAGGGATGCATGGAGATATTCATGGAAGTGGAAGGGATGAAACCAAGACTAATGAAATGTGTTAAAGTTGGACCTTCCAATTTTTGTGCTTAATTTTGGGATGCTTGATTGATTATGAATATGATTTAATGTTTGGATGGATGGGGGTCTTCTTTATTCTTATTTCCCCCACTATTTAACATAGGTTGAAGTGTATGGTTGGAGAATATTTTTATAGTATCATAGTAATAGTATTGGAGTAAATATAATTATGGAATGATAATGACAATTAAATTTTGTAACCCATGGGGTTGGTTCTTGAATGGAATACTAAATTATGATAACCCTTTAATACCCGTGGGATCTGTTGGATTATTCCTGAAGAGTATGGACTTTGGTTTAACATTAATGAAGTGTAAGTGGACTAAAATTAATTAATGGTTTTTGAATTGTTTAATTTATTCATTAAATATTTAAAATAAATAATTGATTGAATTTTTTCTTTAAATGATTGTGTGCCTATAGGATATCTAGTCCATAGTAGTGATAGTCAGGTGTCCACAAGACAATAACTGCATGCAATCTTAAGGCATGTTAGTTTCCCATACTATAGTTATGAGATATATGTCTATATATATATATATATATATATCAAGTATACTATGTGATTTCATATGCTTCCCCAACCCTTTTCTGTAGGGTAACTAACACCTAGTTGACTTTGGGAGGGTATTTTTCACAACATGCAATATAGTGAGGAATGGATGGATAACTACCCCCTTTTACCCTGATCTCTTATCTTAGTTGTATTATGTGTTCCTATTAATCATTAATACCTTTCCCATATATGTGTGTAGAGTAATGAAATGGATTTGGTTATTTTACACACATGTATCTCTAGATATTATATCCAGTGGACTATAATAGGTATTTTGTGTATGGATTGTGATGGCTTGAGGTATAATATGAGACATACGGGTTGCAACGGCTCCTGAAAACTACTTGTCTACTTTCTATAGATGTGTAATGTGATGATGATGTGATGTGATGAACATGATTCATTATATGTGATGAGATTATGTGTTTCACATTATGCATGCTATGATATAGTTTCCCATGTGTCTTTGAGGTAAGATTTCAATCCGGGAGATATCGATTATAACTTGAGATATTGTGGAAGAGCATAAAACTAATGGGGAAGTGGTAACAATATACCATTATATCATATTATATTATATGATTTCTTAAATGTGATACCTTATGAGATATCCATAATGAATTTGAGAAGTTAAAATACATGTTTATGTGCTGATTTAGCTTTACTTTTTGTTCATTAGGATTTAATATTCATTATTTATCCTTTTCATGAGATTCTATAAGGAGGATCATACTAAGTATACATATTGCGCTCACTCTAGTATTTGTAAAAAAAATTTGGGTTGTAGGATATGGTTAGTCATCACGCTATAATTTACTAGCTTGTGGAGTTTTTTTGAGTTGTTTGATTTTTGAGGTCTTAGATAATGATTTTATTTTTGGTACTTGTAATATTAATTTTCTTATAGTTTTCCTAGTTGTATGACATTAAATGTACACTATTATATTTATTTTATTTTACATTGAGTAGGACATTTAGTCTATTTTTATCTTATCATATTGTTCCTCAAGTTCTTCTTAGATAGTAATGCCTCTATTTTCTGTGTATGATATATACCCTTGGTTCTTTTCTCCATCTCATGGAAATTTGAAGGTAAGATTTAGGTTCCATTATCTCATTTCCATCCAATGAGGGGTACCTTAAGGGGGGTGTTCTTGAAACAGTTGGATAAAAGGATTAGGTTGATGTATAAGATAGTGTTCAATAGTAGGTACATGAGATGACTGCATGGGTTGGAAGGTAAATGATGTCAATTGAGCTCAGTACATGATTTAAATAATGGATACCATATAAGACACCTATATTTAAGGACCACTATGATTTTATGTTAGTAACATTATGTTTACTGTGCCAACATAGTGAAGTGATTCAGGTTGGTGGGTATATACCTAGGAATATATCATGCATCATTCAAATTTTTTACATATTTTGAAATTATTAGACCTTGGTATTAGGTTGAAAATTAATTATTTAATTAATATTCAATATTATATGTTCTAGGTATATTATTAACTAACCATTTTCTTATTTACCTGTATGTATCTATGTTTAAATCCTCAACAAGTTTGACCTAAATAAGTTCAATAGGATGTGACAGTAGATCATCATAGGTTAGAAGTTGATAATGATGAAACTTGGTGGAGGAAACTCTAAGAGTTTCAATTCAAGATTCTATATATGTATGAGGTCCTTGTTTTGGACTCAGTGACAAAAGACTGGTTGGAGGAGGTAGAGATAACCTTCAGTTTGACCTATTCTCAAAAGGATAATTGTATTTCATTTTCAGTGATTATGCTATGTGAAGTAGCTAGGAATTATTGGTTCTTTATTCCTTGGAGAATTCAATGTGTCTACTATTTCATGGGATAAGTAATGTGACTATTTTTTAGTTGAGTTTCTTTCTTTGAAAAAGAATACAACTATTCACCAGGAGTTACTTACACATTGATATGGGAGTTATAACGTTTGGGATTTTGGGATCTAATTCATGAACTTTATATGATATAAATGAGGCCTATTTCCAGATGATGATGTCAGGGTGAGTAATATTGAGGACGCTTTTTATCCAATGATACAGTTCTATGTTACCCCATTTATGCTTTCAATGTATCTCGATTTTTTGGCAAGAGTATATATCATTGAGATGATATTTTCTACAAATATATCTTCATGATAGTGGATTAATCAAGATTATTTATATAGAAGAGTTGAAGTTTGTGTTTCAACGTTTCATTGATAAAAGAGTTTTCAGATAGTGTGGGGTAATTCATTTCCCTCATCTTCTTGTTTTTTTAGGGTGGGTGATCTCAATCCTCTTCCAAGATATTAGACACTTGGTTTATTATGGATAAAATGGTCATCAGTAGTGAGGCTACTTGTAAATTCTAATTAGTATGTGTATAGTAGGTGTTTTTATTTAAGTTCCTCTACTGCAACATTTTTAAAGGAGGTAGAACTAGTATAGTGCTCTATAATTTTCCCAATAGAGGGGATATGGGTTAAGAAGAGAACAACCCGATGATTCTCTTCATCCTGAGAAAGTAGATCATGGTTGTAGAGGTCGTGCTCAGTAAGGTCATAGAGGTCATGTATAACAACCTGAGATTTTTTGAGAATTATTATTTTTAATTTCATTGATGTCTCGTGTTGTACGCGAAACCAAAATTAGCTTGTTCTATTTGAAACACCATATTAGATTGTAGTATACACAACACTAATCTTGGATCGTGTTACACACAATTTCAAGTTCGTTTGATAGAAGTTATTTTACGCAACATTGAGTGTATATATATATATTCAATGTATAAATGAAATATGTTTGGATTCTATTATATGAAAAAAAATTAATCTTTCACTACACACAACCCTGACATGGCTTTCATTACACGCAACCGCGATCTTCCATGATAGCGTGTGTTATACGCTATACCAAGTTTCACTAAGCGAGATATTATTATAATATTATTATGAACTAGCCGTTATGGATAATAATATCCACTTTTTGAAATTTTATAAATTTTATCTTTCAAAATGGAATTCATTTTTGGATTCATTATATCAAAAATTTTCTGGGGTGAATTTTTGGTATTTTTCTGAAAAACATCAATTTTTAATGAATAGTGAAAACACTAGGTTACTATTTAAAAACCGAATTTTTATTTAAATAATTATTTATTTTATTTAAATTTATTTTAGGAGAAAACTGATACATAATACCAATATAAGTTCAATTTAATTTATTTGAGTCATTTTATAATAATTTTAGATATATTAAAATTTTATTGAACTTTTCTCTGTCTTTTACCCACCTCCTAGGAGAATTTGAAAATTTACATAAAACCTAATTTTACCACTTCTGTGAGTGGAATTTAGAAAATACAAGATACACGGTTAATATCATGGTGTAAAATGTGGTTCAATAAGATAATAATTTTTTGTTGAATAGTAACTTTTTACTTTTATTTACCACGGTTAAAAGTAAGTAGGGTAATTAAAGGTAAAAATGATATTATTATTACCCTAAAACGTGTTATAATTCTATTGGATAAGTTTAATTCGACAAAAAACAACCTTAGGAATAATATATTTCCATTTAGGTCCACTTGGATTAGATTCGGAATTTAATATTATTTTATTTAAAGAAGAGTTAAAATAGTTAAAATCAAAGTTTAATAACTAAAACATTTTTAATATAGGTTTATAAATAAGATCAACTCGAATATAAATATTCATTAGAAAGATAAAAAGATTTTATACCTAATGGAATTTTATTTATAATTTTTAGATATTAAATAATTTAATTTATTTATGACACAATGGTGATGCAGTAATTACCTAAATAATGAAATGTTAGAATAATTGATATTATAAATAACCAAATAAATGTAATTTGAGACTTTTTATGATTCAAATAATTTTTTATGTTAATATGACATGTTATTATTTATTTAATTACCTTTTGGTGAACTAATCATTCTTTTATGATTTTCAAAAAAATCAATTACCAAATAGTGTCAAAATTGACATAAAATAGATTTTAAAACAAAGATTATATTATTAATTTTTATTATATTCCTAAAAATCTAAGGTTCATCCAAATGACTTAGATAGGGTTATATATATTAATAATGAACCACTTGGGGTTCGTTTTTCTGGTTATAGTAAGTTTATTAACCATATAGTCTAAGAAAAAAAGAAGACACGGTAAAAGTTAAATTATTTAACTTAGAGTTAAATATAAAAGATAAAGTTAAAATAGTAACATAAACTTGTCTAAAAACTATTTGTTGAGATTCTTTCTATCCATCCTCACTTTAGCTTCTAAATAAATCAATTTGGAGCTATTATAAACCGAATATGGCTTTATTATAAAATAATATTTCAAGTTTTTCCAAAGGTGCCCCTCTCCTCCCTTATAAAAAGGGCACCCCATCCCTCTTCTATTTACACCCTTTTGAGCCTTGAAGATCGGCCAACCCCTGCCCATTTCTCTTCTCCACTTCCATAGAAACATTCTGGAGGTTCTGGTCTTCTCAAAACACCAACTCTACTTCCCTAAGAGGAATCTTAAAGGAGGTGCGTCGAAGAAGAGGTAATCTTTTCTTCTGATTCTCTCAAGTTTCTTTCTTATTCAACTTATTATTATTTAGTTTTTTCACTATAAATTAATAGCATCAGTATCAATAATATACTGATATATTATTATAAATATGAAACAACCCTATTTCACCTTCTATCCTTCCTACAGAAAACGAAATCCTCGCGCGTGCGTACGTACGGAATACCGTCTCCACGCCGTTGTGTAATCTCTTTTCGACCACCACCTTAATTGGATGGGTATAATGGTGAAAATAAATAAATATATGTGAATATTGTAAAGTTATATTGATTCTGAAATATTATACATACACTTCAATAAAATTCCACGATCATGGGAATGATATCATCGCTCGTGCATACGTACGGACTACCGTCTCCACGACACGATGAGATTCATTCTCCATGTTAACCATTCATTAATGATTATAAAGTATATATCATGAATAATAATTAAATATATGACATAATAATGATACTGTATTTATATATATATATATATTTATATTTATGTCATCTACTTAACTCCATTCAATTCAATAAGGAAACGAAAACAGCATTCATGCGTACGTATGGCCTACCGTCTCAATGAACGGTGTATTTCATTCCATTTATCGATATATCATATATATATGTATATGATGAATATATATTATATATAAATAATGTCTTACATTCTGGAATTAAGTAAATCCATATATAAGTAATAATATCAAGAACAACAAGTCGAAACACGTACGATAAATGAAACGATTTTACCCAAAACGCTGCTTTAACATGTAATTTACAAAAGAACGGGTAATATAAAGTCATAAGTGAACCATATATGATATCATAACAATGAATATGATTCTTTAATAAGTAAATGAAATTATTTAAATCATTATACAGGAGGTTCGGATACATACGAAGCATATCAGACATAAGGTAAGGGATAATGTTGCAATCTCAATTGTTTTCTATCTGAGATTTCTTATACGTAAATATTTACTGAGGTTATATTTATCATCCATGTCCATGTTTTATAAAAACGTTTTAAAGTATGTTTAAAGTCCTTTTTACCCATTTTTGACTTTTACTACATGGTATGTAAGAAATCTTTCTTTTGTTTACCATACGAGGTACTTTATGACTTTTCCGACAAAAGTACAAGAAGAATGTTTTTTTAAATTATATGGCATGAACGGATTTTTACGGTTTTATAAAGCCTTATTTTCATGAAGATTAATCTACAAGATTTCATGAATATTTTAAAAAAACCTTTTCTTTTAAAATTTATTGGAATTTTGTGAAAAGAAAATGTTTTTGAAAAAGAAATTATATTTTCCTCAAGAATTCATTTCAAGTGTTTTATCAAAACCATTTTTTCATCTAAGATGACATTATTTACTATGTGTATGTTTCAAGTATAATGTCTCTAGGATTAACGTGGTTTCACTTTTCTTATGATGAAATGATATCCATTTGTTTTATATGGATTATGTTATGATGGGATGATGTTTATGAAACCCATTTTATTCTTTGGGTTATGATGAATGGTTTATGTTTATGTTGTGGAACAAGTAAGAATGATTTCATTATGAGATGGGTGTGACCAATATCTCCCTCTAATTCATTGGGTAAAGATTTATATCTCATGAGATAGACATGGAAAGAATGGTAAGTTAATCCGGTTTAGTGATACAGGACTGGAATGAGGAGTGAACTCGATTCAGAAGGGGACTTTGTCCACTAATATGGTTGTGGCAGGAATGCCTTGGCTGCTATGGAAATCGTACCATGTGCTTAATGGTTTCCATAATTACATGCTTTATTCTTATGACATTTTATCATGATTGATTATCTATTTTGATCTACTCCTTACGTACTTTCATGTTTTATGTCATTGCTCAATATTTTGATGTTTAAATGTTATATTCATGTTTTGAAGTTCAAATGTATATGGTTTTTTTATTTTCTCCATGCTTACCCTTACTCAGCATTTGAGCCCACCCTTTATATGTTTTCTTTTCCCCAGGATATAAATAAAGGTTTTAGGTAAGAAAAAAAGGAAGATCTTTATGGGAGATGTTGAAGATCTTTCCCCAAGATTAGAAGATTATATTTCGAGTATCCAGAGACACTAAACTGTTACGATCCTTTAGTGTCTGTTTTTTGTTTTGTATTAAGTATTCCGCAAAAGTAATGTAATGTCCATGTACGTCAAGCTTTGGGTCTCTCTAGTTGGTATCAGAGAAAAGTTTTAGTTAACCTTTGGAAACTAGGATACGAGAACTTTAGTGAGGTGCCTAGAGATATTTCTAAGGTATGTCTAGGGATGTCTCTAAGGTTAAGTATATGTATAGGTTGTAGTCCTAGAATTATGGTAATGATATTAGAATTAAACCTAAGGTGTTATATATGGAAGGTACTCCCCCTTTATTAGGCTATTTTCCTAGAATGATTTTTTCCACTCACACTATTCTTTTTGGGTTTTATAAAATGGCTGGAAACAGGAAGATCCATGATAATTGAGGATATGATGGACAATGGAATGATATTTTTCATGAGAAACCAAATGAAATTGGATCTGGAAGTATAAACATCATTATTATTCCTAATCATCAATCTCATAATATGATCAATAATCTCATCTTTGGTAAGTATCCCGACTCAGCTAATAAGAGAAAGATGGAGTTTCATGATGTTCATAGAGGAAATAAAGTTCAATTCCCCTCATGTAAATCATGTGGGAAGAGGAATCAAGGAGAATTTTTCAAAGGAACCGGAAGATTCTTTGGGTGTGGAAAAGAAGGACACAAAGCCAGTAATTGTAAAGGAAAAGGTTCAGTTAACACCATGGACAAGGATAATGGTATTTATAAGACATCAAAAATGGTTAAATGTTTTTAATGTGGAATGTATGGGAATTATTCAAACCAATTCCCTAAGGGAAAGTCTCATGAAGAGAATCAGCATGGTCGTATGGGTAGTATTTATGCTAATGATAATGAAGAGAATATAAATGATATATTGGATGAATGAAATGATGAAGCTCAGTCAGTGGTTTAAGAAGGTAGTGGAATGATTACATGTTTATCCAGAGTAATGTTGTATAAGTAATCTCATGGTACTATGGAATAAAGAGACATGTAAGGATTTTTACACTGTTGTTTTTTCTAAAGTATTTGAACGTATATATTGAATGGTACTGGTAACCATGAAAGGTTAATTCATATATTTTTGGAAAGTAGATGATATGCGTATAATGAAGGGATTATGAGATAATGAGATGTTTTATAGTATTGATGAGATCATGTCTGATATAATGACAATGTGATATCATGGTTTGAGTATTTAAAAATTTTGGGATTTTGGTATGTGGAAAGAGTTAACTTTTGACAGCATTCATGTTTTCACTAAGGTTCAATGGGTATTCATTTTTTAAGAGAATATATGATTAAGGTATTCACATATTTGGAATGTGACCAACAAGATATATCTTATATGGGGGATAAATGATGGTATTCACATGCTTGGTTGATGACATTTCTAGTAATCATTTTCTTTATACTATAAGATTGGATAGAAGTATTTTCGATAATCTTAAAGGTTGGAATGGATTAAGTTGGACATAAGATATAATTTTTTAAGGATAGAACTTTTTTTTGATATTATTTATGGAATGTTATAATAATGTAGTTTTAGAAAAAGGACAACCTTTAGGATGGGCGACAACCCAGCGCGTTGGACAAGGCTGTGGGAATCGAACCCATAACTAAATTGTGATAGGCCTTTGTCACATACCACTGGCCTACAGGAAGTCCCTAGTTAGTAGAAACTAGTTTTATTTTATTAAGCAGTATGATAGATAAATTATAAGTCCATTGTTGGAATCATATACGATTAATCTCACCATAGATGGACTTATGTATATTTAATAACTTATGCTAACCTTTTTGTGATAGAAAAAGATGGGATGACTTATCATTCTATCGCATGATCTGATAACACTTCATGAATGAAAAAACACTGCTTCATTTCTTTAAATAGAGATGAAGTGGAAATTGTTCATGGAATGACCAACAATGATATTACACTAAAATCATGTAAGTATTTCTCATTATGTAAAAGTTCATCAATGTTAGGGAAATGATCTTGGAAACCAAAAATGTTGTTCTAGTACTCTCATATCTGATGAATCAGATGGTACCTTAGATCATTACAAATTTATGGCTTTGTGATTTTTGGATTTTTCATATCCATGTTCTCTACCACTCTCCATCAGAACTTGATGGTTAGATTTTTCTTCCATATCCATATTTTCACCTATGTTCTCCTATATAGAAACCCAGGGATGAGTTACATTGGGTAATCGTTACATTTCATACTTTAGTTTTTAAAAGTATGTTTTAGTATTCCTTTTTATGATGTGGGTTTCTATTAAAGAAAATTTCAAGTAGTAAATGATTTATAACCCCAACGAATTTTGAGGGCGAAATTCATTTTAAGGGGGGTAGAATGTAACAACCCGAGATTTTATGAGAATTATTATTTTTAATTTCATTGATGTCGTGTGTTGTATGTGACACCAAAATTTTCTTGTTTTATACGCAACACTATATTAGTTTGCAGTATACACAGCACTAATCTTGGATCGTGTTACACACAATTTCAAGTTTGTTTGATAGAATTCATTTTACGCAACATTGAGTGTACATATATATTCAATGTATAAATGAAATACGGTTGGATTCTATTATACGCAACAACAAATGAATCTTGCACTACACACAACCCTTTCTTGGCTTTCATTACATGCAACCACGACCTTCTCTGATAGCATGTGCTATACGCAATACTAAGTTTCACTAAGCGAGATATTATTATAATATTATTATGAACTAGCCGTTATGAATAGTAATCCCCACTTTTTGAAATTTTATAAATTTTATCTTTCAAAATGGAATTCATTTTTGGATTCAGAATATAGAAATTATCCTAGGGTGAATTTTTTGTATTTTTCTGAAAACATTCAATATTTGATGAATAGTGAAAACACTGGGTTACTATTTAAAAATTGACATTTTATTTAAATAATTATTTATTTTATTTAAAATTATTTTAGGTAAAAATTGATACATAATACCTATATAAGTTCAATGTAATTAATTTGAGTCATTTTATATTAATTTTAGACATATTAAATTTTTATTTAACTTTTTCACCGTCTTTTACCCACCTCCTAGGAGAATTTGAAAATTTACATAAATCTTAATTTTACCGCTTCTGTGAGTGGAATTTCAAAAATCCGAAAGACACGGTTAATATGAAGGAGTAAAATGTGGTTCAATAAGATAAAAATAATTTTTGGTGAATAGTAACTTTTTACATTTATTTACCACAGTTAAAAGTAAATAGGGTAATTAAGGGTAAAAATGATATTATTTTTACCCTAACACATGTACTAATTCTATTGGATAATTTTAATTCGACCAAAAAAACTTAGGAATAATATATGTCCATTTAGGTCCACTTGGATTAGATTAGGAAATTTAATATTATTTTATTTAAAGAAGAGTTATAATAGTTAAAATCAATGTTTAATAATTAAAACATTTTTAATATAGGGTTATAAAAAAGATAAATTCATCTATAAATATTCATTAGAAAGCCAAATATATTTCCTATCTAATGGTATTTTATTTATAATTTTTAGACATTAAATAATTTAAGTTATTTATGACACAATGGTGATGTAGTAATTACATAAATAATAAAATATTAAAATAATTGATATTATAAATACCCAAATAAATGTAATTTGAGAATTTTTATGAATTACACTAATTTTATATGTTAATATGACATGTTAGTGTTAATTTAATTAACTTTTTTTGAACTAATCATGCTGTTATTAGTTTCACAAAAATCAATTACCAAATAGTGTCAAAATTGACATAAAATAGTTTTTAAAACAAATATTATATTATTAATTGTTATTATATTTTTAAAGATCTAAGGTTCATCCAAATGACTTATATAAGGTTATATATATTAATAATTAACCACTTTGGATTCTTTTGGCTGGTTATAGTATGTTTATTAACCATATAGTGTAATAAAACAAGAAGACACGGTAAAAGTTAAATTATTTAACTTAGAGTTAAATATAAAAGGTAAGGTTAAAATAGTAACCTAAACTTGTCTAAAACCTATTGGTAGAGATTATTTCAACCCATCCTAATCTTAGCTTCGAAATAAATCAATTTGGAGCTATTATAAACCGAATATGACTTTTTTATTAAATTATATTTTATGTTTTTCCAAAGGTGCCCCTCTCCTCCCTTATATAAAGGTCACCCCTTCCCTCCTCTCTTCACACCCTTTTGAGCCTTGATGCTTGGCCAAACCCTGCCCATTTCTCTTCTCCACTTCCGTATCAAAATTCTTGAGGTTCTGGTCTTCTCAAAAGACCAACTCTACTTCCTTAAGAGGAAGCTTAAAGGAGGTGCGTCGAAGAAGAGGTAATCTTTTCTTCTGATTCTCTCAAGTTTCTTTTTCTTATAATTATTATTCTTTAGTTTTTTAACTATAAATTAATAACATCAGTATCACTAATATACTAATATATTATTATAAATTTTAAACAACCATATTTCATCTTCTATCCTTCCTACGGAAAATGAAATCCCCGCGCGTGCGTACGTACGGAATACCGTCTTCACGCCGTGGTGTAATTTGTTTTCGACCACCACCTTACTTGGATGGGTATAATGGTGAAAATAAATAACTATATATTATTATTCTAAAGTGATATTGATTCTGAAATATTATACATACACTTCAATACAATTCCATGATCATGGGAATGATATCATCGTTTGTGCGTACGTACGGACTACAGTCTCCACGATGCGATTAGATTCACTATCCATGTTAACCATTCATGAATGATTATAAAGTATATATAATTAATAATAATTAAATATATGACATAATAATGATATTGGATTTATATATATATATATATATATGTCATCTACTTAATTCTATTCAATTCAATAAGGAAACGAAAACGGCGTTCATGCTTACGTACGACCTACCGTCTCCATGAACGGTGTATTTCATTCCATTTATCAATATATCATATATATATGTATATTCTGAATATATATTATTCATAAATCATGTTTTAAAATCTTTAATTAAGTAAATCATGATATATGTAATAATATCAAGAACAACAAGTCGAAACACGTACGATAAATGAAACGATTTTACCCAAAACGCTGCTTTAACATGGAATTTACAAAAGAACGGGTAATATAAAGTCATAAGTGAACCATATATGATATCATAACAATTAATATGATTATATAATAAGTCAATGACATTATTTAAATCATTATACAGGAGGTTTGGATACCGAAAAATCATATCGGACATAAGGTAAGGGATAATGTTGCAATCTCAATTGTTTTCTATCCGAGATTTCTTATACATAAGTATTTACTAGGTTTATATTTATCTTCCATGTCCAAGTTTTATAAAAATGTTTTCATGTATGTTTAGAGTCGTTTTTACCCATTTTTGACTTTTACTACATGGTATGTAAGGAATCGTTTTTTTGTTTACCATACGAGGTACTTTTTGACTTTTTTGAAAAAAGTACAAGAAGAATGTTTTTTTAACTTATACGACATGAACAGAATTTTACAGTTTTATAACACCTTATTTTCATGAAAATTACTCTACAATATTTCATGTGTACTTTCAAAAAATTCCTTTTCTTTTAAAATTGCACAGAATTTCGTGTAAAGAAATTGATTTTGAAAAAGAAAGGATAATTTCCTCAAGAATTCATTTCAAGTGTTTTATCAAAACCATTTTGCCATCTAAGATGAAATTATTTCCTATGTGTATGTTTCAAGTATAATGCCTCTATGATTTACATGGTTTCACATTTCTTATGATGAAATGATATCCATTTGTTTTATATAGATTATGTTATGATGGGATGATGTTTATGAAACCCATTTTATTCTTTGGGTTATGATGAATGATTTATGTTTTTGTTGTGGAACAAGTAAGAATGATTTCATTATGTGATGGGTGGGACCTATATATCCCTCCAATAAATTGGGAAATGATTTATATCTCGTGAGATATACATGGATGGAATGGTAAGTTAATCTGGTTCAGTGATACAGGACTGAAATGAGAAGTGAACTCGATTCAGAAAGGGACTTTGTCCACTAAGATGGTCGTGGCAGCAATGCCTTGACTATTATGTAAATCATAACATGTGTTTAATGGTTTCCAAAATTACAATCTTTATTACCATGCTATTTTATCATGATTGATGATCCATTATGATCTAGGCCTTATGTACTATCATGTTTTATGTCATTGCTCAACATTTTGATGATTAAATGTTATGTTCATGTTTTGAAGTTCAAATGTATATGGTTTGTTTTATTTTCTCCATGATTACCCTTACTGAGCATTTGAGATCACCAGGATATAAAGAAAGGTTTTAGGTAAGAAAAAAAGGAAGATCCTTATGTGAGATGTTGAAGATCTTTCACCAAGATTAGAAGATTATATTCCGAGTTTCCAAAGACACTAAACTATTATGGTCCTTTGGTGTCTGTTTTTATTATATATTATGTATTATGAAAAAGTAATGTAATGTACATGTACATCAAGATTTGGGTCTCCACAACATGGATTGGGTCTTGGTTAGCCACATGCACTAGAGTTTCTAGTGCCCAGAGATATGGATATTATTTGAGGTACCCTTTTCTTATTTTCAAATTGTGTTCATACATTAGTTATTTGGGAGACACATACCTCTTAATATAATATACACTAGTCTATACTTCATGGATTGAGGTAGAGATGTTTTTATTTCCCTTGGAAATAAATATTCCAATTAGAGGATGTTCTTATCTGTGTGAAGTATATAGGGACTATGAGCTAGTTATAGGGAAGAACCACTCTTGGGGAGACGTCTAATATTTTTTGATAAAACAACACTACATCATCCTTAGAATGGAATGGATTTATTTTGTATAGACTATCATGGATTAAATTATGATTTAGATTATATTATATTATACTAATAAGGAATATTCCATTTTGATTAGATAAAAATTCCATTATATGGGTTGGAGGTGTGTTACGTCTTTGTATTCTTTTAAGGTAGATTTGATTCTTATCTCTTTGTAGGTTCAGATAGTATTTTTTTCCATGATTATGGAAGAGTATAATGATGTCTTTCTTGGGGAGGTTCTATCATTACCCGTTGATTGAAGTTAAATTTTTCTATACTAATATAGTTAATTTCCTCTCTAATATTATCATCTCTATAATGGATGACTCATTTTGAGTTACATGAGTTATGGGTTTAGATCGATGATCTTTTGTGGTGATGTCTTTTGGGTGAGCATGTTACCTTGTGTTGATCTAGTTCTATTTGTATATAATGTTAGTTTCATTTTAATTCTATATATCAATTATTTTCATTTAAATTAGATAATATGAATAATTTATATCCAATTTCATGGATTGATAACTTATTCGGTCACCACATGGGAACTAGTTAGTTATTGAGGATTGATCTAATATTTGGATATCATTAGATGCAGGTAAAGGATGAAGATACATTGAAATCTAATTTTGATATCATTATGGTAATTATGAGTTATTTGTGATTTCATTTAGTGTGATTAATGATCCATAAGTATTCATGGTTTTGATGAATGAAAATTTTCAAGATATTTTTGACTGGTTCATAGTATTTTTCATTGAAAACATATTTGTGTACTCTAAATCTGAGGAAGATCAGATACAGAATTCGTGTGCCATTTTTGGGAGTACTTTTTCATTATCATCTATTTGAGAAGTTTTTTATGTGTGAGTTATGGGGTTATAAAAAAAATTTCGGGGTAATGTCATGTCCCAACATGGTGTAGACTTAGATCCATAAAATTTCATGGAAGTCATTTCTTGGGCATCACCAAAGACTATTGTAGAGGTGCATTATTTATTTGGTCTTATATGCTATTATTGGAGGTTCATACTTGAATTATATCAGATTATGACTCCTCTAATAGCGTTGATCATAAAGGATCTAGCAGTATTATGTACTATCCATTTTTAGGTATCCTTCATGTATCTGAATGAGATGATTGTCAATTCTCTTTTTATTCATTTTCTAGCAGAGGGAGTTTAGTTTGATGTCTTCTATGATATTTTTCATTTTTTTGGGTAGTTTCTTGATTTATAAGAGATTATTATTTTCGTATGGGTCTAGATATTTCTTCCCCCATGATTTTAAATAATCCACCATAGTCATAAGTTTGTGGTGATTTCCTTTTCATTGAATTTGGTGTGAAATTTTCTCATTGGAGAGCACTTTGGGGTTTTCATCAATTATAAGATCCTATGGTATGTCTTCCCGAATTGTTACACAGACATAAAAATCAATTATCGATGGAATTTTTATTGGAATATAATCTCAATATTCTATATACATTAAACTTTTATATTGTTACAGCTGATGTGATGAGTGGGAATTCAGGTTCTGTCATTGTGAATGAGTTTGAAGATTCATGGGGGGTGGTGAAAAATATCTATATGATGCATATTGTGATGAGAGATATGGGTGGAATAGGATTCCATTTTAAGAGTATAGTTCTATTTTATTTTTTTCATTATGTATAGGATACCAAGATGGGATATTCTAAGGTCGAGGTTTAGCAATATCTTATTTTTTGTGGTGATTCCCCTAAGAGTTTGTCTAAGGATGATTAACAACAATTTCTATTTTAGGGGAGGATTCTCATTACTTAAATGGTGTGTGAGGTGGTTCTACATGAGTTACATAGCTCCCCCTTGGTAGTATATCCTAGAATGAAAAAGTTTTACTATGATATGAGAGGTTATTTTTGGAATCCTTGGTTAAAGAATTCAGTTGTAGAGTTCATGTCCATATGTTTAGTCTTCCATATGGTGAAGGTAGAAAAACATTTTCTTGGTTGTTTTCTCCATCCATTAGATGTTCCTCAGAAAAAGTTGTAGGAAATTTTTGAGGGACTTAATCCCCATTTTACCTCAATATCATGGTGGCCATGATTATATATGTGTTTAAGTGGACCATTTGTTAAATTTGGATCACTTCTTAACAATCAAGGATTTGAGCATGGTGGAGGTTTTATTGAGATGTTTTTGTAGGAGGTGGTGAGGCTCCATGAAGTCTTTAGAATGATAATCTCTAATTACGATCCACATTTTTTCTCAATGGTGTGGATATGTCTTCGACATGGTTTTGGATCATAGTTATTCTTATGAATATCTTTTCATTTGATGATGGATTATCAAATAGAGTAGACTATCTAGACTCATTAGGACATGTTTTAAACTTGTGTCTTGTATTCTTGAGGTTCATAGATGAGGCTTCTACCTTTTGTTGAGTTTTATTAAAAAAAATGGAGTCTACACCACCTTTCAAATGGAACTATTTGAAGCATTGTGCGACCAAAATTTTCATTCCCCATTGTGTTGGACTGGGGTCAAAGAATTTATAATTCTTGGGCTAGAACTAGTATGAAGCATTATAGAGAAGTTTTAGGTGATTTTTATGAGGATGAAGGCATTTTAGGTTCATAATAAGTCTTTTGAGGACTATTGGAGAAGACCCTTAGTGTTTTATTTTTGAGACTATGTGTTTCTGAAAATTTCCACTCATAATGTATTGTAAGTTTTGTTCATGGGAGAAAGGTTTCACCACGGTTTATTGATCCTTTTAAGGTGATGAATCATGGTAGATCCATTGAGTTTCAGATAACACTATCCACATATATGATTATGATTTCTTTCATGTGCTACAACTTCACTAATAATCACGTGATGATTCTCAAATAACAAATTACAGGAACATCAATGTTTATGATTATTTGACCATTAAGGACTGTCTTTTATAGATACAAAACCGCCATAAGAAGGGTTTCATGGGTGTGAAATACCCTTGGATGGTGTCATTTAGCAGTATAGTGTCATAGAGGAGAGAACCTAGTAACATTAGTCATATTTATGTGCTTATTATAATGAGCTATTTGTTTCTAATATCATATTTTTATCAATTCCTTGTCGATTCTATACTTTATATAGATTATGATATGATTTTTCTCTTCATAAATGACTTATTTGTGGCCTTTATCTGGTTTGAGAGGTGTCCCCCCCCCCCACTTTAATGTTTTTTTGGAGGTGGTGGTTGGTATTGTGTATTTTTACACCTTATTCTATTAGGTGAGGTGGTTTTTCTCTTGTGATGGAGATATTCTTGAGAGGTATATCATGAGGTGGTCTTTCGGGTGACACATTTCCTTCATTTCTCTCCATGTTTAATTTTTATTTCTTGCAGATGATAATTCTTTGAGAGGTATCTGATGTAAAGGATTATATCCTAATAGCCTATTCTTTTGTGTGTTTTTGGGGGCTGAAGTTAATTTGGGGGAAATTGGATTAGTTTTATTAGTCTTTTAGATATGGAATCTATAAACATGATGGATTCATGATGTGAATTATAGTTCCTGATGTTAGACAGAAGTTTGTGTCCCAATGTGGTTATTCATGGATTGTGTAAGATAAGTGTGCATGGTGGAATTTATGATGTGTCCAAAATATTCATGATGTGAATGGATGATGATTTAATTTAATTATTTTTTCCCAAAAAAAATTATGTGAAGAAAAGTTCATGTCATGAATTAATCTAGTTTTATTAGATAAAGGAGACATGTTTCTTAGTGAGACATAAAATTCTGTATATTCAATATGTGAATGATCTATTCACAACATCAAAGTTTGTTTTGTAGTGTTCCTATAAATTCAATGTCATCCCATGGTTTTTTCAAAACCCTTTTATTCTCTCCTAATTACATGTCTCTAGAGGTGCTTCTATAGGATGTTTTCAAATCCTTTTGTAATGTATTTATCCCCAAGTTACCATGTTTAATGCATTGTGATCTAAGGTGAATTTGCCTTCATTATATTAAGGTTATTCCCTATTTATATTGGGTTTTTCTGGGGTTATATTTTCATTTTTTTGGTTTTTTTTCCTTTATTCTTATAGAGTTATTTTTATATTCTTTGGCTCAGTTATGGAATGATGTACATGGAGAGATATATATTTATCATGGGTGATGTGATAAAAACCCTATGTTATTATCTTGATCTTGTTTGGGGAGTGTTGAAATAATTGAGGTATGGGACTTTTTGATTCTCCTATTTTATATGAAATCGTAATGTTATCCTAATTTACCTCTTTAGATAATTGTTGATTTCATCATAATGAAGATGAAACTGGATTAATGAAATAATTGGATTTTTTTATTAGTAATCACATTTGTTTTCATTATGATAATGGTTTGACGCTTGTTTCTCTATACAGTGTGTTATCTATTTTTATGATTGGGATTAGTATTTCTATTTATGTTATGATTTAGAATGTTACTATGATGAAAATGGGTAAAAATAATAAATCTTGTAATTCATAATAGATAAATAATAAAGAGTCATATTTAACTTGAAATTGATGTTTTTTATAATTTTATGGATTTTAAAGTGATACTAGAGGAAAGTTTAAATTTATTTTTTGTTCCTTGTAGTTTTATGAAACAATAAGTTGTGTTTGAAATAATGTTTTAATTTATTATCACTATTTTTAGGTAACATGTTAGGTTTCCTATTATTATAGCATGTGATAAATGAATTTTTTAATTTAGGAATATAATGAACCAATTATTTTATTATGATATTTTCCAAGGGTTTATTGATCATTTTTCCTATAAAGGATGTATGACTTGGTTTTTAGGGCCTAGTTTCCCTATTAATTTTTTATTTTCTTTACTCTTATGTGATATATCTAGATGATGATACCTATTATGTGATGTGATGTGAAACTGGTATTGTTAATTATTCGATGAGATGTGGGTGGGAGGCTTGGGTTCTATGTAGTAGTTGGTTCCTATGATGGAGTGATGCATAGTGATATGAATGGTGGTGTCAGGGATGGAACTGAGACTAATGGAATGGGTTGAAGCTAGTCTTTCCTATTTTTGTGATAATATATGATAATCTAACATGATTGTAAATTTACATTAATGTCCATATGGTCAGGTGGCTTATTTCTTATTTCCTTTACCCACAACTTAACGCATTTGGGAGTTCATGGTTGATGAATATTTTTATGGTATATTATAATTATTCTTTTATTTATTTGAATTATGGAATAATAAGTAATTCTAAATGTTTTAAACTCTATGGTTTTTTCTTGGATAGATTACTAAATGATGATAACCCATAAGGAACCATGGGATTAGTTAAATTATATATGCATGGCATAGACTTTGGTTGATAATTAATGAAGTAAAAATGGTATAACATTAATTAATTTTTTTTTAATTTATTTATTTATTCATAAAATGTTAAAAATAAACAATTAATCAAAATACTTCTTACAATGCTTGTGTGCTTGTAGGATATCTAGTCAATAGTAGTGGGATCCAAAAGTTCATGAGATGATAACTACAGTAGAACTTAAAACTAGGTAGTTTCTCATAGTGTAGTTGTAATATATATATATATATGTGTGTGTGTATATATCATGTATGTTATGTGATTTCACACTCTTCTTCGCCCTTTTTGGTAGGGTGAATGACACCCAATTTCCACGGGGAGGGTGTTTTACCCATCCTCTATGTTGGTGAGGAATGGATGTATGACTAATCCCTATTTCCCTGCCCTCTTCTCCAAGTTGTATTATATGTTGGTATACACAGTGGTTACCTTCCAATATATGAGTGTAGTAGCATGTAATGGCTTGTAGTTATTTCATTCACATGTATATTTAGATATAGTATACTGTATATTATTATAGGTATGATATGTATGGGATGTGATTGTTTGAGGTATACTACTAAACATATGGGTTGTGGTGGATCCTGGAACCTACTAAGATTTTATCTAGATATATATAACATGATGATTTGATGATTTGATGAAAAGGGTTCATGGTATCTTAAGAGTATATGTGATTCATGGGATGCATGATATAATAAAGCTTCCCATGTCTATTTAACTAGGATTACTTATTGAAAGAGATGTTTCAAGATGTGAAACATTGGGGAAGAGAATAAAACCAATGGGGAAGTGGTTCTAGTGTACCTTAATTTGATTTTATATATTATGATTAATTTTATAAAATACTTGGTGAGAGATTCATGGTGGGTTCGAGAACCTATCTTATATTCTTAAGTGATGAGTTGGATTCACTTTTATTCATTTGGATTTAGTATGCTTTCATTATCATTTCCATAGTGGCTCTGGGGAGGATTATACTAAGTATAACTGAATTTCTACCCTGGGTATTTATAATTTATTTTCAAAAAATTTAGGTGATTATTGGTGATTAGGATAGAATGTACTAGCTCATGGAGTTGTCTCGCAAGCTATTTGGACTTTTTGGTCATTTCTAAGGATTTTTTTGGTACATCAATTTTTTTCATACTATTGTTCCAGTTGTATGGAATTAAAAATCTATTGGGATATTTAATTTCTTTTACTTTGAGTAGGAGTTAATGGGTGGTTTTATCCAATATTATCATTCTTCATGTTCTTCCTAGATAGTAGTGCCTCCCATTTGTGTGTATTATATGCCACTTTTTCCTATCAACAACCTATGACCTATACGAGGTTGAATTTGGGTATAATTATTGCCCTTATTTCATTTTATTCAAAGGAGTGGTGCCTTGAGAGGAAGGAGTTTAATCCTTTTTTATTAAAAAACAAGGGAAACTAACATAGTTTACCAACAACATTTTCCAAACTATGCAGAAGCCATGCTTCTCACACTTGACACAAATAACTAATTCACATAGTTTCTATTATGAACCTATATGGTTTGACTACCCATGTTTCAACCATGAAAATTTTCACTATTTTGTTAATATATTCCTCATAAATTTTTTTCCATTTTATTACTCTTGACCATTCCCAAAACAAAATTTTTGAAAATAAAAATTAAATCTCAAGCCTAGTGCTTCAAAAAAATCTAAATCCAGCCAAAATTAATGAAACTATTATCAAAAAACTGGTAAAAAAATAGTTAAGTGTCACAATTATCACCACCATGCCTCTTTATTTACCCCATAAAGTCCATATTCATGGTAAACCTAATAAAAAATGAGAGTGAACTATCACCTCTTCAGAAGAAGAGAAAAGTGTCAGAGAAAACCTAGAAATCCCAAGACCATAGAAACCTCAAACTAGATCAATCCCTGAAATAACCACTAAAATTTCTCAAGCCTGATAACAACCTTAAACCAGAATCAACCATGAGTATACAACAAACAAAATCTAAATAAAATTATAAAAAAAAGGTCTCACCACCATTTGGAATTGATCTAAATGGTGAAGCATCAAATGACCACCCCTATAATGGGAGTTTCACTACGATAACCATGATTCCTTATAAAACCATAAGATAAAACAATTATGAGACTAAACAAAAGAATCCATAATGATCTATTTTCTAAAAAACTCATGGTCCAAGAAACACTCAAGGTACCCCAAGGCCAAGGAACATTCAATATCCCAAGATTGGTTCCCTAAAAAGAACCACAACCAATATAACCCTAAAAATCAAAAGTCATGATTTTAGGTCACCAAAACCATCACATCTCAAAAAAACTCGAATGAATCATTGGATAAACACATGTCTTAATTAAAAAATTGAGATGGGTTCTAACCTTGGATCATAAACTGAGATAAAGCAATAAAATAGCTCCCCATACCTAGGTTACCATCTCAAGGGGAGCCCAACCAAATCTTATCTAACATCAATCAATTCATAATCTCAATTAGTGTTATACAAGTCATATCCCCCTCCCCCAAAATCATTATCACAAGCCCATCCCACATCTAAATAATAAACATAAACTCAAACAAGGCCCTCAGTACAAGGATGACACCAACAAAATCTTCCACAAAAGACATAAATAGAAAATTAAATGAACAAACCCAAACAATCACCACCCAAAAAAAACTCCCATAGGAAAATACACCGTTCCATGATCTAAAAAACTCACGAAAGGGAAACTCAAACAAAATCATCTTCAAGGTTACAGGGCATAAACTCATCAAGAATGGGTCTTTAAAATAATCCATTATCCCTTCATAAATCTTTCACCTAATATATAAAATAGATTGATCCTCATCAAATCACCCAAATTACTATCCAAGTATCACTTAACCTTGTTTTCCACATCAATATGATAGCCAATGCAATAACACAATACTAAAAGGGAATCAGCGCCTACAACTCCACTTTTCACTCTACATGGAGTCTAAGAAAGAGCCCAAAATAAGGGAAGAGCTATCCCAAAACATAAACAAACCATATTCAAATAGAACATTCTACTAAACATACTTTATATAATATAGAACATGAAATCCACCTTTATATGTTCCCCAAATCACTTCATATTCTTTGAGCCAACATTAAGGGACAAAATCCTAAAACACTATGAAACCAAGGAAACTCGAATTCAAAATATACTATTTTATTAAAAACTACTATATTCTCAAGGGAATAAAAACCATTTTAAAAAAACACATTTTCTTTTAAAATAAAATAACCTCTTGTAAATTATATTATTTTTTTAGAAAAATATGTTCTCTAATGTAAAAATAAATCAATTTAATTCATTTTTTAAAGACCAAAAATTCATTTACAAAATAAAAAACTCACTTAAGATTCTCAAATCCCATTCATTAAAACATTTCTATAAAAATTCCACTTCATTTTCATTAAAATAAAATAAATAATTTTTCAAAACTTCCAAACAACTTTTAAAATTCCATTACAATGAAATTAATAAGGGAATTTATAACAAAAATTTTTTATGGATTCCATAACCAAATAAATAGTTTAAAACAAAACTACCCAAAACTTTTCCATCAAAACCAATTTAATTTTATAGAAAAACCAAATATTTAACCCTCAATGAGGATGATTAAATAATACAAAAAATACAAAAAATTCATAATTCATAATTTAAATCCCACTTCCCGTGGTAATTGGGCCGTCATCATGTGGGGTGGTAATCAAACACTCATCTTGACCGACCTCTTTAATCTATATAAAATAATATAACTATATATTACCATGACACACCAAATAATAAATAAGGTACTCAGAAAATATACTATGTTCATATTGAGAAAAGAACCTACCTCCTTTGATATCATTTGTAAAAAATTAGGCTAAAATGTCATCTGCATTAGTATATATACTAATATTACCCTAGATTAAAGGGTGTTCTCTATCAACAAAGGCTAGAAACTACTGCCTGAACATTATAAGAATATACTTTTGAATGATTTTTAAAATAATAAAAGCCAAATCACAAAATAATTTGTCCTAAAAGTCTATCATGGCTCGTTCATAAGTTATACATCCATTCCAAAATCTGATAAGTAGTAAAAAAATACAAACGTTAAAAGATGAAGAAAATAAACTCTCAACTCACCCTCTAAGGAGACACAATTTTCAAAATGCCTCCAACATTTCATATCCTTTACCACTATAATATCACTATACCTATAACCAGAAAAATTAGTAAAAAGACCACATGAACACAATAAATAATTAAATGTTCCACAAACATGTAATTCTATTAAATTAAAGGAAAATACAACAAATCAAGTAATAGGAACCACATTATAAATGTTATAGAAAAAACTTACCTCAATCCTCCATATCATTCAATGCCTACAAATAAATAGGAAACTGAGAGAAATCATAAAACTAAAATGATGGATAGGCATGAGCATTAAAATAATCAATAGGTCACAACCTGATGAAACTATGAAATCCATTAGTAAAACAACATATAAAATTCCAAATTAAACATAGTTAATAAAATAGGGTTTCACAAGATTTATAGAAAAATCTAACAAAAGTTCACCATGTATATAATAAAAAAACCATCCTTTCTATAAAATCAAAACAAGTATTATAAGTCAATTTTAAATAATATTTCAAGATAAAGGAATAGGGGTCCTTTAAACCATAGGAAACCAACCATGTTATAATTTTCCAAACATCCTATGAAAATATTTCCCATAAAAGTTTTTTGAGAAAAAAACATTTCTAAAAAATTCCTTTCAAAAAAAAACAAACCCATTTCCCCTATTTAACCACACTTTCAAACCATATAAAATAATTATTTTGAATGTAAACTAACACACACTAAAATTTATGGGTAAACCACAAAATGGAACTAAAAATAAATTAAATGTTATTAATGATATTGATAACACAATTTATAATGATTTTGAATATAATTGAATCATGAAACAAAATAATCTAAAATATCCTGAGAATTATTATTGTATTATGGGAATGATCTTAAGGATAGTGTTATAAAATACCAGGACTAGAAACAAGGAACCTAGGATAACACTGATAAAGTAATCCATATATCTTGTATCCTCACTAAACCAATTAGAAATTAATATCTTAGGATATCAAAAACTAGCACATGCTATCAAGAGGGTTATAGATTATAACCAACTAACTTCTTAGTATAATCGACATGGTGTATCTAATAAATATTACCTAGGAAGAAATATAATAAACAGTAAGTCCTACTCTCATGTAATCCAATCACTACATTCCTAATACTCACATGACTAGTCAAATAGAGCAGATCACACAATAAATAAATAAAACATCACATAATTACCTTTCAAGCATTTGAAATAAACCTCACATATGAAACCATCATAGGTATCATCCCCAATGTCAATCCATGCATGATTATCAAAAATTCATTCCAAAATAAATATTTACTCTATGGGGTAATAATACACAATATAAAAAAATCACACGGGGCATGAAGAGGGCCCCACACATTTATAAAACCATTTCACATAAAGTGATAACTAGACTTTCATAAAAGCACTCAGAAAGACAATACGATTTCAAACTACATGAAAACCACATTTTAATTGTCCTTTGAAAACCAAATTTTCAAACAAAAATCTAAAACCCAACATAGAAATAATAATCCTTCTCCAAAAAAATTAAAAAAAACATAATCCTTTTTAAATGATGTGAATCAGTGTCAAGAACCCCTTACAAAACCACAATTCCATTTTCTTAAAACATTAAGGAAACTTCAAGACCTATTGGTCTCAAATATTTAAAATGATCGAAACCCCTCAAGGGTTCATAAAATATTCCCTTTAAAATATTACACTCCCATTTCTAAAATTAAACCAGCATCATGCATGCTTTCTAAATATTAAATTATCTTTATTAATGAAAAACAGTAATTTTAACCAACACTTGGCATGTGACATTAGTCCATTCCAAGTCATTAAACCATGTGAAAACCAATTAAAACTAATAATTTAATTCCATATACATTTAATTCCAAAATAAATATTTTAAATCTCTTGAAACATTTTAAAATATCCATATGAGAAATATTTTAGGAACTGAGCATGAGACCTAAGTTCATGGAAAGAAAACAAATAACATTTAAATAATTATTAAAACCTACTAAAAGCATATATTATGCTTTCAAATTAACAATAAATCATTTAAATGAACCAAAAATTTAGTAAAATTTAATAAAATGTAGTTTTAAGGAAACACATACCTTAAACAAATGACGAAAGGTCCAAAATATTCCTTTTTCATTAGAAGATCCCCAAACAGATAAGAAACAACTAGAAGTGCACATAACATAACCTAAAAATTGAATGTCACATGAAATTATCAAAAAAAACACTCATAGTATTCATCCTACGGAAAAACAAGAACGAAGAGGGGAAATGAGGGTGAAGAGGGTAGTAGAAGAGGATAAACCCTTAATTTGAAGATCAAACATGGAATTGGGAGAAATAGAGGTCAGACGGAGAGGAGGGGATGTGGGTAGTGAAAAAAGAGGGATCTTAATTATGGGTATCACATATCTTAGAAAACAGTGTGGTGGGATAGGGTGAGGTGAGGGTTTCTATACATTTTTCATTAAGGTTGATTTTGGGATTTTAGAAAAAGAACCAAGGAAAGTCACACATTTTAACCATTGGTTTTTCCAAACCACAAGGAATCCATACTACCCACACTGGGTACCCAAACCCACTAGTAATGGCTTCCTTGAGGACCCATAATGGTTCTAATCGCTATGAAATTACAATTCTAAATGGAAATATCATATTAATAGGCACCCACATATGGTTTCCATAGGTTTAAACATAACCATGAACAACTTGTGTGTAGAAAAATGTTTTTAAAAAATATATAAAACTCAATAATAGGACTTACAAAAATTTAAATCCACCAAAAATTAATTAAAATAAAACAATACAAAAGGATAAAAAGACATGTGGGTGTCAAACCTTATTTAAAAATAACTTTTTATCATAGTATGCCAATGGTGTTAGATATATGCAATAAATAATATACCATGAAATTTTTAAATTAATTACTTCATCATTTTTTATGACATTGTTTTTCATAATAAATTTTTGTGTACATATAATAATATGAGATATCATTTTGGCACCTATCCTATGATAATCATCATGTCTTTTTTGTATTTTAACATATTTTATAATGATTTCTTATTGATTATGTGAACGTTAAAAGAGTTAAACATTCACTTGATGAATGATGAGGATTTTGAAATCCTTAAAATATATGGATCCAAAGAGACCTTCATTAAATAATGAATAAAATATTTGAACTTCAATCATATCTTTAATTAAATAATTGAGTTTTTTTAAGAATATTTTAGGATCCAAATTTCATTATATGAGATTAGTCTCTAATAATTAAAATATATCTCATGTTATTTTCTCTTTATTTTTCTTACTGATGGTGCTAGCATTCCATTAAAATGAGAAAAGGTCCCACTAAAGTGTTCAATGATTAAATTTTGATTTTTGGAAACCCATTAAGTTAGGATTCATTTGACTAATATAAAAACATATCTTTCAATATAATGATAAAGGAAGATATAGAAGGAACAATGAGGTAAACATTGTTTAAATGTTTCATTAAATTTTATCATTTCCTCTCTTGGATAATCTTATCATTAGGTTTATGTTTTATTCCATAGTACTTCGGCAGAGAGATTTCCTAAAAAACCCTTCAGTACAATTGAAGAAAGTACCAATGAAGAATTAGCAAGATGAATATTAAAAAATGGAAGACACTTTAGTGTTTTACAGAACCATGGCCATAATTTATTTAATTATAAAATAGTTTTTATTAATTTTAATTAAAATTTTATGGTTTTGGATGAAAATTAGGGTTTTATTATCCAAATTAATTCATTATAAAATTTTATTTTTCATATTGTTATTTTGTTAAAAAAAATTGGTAACGGATTATGGGAATTATTTATTTATTTTAAAAACAATGATGTGAAATTTTTTAAAAAAAATATCACCATTTTATGTATTGAAAATTGAAAAACTGACTTTCTGAAGAGATTTATAAAAAAAATACAATCTGTCGTTCAAGGAATAGATGTTGAGTAATTACCTTCTAAAATATATTGTGTAGAGAAACCATAATGTTGTTATTTTTTATTGTTTTGTTGAATATTAATATAAATTTATTCTCAAACCCTTTTTCAATATGGTATCAACTAACATAACATTAGAAAATATAAAAAATGATATAATTTATGATTATATAATGTTGTAATATCTCATGATAGGTAATTTCATTCTTAATTTATTTATTCAAATGCCTTTATTTAGATTTATCTATATTTTTTTAAAATAATTAATTTTGGTATGATTAAATTGATAAAGTTTAAATCATTTCATATAATTTCTCTTACCATTCATATATAAACTATATACTAGGCACAACATAAGATTTAGTTTTTTACCCAATAATATAATTTTTTATTTAGTTAAAATTTTAATAATAAATTTGGGTTATGATTTATACCCATCATCATCATCATCATGTATATATAATGTTTTTTTAGAAATAAAAGAAGAACAAACAGGCTCACAAAAAGAGAAAAAGGACATATTACGAGGGTCTAAAGTAGTGGAGACCTAGAGAATCGCCTCTTAGAATGTTAATCCTTGGTGGTTTTAGGATCTGGAAGTCATGATAAAACGAGCTCTCTGTTTGTAGAAAGTCAAGAGAGACCATGTAATCTACTGCCATGTTACCTTCCCACTGAGGTGATCAAAGTAAAGGATGTGAGGGTTTTCGAAGATAGGGGCTCCAAGATAATTCCTTGGAAATTCGGACTTTTATATACCTAGAGAGTTTCACACAGAGTGGATCCAAATATTTGAGCATCTATTCGATATGAAGAAGCTACTCTTACTTCAGTTGATGTCTTGTCCACTCCAATGGCTATACGCCTCCAAAACCCTGTCAAATTCCCTCATCGACCTGATCGACGCATTAAGGAATATCTTGAGTATTTATTTATGGATAATGGGACTTTGGGTGTATCTACCCACTCTCTTGGTAGATTTGGAAATATTCTAGAAAAGTGGTGGTTGGTTACCTATCAAACCATACATTCTATTCGGTGGATTAAAATTTTTTGTGATTCCAATAAATTACGTGTAAGTGTTTCATATACGTATTTAGAAATGTTTGGATACAACTAGATTTTATTTTTAGTATACAAACACAAATCCTTTTTTTTGTAAGGTGTTTTTTATTAATATGTTTAGAAAATAAAAATTTGGTTGAAGGTATAGTATATAAAATTCAAATTTTAAAAGCATATATACATATTGGGATTTCAATAGAAGAAATTATATGAATGTTATTTATTTTGGAAAGGTGAGTAAAAAATATATCAATATACTAAGTATGAAATTCCTTCCAAATAAAACACATTTCATGGTCCTTATCATTCAGTTCAGGTAATCCTAAAAGTTATGAACCCATGATTATGGTACATAAGGCATAGAGGATGTAGACAACCTTAAAACTTAGGTAACCATGTCCCATTGTCTGGTTTAAGATACACTTCTTGGGTAACCATATTATTTAGGTAAACAATGAAATGGAATCAATAAAAATTTTATATGATGAGTTTTGATAAGGATTTTTCCAAATAACTATCAAAAAGTTTTATATTATATGATTAACATGATTACATGTTTAAATAGATAGGTAATGGGATGAATGTTAAAGATAAACCAAAGACTTGTGAAATATCTATCTTTCCCCCACTAAAAGGTATAATGTATGTATCCTTCATTTTATTGAGAGTGCATTAAATAATAGTTCTTATTAGATTAATATAAAACATGATAATCATATAATAAATATATCATATCATAGATTTTTCAATAAATCGTGAATATCTTTTTGAGATTTTTTCCGGTTTTATATACCATTTAATAGAATGCAATATAATTTTGAGAAGTATTTTCAAAGAGACTTATTATAAGTATAAGAATATATATTTTTTATTTAAAATATTTATCTAATTCTAATTCCTAGGTATTGGATATTTAGTGTGCATTTCACATTTTTATTGATTTATAAAAACACTGAAATGTGATAGAATTAACGAATGGAAAATTGGATCTATGTATTGGAAATGGGGAATGATTTTCTACACTGGTGATAGGCACATGTGATCTACATACTCCTAGTTAATTAATTATGGAATTAAAAAACTATTACTATATTATAAACATAAATAAAATATTTATATCTATATCATGTTTAGAAAATAATAGATTTTTGTGCATTATTAGGAACAAAAATAAATCCATATATGTGAATAAAATATTTTATGGCATTAAAATATTTTGAATTGTTTTTACATAAAATATATGGATAATTTAATCTATAATATTAATGATAATAAATTAAAGATATAAGGTTATAACATAACTTATCATTGGAATTGTTTAATTGGAAATATTAATGAGAAACCCATATAAAGACTCATTAAGGATGGATTATTGGAATCAATCAATTATAAATCATTTGATAAATTTTAATCATTTTTATTAAGAAAATTTACTAAAGACCATTTTTTATAAAATTTTAGAGGGTTAAATAACTATCCAACCTAATAAATTTTCATGTATATAGACCAATGAGTACATGTGAAATTGGTTGATATAAGAACTTTATAATATTTATTGAGTACTTAAGTTGGTATGATTACGTGTTTCTTATAAGACAAAATTTAAAAACCTTAAAATATTTTAGAGTTCAAAAAAAGCACAAAATCAACTTTGTAAAAATATTAATAATTTTTTATCAAATCATGGTTGTGAATAATTGATTCAAAAATTTAAGGATCATTTGATATATTATGGAATTTTTCACAACTCACTCCTTAGGGGAAATCACAAATGAATGGTTAGTCTTATGTGAGATATTGTACCTTTTAGGATATGTTTTCATCAATTACTAAATAGTGTAAACTTACAATATAATTTTTGGAATATACTAAGGAAGTATTAACTTTAATACTAAGACACATTATATCTAAGATATTTATATTTACACTATATAATATATGGAATGTGTGGTATCTCATTTTTTCTTTTATAAGGATTTTGGGTTGTTTTTATACTAAAAATGTATATATTTAGATAAGCATTTCCACAAATTTGATAGGTGGTTTTTTTTATTTTTTATCCCAAAAATGATGGGTTTTTATTTTTAAAATAAGTCATAACACAAAGTGTTTGAGTTCCAATTTTGTATGTTACTTTAGAACAAACCTTTGAATAGATGAATTAGGGGGATGAAATTTTAACTTGGAGAAATTCAAGGCTAACAGCAATAATGGAACCTAAAATCGTAATTGATTTGGTTCCAGAAGTGGCTATGGAATAGAATAGACTCATGTTTCCTATATTCCTTATAGAGTTGGTAGGGTTCATCAAGTTATTAATATATACGTATTTCTTATAGAAAATGATGATAACTAAATATTTAATTTTTTTTATCTAATTATCTATTGAGAGGGTATTGAGATTTTTTATTTTAAGAGATGGTAATACGAAATAAAAATTATGATGGCCTATATGTACGATAAGTAATTTTTTATTTTGGTGTATGCTAAAACTGATATATTTTCAATTTTTGTTTCTCAATTGATTTTTAAAATTTCTACATTATTTATAATGTGATGGTATTTACACCATTTTCAATATTTTGGGGGATTTTGTGAAATAATTATTTCTTCAACATAAATGTGATTTCAATTTATTTATTATTGTTTTTTGATTAAAATACAGAATTAAAAACATTAATTCTATATTTTTATGATGTTTATATGATAAGAATCCAAGATAGGACATGTAGAAATTTAAAATCATATGGGTTGTTTTGTATTGGATAATTCCATATTTAATGACATAGAAAATATCACATTCAATAACTATATCACATAAGTGTGTATGGAGAAATACAATGGAAATGTATATAAAGATAAACGATATCGTATATAGTGATAGGAGGATATCATACTAGTGATAGACCACTGAATCATAATGATCAAATATTACAACCAATAATATGACTGTGTAAATACACTTGATTTAGCAAACAATTATGATTAGAAAATACCACTATCAAAGATATATATCACATTCTATGGAAAACTCATATTTTTGGACTAGGGAAGTAGAAATCCAAGGTGAAAATGACATCATATTGTAAGAAATAAATATATTAAAACCTAGGAATGAGTCACTAATTATGATATAGGGATATCATTATTGGTCAATGGTTCCCTATATAATGTCATGGGTTTTTGAGAGGGTTGAAATTTTACAACATGTTTTAATTTTTTAGTTTGGTGGGTATCCCAACTATACTTTTAATATTTGAAGCCTAATTCTGATAGTTTCTTTGACCCAAGGCCTTTTGTTTAGATGTGTTTTATGCAATGGAATGTTCCATGAGTTTTCAAGTGAGTTTTAGGTGAATCATATTCTAGAAACTCGGTTTTGGGGAAGCACAGATTAAGGCGTACTATCTGGATTAACTGTGTGGAATCCCAAGAGTAAATGTGTCGCCCTCCAGTTACACTGGACATAGTTTAGAGAACCATGCAAGTGGGGGAGGATGACCATGTGAAACCTTTGTAGTGTTTAATGGAGGAGATTTATATAGTATGTGTATAGTTTGGGAAATGGTGCACCAAACCCATGAGCGTGTGGTGCTTTGATATTGATCACTGCAAGGTTGGATAACTGGTATCCAAACAATGAGAAAAAACAATGCGCCTCATTTATTTGGGTGAAATTACATTTGTTCCCCTACCCCTATTTATCAATTTTCCTCATCCTTTCTTAGTAACCTGCACATAGTAATGGATCCCTCAATTTCCCTTCTACAAAGGTTTTGAGTTACCTTCATCATCTGAGGAACGATCTGAGATATATTGGTGTCATTGAAATAGAATTTTTAATACATTTAATCCCCTTACTTCCCTTTTATTTTTATCTCACTATAAATAGTGCTAAATCCATGTGATTACTTGGGTCCAATTTTTAGGGAGTTATTCTAAAATGATAATTTCACTCAATGTGGATTGAGTTAGAGGTTGATATTAGATGATAGAGTGCCTACTAACCTAAGGTAGGTGTTTCCTAGATTTATCTTTCATTTTTTGGATATCATGGATATACATTCTATATGATTCATGTTAGTAGTCTGAGAGATACCCTTATGAAGTAAAGTTTTGTCTTTAAATTGTTAAATAGATGATATGAGGTGTCTATGGGAATGCTTCATATTCACTATAAATGGTTAATCTGAGTAAGGGTCTTGAACCAACTATGGCAGGTTAGTCTGGGTGTGTGTTTTAAATTACATTGAATTATTTATATTGATGTTATTGTTTCCATGAGAGTGTCATATTCAAGGAATAAGGATTGAGTTTGATCACTTGGATAGAAGCGATGTTGTAGAGACCCGTAGCTTAATGTACATGGACATTACATTACTTTTGCGGAATACTTAGTACATAACAAAAACACACACACACAAGGACCGTAATAGTTTAGTGTCTTTGGAAACTCGGAACGTAATCTTCTAATCATGGTGAAAGATCTTCAACATCTCCCATAAAGATATTCCCTTTTTTTTCTTACCTAAAACCTTTCTTTATATCCTGGGGAAAAGAAAACATAAAAGGGTGAGCTAAAATGCTCAGTAAGGGTAAACAAAAGAAAAATCAATCACATCATATTCATAAGAACATAACATTTTGGAAATCTTAACCTGCAAAAGAGATCATAATATCATAACATGGGATAAATCATAGTAGTGAAATGTAATCCCAATAATCATAACATAAAACATGAAACTTTGTGGTGTACACACATAATCAAATAGAATCATTTCTTATTAGTCAAGACTCATTTCCAAGACTATCTTAGTGGAAAAAGTCCATTTATGAACCGAGTTCACTCCTCATTTCAGTCTTGTTTCACTGAACCGGTATAACCTGCCATTCCAGCCATGTCTATCTCATGAGATATAAAATCTTTACCCAATGCATTGGAGGGAGATATAGGTCCCACCCATCTCATAATTATACCATTCTTATGTGTGCTACAAAATCATAAATCATACATCATTGCATAACCCATGTAATAAATATGGGAATCTTAAACATCGTGACATCATAAAACAATTCATATAATATAAAATAATTCATAAAAATAATTCCATCACAACATAATCGAATCAATGTAATAATAGGTATAGAAACATAACCATATATTATCTTATATGGAAAATAATTTTGATAAAACTCTTGAACTCCTTTCTTGAGGAAAATATCCTTTTTACTTCAAAAACACTTTTCCTTTCATAACATGTCATACAATTCTAAACTAAAAGAAGTTGATTAAAAATAAACTTGAAAACCTCTAAAGGAAGGTTCTTGGAAATATTTTTTTAAAAATCCATTCATTCCATATAAGTTAAAAAAACATTTTTCTCGTACTTTTGTCAGAAAAGTCAAAAAATACCTTGTACGAAAAACGACAAAAGATTCCTTTCATATCTTTTACTAAAAACTCACCGAAGGGTAAAATTGGATTTAAACAATTATAGGTGGATGGAAACAATATTAAATATATAGTAAACATGGATGTGGATGATAAAATACACCCCAGTAAATACCAAAGTGTAAACAATCTCAGATAAAAATGAGATTGTGATATTTTCCCTTACCTTAGGTCCGATTTGATTCGTAAGTGTCCGAACCTCCTGTATAATGATTAAAATAATGTCATTGACTTATTACAGAATCATACTCATTGTTATGATATCATATATGGTTCACTTATGACTTTATATTACCTGTTCTTTTGTAAATTCCATGTTAAATAGCGTTTTGGGTAAAATTGTTTCATTTGTCGTCCGTGTTTTGACTTGTAATTATTCATATGATTACATAGATCATGATTACTTAATTCCAGAATATAAAACATGATTTATATATAATATATATTTATAATATACATATATATATATATATAATAGATCAGTAAATTGAAAGAAATACTCTGTTCATGGAGACGGTAGACCGTACGTACGCATGAACGCTGTTTTCGTTTCCTTATTGAGTTGAATGGAATTAAGTAGATGAAATACATATATATACACATAAATCCAGTATCATTATTATGTCATATATTTCATTATTACTTATTATATATATACTTTATAATCACTCATGAATGGTTAACGTGGAGAATGAATCTCATCGCGTCGTGGAGACGGTAGTCCGTACGTACGCACGAGCGATGATATCTTTTTCATGATCGTTGAATTGTATTGGAGTGTATGTATAATATTTCAGTATCAATATCACTTTACAATAGTCATATATAGTAATTATTTACACCATTATACACATCCAAGTAAGGTGGTGGTGGGAAATAGATTACACCACGGCGTGGAGATGGTATTCCGTACGTACGCACGCGTGGTGATTTCGTTTTACGTAGGATGGATAGATGGTGAAATAGGGTTGTTTCATACTTATAATAACATATCATTATATTAGTGATACTGATGTTATTACTTCATAATGAAACAACCTAAGAAGAAGAAGTAGAAGAAGAAATAAAGTTGAAAGAATCGGTAACGGACATTTACCTCTTCTTTGAAGAGCCTCTTTGAGATCTCCTTTTAGGGCACTAAAATTGGTCTTTGAGGAAGACCAGAACCTCTAGGATGTTTCTAGGGAAGTGGAGAAGAGAATTTTTTGGGGTTGGGTAGATCTTGAAGGCTCAATGTGGTGTGAGTAAGAGAGGGAGGAGGTGCCCTTTTATAAGGGAGGAGAGGGGCACCTTTGGAATAACAAAAAATATTATTTTATTATAAAGCCAAATTAGGTTTTAAATAGCTCCAAATTGAGTTATTTAGAAGATAATGTGGGTATGGGTCAAAATAATCTCATCCAATAGAATTTGGACATGTTTAGTTTACTATTTTAACCTTATCATTTAGTTTTAACTTTAAGTTAGATAATTTTACTTTTACCGTGTCTTTTTGTGTCCTTACACTATAAGGTTAATAAGCGTACTATAAGAAGCCAAAAGAACCCCAAGTTGTTTATTATTAATACATATAACCTTATATAAGTCATTTGGCCGAACCTTAGATTTTTTGGAATAAAATAACAATTAATAATATAATATTTGTTTTAAAAACTATTTTATGTCAATTTTGACACTATTTAGTAATTGATTTTTGTGAAAATCATAACAGAATGATTAGTTTGAAAAAGGTTAATTAAATCAATAATAATATGTCATATTAACCTATAAAATTAGTGTAATTCATAAAATGGCACAAATTAAATTTATTTTGGTATTTATAACATCAATTATGTCAATATTTCATTAATAAGATAATTACTGCATCATCTTTGTGTCATAAATAAATTAAATTATTTAATGTCTAAAAATTACAAATAAAATACCATTATGTAGTAAATATTTTTATCTTTCTAATGAATATTTATAATCTAATTTATCTTATTTATAACCCTATATTAAAAATGATATACTTATTAAACATTGATTTTAACTATTTTAACCCTTCTTTAAATAAATTAATAATAAATGTCCTAATCTAATCCAAGTGGGCCTAAATGGTCATATTTTATTCCTAAGGTTGTTTTTGGTCGAATTACACTTATCCAATAGAATTAAGACATGTTTTAGGGTAATAATAATATCAGTTTTACCCTTAATTACCCTATTTACTTTTAACCGTGGTAAAAAAAGTAAAAAGTTACTATTCATCGAAAATTATTTTCATCTTATTGAACCACGTTTTACTTACTGACATCAACCTTGTCTCTCGGATTTTTGAAATTCCACTCACAGAAGTGGTAAAATTAAGTTTTATGAAAAATTCAATTTTTTAACTACCACTTAGTGGTTTCACTATTCATCAAAAAATGAAAGTCTCCAGAAAAATACCAAAAATTAGGCTTAAGCTATATATGATATTATGAAATCAAAAATTTTGTCTATTTTAACAAATTCAAAACATATCAGTTGTATTAATTAATTTAAAAATTAATTCCCGTCGTCAAAACAAATAGCGTGTTTTTAAGAGATAATAACTACCAAAAGATTGACACTTGTTTATGTTTGGTTTAAATTTGAAATTAAATCCAATGACCAACATTGTATTAAATTGTAAAAATATATTCTAAATATACTTTAAAACCACTCAAATTAATAATTTATCACTATTAATTATTTCTATTAAAAAGGTTGTTTTTAATTAAAATTTAGTAATTTTCACTATTCATCAGAAAATGAAAGTTATCCGAAAAGTACCAAAATTTCACCCTAAGCTAATTTCGATATTCCGAATCCAAAAATGAAGTCCATTTTAAAAAATATAATTTACAAAATTTCAAAAATTTGTTATTACTATTCATAACGGCTAGTTTTAATAATATTTTAATAGCATATCGATGTTTAGTGAAACTCGTATTGCGTACTACACACGCTATCGAGGAAGGTCGTGATTGCGTGCAAGGCAAGTCAAGGATGCATGTTGTGCAAGATCCTTTTTGTGTAGCGTATAACACAAGATATTAATGAAATTAAAAAAATATATTTTTCATAAAATCTCAGGGTGTTACATTCTACCCCCCTTAAAATGAATTTCGCCCTCGAAATTCGTCGGGGTTATAAATGGTTTACTATTCAAAAGTTTCTTTTTTAGAAACCCACATCGTAAAAAGGAATACCAAAACCAATCTTTAAAAACAAAAGTATGAAACATAACGGTTACCCAAATAAACTAATCACTGGGTTTCCACATAGATGAAAATATGGATATGGAAGAGAAATCTAACCATCATGTTCTGATGGAGAGTGGTAGAGAACATGGCTATGGAAAAGCCAGCAATCAAAAAGCCATAAATTTGTGACGATCTAAGGTACCATCTGATTCATCAGATATAAGAGCACTAGGACAACATTTTTGGTTTTCAAGATTATTTCCCTAAAGTTGATGAAATTGGAATTAGAAGAAATACTTTCGTGGTTTTGGTATAGTCTCACCATTGGTCATTCTATAGACAATTTCCACTTCGTCTCTTAAAGAAATGAAGTTGAATTTGTCATTCGTGATGTGTTAGCAGATCATGTGATAGAATGATGGATCATTCCATCTATCTCAAACAAAAGGTTAGAAAGTTATCAAAAAATACATAAGCCCATCTATAGTGAGATTAATCATATATGGTTCCTAAAATGGACTTATACTCCATATATCATACTACATAATATAATAAAACTAATATCTACTAAACAGGGACTTCCTGTAGGCCAGTGGTAGGCGATAAAGGCCAGTCGCACTTCAGTTGTGGGTTCGATTCCCTCGGCCTTGTCCGACGCGATGGGTTGTCGCCCGTCCTGCAGGTTGTCCTTTTTCTAAAACAATATTACTATAACATCCCATCAATAATATCGAAAAAAATTCTATCCTTAAACAATACTAACTTATGTCCAACATAATCCATTCCAATCTTTAGGCTTATCCATATTACTGTAGTCCACTCTCATAATATAGTAAACACGTTTACCAGAGATTTAATACCATCGTTGATCCCCATATATCATAATATATGTCTTGTTGGTCACATTCCAAACATTCAAAGGCCTTAATCATGTATTCTCTTGAATATCCATTGAACCTTAGTGAAAACATGAATGCAGTCAAAAGTTAACTCTTTCCACATACCAAAATCCAAAAATTCTATATACTCAAACCATGATATAACCTTCTCCTTATATCAATCATGAGCTCATGAATACTATCAAACATTTAATTTTCTCCTTATCCCTCCATTATTCGCATATCATCTACATTCCAAGAATATCTGAAAAACCTTTCATAGATACGGGTACCATTAATTATACACTTTCAAAACTCAAGGAAAGACAACAGTGTAACAATCCTTAGATGTCTCTTTATTCCATAGTACCCTGAGATTACTTATACAACATTACACATGATAAACATGTAATCATTCTAATACATTCTTAAACCATTGACCGAGCTTCAACAATTCTTTCATCTCACATATCATTTGTAGTCTCTTCATCATCATCAACATAAATACTACCCATACGACCATACTGATTCTCTTCATGAGACTTTCCCTTAGGTCATTGGTTAGCATAATGCCCGTACATTCCACATTTAAAACATGTAACCATTGTTGATGTCGTAGCAATACCATTATCCTCATCCCTGGTGTTAACTGAACCTTTTCCTTTGCACTTATTGGCTTTGTGTCCTTCTTTTCCACACCCAAAGCATCTTCCAGTTCCTTTGAAACATTCTCCTTGATGCCTCTTCCCACATGATTTACATAGGGGAAATTGAACTTTCTTTCCTCTATGATCATCATGAAACTCCATCTTTCTCTTATTAGCCGAGTCAGGAAACTTACCAAATTTTACTTTATTGATCATATTATAAGATTGCTGATTCGGCATAATAATGATGTTTGGACTTCCAAATCCCATTCCATTTGGTTTCTCATGAAGAATATAATTCCATTGTCCATCATATCCTCCATTATCGTGAATCATCTTGTTTCCAACCATTTTCTAAAACCCAAAAAGAATAGTGTGAGAGGAAAAAATCATAATAAAGGGGGAGTAACTTCAATATCTAATATCTTTGGTTCAATCTAATATCGTTACTATAGTTCTAGGACTATATCCTATACGTATACTTATCCTTAGGGACATCCCTAGACATACCTTAGAAATATCTCTAGGGATCTCACTAACGTTCAGGCATCCTACTTTCCAAATGTTGACTAAACCTTTCCTCTGATACCAACTGTAGAGACCCGAAACTTAACGTACAAGGACATTACATTACTTTTGCGGAATACTTAGTACATAACAAAAACACACACACACAAGGAGCGTAATAGTTTAGTGTCTTTGGAAACTCAGAACGTAATCTTCTAATCATGGTGAAAGATCTTCAACATCTCCCATAAAGATCTTCCCTTTTTTTCTTACCTAAAACCTTTATTTATATCCTAGGGAAAATAAAACATAAAATGGTGAGCCAAAATTCTCAGTAAGGGTAAACAAAAGAAAAATCAATCACATCATATTCATAAGAACATAATATTTGGGAAATCTTAACCTGCAAAAGAGATCATAATATCATAACATGGGATAAATCATAGTAGTGAAATGTAATCCCAATAATCATAACATAAAACATGAAACTTTGTGGAATACACACATAATCATAGAGAATCGTTTCTTATTAGTCAAGACTCATTTCCAAGACTATCTTAGTGGACAAAGTCCATTTCTGAACCGAGTTCACTCCTCATTTCATTCATGTTTCACTGAACTGGTATAACCTGTCGTTCCAGCCATGTCTATCTCATGAGATATAAAATCTTTACCCAATGCATTGGAGGGAGATATAGGTCCCACCCATCTCATAATGATACCATTCTTATGTGTGCCACAAAATCATAAATCATACATCATTGCATAACCCATGTAATAAAAATGGGAATCTTAAACATCGTGACATCATAAAAAAATTCTTATAAGATAAAGGAATTCATAAAAATAATTCCATAACAACATAATCAAATCAATGTAATAATAGGTATAGAAACAGAACCATATATTATCTTAGATGGAAAATAATTTTGATAAAACTCTTGAACTCCTTTCTTGAGGAAAATATCCTTTTTAATTCAAAAACACTTTTCCTTTCATAACATGTCATACAATTCTAAACTAAAAGAAGTTGATTAAAAATAAACTTGAAAACCTTTAAAGGAAGATTCTTGGAAATACTGTTTTAAAAATCCATTCATTCCATATAATTTAAAAAAACATTCTTCTCGTACTTTTGTCGGAAAAGTCAAAAAATACCTTGTACGAAAAACGACAAAAGATTCCTTTCATATCTTTTACTAAAAACTCACCGAAGGGTAAAATTGGATTTAAAAAATTTTAGGTGGATGGAAACAATATTACATATTGAGGAAACATGGATGTGGATGATAAAATACACCCCAGTAAATACCAAAGTATAAACAATCTCGGATAAAAATGAGATTGTGATATTTTCCCTTACCTTAGGTCCGATTTGCTTCGTAAGTGTCTGAACCTCCTGTATAATGATTTAAATAATTTCATTGACTTATTCCAGAATCATACTCATTGTTATGATATCATATATGGTTCACTTATGACTTTATATTACCCATTATTTTGTAAATTCCATGTTAAATAGCGTTTTGGGTAAAATTGTTTCATTTGTCGTCCGTGTTTTGACTTGTAATTACTCATATGATTAGTTAGATCATGATTAATTAATTCCAGAATATAAAACATGATTTATATATAATATATATTTATAATATACATATATATATATATAATAGATCAGTAAATGGAATGAAATACTCCATTCATGGAGACAGTAGACCGTACGTACGCATGAACGATGTTTTCGTTTCTTTATTGAGTTGAATGGAATTAAGTAGATGAAATACATATATATACAAATAAATTCAGTATCCTTATTATGTCATATATTTCAGGATTACTTATTATATATATACTTTATAATCACTCATGAATGGTTAACGTGGAGAATGAATCTCATCGTGTCGTGGAGACGGTAGTCCGTACGCACGCACGAGCGATGATATCGTTCTCATGATCGTTGAATTGTATTGGAGTGTATGTATACTATTTCAGAATCAATATCACTTTACAATAGTCATATATAGTAATTATTTACACCATTATACCCATCCAAGTAAGGTGGTGGTGGAAAATAGATTACACCACGGCGTGGAGACGGTATTTTGTACGTACGCCCGCGCGGTGATTTCATTTTCCATAGGATGGATATATGGGGAAATAGGAATGTTTCATACTTATAATAACATATTAGTATATTAGTGATACTGATGTTATTACTTCATAATTAAAAAACCTAAGAAGAAGAAGGAGAAGAAGAAATAAAGTTGAAAGAATCGGTAACGGACATTTACCTCTTCTTTGAAGAGCCTCGTTGAGATCTCCTTTTAGGGCACTAAAATTGGTCTTTGAGGAAGACCAGAACCTCTAGGATGTTGCTAGGGAAGTGGAGAAGAGAATTTGGCAGGGGTTGGCCGAGCTTGAAGGCTCAATGTGGTGTGAGGAAGAGAGGGAGGAGGTTCCCTTTTATAAGGGAGGAGAGGGGCACCTTTGGAATAACAAAAAATATTATTTTATTATAAAGCCAAATTCGGTTTTAAATAGCTCCAAATTGAGTTATTTAGAATTTAAGGTGGTTATGGGTCAAAAAACTCTAATCCAATAGAATTTGGACATTTTTAGTTTACTATTTTAACCTTATCATTTATTTTTAACTTTAAGTTAGATAATTTTACTTTTACCGTGTCTTTTTGTGTTCTTACACTATAAGGTTAATAAACTTACTATAAGAAGCCAAAAGAACCCCAAGTTGTTTATTATTAATATATATAACCTTATATAAGTCATTTGGCCGAACCTTAGATTTTTAGGAATAAAATAACAATTAATAATATAATATTTGTTTTAAAAACTATTTTATGTCAATTTTGACACTATTTAGTAATTGATTTTTGTGAAAATCATAACAGAATGATTTGTTCGAAAAAAGTTAATTAAATCAATAATAATATGTCATATTAACCTAGAAAATTAGTGGAATTCATAAAAAGTCACAAATTACATATATTTTTGTATTTATAACATCAATTATGTCAATATTTCATTAATTAGATAATTACTACATCATCATTGTGTCATAAATAAATTAAATTATTTAATGTCTAAAAATTACAAATAAACTACCATTATGTAGGAAATCGTTTTATCTTTCTAATGAATATTTATAGTCGAATTTATCTTATGTATAACCCTATATTAAAAATGATATACTTATTAAACATTGATTTTAACTATTTTAACCCTTCTTTAAATAAATTAATAATAAATGTCCTAATCTAATCCAAGTGGGCCTAAATGGTCATATTTTATTCCTAAGGCTGTTTTTGGTCGAATTACACTTATTCAATAGAATTAGGACATGTTTTAGGGTAATAATAATATCATTTTTACCCTTAATTACCCTATTTACTTTTAACCGTGGTAAAAAAAAGTAAAAAGTTACTATTCATCAAAAATTATTTTCATCTCATTGAACCACATTTTACTTACTGAAATCAACCTTGTCTCTCGGATTTTTGAAATTCCACTCACAGAAGTGGTAAAATTATGTTTTATGAAAAAATCATTTTTTTTAACTACCACTTAGGGGTTTCACTATTCATCAAAAAATGAAAGTTTCCAGAAAAATACCAAAAATTAGGCCTAAGCTATATTTGATATTATGAACTCAAAAATTATGTCTATTTTACCAAATTCAAAACATATCAGTTTTATTAATTAATTTAAAAATTAATTCCTGTCGTCAAAACAAATAGCGTGTTTTTAAGAGATAATAAATACCAAAAGATTTACACTTGTTTATGTCTGGTTTAAATGTGAAATTACATCCAATGACAACATTGTATTAAATTGTAAAAATATATTCTAAAAATACTTTAAAACCACTAAAATTAATAATTTATCACTATTAATTCTTTCGATTAAAAATATTGTTTTTAATTAAAATTTAGTAATTTTCACTATTCATCAGGAAATGAAAGTTATCCGAAAAGTACAAAAATTTCACCCTAAGATAATTTCGATATTCCGAATCCAAAAATGAAGTCCATTTTGAAAAATAAAATTTACAAAATTTCAAAAAGTTGTTATTACTATTCATAACGGCTAGTTTTAATAATATTTTAATAGCATATCGATGTTTAGTGAAACTCGTTATTGCGTACTACACACGCTATCGAGGAAGGTCGTGATTGCGTCCAAGGAAAGTCAAGGATGCGTGTTGTGCAAGCTCCTTTTGGTGTAGCGTACAACACAAGACATTAATGAAATTAAAAAAAATATTTTTCATAAAATCTCGGAGTGTTACATTCTACCCCCCTTAAAATGAATTTCACCCTCGAAATTCGTCGGGGTTATAAATGGTTTACTTTTCAATAGTTTCTTTGATAGAAACCCACATCGTAAAAAGGAATACCAAAACCAATCTTTAAAAAAAAGTATGAAATGTAACGGTTACCCAAATAAACTAATCACTGGGTTTCCACATAATTGAAAATATGGATATGGAAGAGAAATCTAACCATCATGTTCTGATGGAGAGTGGTAGAGAACATGGCTATGGAAAAGCCAGAAATCACAAAGCCATAAATTTGTGACGATCTAAGGTGACATCTGATTCATCAGATATAATAGCACTAGGACAACATTTTTGGTTTTCAAGATCATTTCCCTAAAGTTGATGAAATTGGAATTAGAAGAAATACTTTTGTGATTTTGGTATAGTCTCACCATTGGTCATTCTATGGACAATTTACACTTTGTCTCTTAAAGAAATTAAGTTGAATTTGTCATTCGTGATGTGTTAGCAGATCATGTGATAGAATGATGGGTCATTCCATCTGTCTCAAACAAAATGTTAGAAAAGTTATCAAAAAATACATAAGTCCATCTATAGTGAGATTAATCATATATGATTCCTAAAATGGACTTATACTCCATATATCATACTAATTAATATAATAAAACTAATATATACTAAACAAGGACTTCCTGTAGGCCAGTGGTAGGCAATAAAGGCCAGTCGCACTTCGGTTGTGGGTTCGATTCCCATGGCCTTGTCCGACGCGATGGGTCGTCGCCCGTCCTAGAGGTTGTCCTTTTTCTAAAACTATATTAATATAAAATCCCATCAATAATATCGAAAAAACTTATATCCTTAAACAATACTAACTTATGTCAAACATAATCCATTCCAAACTTTAGGCTTATCCATAATACTGTAGTCCACTCTCAAAATATAGTGAAAACGTTTACCAGAGATTTAATACCATCGTTGATCCCCATATATCATAAGATATGTCTTGTTGGTCACATTCCAAACATTCAAAGGCCTTAATCATGTATTATCTTGAATACCCATTGAACCTTAGTGAAAACATGAATGCAGTCAAAAGTTAACTCTTTCCACATAACAAAATCCAAAAATTCTATATACTCAAACCATGATATAACCTTCTCCTTATATCAGTCATGAGCTCATGAATACTATCAAACATTTAATTTTCTCCTTATCCTTTCATTATGCGCATATCATCTACATTCCAAAAATATCTGAATAACCTTTCATGGATACGGGCACCATTAATCATACACTTTCAAAACTCAAGGAAAGACAACAGTGTAACAATCCTTAGATGTCTCTTTATTCCATAGTACCATGAGATTACTTAAACAACATTACACATGATAAACATGTAATCATTCTACTATATTCTTAAACCATTGACCGAGCTTCAACAATTCATTCATCTCACATATCATTTGTAGTCTCTTCATCATCATCAACATAAATACTACCCATACGACCATACTGATTCTCTTCATGAGACTTTCCATTAGTGCATTGGTTTGTATAATGCCCGTACATTCCACATTTAAAACATTTAACCATTGTTGATGTCATAGCAATACCATTATCCTCATCCCTGGTGTTAACTGAACCTTTTCCTTTGCACTTACTGGCTTTGTGTCCTTCTTTTCCACACCCAAAGCATCTTCCTATTCCTTTGAAACATTCTCCTTGATGCATCTTCCCACATGATTTACATAGGGGAAATTGAACTTTCTTTCCTCTATGATCATCATGAAACTCCATCTTTCTCTTATTATCCGAGTCAGGAAACTTACCAAATTTTACTTTATTGATCATATTATGAGATTTTTGATTCGGCATAATAATGATGTTTGGAATTCCAAATCCCATTCCATTTGGTTTCTCATGAATAATATCATTCCATTGTCCATCATATCCTCCATTATCGTGAATCATCTTATTTCCATCCATTTTCTAAAACCCAAAAAGAATAGTGTGAAAGGAAAAAATCATAATAAATGGGGAGTAACTTCAATATCTAATATCTTTGGTTTAATCTAATATCGTTACCATTGTTCTAGGACTATATCCTATATGTATACTTATCCTTAGGGACATCCCTAGACACACCTTAGAAATATCTCTAGGGATCTCACTAACGTTCACGCATCCTAGTTTCCAAAGTTTGACTAAACCTTTCCTCTGATACCAACTGTAGAGACCCAAAGCTTAACGTACATGGAAATTACATTACTTTTGCGGAATACTTAGTACATAACAAAAACACACACACACAAGGACCGTAATAGTTTAGTGTTTTTGGAGACTCGGAACATAATCTTCTAATCATGGTGAAAGATCTTCAACATCTCCCATAAAGATCTTCCCTTTTTTTTCTTACCTAAAACCTTTATTTATATATTTGGGAAAAGAAAAAATAAAAGGGTGAGCAAAATGCTCAGTAAGGGTAAAAAAAAGAAAAATCAATCACATCATATTCATAAGAACATAACATTTGGGAAATCTTAACCTGCAAAAGAGATCATAATATCATAACATGGGATAAATTATAGTAGTGAAATGTAATCCCAATAATCATAAAATAAAACATGAAACTTTGTGGCATACACACATAATCATAGAGAATCATTTATTATTAGTCAAGACTCATTTCCAAGACTATCTTAGTGGACAAAGTCCATTTATGAACCGAGTTCACTCCTCATTTCATTCCTATTTCATTGAACCGGTATAACCTGCCGTTCCAGCCGTATCTATCTCATGAGATATAAAATCTTTACCCAATGAATTGGAGGGAGATATAGGTCCCACCCATATCATAATGATACCATTCTTATGTGTGCCAGAAAATCATAAATCATATATCATTGCATAACCCATGTAATAAAAATGGGAATCTTAAACATCGTGACATCATAAAACAATTCATATAAGATAAAGTAATTCATAAAAATAATTCCATCACAACATAATCAAATCAATGTAATAATAGGTATAGAAACAGAACTATATATTATCTTAGATGGAAAATAATTTTGATAAAACTCTTGAACTCCTTTCTTGAGGAAAATATCCTTTTTACTTCAAAAACACTTTTCCTTTCATAACATGTCATAAAATTATAAACTAAAAGAAGTTGATTAAAAATAAACACGAAAACCTTGAATGGAAGATTCTTGGAAATAATTTTTTAAAAATCTATTCATGCCATATAAGTTAAAAAAACATTCTTCACGTACTTTTGTCGGAAAAGTCAAAAAATACCTTGTATGAAAAACGACAAATGATTCCTTTCATATCTTTTACTAAAAACTCACCGAAGGGTAAAATTGGATTTAAAAAATTTTAGGTGGATGGTAAAAATATTACATATTGAGGAAACATTGATGTGGATGATAAAATACACCCCAGTAAATACCAAAGTATAAACAATCTCGGATAAAAATGAGATTGTGATATTTTCCCTTACCTTAGGTTTGATTTGCTTCGTAAGTGTCCGAACCTCCTGTATAATGATTTAAATAATGTCATTGACTTATTCCAGAATCATAATATTTTTTATTATATCATATATGGTTCACTTATGACTTTATATTACCCGTTCTTTTGTAAATTCCAAGTTAAAGAGCGTTTTGGGTAAAATTGTTTCATTTGTCGTCTGTGTTTTGACTTGTAATTATTAATATGATTACTTAGATCATGATTACTTAATTACAGAATATAAAACATGATTTATATATAATATATATTTAGAATATACATATATATGTAACAGATCAGTAAATGGAAAGAAATACACCGTTCATGGAGACGGTAGACCGTATGTACGCATGAACGCTGTTTTCATTTCCTTATTGAGTTGAATGGAATTAAGTAGATGAAATACATATATATACACATAAATCAAGTATCATTATTATGTCATATATTTCATGATTACTTATTATATATATACTTTATAATCACTCATGAATGGTTAACGTGGAGAATGAATCTCATCGCGTCGTGGAGACGGTAGTCTGTACGTACGCACGAGCGATGATATCGTTCTCATGATCGTTGAATTGTATTGGAGTGTATGTATACTATTTCAGAATCAATATCACTTTACAATAGTCATATATAGTAATTATTTACACCATTATACCCATCCAAGTAAGGTGGTGGTGGGAAATAGATTACACCACGGCGTGGAGACGGTATTCCGTACGTACGCACGCGCGGTGATTTCGTTTTCCATAGGATGGATAGATGGTGAAATAGGGTTGTTTAATACTTATAATAACATATCAGTATATGAGTGATACTGATGTTATTACTTCATAATAAAACAACCTAAGAAGAAGAAGTGGAAGAAGAAATAAAGTTGAAAGAATCGGTAACGGACATTTACCTCTTCTTTGAAGAGCCTCTTTGAGATCTCCTTTTAGGGTACTAAAACTGGTCTTTGAGGAAGACCAGAACCTCTAGGATGTTTCTAGGGAAGTGTAGAAGATAATTTGGCAGGGTTTGGCCGAGCTTGAAGGCTCAATGTGGTATGAGGAAGAGAGGGAGGAGGTGCCCTTTTATAAGGGAGGAGAGGGGCACCTTTGGAAGAACCAAAAATATTATTTTATTATAAAGCCAAATTCGGTTTTAAATAGCTCCAAATTGAGTTATTTAGAAGATAAGGTGGGGATGGGTCGAAATACTCTCATCTAATAGAATTTGGACATGTTTAGGTCACTATTTTAACCTTATCATTTAGTTTTAACTTTAAGTTAGATAATTTTACTTTTACCGTGTCTTTTTGTGTTCTTACACTATAAGGTTAATAAACTTACTATAAGAAGCCAAACGAACCCCAATTTGTTTATTATTAATATATATAACCTTATCTAAGTCATTTGGCCGTACCTTATATTTTTAGGAATAAAATAACAATTAATAATATAATATTGTTTTTAAAAACTATTTTATGTCAATTTTGACACAATTTAGTAATTGATTTTTTTGAAAATCACAACAGAATTATTAGTTTGATAAAAAGTTAATTAAATAAATAATAATATGTCATATTAACCTAGAAAATTAGTGGAAGTCATAAAAAGTCAAAAAGTACATTTATCTTGGTATTTATAACATCAATTATGTCAATATTTCATTAATAAGATAATTACTGCATCATATTTGTGTCATAAATAAATTAAATTATTTAATGTCTAAAAATTAAAAATAAACTACCATTATGTAGGAAATCTTTTTAGATTTTTAAGGAATATTTATAGTTGAATTTATCTTATGTATAACCCTATATTAAAAATGATATACTTATTAAACTTTGATTTTAACTATTTTAACCATTCTTTAAATAAATTAATAATAAATGTCCTAATCTAATCCAAGTGGGCCTAAATGGTCATATTTTATTCCTAAGGTTGTTTTTGGTCGAATTACACTTATCCAATAGAATTAGGACATGTGTTAGGGTAATAATAATATCATTTTTACCCTTAATTACCCTATTTACTTTTAACCGTGGTAAAAAAAGTAAAAAGTTAATATTCACCAAAAATTATTTTCATCTCATTGAACCACATTTTACTTACTGACATCAACCTTGTATCTAGAATTTTTGAAATTACACTCACAGAAGCGGTAAAATTAAGTTTTATGAAAAATTCATTTTTTTTAACTACCACTTAGTGGTTTCACTATTCATCAAAAAATGAAAGTTTCCAGAAAAATACCAAAAATTAGGCCTAAGATATATTTGATATTATGAACTCAAAAATTATGTCTATTTTACCAAATTCAAAACATATCAGTTTTATTAATTAATTTAAAAATTAATTCCTGTCCTCAAAACAAATAGCATGTTTTTAAGAGATAATAACTACCAAAAGATTGACACTTGTTTATGTCTGGTTTAAATGTGAAATTACATCCAATGACCAACATTGTATTAAATTGTAAAAATATATTCTAAATATAATTTAAAACCACTCAAATTAATAATTTATCACTATTAATTATTTCAATTAAAAAGGTTGTTTTTAATTAAAATTTAGTAATTTTCACTATTCATTAGAAAATGAAAGTTATCCGAAAAGTACCAAAATTTCACCCTAAGCTAATTTAGATATTCCGAATCCAAAAATGAAGTCCATTTTAAAAAATAAAATTTACAAAATTTCAAAAAGTGGTTATTACTATTCATAAAGGCTAGTTTTAATAATATTTTAATAGCATATCGATTTTAGTGAAACTCGTTATTGCGTACTACACACGCTATCGAGGAAGGTCGCAATTGCGTGAAAGGAAAGTCAAAGATGTGTGTTGTGCAAGATCATTTTGGTTTAGCGTACAACACAAGACATTAATGAAATTAAAAAGATTATTTTTCATAAAATCTCGGGGTGTTACAGATGTAGTTCATTAGGTTGGGATTTTCCTGGTAGACTCAAGGTGATGATGATCACTAGGTTGAGGGGAATTATTTGTAGAGATTTGAGGTGATGTGGTCATCATGATAGGGGAAATGGTCCTTGTAAATTGAGATGGTTTTGACTATTAGGACACAGTGACATGGTCATAGGGGTAATGAGGTGCCAGATGATGTATCTTTGGTTTTTTGGTGATTTAACTCATGATTTTTTGCTTGATGCACCATTGAAGTCATCTTCACATATATAGGACTTAGTGATGGAGGTCTTAACAACTCGTTATGGGTGGAGTCCCCTGTAGATTATATGGATTAGGGGGTAGTGTTGAACATTGGGTATATTAGGGCTTCTCACCATAAAAATCTATAAGGATTGTGATGTTCTATTATTTGGTTGTGTTGAGACCATCGGTTGGAAGCTGAGGATCATCGATATAGTTGAGCCCAATGGGTTGGGACTATGGGAGGAATGATATTTCCTTGTATTAGTACATCGACTATTAATCCAATAATGATTATTATTACTGGAGGATGGATATCGTCATGCCTTGGAATGTCCAAATGTTGAGCTGATGGGAACTTTTGAGAAGAGGTCTGTTGTACCAGGTATATATTTCTTGGGTGTTCTATTAGGACATAAAATATCAATTGAAGGCATGAGGTGATGGGTGATATGATTAATGGTGGAACCTGAGGGTTCACCTAGTATGATATTTTTAGGGGATTCCTTGGGTGCTAAGACATGGATCCTCACCACTATATATATATATATATCAGTATGAGAAGCATGATATATATATTTTTGGGAACATTTTTATACATTTATATAGACGATGGATGAAGTTGGTAGAATGCACACTGGTCTTTTTTTGAGCTTAGGTGGAGCTAGTAAAATATTAAACCCGTGTTATTTACTATTTTATTTATATTCATTATACACATGTCTAATTATGCATGTAATAAAGGAATATATTTGTGGTGGCCTATGAAGATTTATTCTCACAGCCTACATGTGCCCCTCAAGACATGTGTAGAATTTATGCTTTTGATAATAGGTAAGGATTCGGTATTGGGAGTTGAAACACATTGATCATTTTCATACTTCTTGTCATGGGAAAGATTACATGTGCACCATGGTGGTTCCTTTCCATCAACTGGATCTTCATTTTGAGTTGTATCATGGATTATATATGTTTACTAATATGGTCGGCCATGGGAGTCCCTGTAATACTATTTTTTTGGTATAAACTATTGTGATTTGTCTTATCTAAAAATTGTATTATGCCTTTTGGATTGTTTAGTTTTTATTCTAGTACTATGAAATTATGATTTTACTAAGTTTTTTGTTTTTGTTTCCCTCATTGAGCTATAGTACTTGTTCTACTGTGTTATATATTTAAGGTCCATTATTATTATCATAACAAAAGGGTATAGTCTCTAAACTATCACCTCATTAATCCCTTAGTTCTATATGGCAGCCTTTGGAATATGAGGAGGCGTGCCTAAGGCCCATTGGCCAACTAGATCTGAGTAATTTTCAGGTGGAAAACCGGGCTAGGAAACTACAAATGATATCAAAGGAATTTTTTTTTTCTTTTTGTATTACTATTTGGGAAATGGTATACCATAGACTATGACATATTCGGGAATGGGTATTGAGATGGTTATTAGGAGCCAACATCCCCACCCAAGGGGGACAAACCCAGTTTCCCAGGGTGATAAATTGATATTATGTCGTGTGTTGTTATTGTTGATTTTATTTCCTCTTTAAGTGGAACACTTGGGTGTAATTTTTTCAATTATGTGGATTTTTACCCTTAGACTTGAATGTTAGGGGAGGATTCATTATGCATCATGATAGGCACTTAGGCTCATATGATGTCCCTTTCTAATGATGGTCATTGGGAACCAAAAATGCACTAAGAGGGTTAGGGATGATTTATGTGTCAAAAAATAAGATAAATAATGTTTTCATTCGTTGCATCATTTTGTGGAATTCAATGTGGTTGGCTAAATAGTTTCATTCCAATGAGGTTTTTATGTTATTCTATATGCATGTAATATATGAGCCTAACCCTAATAAGGGTAGGCAGTGATGATGACCAAGGGTGAGTTGTTTAATGTTTCAACAAATAATGTAAATAGTTTTTTCCTACTTAGCCTCTTTAGTGACATTCTAACAAGCTAACCCAAATCGATATATGTATATATGATGTTTGACCCTATAATAGGAATGTAAGGGGACATAAGTCCAGATTATACTTGATACCTGACTCTAATATGGGTAGGTAAGGGGCCTTGAGGCCCGATGTAATGTGACAGGGTAAAATAGGGGAGTGTAAGGGTGTTTAGATGTGTTACCTATTATATATATCACTATCTATGATATATGTATATACTGTTATTGATTTATGACCATTTTTATTCATATTCCGTGAGATTCTACCTAGACAGGTTCATGTGGAGCATCGGGAGGGCGGTGATGTGGTTCCTCATTAGCGTGCATGGGATGAGGCCCCTGAGGGTTGGTGTAAGGCCCCATAGGGTCAAGATGATCATGAGATGTAGGTAAAAAGGCTATTATAGGTTGAAACCACCTTTAATATGGAATAATTTAGGCCATCTTTAGATGAGAAGCTTAAGGAAATCCAAATTCAGGTCATACAGGTTATCAACCGAGGAGCTCAAGTAGATAATCCATCTATGGTGTATCTAACTTGATATTTATTATCTCAACACCCACCATTGATTCAAGGATTAATGGAAACATAAAAATGGATATATTTTGTCCAATAAATATTCTACCGTATAGAGACACCCCCATGTCGGAGGGTGAAGCAGGAAATGTACTTTTTTAGAGAACTAGAAAAGTGCTGCTGAGACGTATAGATCCAGAAGAGAAAACATGAGGTACTAGCTTAGAAGGATTTTGAGGTGAATATCTTCGAGAAATTATTTCCAAAAATATTGAGGGAGGACATGTCTTGGTATTTCATGAATATTACATAGGGGGATACATCCGTCATGAAAAATGTGACCAAATTAAAAAATTTGCCTCATTCACACCTAATATGGTGGGTGATGTCATCGTAATGGTATAATGATTTGAGGATGGTTTATGACATTACGTTAGAGTTTTTGTGAAAATATAAAGGCTCACATCCTTCTTAGAGGCATTCAATCAGTCGCTAAAAGCTGGGGGGAACATTAAGGGCATGTCTTATTCAAGTTGAGTGATGTCATCAAGTGAGTTTAGCGATGATTATTTGGGTAAAAGGAAAAGGGTTCATGAGGAATCTTAGTACGGAAGTCAAGTTAAATATTCTCAAAGACCACTGAAGAGTGGTTCTTTAGTAGTTTTGTTTATGTGATGGAAGTCGGGGCATGTTTGGACCTAATGTGATTGGGTTCTAAAGGAGTGTCGGGTGCGCCTCTAGATAGGCCATCTAGAGAGGTTCTACAGGGATCCTTCTCATATAGTTTGGATCCAGGGACCGGGTCAAAATCCGGGACCTGGGGTAGGATTGGGAGTGTTACTATGAGCTAGAAAATAGGATTCAACTACATTCACAGCTTTTGACATGAACATAGAGAACCAGTAGTGTGGTCGGTGGTCCGCAGGCAGTTTAACTCCGCAGGGAGGTCAGACCTTCAGTAATGGGGATTAAGTCTAGGTTCATGTGGTTTAGCTACAAGTGTTAGATAGTTCAGGGAGACAAATATTGTAATATTTATGTAATGATTAAAGGAATGACTAGTTTTTCCTTTTTTTTGGATTTATCCAGTTTTGCTTCATGAGGTGAACAATTATTGTTTTTGTACTAACCAGGTGTTGGTTATTAGGATGGAATTGGTTATGATGAATGATATATATATATATATATATATATATATATTATATATCTGTGTGTGTGTTTGTGTGAGGTGTGTTGGAATTATGATTTATTATGGGCATCATTGTGGTCTAGGTTTTATTTCATGTGTGATAGGATCTAGACATCGATGCGATATAGGTTTTAGAGGGTGTGTGTAGGAATCAAAATTTTAATGGGCATGCATATGTATATATATGACATGGGATTATTTTAAAAATCTATTGAGTTGTAGGATATTGTGAATTTGATGAGATGATGGTCAATATGGGTGTCCTATATGACATAATTACTTATGGGAATCTAATAAGATGTGATACTTGAAGGGCGTCTAAAATGAAACGAGCATGATTTGAGAACCTAATGAAGTGAAGGAATTATGATGCATCATGGGAGGAATTTTGAGTCCAAATATGGTTAGTGGAATATTAGAATTTTTTGGTACACTGAGCAATTGGGTAGGTAAATCTAAAGGTGGGGAGCACCATGAGGGAAGTTGATTAATGAATTAATAATCGGGGTAAACTGAGTTGATTTAAATGATATGAGTATCTTTGGATCCATATTCCAATAATTATTTATATATCAAGTAAGATATATTTTAATATGGGGAGACTCCAATGCCATTATTTTTTTCTGGTTTGAAATTCCCCAACCCGTTTGAATTGTTTAGTTTGGTGGCTATTCCAACTCTTATCTTGATTTTTGGAACCTAATTTCAAGAGTTTCTTTGATCCAAGGCCCTGTTTTTAGATTTATTTTAAGTCCCAAGAAGTTTCTTGTGGTTCTGAGTGATTTTATGGTTCATTAAATGACATAAATATATATTTGGGAAATTTTAGATAGAATCGCACAATTTGGGAAACCATGTGGCCTCCCAAAAGTAACAGTGTTGACCTCCATTTTCACTGGAAATAGTTTTAAAAACTGTGAAGGTGGGGTGCACGACCATGTCAAAACTCTATAGTATTCAATAAATGGGGTTATCATGGTCTAAATAGGGTTGGTAAAACTATTCACCTGGCCCATTCTTCTGTAGTTCTTGGACATTCGGCACCACATGGTTGGCGCATGGTTAGCCCAACAGTGTGTCCAAACACTAAAACTCATTTATTTGGAAGAAAATACATTCCCCCTCCCTCTATTTATATATTTTCATTATCCTTTATTATTAACCCACGTTCATAGTAGGGGGATCCCACAATTTCCCTTCTACCTATTATTTTAGCGATCTTCGTCCCCAAAGATCAGTTGGCCTCTTTGGAAGTGCATCAGTAAGACCATCCATCCTCTTACTTCCATTATTTTGATATCTCTATATAAGGATTGATAAATATGTTCAATCAATTTTTCCCTATTTTAGGGAGTTCATCTAAAAACTTTATTTATCTTAATTTAGATCAAGTTTGAGGGCATTATTAGATGAGAAAACACCGAATAATCTAAAGTAAGTGGTTCCGATATTTCTCCGTGATTTGGGGGGTGTTTTGGGGTTTCGTTATATATGACCCATGTGGGAAGTCTAAGAGAGACCACTAAGAATTAAATTATTGTCTTCAATTTGTTAAAATGATGATATGATATGCTTATGGGCATGATAAAGATTCACTATAAATGGTTAAGCCTGGTAAGGAGCCTGAACCAACCTAGGAAGGTTAGGACATGTGTGTGTTTTACATTAAATTGAATTGTTTATATTGATGTTATTTTTTCCATTGGAACAAAATGAGAAAGGACCAAATATTTAGGTTATATTTATCACCTAGACATATGAGATTTAATTTTTTTAGTTCCGGCTTAGCCTAGGATACTTGGGGTGATGAAGATCGTGAGGTTGAGGTGACTTGGTCATTGGGATATTAGGTGATGAGGTCATCAGAATTGGTGAAATGGACCATGTGACATAGGATTTTTTTATACCATTGAGACTTAGAGAAATGGTCGTAGGGGGAATGTGGTGATGGATGATGTGGATAAGGTTTTGTTGTGATTTCTTCTCACCTTTTATTGGTCGGTTCACCATTGGATCCATTTGCACACATATATGACCCAATAGAAGAGTTGTTGAACTCTAGTTGTGGGTGGATCCCCCTACAGATTATGCAGATGAGGGGACTGTATTGGCCATCAGATATACTAGGGGGTGGTCACCATAGAAATCCATATGGATGGTGGTGGACAATCTGTTGATGGTGTTGAGACAATTGGTTGGGGGCTGAGGCTCTTTGGTATACTTGAGGCCACTGATATAGGACTATGGTAGTGTAGTCATCATCATGCCATGGAACGTCATCTTTTGATCTAATAGTGATCATTATTTTTATAGGATGGATATCACCATCCCTCGAGATGTTGGGATGTTGAAAAGATAGGGACTTCTGAGTAAAGGTGTAACGACCCAAGTAGTTATAAAATAATTTTTCTTCATTTTGGAAATAAATACTTAAATTTGTTATAAATGTATAATGAAATACTACATATTTATATAAATTAATAAATTTATATGGATGAAATAGTAACTTGAACTTAGGATTAATAACATAACCATTAGGAATATTAATCTTACCAATAGAATAGTAACCCTACCTATGAGAGTATAGATAAACTTTCTGTATCTTATAAGTATAATCATGATATATTTACATCGTGGAATAAGTAAATGAATCTTTTGTAAATGATAAATTAAGTGTTGATATTTTTGTAAGTCACACTACTACAAAAATGGGCTTTATCAGCACTCAAAACGGGCTTTAACAGTGCTAAAAAAGCATTGTAAAGCTCATCACTGATAGGGGGTCCCCTTTATCCGCGCTAAAAATAAAATGATAAATGGAGCCTTTATTAGTGCTAAAAGGGCTCTAATAAAGGGCTCCTTTATCATCAATTATTTAGGAATGATAAAGGCTCTGCCTACTATAACCTAAAATTCCACAACAGCACACCCAAACCAGACCTGCAAAAAATAGCATATCAATAAGTATACCCATACAAAATTAACACATAATTCATAAGTTAATTACCGAAAGGGTGCACATACAAAATGTATACCCATAAAAAAAGTACACCCATACAACATTAACACATAATTCATAAGTTAATTAAATACATGAAGAATTAAATTCCAAATTCAAGGGGTTGAGGGCTGTTCAGGGGTTTGGGGTTGTTGTCCAAGGGGGTTGGGGTGTCCAGGGGGTGGGGGTGTCCAGGGGTGGGGGTGTGCAGGGGGGTGGTGGGGGGGGGGCAATCCAGGGTGGTGGTTGGGGGGGTTGTCAATGGTGGTGTATAGGGGGTGGGGTGGTGTCCAGTGGGTTGGGGGGCTTTCCAATGGTGGGGGTGTCTAGGGGTGGGGCTGTCCAAGGGGTCCGTGGTGTGGGGTGGTGTACTAGGGGTGGGGGTGGTCCAGGAGGTTGGGGGGCTATCAAAGGGGTGTGTGGTGGTATCCAGGGGGTTGGGGTGGTAGTCCATGGGGGTGGGGATGTCCAGGGGTGGGGGAGTCCAGGTGGTGGGGTTGTGTCTATGAGGGGTGGGGGCTGTCTAGGGGGTGGGGGCCGTCCAGGGGGTTGGGTGTGTCCAGGGGGCGGGGGCTGTCCACGGGGGCCGTCAATTGGGTTGTCCAGGGGGTGGGGTGGTATCTAGGGGGTGAGGCTATCTAGGGGGTGGGGGTGTCCAGGGGGTGGGGTGGTGTCCTGGGGGTGGGGGTGGTCTAGAGGGTTGGGAGCTATGAAAGGGGGTGGGGGTGTCCAGGGGGTGGGGGTGACCAGGTGGTGGGGTGGTGTCTAGGAGTGGTGGGGGACTATAGGGCATGGAGGTCGTCCAGGGGGTTGGGGATGTCCAGGGGTGGGGCTATTCAGGGTGGTTGGGGGGATGTCCATGGGGGTGTACAGGGGGTGGGGTGGTGTCAAGGGGTGGGGTGGTGTCTAGGGGGTGGGGTGGTGTCCAGGGGTGGGGGGCTTTAATGGTTTTAATGGAATGAATTTCATGGATTTTAAGATCATTAGTATTTTTAAAATGGTTTTGGAATAGTTTTTATTTCAATAGTATGTGTTTATTTAGGAAAAAATGAATGCTTTTGGTGTGTATGATAGGAAAGGGGATTTTCGTACGTCAACTGTTGTTTTCAATTAAAATTATATCCATTTTAAACAAAAGTGAGACACTTTGAGTGATATCGGACACATCGTGCCTCATATTGAGGTGGGGTTGACCCGTACACATCAAAAATGACTCATATATTGTTCTCCTAAATTAAAAACACAATCAAAATGTGTTTGGTTGGATTTTCATATGTTAGTTGTAGTTTTCACTTAAAATTCTTTCCATTTCAAACAAAAGAGAGACACTTTGAGTGATACTGGCCACATCATGACTTAGAATTAAGTGGGGTTTACTTTTACACATCACACATGACCCATAAATTGTTATCCTAATCTATCAACACAATCTGAATGTGTTTGGTCTGTTTTCTATACGTCTGTTGTTGTTTTCACATAAAATTCGGTCTATTTTAAACAAAAGAGAAACACTTTAAGAGATACCGGCCACACCATGCCTCATATTGAGATTTGGTTGACACTTACATGTCAAAAATGACCCATGGATAGTTCTACTAATGTATCAGCACAATCCAAATGCATTTGGTATGATTTCCATACATCAGTTGTTGATTTCATTTAAAATTATGTCCCTTTTAAACAAAAGAGAGATACTTTGAAAGATACTGACCACACCGAACCACTGATTGAGGTGGGATTGACTCATACATGTCACACATGACCCATGGATCATTCCCCTAAAGTATCAACACAATCCAAATGCCGTTTGGTTGGTTTTTTGTATGTCAGTTGTTGTTTTCACTTAAAATTATGCCAATTTTAAACAAAAGAGATACACTTTGAGTGATACCGACCACAATGTGCCTCCGATTGAGGTGGGGTTGACTCTTAAACATCCAAAATGACCCATATATCATTCACCTAAAGTATCAACACAATCTGAATGTGTTTGGATGGATTTCTGTATGTCAGTTGTTGTTTTCACTTTAAATTCTGTCCATTTTAAACAAAAGAGAGACACTTTAAGTGATACCGGACACACTGTGAATCGTATTGAGAAGGGGTGGACTCATATAGGTCGAAAATGATCCATGTATCTTTATCCTAATTTATCAACATAATCTGAATGCATTTGGTTGGTTTTCCATACATCAGTTGATGTTTTCACTTAAAATTCTGTCCATTTTAAACAAAAGAGAGACACTGTGAGTGATACCGGCCACACCGTACCTTTTATTGAGAAGGGGTTGACTCTTAAATGTCATAAATGACCCATGTATCATTATGTTAATGTATCAACACAATCCTAATGCATTTGGTCAAATCTATGTATGTCAATTGTTGTTCTCACTTAAAATTTTGTCCATTTTGAACAAAAGGGAGATACTTTGAGTGATATCGGCCACATTGTGCCTTATATTGATGTAGAGTTGACTCTTACATGTCAAAAATTATCCATGGATCGTTCTCATAATGGATAAACACAACATTAATGTGTTTGGTTGGTTTTCTATACGTTAGTTGTTGTTTTCACTAAAACTATTGACCATTTTAAACAAAAGAGAGAAACTTTGAGTGATATCAGCCACACCATGCCTCAGATTGGTGCAGAGTTGAATCTTACCTGTCAAAAATGACCCATTTGTTGTTATTCTAACAACAAAATCATAATGCATTTGGTTGGATTTCCATACGTCAGTTGTGGTTTTCACTTAAAATTATGTCCATTTTAAATAAAAGAGAGACACATTGAGTGATACCAGCTGCACCATATATTGGATTGAGGTGGGGTTGAATCATACCCATCACACATGACCCATGCGTCGTTATCCTACTGTACAAACACAATCCGAATGTGTTTTCTCAGTTTTCCATATGTCAGTTGTTGTTTTCACTTAAAATTATGTCCATTTTAAACAAAAGAGAAACACTTTGAGTGATACCGGTCACACCATACCTTAGATTGAGGTGGGGTTGTCTTGTACATGTCAAAAATGACCCATAGATATTTCTCCTAATGTATCAACACAATATGAATGCGTTTGGTTGGATTTCCATATGTCAGTAGTTGTTTTCACTTAAAATTTTGTCCTTTTAAAACAAAAGAGAGACACTCTGAGTGATACCAGCCCCACAGTGCCTCGGATTGTGGCGGGGTTGACCCATAAATGTCACACATGACCCATGTATTGTTGTCTTATATTATCAACACAATTTGAAAGCCTTTGGTCAATTTTCCGTATGTCAGTTGTTGTCTTCACTTAGAATTCTATCCATTTTAAACAAAAGAGAGACACTTTGAGTGATACCAGCAACACCATGCCTCAGATTGAGGCAGGGTTGACTCTTACACGTCACACATGAACCTTGTATATCTATAGTAATCTATAAACACAATATGAATGCGTTTGGTTGGATTTTTGTATGTCCGTTGTTGTTTTCACTTAAAATTCTATCCATTTTAAACAATAGAGAGACACTTTGAGTGATATCGTCCACACCATGCCTCAGATTGAAGCAGGGTTGACTCATACACATCCCAAATGACCCATGGATCGTTCTATTAAAGTATCAACAAAATATGAATGAGTTTGGTTGGTTTTCCATTCATTAGTTGTTGTTTTCACTTAAAATTATGTCCTTTTTAAACAAAACAGAGATACTTTGAGTGATATCGATCACACTGTGCCCCATATTGAGGTGGGGTTAACTCGTACAAATCCCAAAAGACCCATGTATTTTTCTCCTAAATTATCAACACAATCCTAATGCATTTGGTTGGTTTTCCATACGTTAGTTGATGTTTTCACTTAAAATTCTGTCTATTTTATACAAAAGAGAGACACTTTGAGTGATACCGACCACACCATGACTCTGATTGAGGTGTGGTTGACTTGTACATGTGAAAAATGACCCATTGATCATTCCCATAATTTATCAAAACAATCTGAACGTGTTTGGTTAGATATGAAGTTATTTTGGATATTTTACTTGTTTTTCTTATCCCAAGCTGAAAGAAAAGTGGTTCATCATTCTTGCATGTTGCTGGTGCATTTCATCTGTTAAAATTGATAAATGACTCATTGGATAAAGGATATATTATTTAATTACAATTACAATTTTCCTATTATTATCTACATACAACAATGTTTCATCTATTGATCTCTTTAACCCCTCTCAAAAAAGGCCGCCAATTGTACATGTCCCCAAGATAGATCTTCATGCGATTTGTGTAAAATCATTAATCATGTATGCAACCCACTTGTTTCTAAACAAATCAATATTTTCTTGTGAATATGAGGATTTTCGACAGTCAGATTAGTACATCAAAATATATAAATAAAGAATTAATAAATTATTTAAATGAAATAGTAGTTGTTTTTGAAAATACCTTTTTAGGGATGAGAGTTTGTTGATAGGAAATGATATCTCTCATAAAATTGCAAACAGAAAAACCACAATCATTATCGGTTGTTTATTTTGGACACTACAAAAACTTTGATCATTAGTATAATAAGTAACTTGTTTTGATATGTGTTTTGATAGTTAAATTTTATTATATATACCCTGATATTTGTCCAGACATAGTACTTTCTCACCTCCTTATGCTTAGCCCCTATCTACATTCCTTTTTTAGATGATATTGATACACCACCATATCATAACATAATCCTCAGTAAAAGATAATATAAATTATATCACATGATGTTTAGACCTAAAATGTACGATTTTGTGTCTAACAGATTCACAAACTCCATCATGTGTGGTCAGTTTGTTAGATATCCTTTCATTGTATCTAGAAAATAAATCTTTGGAGTATCCAAGTTCACCACAATTAGCAGCCAATGTTTCCAAAAAACATAAAAAGTAATAAGAATAAAAGAAGTGAAAATATAATTGATATGCTTTAATTGTATAGTTTTACGACAGCATGGTTGGTATTTGGAAGATTTTGTCATCTGTAATATTTCTTTCAGATGTTTTTAGCAAGCCTTTCACTATTTCATCCCTTTTTGTTGGCTATAATTTCGTTAGTTGTATTGATGTTGTATGAAGAATAACAAGTCCTAATTTTCTCTCATGGAAAATTCCTTCAACTATTTTTCATGTATACACCTTCCAATAATAAAAAATTCATTTATTCATAATTAGCACAATATATCAGCTTTTAGAAAATCGATTCATGAAAACTTAACCCATATATAAATTTACAACTATGACACCTAGCCAACTGTATTCGAGGATCTAATTTACATTTTCAATAGTAACGAAATATTGAATATCCTCTCCATATATATTCTTATCAAAAACCACTATATGACTACTACCACTTTTTAGCTTCATATCCACATGAGTCTATAATTCTAGTAAATGTGGATAGAGAACAGGTGGTGTTATTGTGCTTTCAATAGATCCTTTAAATCGTTTGGTCAATACTTTTGATTCTTTTGATCCCACGTATCATGTCACCCTCTTCTCTTTCTCCGTCTATAATAACATTCATTGATTCTTACCTTTTTTCATTAAATTTTTAAGGGTTTTCTTCAAAAAAGGGAAATAAATACCTCTTTGTCGACATGTACACTTAAAAGTTGTGACAACCATTCAATGAAAATCTGAATAGCCTTTTTGACCATATGAATATCATCATCATTAAGTGGAATAGGTAGATCTACATTTGGATCATGAGCTAAAGTAATTTTCACTTTTAGATGATCATTTAGAAGGGGTCTATTATACAGCTTTCCCTTTAGGATGTTGAACACCGTGGCCCTCACTACGAGGTGATAGGTGGATGGTGACAGATATAAATAACAGTCATTATCAAACTGTAGAAGATCAATACAAAAAAAGTATCAGTGTTTTTCTGATTCACATTTCATGGGAACAATTATAAGAATATTGATTACCATGTCTAAAATAGCTCATTGAGGGGAATGGATCGCCTCAAAGCTAGTGGGGGTTGGGCAGTATCTTCAAGTGCTGGTTGTTCCTGAGTTGTGTCTTCTCCTTGCTTCCCACGCAAAAGAGTTTCTAGCAACTCTCCCTGCCATTGAAATCGTTCTTCAAGAGTTTCTATTATTTTTCCCATTTGATTCATTTCTTCGTTTCTATCATCCGTTGTTTTTTTCTCAAAATATATTCTGGGTGTCACCCCAAACCCCACACCTATGAGATGACCATATTGTTCTGGAAGCTTCAAATCCATTAATAATATGTCTTCATCTGCTACAGGAGTATATTATTCCCATGTCTATCATATATAAGTAAATAAGTAATTATTATTATGTAATTTCAATTTAAAACAAAACTTTTTTTGTGTCATACTTATACATATTTCTCACACTTTTTGTGTGTTTTCATTTACTAGCTTGCCTTCCATAATCACGCGTTCCTCCTTCCATAGCACATGATGTGGGATGGAAGTGTCTTTGGATTTAGACACATCAATATACATATAAATATAGAAAGATAATTATGTTGTTGTTTCATAGAACCTAACAATGTTAATATAAATTTACAATATGTACCATTTTATTTTCTAGTGAAGCGTACCCCATCCTTGCTTTACAATAAAGGTATGTTGGTTTTGATGCACATTCCTTATTTTTAGTACTGAGTTGTTGTTTCATAAATGAATTATTGACAATCAAAGGGATGAATACGTGTATCCTCAAACAACGTATTATCATCCACAATGGACCTGAAACATATCATCCCCACGACAGCCAATAAATGCATCCCATGCTTCTTAGGATATCAGGTGAGCATAGACAAGGGGTGGGTGTGGGTTTATTTTACCTTTGGAAATTTTCAGGTGACATTTTGTTAAAATAGTGTGAAAACCTCGATGAATCTTTCCTACAAGACTTAGTACATAATTCTTGTGCGAATCATATAATATAAATGTACTCTAAAAGAGATTGCGAAGAGCAAGACATTGTTTCATTGTTTTATTATCTAGTAAATTAAAGAAATAATATCATAATGTTACCGTAATTTCTTCCCAAATCACAGCCTTTAGCCTGGACACAACATGGTGCCATGAATCTATGTCAATCGGCATGCATTTCCGAGTGACAATTCCAATGTGACTACTAAACATATCCTTCTTGGGATTCACATGTTGGACTCATTCATTACATTCAGAATCATATTTTATGACTTTGCATTTCACCTTAATAACTTTGGATAACACGGTCAAACTACGATGAACTTATGTTTTCTGCAACATCGGTCCTTCATGCCTGACCATTTCATCGATATCAACATCATCTATATGTTCATCTGAAATGGTAGTAGCAACATATGTTTATGGTTGTTGGACCTCAACACTAGGAGCAGCAATAGGTTCAAAACTTGTTGTTGCACTGCACTGTGAGTAGCAGTAGCAGCAACAGTATCAGTAGCTTGAGAGACTTTTTCTGCCTCAAGGTTAAGAGCACTAGAACACACAAAAGTCATTTTCTGTAAAAGTGGTTGAACAATTAATTTGTATTACATAAATTCAGTAATGATAAGATAATAACATGAGATAACAATATCTAAATTACAATCAAAATATAACCTATTTATTGAACTCTATTTATTTTTTTTCAAAGGATGGAGGGATTTAACACCTCTATCGATTAACCAAATCCCTTTATTGTGATCTCTTCTATCATACAAAACATCATCTACCTTGGGACGACTACAAAATGATTGTGACGTACCACTAAATGGATTTTCCTCAACTGAATTTTCATCATACCCTTCAGTAGTTTTGGAAGATAATAGATTAATCAACCACTTTCGGTTTGTGGGATCTGGAACATAAAATACTTGTACAACTTATGATGCCATTATAAACTGTTCTTCTTTGTACCCTTATTTACAAAAATCTACTTTCAAAATCCCAATTCATTTATTTTAACACCACTATTATTATCAACCCATTTGCATTGAAAAATCCTCAATTGGAATGGCATATAATCCAACTTCCATATTTGTTTGATAATGCCAAAGAATGACATATTCGCATAAATAAGATTTTTTTCCTTACTACCAGAAACATACATCGCTTCAGCCACAACTATAACTCCACTTTTTTGTATGGTAATGTCTTCATCATGTTCATCTGTATAGAATGTACAACCATTAACTATATAACCATTGTAATATAATACATGTACACTTGGTTCGGTAACTATCCATCGAAGTCGTTCTAAAATTGAATTTAGATTTTTAGTTAACTGCATAAAAATATGGTCCTAAAACCATCTTCTAAACTAGTGATTATGTGTATTCGATATCCATTTTCAGCCCTTTATATATTCAACTGCCTAAGAATTTCTTTGTGGGTTTCAATATACGGAGAAACCTCCCAACTGTTATGAAAATAATAAAGGTGGGCCTGCTCTCAATCTGTAATATTGATTTTCACAACATCTCTTTCTAAAATTCCCTCACCCTCAATGCATCTAGTGTGACGAGATTTCAGGAGACCAGTTCTTTCCACAATAGATAAGTATTCAGTACAGAATTCAATAGCTTCCTCAACAATATATTGCTCCACAATAAAACCCACTAAATGACTTCGATTTTTGACAAACCCTTTCAAAATCATCATATACCGTTCAACGAGGTACTTCCATCTATAGTGCACAGGACCAGGAAAGTCAAATCTCTCTCACTAAGTGAACCATCAAATGAACCATCATATCAATGAATTTTAGTGGGAAAAACATTTATAATTCACATAATATGATGACAATTTCTATTTCCATAGATGGAAATTTCATAGAGTCTAAAACTTTTCTACATATAGATTTGAAAAGGAAACAATGTTTGGGTAACGTATGATGAACATTCATGGAAAAAATGCATCGTAAATCTATAGTAATTAAATCTTGCATCAAAACATGTAAGTCATGTGATTTCAAAACTTTTAACTTTAAATCATTCATTAAGAAAATGTTCTTGATATTTGATGAATACCCCTCTGGAACCATTACATCATTGAATAGGTTGAAAAACTGATATCTCTCTTCCCTGGAAAGAGTGTATGTAGGTGGATGAATAAACAATCGATTTTCACCCTTTATGAGAGCCAACTCTTCTTGTATTCCCATGTCAACCATGTCCAACCTTGCCTTAATTCCATCCTTTGTTTTTCCAGGGGAGTTTAGCAACATTCAAATAACATTGTCATATACATTTTTTCCAACATGCATCACATTAAGAAAATGTCTGACGTACAGACAATTATAGTATGGTAATTAAAAAAAACGGATCTCTTTTTCCAACAGATTTTCGTAAGGATTTTCGAAAATGGTTTACCAAAAATAGTATTCACATCTTTTAAAATCTAAAAAATTTAATCACCTGTTAGTGGAGAGGGTGTTGTGCATTGTACTGAACTTCCATTGAATGATGTCACCCAAGATCGATACTTATGCCATCAAGGTAGAAATCTACAATGTCCTAGAAACATAGATTTCTATGAATGTTTCAACCTAAATGATTTCTAATATTCTTTGCGCATGGGACACCCTTGAGTTCCTTTAATGCTATAGCCTGAAAAATTTCCATAAGCAGGGAAATCATTTATCGTCCCATACAACATTGCTCTAAACGTGAAGTATTCACTTTTATAAGAATCTTAAAACATAACACCTAAACCCCACAATAACTTCAAATCCCCGATAAAAGGATGCAAATAAACATCAATATAGTTACCTAATTGTTTTTGCCCCAATATAATCATAGATAACATGATTAGTTTTCATTTCATGAATAACCAAGGTGGCAAGTTATAATTTACCAACATAACATGCCATGTACTATGAATGCTGGTTTGAAAACCAAAAGGATTCACTCCATCTATTTATAACACAAGATGAAGGTTTCTCGACTCATTTCCAAATTCAAGATACTGATGATAAATTATCTTCCATTGAGGAGAGTTGGTCGAGGGACATAATATCATATCTTTATTTCTTTTCTTTGCATGCAACAATAATTGACTTGTAGTTTTTTCACTTCTATATAGATACCTAAACCTTGGAATGATTGGAAAGTACCATACCACTTTCGTAGGACTGGATTCATCTTTCTTGTATTAGGAAGCACCACACTTTGGACATTCTGTAAGTGATTTTTTCTCCTTTTGAAACAGTATAATGTATTTTGGGTACGTATGTATTCTTTCAGAAATCATTCCCATCAAGCGTAGCATTCGTTTAGCTTTATATGCCCATCTTGGGAGCTCATTATCTTCTGGGAGCACGTCATTCAAGAGAGAAAGTAGTTCCGTAAAACTAAAATCACTCCATATGTTTCCAGCTTTCAATTTATACCACTTTAGTATAGCTAACTATGTTGTATATTTAGTTCAACCAGTCTATAATGGTGTCTTTTCACAACTCTTTAACTTCTAAAACAATTTTGGGCAATCACGGAGTTCATCTTCAACTGTCCTTTTCATTTCCTTAATAAAATCTTCATCATAACTAACATATATAATTACATCCTCTATATGATTCTCTTCATTATCCATATTTGTAATCATTGGTGATCCATAAAATGCAGTTTTATCCTAGTGGGTAGAAACATTCTCTTTTTCTCCGTGTTTATTCCAACATTTATAACTCCGATCAATTCTGTGACATATCAAATGTTCTTCGAACTCCTCTAGAGTAATTAGTCTAGAATGAAAATAACATAAACACAGACAAAGCATTTGAGAAGGATCATTTGTGTGATCCTTTGTAAACTTGATGAACTCTTTCACTCCATTCTCATACTTTATTGTAAAATGATTAATACCCATCCAATATTTATTCATCTCTATCATATTTGAATCTAAAATATTATTATTTATGACTCAGATACATAAAATTAGACTTCCAAATATAGTAGAATAGATCAACTTATAAAAATTGATATTAATAGAGCCTAACCATTGCCAATAAATATTTGGAAATCAACATAACAAGGATAGACCCCCATCAAAATCAACACACATTCCATCCCCTTTACCAATAGTTCTAGAACCTTCCACCCTTGCAGCAAAACATTAAACATTATTTTTACCACCCGTACCATCCACCTCATTCATAATAAAATAATTACATTAACTAGCTCAAAACTAGTGACCAAACTCCAATAAAATGAATAAAAGGATACAATTTTGATGAGAAAACTAATATTGTAGATACATTTCCAAACACAAAGGGGTTTTCAGGGGAGAAAAATAAACTAGGTTTATCCCAAATTACTATGGAATATCATAGGTTTTGTGACCCAAATTAACATTAGAATTAGAAAATTGAGGATTGTGAACATATATTCTATCATGAACATCACAAGGATATGCAATAACTCTCCCTCACCTTCCCCAAACTAGTAACTAATATCCACAGACACGTCTTACATACATTCTATAAAAAGAACATTCCTATACATAGGGATAAACAACAATCCCTTAGTGTTAAAAAACTCACACATGAGGTAGAAGGACCACATCAACCATCCCTACCCAAAACTCAAACCTCCTCTCAAACCTTCTCTCAAACCTCCTCTCACAAACTATTAATACCATACATAATATTAATTCATACCATAAATAAATTATTTCCCAAAATCATTACCTCTAGATTAGAAACTTTTCCATCCATTTAGGTAAATTAGAAAGATGATTCCATTTTTTTCTTAGGAATCACTAAATTCGGACAAAAACAATAACCAACTCAATAAAATTCATATTTTCATAGGAATTTGAAGGTAAAGAGAGGTAAATAATTCCATTGAAAATAATTCAATTGAGTATTTTAGTATCAATTGAAAGAGGGTATTGGTTAATAATGGGATGAGGTCAATAACTCAGGACATAATCACGCATATAATCTCAAACAAAACTCACCACATCCCAAAATTTTTTCAACTAAAACATGACCATCCGACTAAATAAAACTACACCTTACTAAAGACAAGAAACACCATGAATCATGGGGTACTCATACTATTGATTCCCCACTTCATCGATGTTGATATAGATCAACTATACAGTTATGGTACACCTTGAGATATTCAACCCTAGGGCATAATCCCCACCCCACATCTAGAAAATAACACCACTCTATTATTCCTCATTCAATTAGGACCCCAACTCAAGGCATCATATTTATCCTTTTAAGAAACTCGATGAAAAAAATCGTGATAACGTCATCAAAATACCTCATCTATAACCAAAACCTCAAACATAAACTCACAACCTTCTTTAGAATCTCTAACCTCAAAGATGACTCAAAATTACAGGATTTAGTTTATTCATCAACCAAGTGTTCTAAAAACTATACCATCAATGCACAGATGTGAATCCCAAGGGAATGTACACTGTATCTAACTTGATTAAATTCCATGATATTCTATATACACTCATACTTTTATATCTAAGGAATAAATCTCTTCTTAAACCCACTTTTGACTAAACATGATTTTCATTCCATCATTATCAAACCACCCTTAAAATTAATCCCACAACCAAGGAAACCCATAAATGATATAGAATATTTTCCAATTCAAAACCCTCCTCAACGACTTCTAGCCAATTATTAACCTTAGGACCCAACACCTAGACAGTAAACATCAACACCACCTACTATTGAAATTTGACAACACACTTTCCCATGTCTCTTTCTACTTCTTGTTCACTTTACCATGATAATGTTTCAACATATATAAGCATAAAATTTAATAAATTTAATCCAGAAAATTAAATAACATACCAACATCAAGGGATACTCTTCCACACTAAAATAATCATATATACCCCAACACTTAAAAACTACAAAACCAATTCATAATCCATTAAAAAATATTGTATTCCTCTGAAATCATCACCAAAGATCAAAGATGGGAAGACAAGAATAAAACCTTGTCAAAAGGAATCCCAAACACTTGAAGTAGGGTTCGCGGACAGCTAGGTCCAGTAGGGTGAATGAGAAATAGTTTTCTCAGGGAGAAGGATCTACAGATGGTGTTTGAGGGGTAGGATAAGAAGTAGGGTTTGTGGTGGAATAGGGATATCAGTGGAGTAGGGCTAGCAGCAGTGGATGTCTAGAAAAGAGAAGTGTGGTGGAGTATGGCTAGTGGTGGTGGAGGTTAGGCAAATAGAAGAGAGGTGGAGTAGTGCTAGCAGCGGGAGAGGTCCGGCAAAGAGAAGATCAGGGGGAGGGGAGTTGTCCGAGGGGTATAGTCTCGCAAGAGCTTTAGGGTGTGATAAACAGAGGGCACTATGCACTCCATTTTATAAAATTAGACTATGTTTTTATCAGTTCTAGAAAATCACTCATAATAGAACCCTTTATCGGCACTAAAATTCTAGCGCTGATAAAGGGTCACTTTATCACTACTACAAAGGCACTGATAAAGGTGCCATTTATCAGTGCTAAAATTTAATTTCTAATAAAGTGTGCCATTATCTGCTCTAGAAAAGCACTGATAAATAGAATTCATTATTAGCTCTAGAAAAGCGCTGATAAAGGGAAAAATTTTTAGTGCTTTTAATTAACGCTGATAAAGAATTACCTTTATCAGCGCTTTTTGCTTAGCGTTGATAAAAGGTGGTGCTTCCCTTGCCCGTTTTTGTAGTAGAGTCATATATATTTAAATTAAATTTTATAGTTAATTTAATGATATAAAAGAAAAAAAAATTCATAAAATTTTTTTATAAATTAATATTTAATTATATTATGGTTGTAAGATAATTTTATGATACCTTGATATGTTTTTCAAAGTGTTACAAAATCAGTTGTAGTTTTAAAACTGTTATTTTTTTAATAAATTATGATATTAATTTTAAAATAAATTTATCATATTTTGAAAATTATATTAATTAAATGGAGTTCACTTATTAATTATACACATCAAAAAATGGTTTGGTTGAATTTTTGGTGTTTTTCTGAAATACTTTAATTTTTGGTGAATATTGAAATATGATAATTTACAAAATAAGAAAAATAAATAAATTATTGAGTCTTGGATGTTTTTCAGCTTTATTAAGCACCCTTAGTTCTATCTCACATAAACTAATAACTTTATTTAGTCACAAGAACCAACAATATTGCATGTATTCAGCAAAATAAAAACACAATGATTAAAATAATGGACTCCCACCCCCTCCATTATAAATAACACCCCTGACACCCCCCTTCTCCTCACACCTCTCAAGATTTATGAATTATATAAATTATTTCCAATATACTTACCCATGTCCAAGACCTACTGGTCTCATCAAAATTCTAAAACCAAAGGCCTTAAGGAGGATCTATACGAGGATAATTCAAGAGGTTTAAATCCTCTTTGATTTTCTTTTATTTCCTTTTAATTCATCTTCTTTTTTTATACTCTATTCACCTCCATTTATCCAAGAGGAGGTGAAAATATATTATCTAATATATAATATAATTTTATCATGTTTATGGAAAAATTAATCATCATACTTCTTCTTCTCTCCCACTTACTCTAAAAATGAAAACATTGTTCGTGATATGTCGATTTACCAACACGATGTACGATGTGTTTTCAATTTCATTACCACCATCATAGATGTTAATAAAACTATTTTACTGGTTGAAATAGATTTAAATATTTATTATATAACATCTTTTATGATTTTTAATTAACATACATATATATATATAATATATATTATATAATGATAATAGTTTTTGATCATCAAAAAACCGCCAAAATGATCTAAATGAATATCATTGATGTTTTATCTAATGATTCGTCATTATATCTGAAAAGAGTTATTTATCATATAATTTAATATTATGGGAACATATTAATACCATTTTATTCAACTTTTGGATTTTCTCCTCTATTCTACAAGAAAATAAATTACGAACAGAACATGGAATCTAGGTAAAGAACGCACCCGAAATATTGGATATAACAAAATATAATGAAATATTTGGTAGAATGATGTTATAAAATGATCATATAAGGTGTTATAAAATAAAATATGTATGAAGAACCCAAGTCAAAGGAATTATTAACCCACTTTCCAATCTTTGGGTTAACCTTCTACTTCATTGATTTTGTCATGATAAGATTATTTATGATAGGAATGTTTAATAAATTATGTTTAATTGTGTGTATTTATAGTATTTATAAAAATTACTTTCATTTTATTAATTCTATTTTTAATCATATTGTATATGTAAGGTACTATCCTATGTAAATACTCTTTTAATTATTTATTTTTACAAAATTATGAAAAAAATTATGAAATTGTTTATGTTTTATGATTATGTTATGGTTATTTGGTATTATTTATGGTTAAGGGTGGTACCTATATCTCCCTCTAATGCATTGGGTGTGTTTAAGTTGGACATTAATCATATGGTTACTCCATGTGTAAATGTGATGGTTAAACCATATGGTAACTGTGAGGGTTACATTGTAAAGTAGCTGTGAGGGTTACAAATCATAAGGTAGCCTCGAGAGCTACAACATTAATTAATTAATTCAACAATTTACCTAAATGTATTTATTTATTTTTTCTATATTCTATGTAAATATCATGTTTTCACAAAGTAAATATATGATACATATTGGGTGATAATTATGTCTTTGTTAAAATAATTTCCAATGTTTAAAAGTATTCATATACAAGTGATTTCTCTCCCTATTTTTATATCCCTTGCTAACCATTATGTTCTCATACCATGTTTTAAAATGTATTTCACAGGGTTTATGGATGGGTAAGAGAAAATAAGAATACAATATGATTATTGTGAATAATTTTCATGAAAAGATATTGTGTTTTTAATAAAATCATTGGTGTTATGGGAAAAATGGTTATGGTTTTATTAGTATACACTTTGTATGCTTATGGGTTGATATGTATGAACTATGTTCCAAAATTCTAAAACTGAAAACCAAAAAAGATCTTTGAAAATGTAAGAATGTAAATTCTAATAGAATTTATTAGATTATGTAATGTTTAAGGGCTCAGTCATTATAGTTGGTATTAGATCAAGTTTTAGATAAATTTAGGGGTTAGGATGATTTTAATAGAATATAATGAATTATTTTTCCCATATATTGAAATAATATAGAATTTTAATATTACCATGTTTCTTCATCTAAGATACGAATATTCAGAATAGTTTTTCATAGAATAAATAGGGAAGCTGAAGTTGGAAGGAATCAAGAGGCTGATATCTTTCTGAATATACAACTTGGAATGATAGGGATTTAAACCGATCAGTTTGTGATAGTATTGGCTTAGCTAAAACATGTAATAAATAGTGGTGGAATCTATGCAAGAGAATAAACAGAACTACTGCAAAGGAACATGATGATAGTGGAAAATTTGAAGTCAATTCCCACTTGATTTTAGTGGATCTTTTAACCCACTAGTGGATAAAGGGTGGATAAAATCCATTGAAAGGATATTTGATGTTATGGGATGTTTATATAATCAAAAGGTTAATCTTTCCAATTATCATTTTGAAGGTGAATCTGGATAGTGGTGTTCAATATTCATGAATATCCGGGATGGTGAGGAGATTTATTCCTTGGAATGGGATGAATTTAAAAATATTTTCATTGAAAAATATTTTCATAAGGTTGTTCTACTTAGGATGGAAGAGAAATTCCTTGAATTAAAGAAAAATGAGAAAGTTTTAGTGGTTGTGTATAAAGAAAACTTCACTCAATTAGAAAGGTATGTTCCAAATCTTATTAGGGATCTTGATAGAAAGATCAATCATTTTTACTCATGATTAAAGCCAAGGTACCAAAAGGCATTAGCCTCATGAAAATTAAAAAGTTATGAGAAGATTTTCCGATATGCCAAGAGGGTAGAAATGTAGTTTTTTTATGATTACATGTACTTTAAAAATAGGTAGAAGAAGAGTTCCATATAGAAATAAATGGGTAAAAATTATTTAATGAAATCTAAAGGTAAGAAATTCCACTTTTCATTTTATGTGATGTGTGGTAAAAAGAACACTGGGGAATGCCTTAACAACACTGGGAAGCATTTTCGATGCAGTAAGTTTGGACATAATTCTCGAGATTACAATGAAAATGATCTTAAGAATATTCTGATAAGAAAACTATAAAGTGTTATAAATGTGGTGAGATGGGTCCTTATGAAAGTACTTCCCCAAAGAAAGATTTTATTGATGGAAAATATACCAATTATAAATATAAAGTTGTAGTGAGATCCTTTGAAACTACATCAGTAGATGTTGGTCCATCAAATGAAGTGATATCAGTTACTTTTTTTTATTTACTCATATTTATCTAATGTCTTGTTTGATATAGTATCTAAAAATTGCTTTATTTTTTATGAAATTTCAAGTAAATTTAAAATTTCAACTCAAGAAATGAGAGCAAAACTTATTGTTAAAACACCCAAGGGAAATATTAAAGAAAAAATGACATTATAAGAACTTTAATGTTGTTTTATATGGAATGAAATTACTATAAAAATTTAATCTTTTTCCCTTAGTAGATTCTGATGTCATTCGGGGTATGGATTTTTTTAGGTTTATCAAGATAAAATTTATTGTAGAGCTAAATAAGTTGTTTTTCAGAAAGATTTTTACTTTATATAAAATAATGAACCTATACAATTTATAACATATAAAAAACACTTAAAATATATAAATGAATGTTATGTTGCTCATATTGGTGAAAACAAGGGAATTTTTTAGATTAATGATGTACCGCTTGTAAATGAATACCTCGATGTTTTTCCGGATGATTTTCCCACTGATATACCTAGTCTGGAAGTTGAATTTATTAATGAATTAGTTATTTATTCTTTGAAAATATCAGAAACCTCTTATCACTGGCTTAAATGGGACTTATTCAATATAAAAATAAATTTTATGTGTTTCTTGATAAATGCTTCATTCATCCAAGCACAGCACCATGGGGTGCTCTGATAATGACTCATATTTTTCTCTGAATTCTTTTCATAAATTAATTGGGAAAACTCCAAGACCAGGAATTGACACGACATGAGTTTCCAAGGCTAGTGTGCCCAGAATAAATCATTGAATAAAGACATGTTGTTAATTAAAAATGATCAGGTGCATAACTTGAAACATTAGTAACTTCTAAACTAGTTCCCAAATCGAAAATCAAAGGTCGTTGTTTTGTTCCTAAAAATGACTTTCACATAAGAGGGGCCTAACCTCGACCAGTGCAGGTCAGGTTAAAAGTTAAATTTTGTAAATTTAAAAAAAATAAAAAAATAAAAGAGGTTTATTTTAATTCATTTTGAATGTCTTGTAGTGATGTAGTGATGCTACGAAGCAATGACCAGTTAGACCATTTTTCTTCATAAATGAAAGAGCATGGTGATTCTGAAGCACTAAAACACATTTTCTCCATTTAATAGATTAAAAGGTATACAAGGCTAGATTCATAACCTTGTAGAAAATTACTTGGAAAACTCTGAAGAGGGAAGTCATTGGAAAAACACATCGTTGGAAAGCGACGATGAACATCAGTGGATGACGATCACATTCAGATCATGCATCGACTAATTGATGAACGAAGAACACAAGACTCACTCTTCATTATCAATTGGTCCAATCCTCGAGTTAGGGGTTTTATTTCTATGTAACTTCTCTTTCCTTTTTCTCTCTTTCTCAATGATGAATGTGGATCAACTCACTAATAGGTTGATCTGTGAGTAGATCTACCAAGTGGTATGAGAGATATATTTTGAGGATTAAATGGGAAATAGATCCTTGTGATTATTATTTTCAATCTTTTTGGCCCTGCTAATAAGAACAAACTAAGGCCGACACAAAAAAACGTATGTATTATTCTTCAGTTGTTATTGTGCTTCCCATTTCTCCCCTGTTCTTCGTGATCTTGAGAGAGATTGGTTATTGTGCCTTTGATTTGTGGTAAAAAAAACCCAAAACTAAGAATCATTCATAAATGATGTCACAGAGGTGTGATGGTAGGTGTGGTGTGAGACACAGCCACTTGCGGAGCAACTGGTGGTGGAAGTGGAACCAACCCGGCAGTGCGACCAGTCCAAGTGGATGGACATTGGCATGGAAGCCGGCGGATTGGTGTCTTGTGGTCAAAAGGGACCATGATGATAGGACAACCCGCAATTGGGGGCTGCGAGGGGGGTGGCGATAAAGGCCACCAGTGGCAGTAATATCCTGCAATTGTGCGACTATGGGGAGTGACGGAAGCCTTGGCTGGGGTGGGTTGTGGTGGTTTGGACTGATGGCGTAGCAGGGTTCCGCATCGTCTGGCAGGCACATGGTACCATGGACCGCATATGGGAGGAGAAACCATATCCTCACCCATCCCACATTGAGTGGGCCAGGTGGGAGCTCATGGGATGGGCCAGAAAAATGGGATGGGGCCTGTTGGGGTGGGTTGGTCCCATCAGATCGGGTTGGACCCAACAGGGCGGGTCGGTGGACCCCAGGATAGTCTGACCAGTTTAGACTGGACTCAGACACAACTGTACCCTTTTTACTAAAATTCACATAACTTCCAAACTATATGTTTGTGGCGTTTGGACCATCACTATGAGTCTGTCCTTTTGAGACACTCTAAGTGGGTTTTTTTTGAAATTGACCTACATCTCTTGGCTTGAGGATTAGGTTCTCCCAGATCAAGCGCACTAAGAGAGAAATCATGTGGTTGGCTGTGATGCAGACACTATGTAACTATAAGAATATGTGACTTGAATACTATGTGACCTTAAGGATGTGCGACTATTCGGGACTGGCTCTCTCTCTAGGACTATGTGTCTCACCAGGACTAAGTTTCTGAGTGTCTCATCGGGACTAAGTTACTCATTGATATTGGGTGTTTTTTAGACTACTTAAGATAATATTTCTTTCAGTTTCATATATTTATACTTGTGTGTGATGAAAATACTTCATGTTTAGATTTATTTGTGGTATTTCCTTTGTGGTTTTGGGGCGTCCTACTGAGTATTATTTTACTCACCCCTGCACGGGTTTTGCTTGCACGTGTCATTTCTTGTGCAGATGACCATTGTTTTGATAGACACATAGGTGGTTCGAGACTAGGTGGTGCGTAGTGATATCTAATAGATGAGGCGAACTCCTACGGCTTTAGGTAGCTACCTTTCACCTACCCTTCAGGTAGGGTTTTTTTCCAATGAGTTTCCTGTGACTTTTGTACTTTATTGTTTAAAGAACTTATTTCATGGGGCTTGTATACAAGCCCCCCATTTCTTTTATTTTTGTATTTTTACTCTCAATGTTTGTATTAGTTTCATGTATGGTTTACTTAATGTTTTAAATTTTAGCATTTTTGGGCTTGGAGATGTCTGTATGCATACAGGTACATATGCAATGTCACCCATGTTGGTGATATTTCTTCCTAGTGCTAGTCACCATCATCACACTAATTGGAGGTGAGTTTGGGGAGTCATGGCACAGACCCCTCTGGGACGGGTCATGATAGGGTGGTATTAGAGGGGTTTAGTTACACATTGAAACAGGAAGTCTGTGAGATTGGTTTAGGGAAACAGTGTTATGGGTTTCAAGTTCGTATTTCATGCTAAGGACTCTAATGTTAGTGCGGAAGCCGAAGTATCCATACACTAGAACACTGGACACCTGATCTCTTAATTGATACACGAAAACATTGGTTTCAGGGAAATAAATGGTAAATTCAGCATATAGTATTTATGAGTGTGTCCACATGTCCTTTTTAAGTCATCTCACCTAGTATATTCTATTTACCATGGTTCATCTTGATCTTATTTAGGGATGCCTCCCATCAAACAGCCAGCCAAGATTCTATTGCATGACCATGAGGATTGTAGGCCTAGTGATGAGGCATCAGTACATGTACTATTACTATGGATATACCCATCAGGTGGTGTACCAATGATACCACCACTATTCGATTGGAAGTTTCTACCAGCACTTCCGATAGAGGATTCACACAAGATTAGTGCATGACATGAGTTCCAGTGATAGATACCTAACAGGTTCAGAGGTGAGTGTAACCCCTAGGTAGCTGAGGATTGGTTGTAGGTGTTCACATGTGCCCTCCACCTTTTGAGAATACTACCCGACCAGATGGCAGTCCCAGTCGTTAGCATTCACCAGGGCTTAGTGGGATGGTGGTGGAGCATAGTGATACAGTTGCTTGATAAGAAAACCCTATATTGGGTAGAATTTGGGAGACTATTCATGGAGGAGTTATTACTAGAAATGTTATGCTCAATATGTATACAGGATCTCCAGCACCAGCACCAGGGTATCTAGAAGGTAGTAGAGTGCTGGAGAGATTCCTAGACTTATCTCTCTACTCCACAGACATGGTGCGAGACCCGTTCTTTAGGGATCATACCCTTGAGCAGGGGCTATTATGGGATATTATGTCATAAATGTTTTCCATTAGCATAAAAACTTATAATGGGGGTACTAGAGAAAGCTCTCATCATGGAGAGATTTCTTGCAGAGCAGGCGCCTGTGGTGGGAGATACTAGTAGACACCAGATAGCCAAATCCTTGGAAGTGAGTTTCCAACAGCAGATGTAGGAACCCAGGTAGCTTAATCACTATAGAGGATGAACCTATGAAATATGGTCCGCAGTACGAGGCTCCGAGGGTAGAGGGAGTCAGCTGAAGGATAGGTTGTGCTACACGTTCCGCAGTCAGGGAAACTTGGATCATGACTGCCGGACTTACTGCACAGTTGATCAGCAGATGGTTGACAGCCACCAAGGAAGAGGCAGAGGGTTTAGAAGGGTGGTCTATATGATGGAAGACTTGGAAGGGGATTGGTCAGAGTAGCATGCACTGGGTGGAGGTTCAAGGTGCTACCACCACAATCCCCATGTGGTCCACCACGGGCTCCAGGAGCTAGTGGACATGGGCGGGCCCAGCTTTAGGTGGTAGAGCCTTATGATCCCAATTCTCTAGAGATGATTAAATTTAAGATATGTGTCTTATCCACCATATCTATAGTTCTTATAGACACATGTTCTAGTCACTATTTCCTTGCCAAAGACCTTGTTCTGAGCTCAGAGATTTCGATGGAGATGTTGGCTCGATCCTTATGTTTAAAGACTCATATGTGAGGGGATTCGATGATCACAAACTAGTTTTAGTAGTGTAAGAATACTCTTCGAGGTGAGATCTTTGTTTGGGAACTCTTAGTAGTGGCATTAAGGCCTTATGATGTCATTCTAGGTATTGACTGGTTATCTACAATCCATGCTCATATTGACTATTTTAGGAAAATTGCACGGTGTGTGGTTCATATGGGAAAAAAAATTCCATTACCTATGAAAAGAAAATGCATGTAGTGAATAATTGACTTTCTCAGAGGAGGGTGCAACTGATTACTCACTAGATGGCTGTTCTTACCCTCGGTGCAGTGGATGAGAGGAGTCCCCAATTTCCTACAGTGGTGGACGAGTATGAGTAAATCTTCACTAAAGATGTTCTAGGATTACCTCCTCATAGAGAGGTTTACTTCTACATTGACCAATCCCCCAATATTTCACTGATATCCACACGAGAATATCGGATGGCTATCGAGATGCTTCATGAGTTGAAGGTATAGATAGAGAACCTATCGAGGGAGGGCTTTGTGAGGCCTATTGTTTAACCCTATGCGGCCCTAGTATTGTTTTAAAAGAAGGAAGATGGTAGATTGAGGATGTTCGTAGACTACTGGTGCAAGAATCAAGTGACCGTGAAGAACAAATATCTACTGGTGAGAATTGACGACCCCTTCAATTAGCTGAAGAGAGCGATGTGGTTCTTGAAGATAGACCTTAAGTTTGGTTGTCATCAACTTCATGTTTGGGATGAGGATGTACTGTAGATAACCTTAAAATGTTGAAATGGCCACTACGAGTAATTTTTGAGGCCATTCATCATGACCAATGCTCCAATAGTATTCATGGAACTCTTGAACAAGATCTTCTAGCCTCACCTGGATTGGTTCATCATGGACTTCATTGATGACATCATGTAGTTGGTGTCTGAGGGGGAGCACGTGACACACCTATGGATGGTCTTGGATACACTCTCAAAGCACCATATTTATGGTAATCTCTCTATGTGTTGGATTTTTATTTGGGAGGTCCACTTTATATGACATGTCTTTTCAGATGTTGGAGTTTTGGTGGATCTGAAGAAGATAGGGGTAGTGCTTTCATCGGAGCCACTCAGTACCATGACCAAGGTGCAGAGTTTCTTAGTGTTGGATGGATACTATTGGAGGTTCGTGCACAACCTTTCCAAGATATAATCATCATTATCATCTTTTAAAATAAATATATAACCCTTCATGTGGAAGAAGAAGTGCCAACAGAGTTTCTAGGAGCTGAGACAAAGGATGACGAGTTCCCTCATATTGAGACTGCCATAGGAGGGCGTTGGTTATGTAGTGTTCTTTGATGAATCAGGGACCAGACTAGGATGTGTCCTAATGATGGGGAAAGAAAATATTTCTTAATATTAATAATAGTTGAGGTAGCATGAAAATAAATATGCAACCCATGATATTGATATAGAAGTTGTGGTCTTCGGATTGAAAATTTTTCGGCACTACTTGACAGGTGGGTGGTTTATTATCTAATTCGAACACAAAAGTCTCAATTATATTTTCTCCCAGATGGACTTGAACATGAGATAGAGGCAGTTGATAGAGTTCCACTAATATTATTACTTTCATATTTTCTATACTCCTAGGAAGGGTATTGTGGTAACAAGAACGCTTAGAAGGAGATTCGTCTTTCAGTTTCTGAGTGAGGCGTCAAAGTAGTTAGCTGCGATGCAAATATCCTTTGTAGATTTTGATGTATAATCTTATGTCCAATCGATGGTTGTCACTGGTCTACTCATATAGTTAGTTAGGGAAGAACATCATTTGGATTTCATATATGAGAACTGACATTCTCAATTATCCATAGGGAATTCCCCTAATGGATATTTTATTGGTGGGGAGAACGTCGTCCTTTTCAGAGGGTGAACCGTTGTGCCAGCAGCATTGTGAGAGGAGTTTTTGAGGGAGTTTCATACATCCCATTTGGTGGTACAACTGGGTGTAGAAAAGATGTACCAGGACCTCTGACATTAGTTTTGGTGTCCAAAATGAAGAATGCGGTGGCAGAGTCCTTTCTTGTTACCTCTCTTGCTAGTAATTAATAATAAAGCATCGGGTTCCAGTAGGCTTGGCTCGGCCACTTGAGGTGTCAGAGTGTATGTGGTATTGAATATAAATGGAATCCATGATATTTTTACATTGCATATCTTGGGGACACGATACTCTCAAAGAGATCATTTAAAGACTCACCAAGTCAACCAAATTTCTACCCATTATGGAGTAGGGTTCGGTGGAGGGCTTGGTACACCTCTAAGTTCAGGAGATAGTTTGGCTTCCCGGGGTGGCTTTGACAATCATTTTAGACTAGGATTCTTGCTTCACATACCTTTGGTGGAGGAGATCGTATGAGGTATTTGAGACTCAGTTTCACTTATGTAAGGCATTTTAGCCCTAGATAGATGTCCAGATGGAGAGGACCATCCAGGTTCTAGGATACATTCTACGTGCTTTCATTTTGGATATTTTTCATAGTTAGGAGGATCACCTACCTCTAGTGGAGTTTATTTAAAACAAGAAATATGATTACACCATTGGTATGGCACCGTTAAAGGCTTTTTATGAGCGACCATGCAGGTCCCCACTATGCTAGACAGGCCCAAGGGATTCAACACTCATGCATCCAAAGTTGGTATGGGATACCACTGAAAAGGTTAAGATCATCCAGGAGTAGATCAGGACTACATAGAGCAGGAAGAAATATTAAGTATATAGGATTTGGATTCCCTCAGATTTTGATGAGGGATACCATGTGTTCCTTAAGGTCTCACCTCGATGGGGATTACAGATATTTGGCTAGGGCCACAAGTTATCTTCAAGATTCATTGGCCCTTTTCAGATTCTCAGCAGAGTTGGTGAGGTGGCATACTGCCTAACTCTACCCACATAAATGCATCAAGTGCATGATGTCTTTCCCATTTCCTAGATGAGGAGGTACATGCAAGATCTATCACACATCATCCACTAGGGGGAGATGGACATTTATGATGGGTTGACATTTGTAGAGTTCCTGTTGGAGATAGGGGATCGATAGGAGTAGATCCTTTACGGGAGGTCATTTCCTATAGTGTGTATTCGGTGGAATCGTGGGAATCTACATGAGATAAATTTTGAGTGGGAGGCTCAGATTCATTCCTAGTACCCTTACCTTTTTTTTGAGTAACCCTTTTTGGATTTTAGGCACATAAAGCCCTAAGGTGGGGAGAATGTAATGACTCGGTTTTTATTGGATTTTTTTATAAATTAAATGAGAAAATTAAAAGAGAAGGAATTGAGATTTAATGACATTATGAGGCCGGTGTTCCCGAAATAAATCTTTTAATAAAGTCCAGTTGTTAAATAAAAATGTTCTAGTGGCTAAATTTTAACTTTAATAACTTCTAAACAGGTTATCGGATCAAAAATATGAGGGTACCATTGCGTTCAAAATAAGTAATTTACCTTAGATGGGGCCTAATATTAATTGTCACCAGTCGGGGGTAAAAGTTAATTTTTTGACATTTTAATAAAAAAAATAAAAATAAAGAAGCTTATTTTATATATTTTCGAATGTCACATAGCGATGCAGCGACACAACGACGAAAGGATAAGTCATCCGGTTTTCATTCATAAATTAAAGAGAGGGGTGAAGCTGAAGTGTGTTTTCTCTATTTAGTATATTAATAGGGATATGACGATAGATTCATAACTCTGTAGAAAATTACCTTGAAGACTCTAAAGAGGGAAGTCATTGGTGAAACCCCTCATTGGCGAGTGACGATGAACACTATCAGATCGATGATCGAATTCAGAGTAGGTATTGGTGGATTGAAGAATGATAAATTTAGGACTCAATCTTCATTAGTGATCGATCCAATCCTCTCGTTAGGGGTTTTTTTTCTAGGTGATTTCAATTTTCCCATTCTTCCTTTATAAATGAAGAATGTGGACAACCCACAAGTAGGATGATCCACCAATCAATCATCCAAGAGAGAGAGGAGTTATCTTGAAAAAATTTAATTTGAAATAGGTCCTTGTGATTATTATTTTCATCCTCTATGGTCTTAATAATAAGAAAAAACTAAGAGTGACTTGAACAAAGGTCTGGATTTTTCTTTAGGTGTTCATGTGAATCTATTTTACCCTTGTTTTTCATGTTCTTTGTGATCTAGAGGGCGATTAGCAGCTGTGCCTTTGATTTGTGGTAAAACAATCCAAAATCGAGAATCTGATGCCCAAAAAATGCAGCAGTGGTGCAATGGCTAGTGTGATGTGAGATGAGGCTGGTGGCAGAGTGGCCGATGGTGAAAGCGACCCTGGCTGGACCTGATAGATGGCCACCGACATGGAAGCTGGCGGTGGTAGTGATCCATTACGGAATGGGACCATGGCAGCTAAACAACCCATAGTAGGGGCCCACCGGTGTTAGTGACAAAGGCCACCATCTTGATAGCCGACTGCGACTGGAGCCCACGGCGTTGTGGACGTAGGCGGTGATGGGAGCTTTATCCAAGGTGGGCCATGACGGTGCATACCGAAAACTTGACAAGGCGTCGTGTACTCCAGTGGGCAGGCGGTCCCTTAGACCACATGAGGGAGGAGCGGCCAGCCCATCGCCTGACCACATTGGTGAGGCCAGACACGGCATCCTCCTCATCCGAGTGGACCAAACCGGCCCGTATCGGGTGGTTTGTGCTAGGCCTAGTGGGGCAGGTCAGGCCCGGTGGGTCGAGTCAGTCTCGAAGGGTAGGGTCGGACCTGACAGGTTGGGTAGATGGACCCGGGGTCAATTCGACCAGGTTGGTCTGGACTCTAAACATACCGACCCCTTTTTACTAAAATTCTCATAACTTCCTATCTATTTGGCCCTTTGACAAGCCATTTGTGTTGTTGGGACCCTTTCCATGGGGAAGTCATTTTGAGATACTCTCTATGGGTTTTTGTGGAAGTTGATTTGCAATCACTGGGTTGAGGAGTAGGTTCTCCTAGATCAAGTGCGGTAAGAGCATAATCTTGTGGCATGTGGTGATTCAAGGACTATGTGATTTGAATAATATGTTACTTGAAGACTACTTGACCTTGAGGCCATGTGACTTTTTGGGACTGGATTCACACCGAGACTAAGTGTCTCACCGGGACTGAGTGTGTCGTCGAAACTAAGTGTATGATCATTACTAAGTCTCTCATCGATACTGGGTGTTTTGTGAACTACATCTAATAATATTTCTTTTAGTTTCATATATTTATACATGTTTGAGATAACAAAATGTCATGTGTACATTTCTTTATGGACTATCCTTTATGGTTTCAAGGAACCCTACTGAGTACTATTTTACTCACCCCTGCACAAGATTTTCCTACATGTGTCTTGTCTTGTGTAGACGACTGACATTTTGATGAAGTCTTTGGTGGTTCCTAGTGAGATCAGATAGACGAGACGTACTCATAAGACTTTAGGAAGTTACTCTTCACCTACACTTCAGGTTGGGTTTTTTACCAATGAGTTTCCAATGACTTGTGTACTTTCTTGTTTACACCTTTTCTTTTGTTGGTATTTTATACTACCCCCCTTTTCTTTCAGTTCTGTAATATTACTCTCAATTTTTATCTTAGTGGAATGCATGTTTTACTTAGTGTTTGACATTTTAGAATTTTTGGGTTGGTGATGTGTGCATGTATACAAGTACATAGGCAGTGCCTCATATGTGAGTGATATTTCTTCTCTGTGCTATTCACCTGCCCCTGGCTAATTAGAGGGGGCTTGGGGAGTCCTGGCATAGACCCCTCAGGGACAATTCGTGATAGATCCTTTTCTGTTAATTAAAAATAAATATGGTTCCATGAGACTTTTCATTGATTATAGTGCTTTGAAAAACATTATTGTTAAGAATAAGTATCCATTTTCTCATATCAATGACTTGGTTGATCAGATTTAGGGAGCTTAATATTTTTCCATGATTGACATGAGATCTAGGTACCATTAGATGATTGTGAAATAGGATGACATTTAGAAAATAGCTTTTCATACTAGATATGGGAATTATGATTTTTTTGTTTCTCTCTTTAGTTTGATAAATTTTCCTACTATATTCATGGATATTATGGATAGAATATTCTGGGAATATTTGGATAAGTTTTTTTTTATTGATGATATTTTGGTATTTTATAAATGTTGTGAGGATCATGAAAAACATTTGAGGATTTTATTGAAAAATTTCAAAGAAAAGAAGTTATATGGGAAATTTAGTAAATGTGATTCTTGGCTTCAATAGATTTTTTTCCATTGTAATATTGTAAATAATAATGGCATAACAGTTGATCCCACGAAAAAAGTGGTTGATGAATGAACCAAACATACTAATGTTACATATATTCATAGTTCTATTGGGCTAGATGGCTATTACTGATGATTTTTTTTAAAAAATTGGATGTTTAGGTAGCTTGAAAACTAAGTTAACATTAAAATGGGTTAAATTTATTTGGATATAGGAATGTGATTTTTTAGGAAATGGAGAAGAGATTGGTGAATTATCTTGTTTTTTCCTGCCATCCATAAATGGAGTTTTTTCATCTACAGTGATGCTTCATTGAAGGGACATGGTTGTGTTCTGATGCAGAATGATTAGGTAATTTCGTATACTTCAAGACAACTGAGACCTCATGATTTGTACTATCCCACACGAGATATGGAATTATAACCTGTAGATTTTTCTTTTAAAATTTCCTAGAAACATTTATACAGATCCAAATGTTAAATATATACTAACCATAAAATATTGAAGTATATACTTACTTTGAAGGAAATGAACATGAGGTAGAGAAGATGGCTTGAAATGATAAATGATTATGATTTCATGATAAATTAACAACCTATAAAATCCAACAAATTGGTGGATGAATTGATTCAAAAACATTATGTTATATTAACCACATTATATTCTTAACATGCCCCCTTAATTGATGATTTGATGAATTTTGGATTGGATGTTTTTGGTACAGGAAATTCATCTGTTTTGTTTCATGTGAAAGTGCAGTCATTTCTATCAGAAGGAATTAAGAAAGTATAGAAGGAATATTGTGAGTTACATAAAAATGTTTAATTTGTGAAAAATGTTATGTTTACAGAATTTAATGTTGATAAATATTGTGTTTTAAGATTTGGAATGAGATTATGTGTTCCTTGTGATTAAAAGTTGAAGAAAGAGATGATTTGTAAAACTCATAGTTCTCCACTTTCAGTTTATCTAGATATCACTAAGATGTAGAAAGGCCTTTGAGAGTATTACTTTTGGGATTGAATGAAAATATATATTGTATAGTTTACTATAAAAAGTTTGACGTGTCAACAGGTTAAAGCAGAGCGACAACTACCAAAGGTGATGCATCATCCCTTTCCTATGCTAGAGTGGAAATGGGAATATATATCCATAGAATTTGTGGTGGGACTACCAAATAATTCTCTAGGTAACAATGTTATTTGGGTTATTATTGTTCCACTGACTAAATCTACACATTTCCTTACTATTTGAGATATCATGCCTTTGGATCATCATTCTCGACTATACCTCCAAGAGATTGTACAGTTACATGGATTTCTTCTTTCTATTGTATCATAATGTGATCCCAGGTTCACTTATAACTTTTGGAATGGACTTCAGAATTCCTTCGTTACATAATTGTAATTTATCTCTACTTTTAATCCTTAATATTATTGATAGACCAAGATAAAAATTTAGACATTGGAGGATATACATTGATCTTTTTCAATGGACTATCAGGGAATTTAGGATCAACATAGTTCCTTATTTGAGTTTTCCTATAATAATAGTTTTAATTACAGTATATAGATAATACCTTTTGAGTCATTATAACAGAATAAGTGTCAAACTACAACATTTTTTAATGAATTTTGGGAAAGAAATTTTATTGGAAAATTATTAGTAGAGGAAGTAGTTGAGAAAGTGAAAATGAGCGAGCAACACTAGAGGAAAACTCCGTGTAGGCAAAAAAGTTAGGTAAATAATAGGATGAAAGTATTTTTTTTGAGGTATGTGATCATAATTTTCTTTGAATCTTACAATTGAAAAAGTGTAATGTGTTTCGGAAAGAAAAGAAAGTTGAGTCCATGGTTCCTTGGACATTATGAAATCTAAGATAAAGATGGACCAGTCACCTACTGAGTAGCGTTTCCTCTCAGTTTATCTCAGGTACAAAATGTTTTCCATTTTTTGATGTTGAGAAATTATGTACCTGATTCATCTCATGTTTTGAGCCCAAATGTAGTTCAGCAGGAAGAGAGCCATTATTATGAAGAGAAACATGTTCAGATTCTTGATCGTTGAGAGAAAGTATTACAGAATAAGTTAATCCACCATATTTAGGTTTCATGTAAAACCCACATGGTTTAAGAAACAACATCTGAATCTGAAAATGCTATGAGGTAAAGTTACCATGACTTATTTAATAAGGAAATAAAAATTGTGATGACACAAGTTATATAAGTTGGTGAGAATGTAACAACCCATGTACTTTTAAAATAATATGTTTTCATTCTGGAATTAAATATTTAAATTCATTATAAATTTAAAATGAAATAATTTATATTTATAAAAATTAAATAATTTATTCTGAAGAAATAGTCACTTGACCCTAGGAATAGTAATAGGACCATTTTGAATATTAATATCTCTAATAGAATAGTAACCCCATATATGAGAATATAAATAAAATTTATGTATCTTATAAGTGTGATCATGGTATATTTACAACATGGAATAAGTAAATAAATGTTTTGTAAATGATAAATTAAGTGTTAGTATTTTTGTAATTCATAAGTGTTTAATTGAAATGTTAATTATTTTAATGATATAAATAAAATTAATTCTCATAAAAGTATAATCATAAATGAATATTTTACTTTATTTTGGTTATAAGATAATTTTTTTGAGACCTTGATTAATTTTTCAAGGTGTTATAAAATCTATTATAGTTTTAAAATTATTATTTTTCAAATAAATAATGATTTAATATAAAAAATAAATTTATCATATTTATAATACTATTTTAATAAAATGGAGTTCATTTTTTAATTCTACACATAGAAAATGGTTGGGGTGAATTTTGATAATTTTTTGAAATACATGATATTTTGGTAATTTGGGAAATACGATAATTTATGAAATAAGAAAAAATACATGAATTATTGAGTCATGGATGATGTTCAACTGAGGTTAGAACTCACATTCACTAATTACTTTATTTATTCACAATAACCAACAATATTTACTTTCTAGAGAAAAATAATAAAATAATGACTAAACTAATAGAACCTCCCCCTCTCCTCTACTCTAAATTCCACCCATCACCCCCTCTTCTCCTCACCCATCAAAATATTTGATAATTTTCCATGTTCATCCCAATACTATTTAAAAGAAACTTTCCCACATCCTAGACCATCAAGTCTCACTAAAAGAATATATCTAAAGGCCTTAAGGAGGTTATCATGGAGGATAATTCAAGAGGTAAAAATACTCTTTCATTTTATTTTATTTCCTTTTTAATTATTTTTATTTTTTATAATCTGTTCACCCCCGTTTATCCAAGAGGTATCAAAACCATAGTATCTTATATATACTATAATTTTATCATGTTTTTTTAAAAATTCATCATCATAATTCTTCTCCTAGTCCACTTATTCTAATAATAAAAACATTGTCCCTGGTGTGTCAATTTACCGACATCGTGGATGATGTGTTTCCAATTTCCATTACCTCCTTCATGGCTAGTCATAAACCCATTTTAATGGATGAAATATATTTTAAATTATATTATATAACCTATTTTATGCTCTATAATTATAATATATACATAATATTAAATTATATAATGAAACTAATTTGTGATTACCGAAGAACCGCCAAAATGATCTAAATGAATATCATTAATGTTTTATCTAATGATACATCATCATATCTAAAAACTATTTATGGTATCATTTAATATATTGGAAACATTTTAATACTATTTAATTCCTCTTTTGTACTTTATCTTCTATTCAATAGGAAAACCTATTACGAATCGACCATGGAAACCATGTAAAGAATGCAGTCTAAATATTGGAAATAAAAATATATAATTAATAATAGGGTTGAATAATGTTATAAAATGATCATATAAGTTGTTATAAAAATAAATATGATTCTCTAAAATATAAATAACACTCTTTTAATGATTATAAAATAGTTTTATACATATTTCAAGTAATATGAACTCGAGGTAAGGAAATTCTTATCCTTATTTCCATTCTTTGGGTTAACCTTCAACTTTATTTATTTTTTCATGATAAGATAATTGTTTATACAAATGTTTAATATAATATGTTTTGTTATATGTTTTTATAGTGAGTAAACATATTTATTTCAAGTTATTAATTCTTTGTCCAATGGTATGATATATTTAAGGGTCTCCTCTTTTGAAATACTCTTTTAAATTTCCATTTTTACAAAATTCAAAAGGAATGTTTTTAGGAATTTATTTGTGTTTTATGATTATGTTATGGTTCATGGGAATTTTTTATGATTAAGGGTGGGAACTATTCCTCCCTCCATTTAATTGAGTATATTTATGTTGGAGGTTGGCTGTATGGTTACTCCATAGGTAACTGCGATGGATACTCTATAAGGTAGTCGTAATGGTTACATTGTTAGGTAGCCATTAGGGTTACAAATCATAAGGCGGCTGCGAGAGTTACAATATTAATTAATTAATGTCCTACGTTACCTACGTGGACTTATTTAGGTTTTCTATGTTCTATAAAAATATCATTTTTTTAACAAAGTAACTATATGATACATATTGGGTGAGAAGTACATCTTTATGAAAATGATTTCATATGTTTAAAGTAAATCCCATACTAATAGTCTCTCTCATTATTTTTATATTCCTTACTAATCATTTTTAACTCATCCCAATTATTAAATTTTTTTCACATGATTTAATTATGGGTAAGAGTAATGGAGAGGCCAAGATGATTGTTGGGAAGAATTTTCATGAAAAGATTTCATGTTTTTAATTAATGATTTTGTGTTATGAAAGAAATCGATATTATTTTAGTTGTATGCTCTTTGTATCTTTATGGGTTGATATCTATGAATTCGGTCCTAACATTCTAAAACTCTGAATCAAAAATATCTTTTGGAATGTAATAATTTTAATTCTAAAGAATGTTACTAGATTATGTAATATTTATGGGCCAGGTCCTTATAGGAGGTATGAGGGGGAAAGTACTTATTTCTTGGAAATTCCATTAGTTTTACCTATATTGATTGATCAAACGAAGTGTCACATGACATGATTAATGGAGGAACCTGAGTTTTCACCTAGTATAGTATTCCTCAGGGGATGCCACAAGCAATACCACATGGGTCCTCACCACTAAATATACATATATACATAAGTATAAACACACACATATATATATATATATGAGAATTATGATATATATATATATTTGGGGGCATGATTTAAGATATTTATACCAGTGATGGATGAAGAATGTAGAATGATCACTTGTGGTTATTGAGAATAGTTTGAGCTGGTGAAATTTTAAATATGTGTGATTTATTATTTAATTTATATTCAATATGTACTTTAATTATTATGGATGTAAGGTAGGAATACTTTGGTGGTGGACTACGAATAACTATTCTCACACCCAACAAGGGTCCCCTAGGACTGGTGTAGACTTTTTTATTTTGAGATTAAGTAAGGATTAAAGATTTGGAGCATGACCTTAGTGATCGTTGTCGTACATATTAGTATGGGATGGATGGAATAAGACCATTTTGGTTCCTTCACATCAGTTAAATATCCATTTTGAGTTGTATCATGCTTTATATATGTGTAGTGATATGGCCATCCATGGGAAACCATACAAGATTATTATTTTGTATGAAATGTTATGATACGTCTGGTCTAAAAATGGTATTTAGCCTTTTTTTCATGTTCATTTATTATTATGTTGAAATGTATTTATGCTTCCATTGAGTTTTTTTGGATTTAATTTCTTGTCTTGATTAATGGTTCTTCTTCGGCTATGTTATATACATATGGAAAATTATTATTATCGTCATATGAGGGTTTAGTCTCCCCAATATCACCTCATTAAGCCCTCACTACTAGTCACCATCCTTTGACATATAGGGAGGCAAGCCTAAATCCTAGTGGAGAACCAGCCCTGAACACTATTCAGGTGGAAAAATGGGTTTGATCACTACAACCTACTTTATAAGGGTCAATGAATAGGGTACATAATGTTTATAATACTATGTGATACAAGGAAATTATTACAATCAACATTAAATGAGTTGATGTTAGGGCTTACACCCTTATATCATTAAATGAAATGGCACACTCGATAAAAACATTAAAGGAGAGGGGCCTACCATACTCTTCAACATGTTAATACCATTAATGGAAAATCATAGAATTATATTACAGAGTAAATGAATGTTTTGAATGACAAAAAGAGCTAGGGATATTAATCTTCATTTATACAAATTTCCAGTACAATATCCACACATTGTTATCCAAATAATTCCATTCAAAACATGAATCATACCATCAACTTAAAATTACAAGTGATGATTTATACCATTACATCATATATAATAATATATATTCTATAATGTGGATTAAATAAAATCTTAGTCGAATCCATGGATGTTGATACAAAATTATTTTTATATGGAGTACAAGAAATATGAGTGGAGGAAAATAAATAACCTATATAAGCATTATAAACTAAATCAGGTAAAATCAACTAAAAAGGTACTCACATAGAGAATAAAAGAATAACAAAGATAATTGAATCATAAAGTAATTTAATTTATATGAAACTAAAAGAGCAATATAATATTATTTTTATGATATGAATGAAAAATTTATAAATATCACTTGACACAAGGAGATATCACCCATGAATCCCAAGAACTTTTGGAATTATTAAATCAATGAAGAATATAAGTTTGAGGATTTTTTTCCTATAAATAGATTAGTATATTCTAATGATATTAGGTTCACTCTTTTGGATTTAGTTGCTGATAGTTTTCATTTCATTAAAATTTTCCTATATTTCATTTTCATTTTTCAAATTTTTACCCCCGTTTTATAATATATTTATATAGATGGGAAAACACTTGTGGTTAGATTCCTAAGGGATATAAGTGAATTTACTGATATTGTTTTTAATAATACTTACATATTTCTTGATTTTACTAATATAATCTAAGAATCATGGTACAAGGATAACTAAAGGGGTGGAGGTTGTCACTTTGGAATTAATGTCAAACACTAGCTTATAATTTTTCAAAATATTAAGCTCAATGATTTTTTCCTTAATTATCAATATAAAAATAGGGAACTAATGGTCATGGATGGAGTAGAGCAAGATTTCATCTATGTAATATGGTGTTCATAAATTTATTATCATTATTTTATAGAAACATAACATTATTGAGAAGTATATCATGTATGGGAATCAAGGGTATCTTTATGTAATCTTCATACAGTGAGATTGGGTGTGTTGGAAATTTTACTTAAAAATATATAATGGTTAGTTCACATTTGATTGTAACACATAGATTCTTATATATAAGTCTATGAGTGTTTATGCTATGTTGTGTGTGTTTCTTCTAAGGGAGAGTAAAAATTGAACAAAAACTAAAAAAATATGATATAATAAGGATGGTTATCTTCCCTAGGACTAAGATACAATTCCTTTTAACTCATTTCCCTTTAAATTAATTTAATTTTACTTATATTCAAAGTCTCATCCCTTTTTTCTTATTTTAATTAATTAAAAAAATATATAAAAATATAAATAAATTAATAAAAAGTAATGAGTGTTTTTAAACCTCCTTTTGAGAAAAACCTACGGCCAACTACTATGTTTCATTCCTAGATGATAAAATATTACAATTTTATTGGTAAATACCCATCAATAAGGCCCACTCCCCCCAACAATGGTATAAGTTTCAAGTATTTTTTCCATTCACTTACTGGTCTTAGTCAATTTAGAAAATAATATATTTCAATTTACGTTTTTTCCTTTCATTATTTTAATTTTTTAATAGAGAGAAATATCATAAAATGAAATATTAACTTTGAAAGTATGAATCAAATGAATAAAATATTCATGGGATAATATTTAATATATAGTTTAACATATTTTTGTACAATAAACTAACCAAAATTCTTCCCTAAGGATTTTGGGAGAAGGAAACCAAGCTAAATATTACCAATGGGAGTTGTATCATTAACTAGTGTACCATTATAAACTAGAAGAGATCCAATGATACATTTATGGATGCAAACCCTTCTCATACTAGAAAGAAATAATTTCTAAAATTAATTATTTATTTTAATAAATGTTAAAAAAACAAGAAATGAGTGTCTTAGAGTAAAAATAGAAATAATAAAATCCCAGGTATAACAGAGTAACTATAATAACAATGAATTTATGAGGATAAGCTTAAAATAATTTCTATCTGAATAGGATTAAGATGTTGTGCCTATGATAATTGATATTAAGGAGGTGGAGAAAAAAATTAATGATTATATTACACTACATACCCAAATCACCAATTACTTTTCTAATTCCCCAAGTTGTACCATTGGGTTTCAGTTAGAGAGCCAAAAGACCTCATGAATGAATCACCATATACAAGAGGTTTTCGACTAGCTGTGATGGTCCAAATGTCGTTGATGGGGAGATTATACCTTCAGTATCATATCATTAATAAAATTATAAAAATAATATATAACAACTTAGAGTAATCATTGATGATGATATAACACCATAATATGATATCATATTGCATACATGTCATACACATAAATAATGATAAATAAATTGGGCTCCCACTTTGGAAAATGGAAACATATTTCAAGTTCATTCTATAAAATAAATAAATATAAATCAATGGAATTCCACTGAAGTGGATCTTAGTATTTCTCTGAGCTTCATGATCCTCATATCATCTATTTACCATGGCCCCTTTCCCTTTTCTGGATCCCTATACATGATGTCTTCACACGCATTGAGATTCTCGTGTAGGGTGTGGGAAATAAAACCTAGTATGGAACCCCAATACATCCTTAAAAACTATAAATATGTATAATATGTTTATTACATGATAGCTATATATGACCAATAAATCATAAAACACATATACTAAGAATTCATGTGTTATCCAAGACACCATGAGCCTCAGGCGCACCAGAATCAACTCCATGTTGGAAGGAAGATCAAAGATGTCTGAATTGATTGAGTAATTACCACAAGGATGAATACATATCACTTGGTATCCTGAAGTAATCTATTATAAATTCCACTCAGTATCCATAATAAATCATTTTATGGAACATTACTTGGTATCCTAAAGGAATTGAGTTTCATGTCGGGATACAAGTCTATCATGTTCCAACCCCATGAAAGGGACCATTATCATCATTTCTTCATGTTGTTCATGTCCCCCACTATGAGGGGTAATCAAACCATTAGGGTCCACATATTATGAATACAAATATAAAAAACTTCCAACAATATGGAAACACACATGATAGGGCATTTCATAATAAGGAAAGCATAGAATATCATCATGATCATATAGTACCAATATAAAATAATAGATAATCACATAAATCATGGTAATAATATACTATATCAATACTCATGGAAACAAGGATCATATATGGGTATCACGGGATTTACACACATCCTTAAGAAAACACCAACAAACATGGATAATAATATATTTCAACATAATAATAATCAAGGCTAAAATACTATACAAGGTTAGTAAATGATACAAAACTTCCTATCTCAAGGTTTTTTATGAATTACTCAAACCATTTACGATGGATCGAATCTAAAATCATATTATTCCCCCTATATAAATAGTTTTAGCATCATAGATTCCTATATCAAGTTATAGTTTATTGAATAAAGGGGTTTATAAAGAGTCCTAAGAAGATTTTATGTCAATAAGGGTGGTTCTTGAATCACATACCTTAAGGAGTATACCAACGAAACCAATTTTGAGGTATGTTAAAGTAGGGAACACAAATTCACCAGATCTATTGTCAATTTAATAAATGATTATGAATTCCATATCAATTATAGAATAGAACCTTGGATATATCCAAGGAAAAACATATTCAAGAAAAATAGAGTCTCCAGATTATCATTCTATGATGAATTTTCCAAAAATTCCCACCGTCCATGAGAATTTTATATTCAATAAAAATAGATATTAATGACACATCAAATCAACCACCAATCCACCAAGGTAACATAAATGGATTATATGTTAATCATTAATCAACCATCAAGAAGAGGTTTATGAAGATGATTCATAAACATATACCCATAGAACGCCCGTAATTTATGGTAGATCATGATTGGATCAAAGAACATCTTCAAAATGTTTTGAATTCCACTAATACATGAAAAAGGGAATAATTCATCATTGGATCATCATTAAAACCATTGGACCATAATATATACATGCTCAATCCTCAAAGAGGAAGAGTAATTGGGTGTAAATAAAGAGTAAACTCACTATTTTACCATCACTAAATCAGTCCAACATTGATGCATCAAGGGTATATAAATATGAGATCTCTAGAAAAAAGGGAAGGTTTAACATTTAAAATATCGCCTTTAGGGTTGGAATCAAGTGTTAAATATAGATACAACTAAGTGGGATTAAAATCCCACATATTGTATTTAATTCACCCTTAGACTGGGCTCAATGCCCAGTTGGTGGGGTCTATAAAAGTCAATAGACATATTAGAAACTCACCAGCTTGTTAGTGGGTTCCAATATATAGTCAGTGAGTTCCAATATCTATCTAGTTATAGCCTTCTAGACATATCACAACTATGCCTTTTTTCACACTCCAACATTCAATTCCCAAACCCCATTTCACTAAAATAAACCTCTTAATAACCCTTTAATGAGAAGAAAAAAATAGAATAATGAAATTTATAAATAGTAAATATCTCATACACCTAAATAAACTTGGATGTTACAATTATCCCCCTCTAATTACTTCCCATCCTTAAGAAGTGACATATAAGGTTCTACTCAAATAACTCAATCCATTAAGCCAGAACATCATCATCCCTCTCCGAAGTAACTTCTTAGATCCATCCATAACACCATAGGATCTGTAAACGTGGTATAATATTCCATTTTAAGAGTTTATTACTCTAGTCTATGATCCAAAATGGTGCTCTACATAGGATACATCTCTATCTAGTTGAACATCCTCGTAGTTGATGAAATGTGTGGGATTGAGAATGTACCTATGGAGATGAGACATATAAAATATGTTGTAAGAAAACTGGTAGTGAGAAGGAATATCTACATAATATGCTGTTATCCTAACCCATTTAGTAATTCCAAAGGGTCCAATATAGAATGACTATAGATTCAATTACTTTCTCAAATGTTGGAGGACAAACCAATGAGTTACTCTTGTAAAAAACATGATCACATAGAGTGAACTCTAAAGGTATCCTCCTACAGTTGGTACAATACTTATTCATACTCTGGGCTATGATCAGCCACTTCTAAATTACTTGTACTCTATCATATAGCTCATATACTATACTGGTATTTGTAAGTGTTATCTCACCAGCCACATTCCATCAAAGTGATGAATGACAAAGAACACCATAAAAGTCTTTATAGGGTTCCATATGAATCAAATATTGGTAACTATTTTTTTATGTGAACTCAACCAGGGATAATTTATCATATCACAATTTTCATAAGTAAATAACAAAACCCCAAATAATATCCTATAATATGAGAATTATACACTCTAATTTTACATCTATTAAGGGATGGTACATTATTCTTAATCTCGTCTAATACTCAAAGGCCTTCTATATGAACTTCCAAAAATATGACATAAAACATGCTTCTCTATAATATAAAATTATAAGAGGAACTCAATGTAATTCTACTATCTCATGTACATAAAACTTTCCAATCTCGTCTACTTAGAAATTCACATGGATGGGTAAGAAATGCATAACTTTCATTTTCTTATACCAAAATCTCCCAAAGTGCATCATGGATCCTCAAGGTCATGAGTAAACCCATCACAAAGTACATTGTGACATCCTCCCACTTCCAATTTGGAATAAGAAGTCGATAGAGAAAAATACCAGTATTATGGTGCTCGACCTTTATCCTATAATAGGAAAGGAATTGGAAAAAAACATGTAATGTCCCTCTTAATCCTTGGACAAGTGTACCATCACTTGAAGTCATGATACATATTTCTCTCTTTAGGATGCATTCCACACATAGAGTTATATAAGTCCCTCATCATATATTCCCAAATGGAAGTAGGGACTACGACTCTACCATGTAAAAGTATGACATGATCAATATCCAACGACCACTCAAGTATTTGGTTAACAACCTCCATATATTCCTACATCATGGAGAACTCTGGTTCAATATTCTATCCTATCATTACTTAGTCTACTAAAGAATATATGACCACTAATTGGGAACATCCCATCGATCCTAGGTCCTTAGAATCATCCATCCTATAGTTTTCAAACAAGGTCCTCAGCTACCACTATTCCTCCAAATTTCATTTCACTAAATGTAAAGATACCTACGTATTATAGATAAGAGAATCTAAAAAAACATTACATTTTTCTATTTCAAAGTCCATCTCAAAGTTTAGTGTCTTTATTTACTCTTCCCAAGGCCTTTTCCTCAAATTAAGGTCCCATTGTATAAAGATAATGTGAAGGCTCTTGTGGTATGTATATACAAAAGACATCTAACCAAAACTATAACATCACCAACACTTAAATTTAGGGATCATGAATACTAGCTCTAAGTTAGTGGTAGTATAGTTATTCTCATGGGGTCATGGATATTGTGAACTGTAAGCAACTACATTCTCCATCTGCATCAATACTTCTCCCAAACAAAAACTTGATGAATCCTTGTATACAATATATCCAATACTAGGATCATGATGAATCATTACATTAAATATACTCAAACTCATCTTACACTCATGAAAATCATCTTAAAACTAGGTTGGGAACTAAAAAAACTATTCCTTCTTCATTATCATAATCACAAGTACTAATAAATAAAAGAATTCATAGATGAATCACTAATAGTATCCACAAAATTGAGAAATATCTTGATCTAAAACACATTAAAATGAAATTTCCATTGTTTTTCATATGATTTCATTTGTTTTATGTTTTTTTATTACAAAAAATATTAATATTTTAGGAATATTACAAAAGACTCTTATCATTTTATGTTAGAATCATTTTCACTTGATTGTGGTGTTTTAATTATATCACGAGTTATAGTGATCATATTTATATAAATACAATTTCATAAAAAATATGAACATATTATATAAATTTCACTTAACTATATCAAATTCTAATTTAGTCTCTATAATTTTCTATTTTTTCAAAATTTTCTACATGTTATTTCTTTCTTCACTATTTTTCATTTTATAGTGTTTTAATTCTTTCTTTATTTATTCTACTATAACTTGATTTATATAGATTAGAATATTTAATATATTATTTCATTGGATATCTATTACATTTATCTATATTTAATTAGAATAAATGGAAGTCATAAATTTCGATTTTAATGGTCTAAAATGTTCCCCAAGTTTATACCAATGTTCTAGGATTCTGGAATTTCTACAATTCCAAATCATTTGTATTTAATTTATATCTCTCTCAAAATACATAGTAATAGAATATCATTTTTTTCATATAAATATAATATGATTTTATAGATTTTATTCAAATACATGAAATTCCAAAAATTTCATTTTAAATACCTCTCAAATTGGCTAAATATATGTTATTGTTTCATCATTTTTTCTATTGTCTTCACATATTTTTTTTTTATTTTTATTATATATCTTTATATATAATTAGGATTATTTTTCATATTAATTAATTGAAAAATATTAAAAGTTTCCATAGTTATTTATTCTAAATCAATTAGTAGTAATGAAGTTTATTTGTTTAATAAATTTGGATAATTTCTCTTTTTTCAAGATGTATGGGTTCTTGAAACTCCCATAATATCACCTTACAATAAACCTTTATGTACCTACCGTTAGTTGGGTTTTCACCTTATCGTGATTTTAATGCCACATTTTTAGTCTACCTTAAAAAATAATATTCAACCTACCACATGTTTCCACAACCTACGGTGAATAATTTATCAACATAACATGAACCTTTAACCTACCACACACGTTGTTTATTCAACCATGTGTAATTGGAGAAGACGACAAACAATATGCTTTATAAGATTATGATAAATTATAGAACACAAACCTTGTATGACTCTTGTAGCACATTTCTAAATCATGCATTTTCTTTAGTAATGTATTCTACAATTTCCCAATCTTTTATACCAAGGTACCACATGCTTCACATTAATAGTATGTTGATCTTTCATGATAATTTGGAAGACTAGCAGTTCTTCACATGGTACCTTTAGTTACCACACTGTATTTATGGTCAATATAGTGGCTACATGTGATAATCAACCTATTGCATGTCACATTCTCCGTGTGGTTAGTATAGTGACAACATGACAATAGACCACAGGTTATCATGGCATGGTAATTATACAGACCACAAGTTCACTGGGAGTGCATGGTCAATATTTTAAATTACTTATTATTTATTTCAACCTGGAATTCCAATAATGCACTATTCTTTTTATTAATTTTGATAATACGATTAACTAAATGCTTATTCTAATTATTTTAATTGTTTTATAAATTTCCATAATTAATATATATTATTTAAAAACCATGTGTGTATTTAAAATATTTTCACTAATTTTAAAACAATTACAATTTTAATCCTTAATCGTGTTTACACATACAGAATGTATTTGAATTATTTAAATATTAATATTTTCAATTTAATTATTTTACATATTCTAGTATAATTTAATATTTAATAATATAATAATTATTCAATCATGATTCATATTATTTAATGCATTATAATTCTTTTTTTAATTAATACAAGCTACATTGAATTGGAAATTATTTTGAAATTTCAGCCATAAAATTATCTTATTATATTAATGGAATTACTTTGACCAATTATTATGGAGTTAATTTGACTTATTTAACAGTTAATTCAAATTTCTTTACATAGGCCTTTAGGTTTTAAATTAAAATAATTGTTGTTATGATTATTCTGGATTATAATATTTTTTTATCCTAAATAATTTTTTATTTTTAATTTGAATTATGTTAACTGGTTGGAGATTGGTTTGTTATATTTCAAAAAATTGTTTAATAGAATCGAGGATGCTTGTAACTGATGGCCAAGAACATGAAAATATCATATGTTCATTCTCCTGTGATGCTTAATTGATCATATGTTAAACTATTTACACCTTTTATGAAAAACCCTCAATGAAGGAACAAATATTATTCAACTTAATTTCCTTTGGTGAAATTTATTTTACCTTTGCTGAAATTCCTAAATATCATTATTTGAATCCATTTCAATGTCCTATATAAACAGTTTCATTACCACCAATTTTTTCATCTTCTATCTTGTTGCATTATTTATTATATCTTTTTTCATGGTAGTGTTCTACACTTAAATCCTTTCTCGCACATATTATACTACCTCTAAAGGGTATTCCATGGTTATGGAAACCTGAAAAAAAAAAAAGAATAACACTTAGGCTGGGGCTTCTCCTATAGAATGCCAGGGTTTCTGTCTACTCCCATAAAAGGTTGTGTGGGTAGGTTTAGAGTTGCTCCTTAAAAGGTAATTGATTGTTATTACTCTTGTGTAAAGGCACAAGTTTGTATATTTCCTATGTAAAAGTATGTCTAACTTTCTTAGTGGGTTTGAAACTCTCTGTTGGGGTGTGAATATTGGACTGAGACTTTTTGACTGAGCAAGTATAAAATTATTTGTGTTTTCATTCTTTTTAATTTACACTAAAAATTCAATGTATTAATTAAAATTAATAACTAATTTATCTCACATAATTTTCCTAAATTTTATAATTTTAGTATATTCATATTCACCCCCAATCCTTCTTCCATCAACCATTCTTACCTAATAATTTCTATAAGAGTTTTAACTTACATAAGGATTGGTTTTCCCTATTTTTCTTTTTCCCAAAAACATCACTTGGTATATAAGGACTACACTTTTAGTAATCTTTAGTTCTGGTCGGTTGTCTATAAAAATATTTCTTTAAAATTGTTTGTATTTGAATTTTTATTTGATATAACATTAATAATACTCCATAAAAATACTATGGAAAGATCTATTTCAGTGATGTAAACTCGAGATATTGAATTCATGAATTTGTTGAGTCCACCTCATTTTAATGGAAGTGATTATAGATATTGGAAATACAGAATATAGGAATTTCTAAAAGAATATAGGTATTGAATATTGGTCCATAAGGGCTAGACCTTATTATATACATGTATAGGAACTTGAAACTATAACTATAAATGATGCTATAAAATATGTTTTAAACTAAAAAGTGATGAATTGTCTTTACTAATCCCTTAATATAAGTGTTTACAATCGTATATCTTCTTAAATAACATATTCTGAAATTTAGAGGACTTTAAAAGTCACTCATCAAGGAACTAAAAAATTATAGAGAACTAAGATTGTAATTCACATGGATGAATTTTAATAATTTAGAATGTATGACCATGAAAGTGTGATGAGATGTTAAAAACATTCACAGAAATCATCATCATCATGATCACACTTTATGAAACCATAAAGAATGAACTACTAATGGAAAGGATACTTCAAGAATCACTAAATAATTGGAATTAAAATATTGAATCCTTTGAAGAGAGAAAATATTTTTTCTAAATACTATCTCGATGAGCTCATTGGATCCCCATTAAAATATGTTATTGAATTGAAGAATAGTGAACTTGGTTCATCTAATAGTTAAAAGGGAGATTCTCTTTAATCGTAATATTCTTCTACTAACTCATTTAGTGATTCAAAAAAATTTCTTAGCTCATAAAAGAATGATTAACTATGTCATGTTGCTAAATGTATTCATGGGATCACAAATAAAAGGTACACAACCAAAAAGGATGAATGGAAAATCAAGAGATATAAGAATTATTTCACAATAAAAGTTAAGAAAGGTAAATACAGAATTTAATATTATGTATTTAAGAAACCTTCCAATACCAAATATGAGTGTACAATGTTCAAAAATAATAGAAGGATAAGAAGTATAAAAATAAAATCAAATGTTCTTATCCTGGTTGTTAGAGAGGAAAAATAGAATCAAACTCTAGTAATGAATCTAGAATTGAAAAAGAGACTAGAAGCCTTTATTTTATGGGAAAATATCTTCAGGTAAAAAATAATTTTAATGATTTGATAAAGATTGATGGTTGTGTTTAATGGAAACAAGAAATAAGGTTATTAATTCCTTTAATTTTGATTCTGATTCCAAATCCTCTTCTAGTTTTGATTATAAAAATTATAAATTTAAATAATTAAGTGATTTATGTGATTAATTCAAGTGGAAATTGAAATTCTTTCAAAAAATAAGAAATTTTTACTAAGGATCATAAAAATGTTTCTAAAGAAAATAAAAATATTATTTTTTTAAAAGAACATATGAAAAATTCTATTTCTATGTTTGATAAATAAAGGGATAAAATGGTTGTTTTAAAAAATAAAATTTCTAAACATGAAAAGGAAAATCACAATGTATGAAATTATTATTCATCTATGCAAGGTAAACTCTATAATTATCTTGTGTATGTTTAGAAATAAAATGTTAATCTAAAAAAGAAAATTTTTAATTTAAAATAAAGGTTATTTATCTTTGGTCAAGGAAAAGAAAAAAATAATAAGATGGTATCTATAATGAAATAAAATATTGGTAAATTTTTTTTTTATAATAATCATATTCCTAATATGTAAAGACTACTTTTTTCAGAGATCTATATGGAAGATTTCAATTGTATCATGTTTCAAATGATATCTACAAGAACATTCTACAGATAAATGTCCTCTTAGGTTCCCTCAATCTCTCAGTATTACTGGATTTTATATCTCTAATAATTTATAATATCATGAACGAAATAATAATTTTTTTAATTATGACTGGGTACTGAAAATTTATATTATTAACTCCATTGGACCCAAAAGTGCATGAGTACCAAAAAGTTTTCAGTTTTATTTTTTATAGGACTTTGCCACATGTGCTTCATTTTTTTATAAAATAGTTCTTTTTATCTAAATTAAATTTTAATTTCATTGAATTATATGGAGTATTTAAAATGTTATATTCTCTAATAACTTTTTAAAGGTTCAATGTTTTGAAATAAAAACTAAATTCATGGGGAGAATTTCTTTGGTCAAATTTTCTATTCCTTTCAGGGGGAATTTACCTATTTTATTTATTATTTATAGCATGTGATTTATAGTTTTATCATACTTATTTTTTAAGGGGTGTTTATTGTTACTATTATTTTTATTTTCATGTGATTAGATTTATTTTAAGTGATTTATTTTTCTTAAAGTGAAAGGGGGGATAATTAGTTATTCATGATAATATTTTTATAAATCAAATATGTTGATATCTTTTTGTTTATATAAAAAGGGAGAATTTTTTGTTTTACCAATTTTTTTTAATAAAAAAAATGTGGGATAATTTTTTATGTTTTTTATTACATAAAATATTAATATTTTATAAATATTACAAAAAACTACATATAATATTTTGAGAAAATAAATTTTTAATTTCTCAATGTGTTTTAATTATATCATGGGTTATAGTCATCACATTTTTATAAATCCAATTTTATATAAAATACAACAATTTTATTTATCTTTTATTCATATTTCAATAAGTCTAATATATTCTCTAAAATGTTTTCATTTTGGTCTGAACATGGGGAATTCCTTTGATTTATTCACAATTTTTCTATTTATAGTGTTTTAAAGATTTCTTTAATTATTATTTTATAACATGAGTTATATATTTTTTAATCATACAAAAATTAGGTATCTAAAAAGATATTATTTTTATCTATATTTAATTAGAATAAATGGAAGCTTAAAATTTTTATTTTAATGGTTTAAGAAATGACTGAGATTTATTCAACAATTCTAGATTTCTTGAATTTCTAAAATTCAAAATCCGTTTAATTTCATTGATTTCTCTCTCTATATACATAATAATCACGTGATGTTTTTAGGTCGGAAACCTAATAAGTTTTTATAAATTAATACGTCTTTATGAATCTCTAAAAATGTTGTTTACATACCTCTAGAATTTGCATAATTTAAACAATAGTTTCATCATTTTTTTTAATTCTCATAACATGTTTTCTCTCTATTTTGATGATATATATAAATATATAATTAGGACTAATGTGTTCCTTAATTAGTTGGAAATATATCAAAATTATCTAAAATTAATCCTGAATAATAGATCACTAATTCTAATGTATAGTTTGTCTGAAATTTTGGACAAGTTTCAATTTTTCGGGTGTATAGATTTTTGAAACTCACATTTTATCACCTTACCATGAATCTAGATGTACTTATAATGAGATAGGTTGTCACCTTACCTTGAGTTGGATATCTAACTTTTCATCCTATAGAGAAGACTCATATTTAACCCACGAAATTTTTTCAAAACCTATGGTTATTCTTTGGTCATCCTATCGTGAACCGTTAACCTACCACCCGCATTGTTTCTTCTTACATGTGTTGTTGAAGAATATGATGAACTGTACTTCTTCTCAGATTATGTTAAATGATGAAACATGAACCTTGGATGACTCATACAGCATGTTCTTAAGGCACGAAAGGTTTTACTCTATGAATTACACTATTTTGAAATCATGCATACCAACTCAAAGATACAATATGATACACATTAATAGTAAGAAAACTATAGAAATGACTTTTAAATGTGATAGATAATGCTTTCATCGATGATAAAAAAATTATATTGACAAAAGAACCATAACATTTCTTCCTATTTTATCATTGTATTTTCTAGAGGTGATAAATTAAGAATTGTTGTAGTGTGCAGTTAAAATTACAGTACACTAAAATATGTCAAACACTGTACACTTGTCCAACATAGTTTTGTAAAAATTCATAATTTAGTCAGAATGAAAATTACATAAAAATGAGACAAAAAACAATATATTTGTAAAGACCCATAAATTCTATATAATTTATTTTCTTAAATTATATGGACTTATTACGAGGCTGTGAAAATCGATAACATGTGATTTTGTGGCCCGGAGACCCCGAAAACGATTTTTTGAACTTTCATTAAGGTAGGTTTAGTAAACATGGGATCCAAATTTTCTATCCTTTAAACCAGTTCATGGATTGAAAATTCAAGGGTAACATTGGATTCCCAGCACCGAGATTCACTTAGGAAAATCATAACTTCGACCGGCAAGGTTCAGATGGAAAATTTAATTTATAGACTTTTGGAACAAAAATAATAAAATAACTATAAGTTATTTTATTAATTTCCTTCCACTGTTGAGTGGCTGAAGGCAGAACTACAGTGTAATAATAGTAAATAAATGAGGGTCATTTAATGACTCGATTCTCTTGTTGTGTTACCAAAAAGCTCATGGGATTAATAGATCCTTAATTTCCATTCATTAATGAACCCCTTTAATGAACTCAATTTAGGGGTTTCTTTTATTTAATCCAACCATTAGAATGAAATTTGACAACTGCGGGAGAAGCTTCTATCGTGATGTAGACAACTTTACTCTTAAAAAAAGAATGGTGATCAAGTGATGATCATTGGACGAATTGATCAGGGGATCGACAAGTAGTTAAGAATATCGAACGATAATGAACAGGTATCTTCCCGTTCATCCAAAACACTGATTCTAGGAAGGTGGAAATAATTTTATTTCTAAGTGTTTTTGGGATTTCCTATCATCCTGTTCTGGGAAAATACAACCAATGCAGATCAACTGACTAATGGGTTGATCCGCGTCTTGTTTATTCTTGTGGGTGGTTGTTGGAGGGTTAGGATTTGGTGATTATTTTTTTTTGAAACGATGGTCGTTATCATCCCTCATTGATGTGATAAGGAAACGATTGTTTGCCAATCTGAACAAGGATTAGACCCTCCACTGCTCTTCGGTTTTGAGTGTTCTTTGTGGGTGACTAAATAACGTACTGGAAAAGAGATTCTGCGGGCTACGCAGTAACAGAGACAACTCGGGAAACATGTAGGCCCAAATATGAAGGAGAACGCACCAACAGAGCATGTTTGGTAACCTACGGAAGCACCCGTAGGAGCTGAACCACCAGCGCGGTAGCACTGGTGACCGGCGGTGGTGGACGGTCCGAGCTGACAACTTGGAGAAGCGGCACCCGAAGGCACCAGGGCGGTGAGAGATGGGTCTAGTGGGCCTATAGATGGTGGAAGTTTTTGGTGCCAATGTTCCACATGGCGGAAATGAGTAGCCCGATCAGGCCACTCAGTTGGAGTGCAATGGTCAGCTCCAGCTATCCGTTTTGGAAGATGGGGCGGCGCCCCGCAGAACTACCGACTGGGAGAGAAATGGGCACCTAGAATCTAGTTCGGATCGACAGAATTGCACTGCAAGGGCCGAGTTTTCCAAGTGGGTTGGACCCACTGGCTGGGGCGGACTTTCTAGATGGGTCGGACCCCCTGGGCAGCCGAACATGGACCCACATGCCCAACGATCTGGTCGGTTTGGACCCCTACCAAACCCGACCGATCCCATTTCACTAAAACATGAGTATCTCGAAAATCGGTTAACCGATTAACTCGCCCTCTATGGAACTGGGACCCTTGGGATGAGGTGGTTCTTTTGAGATACTTCACTTTTGTTTTGGAATAAGTTGTAATATTTCCAGGTTGGATAGGACTCAAATCCAACCGGGCCCTATTTACATTTTTTCTTATAACTTGCAGACCAGGTGTCTGATTGACTCGTTGTATGTCACGTTGGAACCATTAAGACATGATGGTCCTTTGGGTTACTTCTTTGTGGGAGTTTGTGGAGGTTAAGGTACAAATTATATCTTGAGGAGTAGAACCTACAGAACTCATGTGTACAAAGTGTGGGAATCCAGTGGCTGGCTGTCCGGTGAGGAGAGACCCTCTGTGGATCAGTATAGAAGCGACCCTCCATGGATTGACATAAAAGAGACCCTTTGTGGATAGACATACAAGCGACCCTTCATGGATTGACACAAAAGAGACCCTTTGTGGATCACCATAAAAGAAACCATTTGGGGATCATCATGAGAGAAACCCTTTGTGGATCGACAGTAGTATGACCCTCTGTGGATCCACAGTAGAGCAACTCTCTATGGATCAACAGTAGATAGACCCTTTTTGGATTGTCAGTTGAGCGACCCTTCTGGTATCTGTGGTGGAACTCCACAAAGGAATAAAATGATTTAGCTCAAGACTGATAATCTTTATTCCATTTCTCTAAGTTGAATACCTTGTGTGAGCTATCTTTTACTTTAAACATTATGATTGAGATCATGTATTGGGGTTTTCCTTGTGTAATTATATAAGACCTTCGAGGTCTCAGGGTCCCGATTGGGTACTGTTATACTCACCCCTATATGGGCTTCGCTCGCACCTTGTTGTGTCTTTTGTAGAAAATCGACAGCTTCACCAAGACTTGGGGAGCTAGGGCTAGACGGTGCTAAGAGGTGATTGATAGATGTGATGAGCGGCAATGAAGACAGATGATGAGCTGTACCGACCATTCAGGTTGGATCCTTGGTGAATGACTTCTAGAGAACATTTTTTCCTTTTTGTGGTACTTTGTTTTTAGTTGGGTTTTGATACTGTCCATTTTTAATTGAAGTTCACACATTTACTGTCAGTAGTTCTACTATGTGGTTTTCTATTATTGTCTACCTAGTCTTTATGTGTATAGGTTTAATGGAAATGCCTTCCCTTTTGGGTTTCACCTTTCTGGTACTTGTCACCAGCCCCTGGCCTATGGAAGGCAGGCTTGGGGTAATCATGGCACAAGCCCCGAGGGATGGGTCATGACAAAGTGGTATCAAAGGGTGGTAGGTTCTACCAAAAGAACTTAGAGTATGTGTTTTTTAATGGATAAATAGTGTTAAGTGTCTTGAGTTCAGATTACAGTTCTGGGTGTCCATTTTTGGTGCATCGACTAACATATCCATACACCAGGACCCTGAGTTTTGAATTTCTACTTGATACATGAAAAAACTGTTTGCATGTATTTTAAAAATGTTTTTCTTTTGATCTCTTTTATGTTAGATCACTAGGTATAGCTTGTTGACCATGGGGCATCTGTATTTTTATAGAATGTCGCCGCATAGACACCCAACCAAGATTACAGTGAGAGATCACGATGACGGCCCACCAAGAAATGAGGCATCAGTTCAGGGCCCTCTTATAGTGATAGAACCTTCGGGTGGTGTACCAATAGCACCACCACCAGTAGGGCAGCAGTTTCCACCAGTCCCACTAGAAGACTGTGCACACCAACCAAGTGCATTGTATGAGTTACAGTGATAGAGGCCTATGTGGTTTCAAGGCGATACAGATCCACATGCCGTTGAGGACTGACTGGAGGCCATCACACGAGTTTTCTTCTTGGTTGAGACACCAGCATACCAGATGGTGATCCTAGATGCTAGCCTATTTCATGTCACATTAGGGAGATGGTGGATCCTAACACTCCAGATGCACGAGGAGTAGACTCCTTCTTGGTTTGACTTAGAGATCCTCTTCAGGGTGGAGTTTGTACCAACAACAATATGCTCTATGCCTATTCATAATCTACTGCACTTACAGTAGGGGGGCCGGACAATGGCCTACTACTCATCAAGATTCACTGACCTCTCTCGATACTCCACTGACATGGTACGAGACCCTTTATTCAGGGCTCGGTAACTTGAGAAAGGACCCTGATGGGAGATCAGAGCGTCGATGATATTGCTGAACATCCTGACATTGGCTGGAGTGCTAAAGAGAGCATTATTGTTGGAGAGCTTCCAAGATGAGCAGACATCGATGGTGAGAGACACCACTAGATGGCAGGTAGCCGAGTCATATGTAGTAGGTAGTAGGCAGATGATGCAGAGATCCAAGTAGGCCAGAACTTCCAAAGGACAACCCCAGGGTATAGGATGGAGGTGGGGGACTTTTAGGGTAGATGAGGTGAGCATATAAGTAGATTGTGCTACATAGGCGATGAGCAGGGTCACATGGCTCGTGATTGCCTGACTTGTCATACGGTTGACTAGTAGATGTTCAGGGACTACCGAGACAGCGACAGAGGTTTGAGAGAGGAGGTCCATAGGGTGGTAGATATTGAAGAGGAGTAGATTGTGCAGCAGGTGGTGGGAGACGGTTTGAGGTACTACCACCACCACCTGCATGCAGTCCACCCTAACCTTAGGGAGTAGGTGGAAAGGGATGAACTCATCTTCAGACAGTAGAGGCTTATGATCGTTGAAATCTAGAGATTATTTGAGGTATGATCTATGTATACTCCACCCTAGTTGCAATTCATATAGACACATGTTCTATCCACTCCTTTATTTCCAGAACTCATGTTTGAAGCTCAGAGATTCTGGTGGAGCTGTTGTCTCGATCCTTATGGTTAGAGACTCATACATGAGAGGATTTGACGATTGCAGACTTGTGCTAAATGTGTGAGCTCACTCTAGGAGGTGAGAGCTTCAGCTGGGATCTCATATTAGTTGAGTCAAGGCCTTACGATGTAATCTTGGGTATGGAATGGATATCCACGATACATGACCAGATTGACTATTTTAGGTGCAAAGTGTGGTGTGTCTGCGAGGATGGGATGAGGTTTTCTTTCACCGATGATAAGGGATCCTAGGAGGCACATGATGGAATTTCCTAGAGGAGGGTTCAGCTGATCAATCATCAGTTAGCTAGCCTTAACCTCAGTGTAGTTGATGAGGGGAGTCTGAGCTATCATGTAGTGGTGGACCAGTATGCAGATGTCTTTCCTGATGATGTTCTGGGACTACCACCTCATATATTGGTAGACTTATACATCAACATGTACTTTGGGAACACATCGCTATCTACACCAGCATATCAGATGGCTCCCGAGGAGCTTCGTGAGTTGAGGAACCAGTTGAAGGGCTTGTAGAGGAAGGGGTTCATAAAGCCTAGTGTCTCTCCTTGTGAAACCCCAATTTTGTTTTCCAAGAAGGAATATGGGAGCTTGAGTCTTTGCGTGGACTATTGGCGCCTAAACCAGATGATCGTGAAGAACAAGTATCCTCTTCTAAGGATCGATGATCTCTTTGATCAGATAAAGGGAGCTCAATGGTTTTCGACGATAGACCTCAGATCAGTCTATCATCAGCTTCGCGTGTGGGTTGAGGATGTATTGAAGACATCCTTCAGATGCCGGTATGTCCACTATGATTTCTTGGTGATGCCTTTCGACGTGACCAATTCCCCAAGAGTGTTCACGGGACTCATGAATAGGATCTTCTTGCCTTACCTCGATCGCTTTGTGGTGGTATTCGTTGATGAAATCTTGGTGTACTCGACATTGGAGTAGGTACACACCACACATCTATGAATAGTACTGGATACACACCAAGAGCACCATCTTTATGGTAAGGTCTCAAAGTGCCAGTTCTGGATATAAGAGGTCCATTTTTTGGGACACGTTATCTCGAATGATGGATTTGTGGTTCATCCAATGAAGATATAGGCAGTGCTTTCTGGGGAGCCACCCAAGTGCGTGACTAAGGTGCGGAATTTCCTAGGGTTGGTTGGGTACTACAAGATATTTGTACCCGACTTTTCTAGAGTAGAAACACCCATTTCATCTTTGAAAAAGAAGTGACAACACTTTATATGGACAGAGAGGTTCGATCAGAGTTTCCAGGATTAGAGGCAAAGATTAAGAGTGCCCCCCCCCCCCCCCCCTCATCTTAAGGATACCAGAAGAGGGCGTTGGGTATATAGTCTATTGCGACGCATCATAGATTGGACTGTGATGTGTCCTAATGAAGGAGAGAGAAGCAATCACATATGGATCATGGAATATAAGTAAACATGATAAGGACTACATGACCCATCACCAGTAGTTAGCAGCAGTGGTCTTTGCGTTGAAGATGTGGAGTCACTACTTGATGGGTGAATGATTTTATGTTTACTCTGATCACAAGAGTCTCAGGTATATCTTCTCTCAGAGGGACCAGAACTGATACAACGGTGATGGATGGAGTTCTTACAGGACTATGACTTTGAGATAGTATACAATCCTAGGAAGGGGAATATAGTGGAAGACGCACTCAGCAAGAGGTTGGGTCTACAGATATTGATTGAGGATATTGAGTAGCTAGCCACATAGAGGATATCCTTCGTATATAGGGATGGAGTAGCATACCTCCAATATATGACTGTCACTCCCCCACTCCTTTTGCGAGTATGGGAGGCATATCTTGGAGATGTTTACTGTGAGGCCCGACGGGCTCAGATATCCTCAGGATAGGCTCTTGATGGATTTTCATTAGGTGGGGAGCATGTTAGCCTTTTTATAGGAAGCACCATTATGCCAATGATATTTCCTGAGGAGGTGTTGATTGAGTTCCATACATCCCCTTTGGAGGTATATCTTGGAGGGGAAAAGATATACTAGGACATTTGACGTCTGTACTAGTGGACAGGGAAGAAGAAAGTAGTGGTGGAGCTCGTTTCATGATGCCTCACTTGTCAGCAAGTGAAGGTCGAGCACCAGGTTCCATCAATCTTGACTCAACCAATAGAGGTAATATAATGGAAGTAGGATGGTATCCCCAAGGACTTAGTGATGGGGTTACCACGTACGTCTAGGGTCCAAGACTCTATCTGGGTGATCATTGACTGACTCACTAAGTTGGCCCATTTTTTACCCATTCGAGAGAGGGGTTCAGTAGAAAGCTTGGGATGCCTCTATGTCTAGGAGATCATGCGGCTTCATAGGGTTCCATTGACGATCCTTTTAGATTGTGATGCTCATTTTACATCCCGGTTGTGGAAGGGATTATAGGAGGCATTCGGGACTCAGCTACGCTTCAGCACCGGGTTTCACCCTTAGACAGATGGTCAGACAGAGTGGACCATACAGACACTTGAGGACCTGCTTCGTCTTTGCATCCTTGATTTTTTCTGTAGTTTGGAGGACAACCTTCCACTGGTGGATTTCTCATACACTATCAATTATCACTCCACCATCAGCATGGCACCATTTGAGGCCTTGTACGTGCAACCATGAAGATCACCTCTATGGTGGAAAGACCTAGGGGAGTCATCACTTATGAGTCCATAGTAGGTACGAGCTACCACTAAGAAGGTGAAGATGATCCAAGAGTGGATTATGACTATACAGAGTAGGTATAAGTCTTATACAGATAGGACATAGAGACCCATTGATTTTGAGGAGGGTGGTCATGTTTTCCTTTTGGTCTCACCCCAACGAGGATTTCATAGATTTGGTTTGGGTGGAAATCTATCTCTGATGTTCATTGGACCTTTCAGATTCTTAATAGATTTGGTGAGGTGGCATACCTTGTAAATATTCCCCCACAGATCCACTGAGTGAATGATGTTTTCCAGGTGTCACAGTTGAGGAGATATGTTCATGGTCTATCACACTTCATCGACTAGGGTGAGCTGGACATTGAGGATTTGGCGATGTTTGTTGAATTCTAGATGGAGATAGTGGATGAACAAAAGTGGGTCCTACAAGGGTGGTTGATTCCTCTATTGCGAGTTCAGTTCCCTCACAAGGACCCCCAGAAAGAGAACACTGGAGAGAGAGGCTCAGATTTGTGTTCAGTACACCCATTTTTTCCTTAGATTTTTTTGTGGATTTTGGGGACGTAAATCCCTAAGGTGGAGATATTATAAAGACCCCATAATCCTCTATTTTTTTATTTATATGGAATTATTACGAGACTATGAAAATCGACGACACATGATTCTGAGGCCCAGAGAGCCCGAAATGGTTTTTTGAAAGTTTTTTAAGGTATGTTTAGTAAACGTGCAGTAGGATTTACTATCTTTTGAACCAGTGCTCAGATTGAAAATATGAGGGCACTGTTGGTTTTTCAATTCCTTGATTTTCTTAGGAAGAGATTAACTTCGACCGGCATGGGTTGTATTAAAAAGCTAATTTATGGACTTTTGGAAAAAAAAAAAATATTAACTGAATGATATTTTATTCTTTTTCTTCAACCATTGAGTGGAAGACGGTGGAACCGTAGTCTAATGATAGTCAGCAAATGAGGTTAATTTAATCTCTCGATCCTCTAGTTCTGTTACCGCAACACTCATGGGATTAATGGATCATTACTTACGATTGAATAATGAACCCCTATAATGAACTCAATTTAGATGTTTCTTTTATTTAATCAAACAGTTAGAAATCAATTTGAAAACTATGGGAGAAGCCTCTGTCATGATACTCATGACTTTCCTCTCTAAAAAATAATGGTTATCGAACAATGATCATTGGATGAATCGTATTGGGGATCAGCAAGATGTGAAGAAGGTCAAATTACAATGAACACAGATCTTCTCCTTCATCTTCAACACTAATTCCAGGTAGGTGAAATAATTTTATTTCTAAGGGTTTTTATGATTCCTCTCATATCAATATTTGAAAATAAAATGAATGTGGATCAACTGACTAACAGGTTGATCTGCATCTCGTTTGTTCATGCGGGTGGTTTTTGTGTGGTTAAAATTTGGGGATTATTCTTTCTAAATGATGATTGTTATCACCCCTTGTTGAAATGCTAATGCGGAGGGTGTGGGCCAATCTGAACAAGGACCGGACCCTCCACCACTCTTGGGTTTTGAGTGTTCTTCATGGGAGACTGAGCAACGTCGAGGAATGGAGATTATGTGGGCTACACAATGAAGTCAACAACTTGGGAATCTGGTAGAACGGACCACCAGAGCTTCTTCGAGTGCCTCCATAAGCACCCGTCGACGTGACACCACTGGCCGTGTGGAGAGGTGGTGCCCATAGGCACCACAGTGGGTGTAACAGCATGGAACCAACACACAAAATGATGGAGATGAGCTGCCCACTTGAGTCACTCAGCTGGAGAAAAACGGCTAGCTCTGGTCGGTCGTTTCAGAAGACGGGGTGACGCCCCGCGTCGCTGCTAGCTAGGAGAGAATTAGACTTCTATATTCTAGTTTGGCTTGAATTTCCTGCACCACGCGGGCTGAGTTTTCCATGTAGGCTGGACCCGCTAGATGGGTTGGTCCCGCTGGTCGGGTCGGACCATACCAGACTCGAACCCGACTGGCCCCGTTTCACTAAAACATGAGTATCTCACAAACCAGGCATCTGATTGACATGTCGTGTATGGAGTTTGGACCCTTGGGATGAGATGTTCCTTTTATGATACTTAACATGGGTTTTGGAATAAGTTGGAATATAGCCGGGATGGATCAACCTCGAATCCAACCAGAACCTATTTACCTTTTTGCTTGTAACTTACAGACCGAGCGTCTGATTGACACACCGTCTGTCACATTGGAACCTTTAAGACATGAACGTAATTTGGGTTACATCATAGTGGGACTTCATGTATGTTTAGGTATGACCGATATCTTTAGGATCAGAACCTACATAACTCAAGTGAAATAAGTGCGGGAATCCAATGGATGGATATCAAGTGAAGAGAAACCCTCTGTGGATCGGCATAGAAGTGACCCTCTTTGGATCAGCATAAATGCGAACCTTTGTGGATTATCATAAAAGTGAACCTTATTAGATCAACATAAAAGAGACCCTTCTTGGATTCGCATAAAATCTACACTTTGTGGATCGACATGAGAGTGACCCTTCATGGATTAGCAGTAGTATGACCCTATTTGGATAGGAAGTAGAGAGACCCTTTGTAGATCGAAAGTAGAGAGACCCTCTGTTGATCGGTAGTAGAGAGACCCTTTACAATTCGATAGCAGAAATTATCAATGGAATAAAATGATCTAGATCAAGACTTATCATCTTTATTCCTCTTCGCTGAGTTTTATACCTGGTGTGAGCTATCTTTTACTTTCAGCTTTGTGATTGGGACTATGCTTTGTGTTTTTTCCGTCTGGAATTATGGGACCCCTCTGGGGGTCTTGGGGTCCCTACTTGGTATTGTTATACTCATCCATACACAAGTTTCGCCCACACCTTGTTGTGTCTTGTGAAAATGATTGACAACTTGACTAAGACTTGGGGAGCCAGGGCTAGATGGTTCTTGGAGGTGATTGATAGAAGTGGTGAGCGATAGTGATGACAGGCGATGAGCTGTACCTACCCTTCAGGTAGGATCATTGGTGGACGACCTTTGAAGCACGTTTTTTCCTTTTTGTGGTACTTTATTTTTAGTTGAGTTTGTATACTACCCCTTTTTACTTCCCATTTACACTTTTTCTGTTAGAAATTCAACTTTGTGGATTGATATTGTTTTCTTCCCAGTTTTTGTGTGTATAAGTTTAAAGGAAATGTCTTCCCCATTTGGGTTTTTCCTTTCTAGTGCTAGTCACCAGCCCCTAGCCTATGGTAGTCGGGCTTTGGATAGTCACTTCATGAGCACTAGGGGATGGTTCCTGACAATATTATATATATGCCAAACATTTTTTTTGTACAGTTATATTAGCTTCTAATACAAAAATTATTCAAAACATCAATGGTTTCATTGTCTTTGGCACCTAACCCCCTCCCAAAATATCTCGATCATCATGTTAGTTTCCAAAAAAACCACACCAACTTGAGAAAAAGAGTCCACCTATATATGAAAATAATTCTTTTGTTTGTAATATAATAAATAAATTAATTAAAAATAAATTTGAAACAATACATTAAAAAAATGAAAATTTAATCTAAATGATCATACTTGGATTCATACTTATCACACTATTTATCAAATTGATGTGAAATTGATTCTTACATGTAAAAAATGACTTGAATATAATTTTACTAAAGTATCAAAACAATATGAATGAATTTCCTTGGTTTTTATTATGTCATGTGTCTTTTTTTAGTAAAATATCAATTCAAACTAAAAGCATGCACTTTGATTCATATCGGTCATAGAATGTGCCCATTAAACATGATAATGATTCTTACACGTCATAAATGACTTATGAATCGTTTTTAAAGTAATAAGACAATATGGGTGTGTTTTATCAGTTTTTACTGAGTGACTTTTGATTCAAAACCAAATTTTAAATTTTAATTTGATAATTGATACTTTGAGTCATACTCGGCACACTGTGTATCAGATTGGGGTTCTCCCATTTCCTACATGTAAAAAATGAATAATGGATCATCTTCTTAATGTATCAAAATAATAATAATGGATTTTATCAATTTTGAGTGTGTGATATGTGTTTTGAACAAAATTGTAAATTGTAAATAAAAGAATATAATTGGAGTCATACTGATCAAATCGTTTATCAGATTGTCATTTGGTTGATTCTTTAATATCCAAACTGACTTAAGGATCATTTTATTAATGTATTAATACAATATAATTGTGTTTTCTCAGTTTTTAGTGTTTTTTATGTCTTTTTTACTAAAATGTCAATTTAAATTGAAAACACACACTTTGATTCATATCGGTCACATCATGTGTTGATTTGAAATGAGACTGATTCTTACACATCATAAATTACTCATTAATAATTTTTCTAAAGAATCAAGATAATAAAAGTATTTTCTCTCAATTTTTATTGAGTGACACGTGTTTTAAAATAAATTTTCAATTTTAAAATGATAATTGAAACTTTGAGTCACACTAGGAACACCATAAATTTGATTAAGGTTTGGATTATTTATACACATCAAAAATGAAATATTGAATGTTTTCCAAAAGTGTCAAAAAATCAGAATGTTTTTCTTATTTTTGAGTGTGTGACATTGTTTTGATCTAAAATGTCAATTTTTAATTAAAGGAAACACTTTGAGTCATACTAATCACAATATGAATCAGATTGATGTGAGGTTAATTCATATATATCCAAAATGACTTAAGTATTATATTCTAAAAGTATCAAGACAACCCAAATGTGTTTTATTCTTTTCGAGTTTTTCGCATTTTATTTTTACAAAAATGTCAATTTAAATTTTAAACACACATTTTGAGTCATAACGGTCACATAGTGTGTCAGTTTTATATGAGACTAAGTCCTACACATAAAAAATGACATGTGAACTACTTTCCAATATTATCATGAATTTATAAGAATGTCTTCTTGGTTTTCAGGGAGTGACACTAGTTATTAACTGGACTATAAATTTTAAACTGATAAAAGACACATTAAGTCATTATGGCCACACCATGTATCAGATTGAGGTGAGGCTAATTACTACATATGATAAATTATTTACAGAACATTTTTGTAAAATTTCAAAACAATTGGAATGATTTTTATTAGTTTTAATTATGTGATGTGTGTTATGAAAAAAATGTCAATTGAAAATAAAAAGAACATACTTAGACGCATACTTATGACATCATGAATCAGATTGGGGTTTGTTTTATTCATACACACTAAATTTGACTTAAGTATTAGTTTCCTAAAGTATCAGTGCAGTCTAAATATGTTTCATGGTTTTGATTATGTCATGTGTCTTTTTTACTAAAATATGAAATTAAAATTAAAACAAACAATTTGAGACATACTGATCACAATGTGTGTTGGAATGACATGAAACTTAATATTATATGTCAAAATAGAATTATAATTCATTTTAATAATTTATAAAGACTATATGAGTAGTTTTTCCTTATTTCTAGTGAGTGGCACAAGCTTTGAACTAAATTATCGATTTTAAACTAATAACAAACTCTTTGAACCCTATCGAGCACACCATGTATCAGATTGATGTGTTTCTAAATACTATATGTCACAAATGACTTATGGATCATTTCACTAAAGTATAAAAACAATCCAATTTTTTTTTATTAGTTTTCAGTATGTGACATGTGTTTTGAAATAAAATGTCAATTTTAAATAAAAGGACACACTTGCAGTCATACCGGTTGCACTATGAATTAGATTGAAATACGGATGATTCCTACATGTTAAAAATGACTATGGGACCATTTTTATAAAGTATCAAGACAATATAAATGTATTTTTATTAGTTCTAAGTAAGATTCATGTATTTTTTGTTAAGATGTCAATTTAAACTGAAAACACGCACTTTGATTTATACCGTTCACATCGTGTGTTGGTTTGATGTGGAACTGATTACTAAGTATCCAAAATTACTTATAAATCATTTTCCCAAATGATCTATACAATAAAAGTGTTCTATCTATTTTCAGTGAGGGACACATTTTTCTAGTTAAAATTTGGTTTTTGAACTAATAATAGAATCTTTGAGCCATACTAGGAAAATCTTGTATTGTATTGAGGTGTGGATGATTCTTATATATTGAAAATTACTTATGGACCATTTTAATTAAGTATCAAAACATTTTGAATTAATTTTCTTAGTCTTGAGTATGTGTTGTTTGTTTTGACCTAAATATAAATTTTAAACTAAAAACATGCACTTTGCGTCATACCGAACACACCATGTATGATATTGAGTTTTAGTTGACTCCTTCAAGACAAAAAATACTTTTAGATCATTTTCCAAATGTATAAAATAAAACAAATTAATGAAATTATCTAAAAGATTAGATAAAATGGTGATAAAATTCACTAAATAAGTAGTATGAAGTCGCCAGTTCATGATGTCTGTATACAATATGACACCATTTATTCCTCTTATTTGTTTCTAAAAAATATATTTTCTCGTGTAAATATGAGAACAATTTAATGTCTTGTTAGTACTAGAAAAATACAAATATATAAATTATTAGTAAATACATTGAATGAAACTATAGTAATCATTGGAAATTTTTCTTCAGGGAAAAAATTTTGTTGATGGAATATGATATCTTTCATAAATTTGAAACATAATAACCAAAATATTTTCTATTAGTTTTTTCTAAGAACCACATAACCATTTATAAAAATAATTAATTTTTTTTGATATATTTTTTGATAGTGTAATGTTATTGAATATGCCCAAATACTTATACATTTATAGAATTAGATAGGGTTTCTATGCTCATGGGTTATCCTTACTCCTTGGAATTAATTGTATTTAAAAAGCACCATATCAGAATAAAATTTTCATTAAAACATAATATAAAGTGTATAAATAGATGTTTATTTTTAAAATGTATCATGTAGTGTATTACAAATAGATAAACATCATCATGTGTGGTCAATTGTTTCGGGTATCTAAGCATTGAATATATAAAATAAATATTTGGATTATCCAAATTTAATGCAATGAGTAACCAATACCACCTAAAAACACAAATGAGTCAGTAATGAAATGAATGAAAATATATTTGATATCATTAAATTTAAGATTTTTACCCTTTAATTTTAGGTATTAAGAAGTTTATGTTAAATGTAAGTTTTCTTTTAAACATTGTGGCCATTTTTATACTATTACTTTATATTACTTTTATTCTAATAAGAATTATTTTGTAGAAATAATGTTAGGAATAATGGGTAAAAATTTATATTCACAAGGTTTTCCCCTCAAATATTATTGATATGTAAACATAAAAAAATTATGAATAGTATTGAACAATAATTAAAATTATAGATAAACAATTGAGAAGCATACCTCATATATACATTTACAACTGATACTCACAGACATTCATGGTTGAGGATTTCATTTAAATTCTCAAGACTTATATAGTATGTAATGGCCTCTCCATACATATATTCATCAGAAATGATTGGTCTTGTATCACCATTTTCTAATGTTGTATTTGTATGAATATTTAATGTCAGTAAATGTGGAATTTGTATAGGAGGAGAGAAGGTACTTTTTGAATGTATTTTTGATTGGATAGTTGATCCTTTAGATCATTTTTATTTAACCTTACCTTTAAACTCTTCCATTTTTCATATATAATAACATTTATCAGTTCAGAACTTATTTCCTTAATTGTTAAATCTTTTTCATGATAAAAAAATTGGAAATGTATACCTCTCCATCTAAATTTATTTTATAACATCTAACATTAATGCTATGAAATTTACTATATCATACATGATCATATAAATATCTAAATCATTATGTGAAATAGGTAGCTCAATGATCAGATTTTGAGAAACAGAAATAAACACACCCACATAACATAGTGGATATTGTTTCGCTTGTAGAATATCTCTATGGATATTGTACATAACATCCCTGAGAATAAGGTTATGTGTGGGTTTTGATAGATATAAATCAAATTAATTTTCACACTATAGAATACCAGTACAGAAAAGGTATCGATGTCTTCCTGATTCACATTTCACAGAAAAAATTATATCAGTATTGATTACCTCCTCTAACATAGATATTTTAGGGGAATGAATTGACTTAAATCTGAAGGGGTGGGGGGTCTTCATGTTGTAGTTTTTCAAGTGTTTTTTATTCTATTTGGTTCCTTCCCATAAAAAATTCAAACATATCTGATTGTAAATTATGATGTTCTTATAGAGTAGCTAATAATTCATGAAATTATTTCATTTTCTTATCTTTATCCCCATGTTCATTTATTTTCTCAAAATATGTTCAGGGTGATACCCCAAAACTCAAACCTCTAACACATCCATACTGTTCTTAACTTCAAGGCCACTGATAGTAGTTTTACATTGATATAACTGAACATGATTATTTTTTCTATTTCAAATAAAAAATATTGTAAAACAAGTATTCATTATTATTTAATAATACATTAAAAAAACAAATTTTTATCATTTAATTCTTACACATTCTTACCATAATTTTTGTGTGTTTTAATATATCAGTATCCATTAATTATTTACATGTTCCTCTTTCCATATCATATGATATGAGATGAAAGTGGATTTCGATATTTATCCATAAATGTTATTATAAACATAGGAATGTAATTATGTTTTTTTATGTCACATAAAAGTATGGCAATAGATTTAGAATATATACCATTTTTTCAAGTGAATCATACTCCATCCTTGATATATGGTAGGTGTATATTGGTTTTCATTATTGTTTCTTAATTCCATCACTCATTTTATATTTCATAAGTTAAAAATTATTAATAAATTTAATTAATATAAGTATTTTTAATAATTGTATTCCCAGTCACAATGTACCTGAAAATATGTCTCGTTATGATGAAAAAAACGCATCCCAGGTTTGTTGGTTTATTAGGTGTGCATACATCTATGTTTGGTGTTGGTTTATTTTTCATTCAACATCTTTGAAAGGATACTTCATAAAAATTGTGTGAAAGCCTCTATGAGACTTTCTAGTGAGTATTCCTACAAATTTCATTCTAGGGACATCTACTATAAATGCACTCTATATGGCATAATGGTGAGTAAGTAAACATTTCATTATTATTTTTAGTAAAATAAAGAAATTATATCATACTATTACCCTTATCCCTTTCCAAATTAGTGTATCAAGTGCAAGAATGACATTGTGAAATGAATCTACATCAATTGGAACACACATGTGAGTGGTGAATCCAATTTAACTAATGAACATGTCCTCATTGTGTTTAAAAAATTTTCTATGTGCATTCCATCCAACCTTGAATTTGATGCCTTTGTTTCCCGCATTAATAATTATTTCTAAGACCATAATTCTAGGAAACCCTTTTTTAGGATAGAGGTAGTTTACTGTCAACAATTTCCACAGCTTCAACATTATCAATATTTTATTCCTATGTATTGGTAGCATAGAAAGGTGAAGAAGAGTGTTGTTCCTCTGTATTGCGAGAACCAACATGTTTAGAAACCTGTTGTTCCTCAGGAATGAGAGATTCAACATGTGTGAATGTCATCATCAATATATGTGGTTGAAATTTTTATTTAGATTAAATAAATGTATCAGTGAAAATATAATAATATGTTATAACATAATGTATATTACAAAAATAACCAAATTATTGGAATCTCTATTTTATGGTTTAGAGGATTTTATCCCTCTATCAATTATCCAAATATATTAATTTTGGTCTCCTTTGACATATAATACCTCGTTTTCATTGGGACCACAATAAAATGATAGTGATGTCTCAATGGATGGGTCAAGCTCAGTTGAACTGGTATATATCCCATCAGTGTTTTTGGTCAATAATATAACACTTGATTATATTTAGTTTGTGGTATATGGAGCATAAAATACTTGAAATTCCTATGATTCCATTATAAATTGTTTATATTTGTACCATTATTTACTAAAATCCACTTTCACACATCCCAATTCATCTATTTTGGAATGACAAATGTTATCATCCCAATTTTATTGAAAATCAGCACTTGTAATGTTTCATATTCCAACTCCCATATATATTTTCTAATGAAAAAGTATAACATATTCTCATAAATTGGAATCTTGTCCTTGGAAAATGATACATGCATCGCTCTATCCATGAGTGTAACACCACTATTTTTCATAGTACCATGCTTATCATGTTAATTTTTATAGAACTTATAACCATTAATTACATAACCATTATAATACAGTACATTCACACATGGTCCTATGGAAAGCTAAAAAAGTAGTTTTGAAATTGAATACATATTTTAAGTTGACTCCTTAAAAATATAGTCTCGAAACCATTTTAAAAAACAATTGATTATGTGTATTTAATATCCATCTATAAACCCTTGATGGATTTAATTTTCTAAGAATTACTTTGTGTGTTTCAAAATATAGAGAATCCTATAAAATATTATAAAAAATACCAAGGTGGGCCTTCCCCTAAACTGTAATAGTAGTTTTTAAAACATTTAATCTATAAATTCCTTCTCCCTCATGCAACCTAGTGTGATGATATTGTTATAGACCAATTATTTTCACATCATATAGGTTGTTGGTAAAGAATTAAACATCTTTTATAACAATATATTGGACCATAATAAAAACAATAGTATGAATTCTATTTTTGATATACCCTTTAAAAATCATTATACACCATTAAATGGGGGTACATACATCTATAATTTATAAGACCACTTAGATAGAAATCTCTTACTAAGTGAACCATTATACTTATTAATTCCAATGAGAAGAACATATCCAATTAACATAATATGAAAACAACTTCCTTTTTCATAGTTGGAAATTTTCTCAATTATATAACTTTATAGAATATATATTTGAAAGGGAAATAGGACCTCATTAATGCATGATAGACATTATTGGGGAAATTGAAATTTAAAGCTACACGCATTAGATCTTTCATCAAAATATGATAGTCATATGATTTTGTAAACGATAATATTATATTAGTTATTGACATGAAATTATTTATATTTGATGAATACCAATTTTAAGCCTTTATATCATTCAATATGCTTAAAAAATAATATTTCTCTTTTTGGGAAAGAGTGTAAGAAACTACATGTATAAAACACCATTTTTTCACTCTCCAATGGTACCAACTCTTGTTGTATTCCCATGTCAATCATATACAACCTAGATTAATCCCATCCATTGTTTTACCATGTGAATTTAGTAATGTGCCAATGGAAATTTCACATGAATTTCTTCAATATGCATAACATCTAGAAAATTTATTATGTACAAATAGTTCTAATATGGTGATTGAAAAAAACCGATCTCTTTTTCCAACCAGTTTTTGTAATGTTTTTTTAAAATGGTTTACCAAAATCATTTCCCATACATTTTATTTTCTCAAAAATTTGATCACCTGTTAGTGGATATGATGATTTAAATTATTTTGAACTCCCATCAAATTATGTCATACAATATTGATGCTTATGTCATAGAGGTAGAAATATTTGATGTCCTAGAAACACAGTCATCAGTGAATGTTTCATACTAATTGAATGTGTACCTTGTTCTCAAATGGGGAACACTTTAATTCATTTAATTCAATATCATGGAAAAATTCCTTAATTCGGAAAGACATTTATCATCTCGTACAACTTAGCTCTCAACATGAAATCTTTATTTTTTTTTAATCGTCGTATAGTGTAACACCTAAATCCCATAATAATTTCAAATCATTGATCAATGGATCCAAATAAACATCAATATTAGTACTCAGTTGTTTTGGTCCTGATATAAGTATAGATAACAAAATTTATATTTGTTTCATGAATAACCATGGCGGAAAGTTTTAATTTACCAACATAATAGTCCATGTAATGTGAGTGTTTCTTTGAAATCCAAAAGAATTATCTACATCTATAGATAGCATAAGACGAAGGTTTCTCGAAACATTTCCAAATTCAGGACACTCCTGATTAGTTCTCTTATACTGAAGAGTGTCTGAGACATGATCAAGGTTACCATATTTATTTCTTGTATTTTTGTGCCAATTTAATTATATCGCAGTCTCCTCACTTTAATATAGCTGCCTAATCCTTATAATGGTTATAAAGTATAATAAAACCTTCATGGGCCCTAATTCATCATTCTTGTATTGAGAAGCACCACACTTTGGTTATTTTAAGTGATCAGTGGTCCCTAAAGAATAGTATATTGACATTTGGAAAGACATATATTCTTTTACATATCATACCTATTAAACGTAGCTTTCAGTTATTTTCATATTATTAACAATAAAAATTAGTATATTATTAGAGCATATAATTCATGAGATAAATTAGTTTAATAAAACTTTAATCACTTCATATGATTCCAAAACATAAATTATACAGATTTAGTATGGATACTGATGTTGTATATTTTGTATAAGTAGCATAAAATGATTTCTTTTTATAACTCTTTAAATTATCAAATGATTTTTGACAATCAAGAAAATCATATTCAACTTTAATTATCATTTATTCAATATGATCTTCATCATCTTTCACAACTTTAATAACATCCTCAATACGGTCTTGATCATTGTCCACAATTGTAATCATATCAGATGATCCAAAAAAATGTAGTCTTAACCAAATCACTAGCTACATTCATTTTTCCCACATATTCAATAAAACATGTATAACTTTGATATATTCCATAATAGATCAAGTGTTCTTCCAATTCCTCTCGACTAATTAGTCTAGAATAAATATAGCATAAACAAAGGCAAAGAATTCTAGAAGGGTCATGTGCATGATCTTTTGAAAACTTGATGACCACTTTTACCCCATCCTTATACTATTTCGTCATATGATTGGAATCCATTCATTTTTTATTCATATTCATCCTATTTGAGTCATTAATATTAATATTCAAAAAAATAAATAAAGTATAAAACCATTTCAAATAAAAATTTCATCTTATAATTAGAATGTTTGTGTAAGGTAATATTATTAATAGTTATGATTTTAAAGATATAAATTGGTTAATTGATGGTTATTATTTTACCAATTTGGGTTATCATTAATATTTTATATATTATATGTACCTAATATACCATATCTTGCACTAATTCACGTCCCAAGAGAGATCTCCCCCAATCAAAAACTAACGTAGAGGTGATCAAAATATTTCCTTTAATAAAAATATTCAAAATTAACTATTTTTATCAATTCATAATAACTAATTTTAAAACAATTTGTAAGATTTAAAATTTTCCCTCTCAATGTTTTGAACAATATACCTTCCATATTTGGGTTTTCTAAAAAATGAAATATTGAAATATCATAATCTAATGGTCACTAAAGATAAATAAACAAGGCAATACCATGTTTAAAAAATATATTGTGGTTTTAATATGTGGGAATATAAGGGGCACATGGAATAAATGTGAAGAATTTATTGATTTTAATCCATGTGAGTAGGATGGATATATGAAACTTGGATTATATTACCATATGTGTACCTTAAAAACTCTACCCACCTATTATTTGCAGTTACCACCTTACATGATATGTGGGAAGGATTTTTTTGCAGCATAGCTAGGAAATCCATTAAATTGGAATGATAAGTAATTATGAATGAGTGAAAAATGAATTTGAAGGTGTGGGAGAGGGTGGACATACAATGGCTGAAGGTAAGATAGATTGGGTGGACAATCAGAGAGGTACATCAAGGAAAAATATGATCTCTTGTGCATGGGTTGTTCAAACCATGTGAGAAAATTAAAAAAAATGTTTTAGGGGGAGAAATAGCTCAAAAGAGATCACATACCTTGATTTTAATATATCATTATACTTTCAAAGTAATAAAATTAGATAAAATTAGAACTGAGAAAAATATATTAACAAAAATTTAAATAAATTTATTTTTTAGGAAAATGGGATTTTACATAATATTTAAAATCATTTTCATAATATATATATTTATTTATTTTAAAATGTATAGGTTAAATTTATACATAATCATTAGTATAAATTAATTTTAAACCATTAATTTTCAAAAAATATCAAAATTATTTTCATAAAATTTTTAAAATATTTTTACACAAATTATTTACATACATATAATTAAATTCATATATAAATTACACTGAGAGTCACAAATTATGATTCATCGCCTTTTTGATCACCAATATTCAAATGGAAACCACTGTGTGTGTTTTTGACATATGTGAACACTTAAAATTTGACATCCTATGATTTTATTATTATTTTTAAATTTATTTAAGTACCTTGATAGCTTGAGTTACAGAAAATTAAATGTTTTTTGTTGCATTATATAAAACAAAATATTTTTCATGTCTTCCACAGAACATTGAGTTCCCTCTATATCATGTGTCACATGCAAGTTCGAGTTTCACTAGACAACAATATACTATTAATGTTATTATTTGACATGATAGTTATCACATAGAAGATAGAATGTCATGAATGAATATGATTAACTAAATTATAAAAATATTGTTTAAACATGTTTATATAATGAATTATTTTGTGACCAATTAATTATAAATGAATAAAATGTCTTGAAAATAAAATGATATCTTTTTCTAAAAAAACTACTTTAATGTAAAAAAGTGTATTTAATAAACAAAAAATTTAAAAAAATCACCCTTATTGATTATATTTATAAAATTTATATTTTATATATTCATAAAAATGTTTTTCAAATCATTTATTAATTTTTATAGGCATAAAATAACAGCAAATCCAATTTTAAGCACAATAACTGTATTTTTTTAAAATGATGTTTTACTGAGTCTTAATGGAAAATTTGTTTTAAAAAAAATTACACTTTTTGAACTATATTTGAAAAAATAAATATAATTTTTTAAATATTAATATCAATTTTTTTTGAATTATTGGTATTTTTCTTAGAAGTTTATTTTTTTAATGAATAGTAAAAATATTGAATTTAATTGAGATTTAACTTTTCATAACAATAATTTATAATGAAAAATTATGTTTTAAATTAGGTTTAAAGTTAAATTAGATCAATTATACATATATTTACCCAATTTATGTCATTAGAATAAATTTTATATTGAATTTTGATATAAAAGGTATTCAAAATTTTCAATATTTTCACTTTAAAACAAGCTTTCTCATTCTGTCTGAAGGATTAATTTTAAATTAAATTATACTAATTATATGTACTGAATTTAGAAAATTGGATTCCCAATTTCAAATTTGAATGATTTATTATATATAGTCTGTTCAGATTATATTTTTACCAATAATAATAGTGAAATTAATTAAAAATAATTATAGCAATTAAAGTAAAAATTAGTTTACTTAGGGGTTACTCAATATTCTCAGTGAGAAAAATGACCTAGAAACTTGTTAAAACCATTTAAGTACCATATTTAGACCATATAAACTATTTTCTGTTTATTTTTTCATTATTTTAGGAACATTGTGAAAGGTAGACCTCCCAATAGTTGTTTCTTTTTAGTATTTACAAGAATGTCACTCCTCCACAACATAAATGCACTCACTCTCCAAACTTCTTCACACCAATAAAGATTTTTTACCATAAAAATATACAAAAATTACATCCCAAAATCACTCCTATAATACTATATTCATCACATTGGGAATAAATAAACCCATTGAATGACTTTTTTTCAAACACAAAGAAGTTACCCGAAAAATAGGTAGCATTAATCAACAAATGTTTTTGTTTTATTTCTTCCTAAAACCTCTTAAATTAATTTTATATCATGATTATAAAACAAATTAACTATATTAAATATAATGTGATTTTTTTATTTTATGTGTAATGCCTACAAATTACCACACTTTCATCAAATGGGGTACACTATCATTGTCCGTATGTATGGTAGTCTACCATATCGTGAACTGATGTCGTTTATTTTTTCCATTACCACCTCTCAAGTTTGGGAATAATGACGGAAATTATATTTATATATGATATATATATATATATATATTATTTATTATTTATTTATAATTTAAATGTTATATAAAACATACATTCATGGTTTCTATTTTGTGAAAATACAGTAACATCGTTCGTTTGTACAGAGGACAACCGCCTCATGAAGCGATGTGATTCATTCACCCTTTACATGGAATGTATTTAGGATAGTTGTAATAGAAATAAGTTATATATAATACATAATAATGAAAATATAATAATATTTAAATATATCATTTACTTTTTCTTATTTCAATACGATAAGAAAATGGAAACAATGTTCATGCGTACGTAGGGTCTACAGTCTCCATGAACGGTGTATTTCACTTCATATTAAAATCTTTTATAGATTATTATAAGTAAAAAAATATACTTAATATAATATTATATTGATATTTTGGTGTACATTATATAAATTATTAAATAATGATCATAGTAAGAGGATAAAAAATAACAGGTCAACATGTATATGAAAAACAAAGTGGTCATAACCCAATACATATCTTTAACATATAATTCTTAATAAACGGATAATATAAATCATTATAAAATCATATATAGTATGATATATATGATTATAGTTCTTTTATATATTTTTAATAAACTTATATTTATTATACAGGAGGTTTGAACAAGTACGAAGAGACTCAAGACTTAAGGTAGGGGGATTTCTAATCTCACATATATTTCTGTGAGACATTTCTATATTCACCGCTAGTTTCTTTTGTGTGGTGTATATACGATGCAATGAAATATTATATCATGAATTTAATTTATTTCATGACATTAAAATTATCAATTTATGATGTTCTTTAATGGATCTCATGATACATAATTTACTCACGTAGTAAGGTTTTTTCCTCTCACTTTAATTTATCTGAGATACATGCCATATTCACCACTTATTTTTGTTGTGTGATGTATAGAATTAATATAAAAAATATTTATGATTCTTTTAATTAAATTTATGTGTATTCACATATCTATTTTATTGTATATCTTTTATAGGTTTTATAGTTTCTTATTTACCTAAGGAGTAATGGATATTTGTCACGATTTGACTTATTTTAGACATTTGTTATGTTTTACACCTATATTCTTTTATGAGGTGTCTATACTGGTCCTTTAAAATGTAATATAAAAAATTTATATATTATATTTGTATTTTAGTTTTTATTTAATGTAATCATTTCATGTCTCTTAAAATTCAATGTTACCAATGTTGTAAGAGTTTAATATTACAATCTCATTGTTTATCACGACTGTTGTAATTAAGTATCCAATAATGAAATGTTATGAAAAACCTATAAATAATTATCATGAATTTTTTATCCTATATTTATTTCATTAAAATAATATTTTCCCTTCATTTTTATCTCATTTTATAGACAAGGGTTAAAAAGAACTATTGAATTAAAAATCATTTGTTCAGTTAAAAACTATTTTCTTTCAAAAGAAAGATTTTGAAAAATGTTTTAAAAAATAATTTAAAATGTGTTTTCAAAGTTTAAATGATATTTTCATGAAGTTATGATTTGAATGTTTTTCAAAAAATCCCTTATATGTGAGAAAGGTTGTTTTCAGAGAAAATAATTTTCAATATTTTTTCATTTTTTTAAATGTTTTTTTGAATATGAAATGAAAATTTTCTTCACGAATTTTTTTAATGATAATTTAGTTGTATTTTAATTCATCAAAATCATCAAATATTATTTTTCCTTTTCCTTCATTGGGGATGTTTTTTATTTATAGCCATCCTCTTTCTTTTTTGTATGGATAAATATTATTTCAAAGATATTTTCATGGAACACATTTCATTTCCATAGATTAACTATGTTCAAAGTGATTGTTATAGAACCCATTTCATTTCTACAGGTTAATGAGGATTCAAAAATATTTATATAGAAACTATTTTATTTTCACGGATTAATCTAGTTCCAATGATTTTGGTATTGAACATGTTTATTTTCCATGGGTTAATGATGTTATAGAAGGGATAATGTTAGTTCATATGATTTTATGATGAAATGAAATCTTTTATGTGTTATAAATATGTAATAGTACATGGAAAATTAATGGGGGTTGTGTTATAATCGAATGATTAGTGGTTTTATGATAAACTAAAGATTGGTGGTTCCATGATAAACTAAGGATCGGTGAGTCTGTGACATCCCTCTAATGCGTTGGGTATGAAAGTTGACGGTATGGTTACTCTATTTGTATGAGTTATTGTATGAGTGAAGTGAAAATGATTTCCCAAGATACGTACATGTTTTATTTATGAATTTTATTGGATTATAATGCTTCTCATGATCGATATGGGTATCACATGTCTCATGATTATTAATTTTGATGACTCTTTCCATTTCTATGTTTTCATGTTTGATGATCTGGGTGTTGATGGGTATGAGTTATTTTATATTTCTCTAATTCATATTGATTATGTAATCTCACCCTTATTTACTCTTATTATCAATGATGACATTCAATTATTAATGATTATTTTTACCCTTACTGGTCATTTTATCTCACCCTTCTTACATTTCCATTTCCCAAGGTTCTATAGAATGAGGTTAAATGATTTATGTCTATAAAATATATCATAAGGATGATATTGATGGTATAATGTGAAATAAGAAAATATGGGTTATGTGGGATAAATTATCATTTAAATTTATGTAATTTCTTATTTTGTAGATTTTCCTAGTCCTCTAAAACACTAAAACAAAAAGGCCCCTATGTTTTTAAGGAATACAATTTTTCTTTTGATTTTATAAGGTTCATATGATAAAAATTTGGGTCAAATTATCAAAATTAAATATGGAAATGTAAAGTTCATGATTTCTATATAGGATTGATGATTTCGGGTCCTAGGATATTATAGTTGGTATCCGTATTATATTTTGATATATTTTGAGATTAGGATGTTTTCATGTGAGGTTATATAATGAGTTATAGATACCATCATAGGTCTATAAAATTAATAATGGTAATAAGTTTAATGATTTAGACACCCCTTGAGGTTTTAAGCGATGACGTATTAAAGTGATTAATTAGATTTTAGAATATACATTTTTTTGGGTTGGGGTATTTATAACCCATATGATCAATATAAAGTGTTATTTAGGGGGTAATTAATTTTCATTTTTAAGAAAAGGACAACCTGTATGTTGGGTGATGACCCGTCGCATCTGGCAAGGTAGTGGGTCTTGAAACAATGAACAATTGATGATAAGGGTTTTCACACCTACCACTAACCTACATAATGTCATGGTTAGTATGAATTTATTTATAGGTAAATATTATGTTTATTTTAAAAATATATGGGATATTATTTTAGGAATAATAGTTATTTATCTTGGAAGAATATAGGCTCAAATCCTTCTAATATTTGGTTTTACTAACTTATTCAAGAAATGATTGAATAATTTAAGAATGTTTATTTATGGAATGATTTGGTTTCAAAATAGGATATTAATACAAAAATTTAGAGATTAATGTAATGTGTTTTATTAATTTTGGAAATTATCTTTTCATGTGATAACAATTTTGGTTCTGGTTAATGTCTAAAGATAGGTGGAATATCTTGACTATCCTTTTTATGGTTATATGGTCATTAAAAGATGATTTTTGTGAATTATGAATAAGAAAATTCATCTAAAATACTCATAATCAAGAGAAAAAGAATATATTGTCATGGGAATTATTTAAAGGGTGAAATTTTACTTTTCAAGTAAGTATATTTCATTATTTTTTCAGTCTATATGGTGAAATAATCCTTCAACTTAGAAAAATGATCATGAAATAAAAGTATTATCATAGTACCTTAAATTACAGTCAAGAAATGGTCTTTTATATCATAAAAATTTATGGTTTGGAGTCCCTTAACTTCTCATTGATCATTCAATTTCTATTTATAAATGACCTCAATCACCCTTATAATTGTTTACTCTTTTCCTCCATTCCCACCTATATTCCCTTACATGGAATACCAATTATATGTATCTTATAGGGACCTTTATGTTTCAAAATATCACTTTTTATGGTATTTTTTTATTAATTCATTTATACGATGTGGGTTTCAGTAAATTAATTCTAATAACGTTAATACTTTGATAGCCAATATGAATTTCGAGGGTGAGATTTATTTTAAGGGGGTGGGATGTAACATCCTAAGATTTTATGAAATATCTTCATTAAATTTAATTTAAATACTTTTATAGGTCGAGTTACATTAATTGAGTACTTTATTTTGTGTTATATGAAACCAAAAGTTTATCTTTCATTGTATGTAACATCGATTTCGTTCTATAACATGTGTTGCATATAAGATCAAGTTTTAGCAAACAATAATATACTATTAATATTATTTTTTAACATGGTTGTTGTCACCTAGATATTATAATGGAGGGAATGAATATGACTAACTAAATTATTAAAATATTTTTTACACATGTTTATATAAATAATTTTTTGGGGACTAATTAATTATAATTGAAAATAAATCCCTTTTGAAAATAAAAGGATATCTTTTTCTAAAAATCTATTTTAATGCGCACAAGTGTATTCTATAATAATTAACTAAAAATTAAATATATTTTGATTATATTAATAAAATTGATATTTTATATATTCAATATATTTTTTTCTATTAATTCAATAAGTTTTACAGGCAATAAATAAGTACAATTCCAATTTCAAGCATAAAAATATGAATTTTTTATATAAGGTGGGTTGACCACATTTTGATGGAAGAATTTTTTTAAAACTAATTTTTGAAACTTTTATATATATTTTTAATAAATAAACTTCATTCTAAAAATAGTAATATAAAAATTTACTTTGCAAAATTTTTTGTTCTTTTTCTGAAAAGTTTTTTTTCATGAATACTGAAAAATAATGAATATAACAGTTAACTGACTTTTCATCAATATATTTTATAATGTTAAATTATATTTTACATTCATTTGAAATTTAAATTAGATAAATTATATATATATTAATCTAATTTATATCATTTTAATCAATTTCATGTTGAATTTATATATATATATATATATAAACTTTTGGACATCTTTACTTTAAAACCTCATTCTCTCATTCTATCTGTGGGTTTAATTTTAAATTGAAATTTTGAAATTTTGTGAATTTAATTTTTAAAATTGGATTAAATAATTGGAATCATAATAAATTAAAATATCTAGGATGGACAATATATTGTTTGAAAAAATATTTGCGAAAGCAATTAAAATTAATTACATTGATTAAAGTAGAACTGGATTTAATTAGTGGTTACACATTAATATTAATAGGCCAAATGACCTGAAACGTTTTCCATAAAACATTTTATAGACATATTTAGAAAATATCTCACTTTTTATCAATTTTTTGATTATTGGATACACATGATTCAAGTTATACCTCCCAATATTGTTTTATTTTTGGTATCTACAAGAATGACACACATTTTCCACTTTATAAATGCACTGACTCTCCCCGCTTCATCACACCTATTAATAATTTTGGATAATCTAAAAACTACCCAAAAAGACTTAAAAAATCTATTATCACATTTTAGAATTGTAAATGTTGTCATATATCAAATCAATGAATGCATTTGGTTCAAACCAAAAGGAGTTACCTGAAGAATAGGTAACGTTCATCAACGAACATATTTGTTTTATTTCTTCCTCAACCATATTCAATTATTTTTTAATAAATATTATATAATAAGATCATTATATTTAATATGATGATATTTTTTAATTTTCTGATTACTACCTACAACATCACAAACTTTCATCAAATGGGATACACAATCATTGTTCGTGTGTATAGAGGACTACCGCCTCACGAAACAAGGTCGTCGGTTCTTCCATTACCACCACTCAATGTTGGGTATTATTATGAAAATTATATTTATATATGATACATATATGAAAATTATGATTTATTTATTCTAGTTGATTATTATATTATACATACCTCATGCTCTCCATTTTGAGAGAATACGATAACATCATTCATTTGTACGGTGGACTACCGCCTCCCGAAGAAATATGATTCATTAATGACTTATATGGAGTGTATTAAAGATTGGTGTAATATAAATATGTTATATATGAGATATAATAATGGTAATTGAATAATATTATATATATATATATATATTAATTTTTTTTCATTCAATGCGACAAGAAAATGGGAACATCATTCATGTGTACGTACAATATAGCATCTCTATGAACGGTGTATTTCATTTACTCTTTCTATTATTTATAGATTGTTATAAATAAATATATACTTAATATATATGATATTTATATCATGGTTTCAATTATGTAAAATATTAAATAATGATCAAAGTAATATGACCAAAAATAACAAGTCAAAACATATAAAAAAACAAAGCATATATAACCTAAAACCTAAATTTTTCATGGAATTGTTAACAAATTGGTAATATAAAGCCATTGTAAAATTATAAATTTTATTATATATATTATTATGTTTATTTTTTATATTTATAATAAAATTATGTTTATTTTATAGGAGTTTTGAACAAGTACGAAGAGATTTAGAACATAAGGTAAGTGGATTTCTCGTCTCACTTTTATTTCTGTGAGTCTTATTCCATATTCACCACTCGTTTCTTTTTTCTGTTTTATATAATTCCCTATGAAATGTTATATCATAAATTTAATTTATTATAATATATTAATATTTTAGATTTTTATTATTATTTCAGATATCTCATTATTCAAAAGTTAATCATGTAGTAAGGGTATTTCTTATCTTACTTTTACTTCTGTGATATACATGCAATATTGGAAATTTATTTTTCTTGTGTTGTATATAAACATACCGTGAATGTATTTTATGATTATTATAAACAAGTATATGTGGATTTAAATATCAATTTTATGATATCTCTCTCATGGGTTTTATGTTTTCAATGTTAGCAAAGCAGAAATGGATTTTTGTCACAATTTGACTTATTCGAGATGTTTGTTATGTTTTAAACCTATATTATTGTATAAGGTGTATATAATACTAATTTTACATGTAATATAATGATGTTATCTATTATTTTGTTACTCTAATTTGTATTAAATTTAATCCTTTCATAGTGATTATGATTCGATGTTACCAAAGTGGCGAGAGTTCGATATTATAATCTCATCATTTATCGGTATTGTTTGTGATTAAGTATCCAATGATGAAATATTATGATATACCTATAAATAATACTAATTAATTTTTTATACTCTATTTATTCCATAAAAACACATTTTTTCTCTTTATTTTTTCTATTTTCATACTCAACAATTCGTAATATTTTTTTATTAAAAATAAACTTTTTGTGCAAAAACTCTTTTTTTCCAAAAGTTTGTTTTCAAAAAATGTTTAGAAAAATGTTTTAAAAAGTGTTTACGAATCCAATATGATATTTTCATCAATAAATGATTTAAAATTTTTAAAACTAATTTTATATTTTTTACAAGGTTGTTTTTAATGAAAATCATTTTCAAATTGTTTTATGTTTTACAAATTATTTTTCAAAATGAAAAGGGTATTTTACTAAAGAATGTTTTTGATGATATTTTAGTGGTATCCCAATTTATCAGTGTCAAAAATCCTTGTAGTTACTTGTCCTCCAATTGGGATATTTTATTATTGATACCAACCTCATTATTTTTTGGATGGATTAATATTGTTTCAAAGAGATTATCATAGAACCCGTTTTTTCATCAGTTAACTATATTTCAAATATATTTTTGTGGAACGTGTTTCTTTTCCATGTGTTAAGCATGTTTCAAAGAGATTTTTATAGAACCCATTTATTTTCTATGAGTTAAACATGTTTCGAGGAGATTATTATAGAACCAACTTCTTTTCCATAGGTTAATCAAGTAATACGAGGTATAATGGTTGTCACTAGGAGTTTATTATGAAATGAAATATTTTATGTATTATTATTGTGTAATGGTACTTGGAAACTTTATGGTGGGTTACATTATAAAACATTTATAGTTGGTTCTTTGATAAACAAGTGACAAGTGTTATTATGATAAACCAAGTATGGTTGGGTCCATGATAACCCTAAAATGCATTAGGTATGAAAGTAAAATGTATGGTTATTCTATTTGTAAGAGTAAGTATATGAGTGAAGTGAAAATGATGTCTCATGTAATGCAAATGTTTTATTTATTCAATATATGCGTCTATTGTTCTTTTTATTTTCAATATTATTATCCCATAACTCATCAATATTGATTCTTATGACTCTCTCATTTTCCATGTTTTCATTTTTGATAAACCCTGTATTGATGGGTATGAGTTATTTCAGGACTCTCTCATGCACATATATTATGTCATAATATCCTTATTCAATATTATTATAATTGAATACATTCAGTTATTATTGCTTATTTTTACCCTTACTGAGTATTTGAGCTCACCATTCTTATGTTAAATTTTCTCCATGTTACAAAGAATTTGGTTGAATAATTTTTGTATGTAAAGGATTTCACAAGGATGATGTTGATAAACTAATTTCAAATAAGAAAATATAGGTTTTGTGGGAGGAAATGATCATTTAAATTCATGTGAATTTTTATATAGGTTTTAGTCCTAAATCTCTAAAACTCTAAACCTAAAATTCTTGTGAGGTTGTAAGTGATCAAATTTTTATTTTGATGTGTAATGTTCAGATGAGAAACATATGTCATGATTATTGGAATTAAATCCAGAAATGTAAAGTTCACGATTTTATCATAGGATTCGAGAGTGCTGGTTCGGGCTATTATATAAAAACTATAAACAAAATCATAAATTAAATTACAAAAATTTCACTAATTCAATTTATTCATCCAAATAACTACTGATCATAATCATGACATGAACAAAAAGTGGGGTGATTTTAGTGTAGGTAGGAGAGAGAAACACTGACGATGGAAGTATTTGGGGCTCACTGCATTAGTGGTAGAACAAGTGCTACACTATCTATTAATGGAGGAGCTTTAGTGGGTTGATGGTGCGATGAGAGTAGGGTGGTATCATGTGGCGATCAGTGGATCTTTAGGCAGTAAAAAAATAAATAGGTGAGGGAAGGTTAAAGTATTGTGATTAAAGAGGAGTAAAAATAATCACACACCATTGCTTTTGAGAGGATCGATTCATCCAAGAAGATTGAGGAAGAAAAGAATTATCAAATCAATTTTGTTAGAGCTTAAACGACATGAGAATGAGAATTTCGTTATTATTTTATTTAAATAATGTTGAATTTTTTATTAGTGGTTTCAAAAAAATGTCGATAAAGAGTTGTTTTATCAATTCCAAAAAAATAAGCACTAATTAAACAGGTCATTATTATCACTAAAAAATACTGATAAAAATATAATTTTAGTAATATAATTAACATAATTAAAAGCATATGTATATAATTATAAATATATAAATATATATATTTATAATTATATATATATATTTAATAGTGTATATATGTATAATTATAAATATAATAAATATATTTACTATTTATATCTATTTCTAATAATTTTAAAATTAGGTAAATATATATTTATTTATATAAAATTATTATTATAAATAAATATATTTTAAAATATTTGTGTACAATTATAAATATTTTTATATAATTATATATATTTGTATATAACTATATTTAATTATATAATAATATCTATTTATTAATATATAATTATATATATATATATAATAATATTGAATATATTTTTTATCATAATATATTTATCATAATTTTATAATTATTTAAATATATAGTTTTATAATTATAATTATAAAAAATATATTTATAAATATTTATATATTATTACAAATATATATATAAAGATATAAATATTTTTTTTAAATATATAAATATATATAATTATAAATATAATAAATATATGTATTATTTATATATATATATAATTATAATTATAAATAAATATATTTATAAATAATTTAAAATATATTTATATAATTTTATATATTTATAAAATTATATATATTTATTAATATATATATATATATATATATATTGTCCTGAACTAACCCATGTCCGGGCTTGAGCCGTGACTACCACAATCCGGCCTCCATAGGCCAGTGGGTGGAGACCAGCGCTGATGGAATATCTAACCTGGTGATTCCTTTTCCAAAGTACTTGTACACACAAACAACCATCACGATGCAAAAGTGAAGATGAAGAATAATAAAAGATGCCAACCACTAAGGTATCAAAAATTCATGTAAAACCTCTAGAAAATATAGGTGTACGATAGTGTAAACTGAAAAGTAATGGGGAAAACACACACCTGAACAAAAAAAATCCCAATCTAACAAAACTTGAAAAATAAAATTTTGAGAGAGTGTATCTCCTAATGTTCAAGTTGTGACCACCATACATGGTCCAAAGTACCTGGTATCCCTAAGATCCTCTAAATTCCCCCACCAATCTTTTCCTCATATGCATAAGACACCACACTTTTAGACAAATCCCATGTGGGGGTGAGTATATACATACCCAATAAGACACCCCAAGAGTTGAAGGGGGAGCCGTAAGAGATAAAACAACAATAACATATATTAGATAGTAAATCGGATGAAATATGTAAGGAAAGGGAGACAACTCAACCCAAACAAAGAGAGGTTAGCCACGTCCAATCATAAGGGGACCAACATGGCATGTAGATGAACTACACATGGCAATTTTAACACCTATAGTAGGACAGTATAATCGTCCAACCATGACGACCTAAACCCAGAAAACATGTGGCATACCCTGCATGTTTTCACCTCTCCTGGAAAGAGTAAAAAAATACAATATATAGATAATAAATTATATATATATATATTCTTACTCAAAGAAGCCCAAATGGGAGAGTAAGGGTATCTTCATCTCATTGATCTTCTAAAGAAGAAGAGTCTCCAATAGTTCCAAAAGTTCATCAATAATTCCCAACATCTCACTCATATTCCCATAAGTGACTTCCATGTCAAACTATTCCTTGTCACTATGATTCACAGTTGAGGGGCCACAATCTTTATGTAGAGTACCCATGATCTCGTACAACTGGATGGTTCCTCTCTGATAATCGATAGAGGTCCCATGTTTATCCCAATAAGAGGGTTCTACTTTAGAATTCGATGAGGACCCACGTCTTAGCTATACTAGAGGGTACCTATCAGAATTTTTCGAGAAACCACTACCCATCTCTAATGAAGGTTTCCACGTCAAATTGGTGAGGACCCAATTCCTAGGTCTACAAGAGGGTACCACTCATAATTCATAAAGGACCCACTGCCCAGCTCTACTAGAGGGTACCACTCAAAAATCATTGAGCATGTACTAACCAAGCATAATGCCTAGAATATTCCACACCATATCTAGAAATCTAATACGAAGTGAAACCTCACATTCTACATGAAAAACAACTAAGGATATGATTCCTTTAGTCCAAAATATCATTCCAAATGAAGGAGATATGGAATCATAAACTTTATTAAAAAGAGCCAAAGGGTACATATTGTGTGAGGGGACCCATATGACATGTGGTATCTCTCCTCTTCCTAATCATGTTCCTATAAAGTGTAAATATCACTACTTGTGTAGGGTTACATGGTATGTAGGGTGTCTACATGGGGTTTCCTAGTACTCGGGGTCCCTACCCGTGCACCTTGGTCATGTCTGTGTACTTCGGTACACAGCCATGTTCTTGTTCATGTACTTCCACATGAGGTTCTTCCCATGTGATTTTCCACATGGCTCATCCACATAGGGGTGAGGGGAATTGTGTGTAGGAGTGAAACATTTTGTACCATCTTTATAGATTTTGAAAAACCTAGCTGATGCAAAGATGGGGTAAGACTTTGTGTGTTTATTTTTATACACTACATGTAGTCAAAAATTTCACAGATTTCTAGATCCACATCCAGTGCCTCAATCTAAAATATTCCAACCTAGATTCAGCCTCATTTTCATTAAAAATTATTTTATCTATTTATGTATTATGTTTTATGTTTATAGTTTTCTATAAATCGGATTTTGTTGATCCTCGGTGAGTTTGGCATTCGACTCGTTCACACCACACCTTTTTTCAATGATGATTCAGTCATAAATTATAGAAATAATCCTAAAAAACCCCTAAAATTCCTATATATATCCTTTCTCCATTGATCTGTTCCATGTTCCTGAAACTGTTTTGATTTTGGGGGTCCAATCGGGGTTGAAACCACCTAGTAATGTCAAACCGAGATTGCGGAGTCCGACTAGAAATGAATGTGATGAAAACGAGCGAGAAAAAAGAAAGAATTTTTTTTCAAGCATCGTTTTCCAATTATTCTTTGAAGAAGATCTTCAATGGGAAATCTAGAGTTATACAACATTGAAATAACCAATTTAATCAGTACTTGAGTGCATGAAAAGTGAGCAAGTGGATCATATCCATACAAGGGATTTATCTTCTTAAACAATTTAATAAAAAATAGGAAAAAATTGATTAGTCTTGCCTAGAGATTAGATAATTTTTCATCAAAGAACACATCTGTCAATGATTGAAGGAATTCATTGTGTTCACTACATCATGATCTACATTGATCTAGAGTTTCATCATCATCTAACATGATTCGCTAATGGAAGAGAGGGAAGAAGCTCTATAATCCTCCCAGGGTTTATGCGGCTAACCCTGGAGGATTATCAAGGGTGATGAATTTTTAAATATTTCATTTTTTCCAATAATAAATGAATGAATGAATTAATTAATTAATCCACTAAATATAACACCAATGAAAAAGATGCATTAGCACCCCATTCCAACCCATTTTAGGTCGCGCCTAGGGTAAAAAAACACATTAAGGACTCAAATGTGGTCTTATATTTCTGATACGATCGTCCATTTAATAGTTATCATATTTTCTTTAACAACGGTTCATACATGATATAAAATATTTTTAACATTTTTATAAAATTAATATAGGGTACACTATGCCTTGGAATCACACATCATCCCAACTCCTAGATCTATAAATATACATAATAATATTTCAATGTGTTAAAATGAAAAAAAAGGTCTATATACCATTCCCTCTTTTTTTTATTTTCATCCCCTAAAAGAAAAAATAAATAAATAAAATGGAATACGAAGCCCGCATCTAGATCTCTCGCTCCCAGGAACTCTCATGCATGTTCCCATGCTACCCCAACATGTGAAATAATGGGGTGATCTATCCACACAGGGTTTTCTTTTATCGATCTCGATCACCACAGGGTTATCCACAAAGGTGTCTTCGACCTCGATTTACTGCTCTCCATATTTGATGATGTGCATAGGGTCATGCATGTATATACTCAAATACAACATGTGGAAGATGTTGTGAACCCACTCTAGTTATGGGGGTAGGTCGAGGCAGTAAGAAACCTCTCCAACCCTATGCATGATCTCGAACGACTTGATGAATCTCAAGGATATATTGCCTCCCTGATTGAACCACAAAAATCCTCATCATGGGGAGACTCTCTGGAAAATGTGGCCTCCCAACTTGAACTCCATGGTTCTAGGACAAGGATTTGTGTAATATTTTTTTCTTCTCTAGACCATCCTCATCCACTCACGTTTGACCTGGACATTCTATGTCGTCACTTGCACCATCAATGGTCCCAAAATAGATCCATCAATAATATTTGTCTAACACAAGGGTGACCTACAGGGTCTCCAATATAGGGCCTAAAATGGTTACATGTATATGGTTGTGGTAGTTGTTATTGTATGAAAACTACACCAAGGGAAAGTGATCCCACCACCTTTAGCTGAAGTCTAACAAGAAATCCCACAGTATATACTACAATACCTAGATAGTGCACTCAATATTCCCTTAATTCTAGTGGTGAAAGATTTTATTCATCCTCATTTGTTACCCAAATTCATCATACAAGCCTCTCTACAATCTAGTTGTAAACTGCACATCATGATCATAAAATATCTTTGAGGGAACCCCCTGTAGGAGAACGATCTCATAGAGGTAAAACTACCCCAAACTCTCCACCAAACAATGTTCCCTGATATTAAGGTTGTGTTTCAACTTCTTGAGTTAGCCAACTATCACCAATATTGATTCATGGACCTTTAATATTTTTGTAGTCCCGATCATAATGTCAATGGGTATGTCATCTCACTTCCACTTTGAGATCTCCAATGGTCACAACATACCTATCAAAACATGGCACTCAAAATCCACCTGCTGATAGGTGAGACACAGAGAGACAAACTCAACTATTATTTATTTTATTAAGGACCCCCCAAACTTCCACATAAGGTCTTTGTACATCTTTCCACACACTAGAATGTACACCTGGGGGATAAGTGTGGAACCCTTGTATCACCTCCTTCTACATTTTGACTTGAACCACCTTCTTCCCCTGGGAAAAAATGACATGATTCCCTCCTTCAAAATATCCATATGGTAACCCCCATGGATATATGGTCGCATGAGATATAAAATTAAATGTCTCCCAGCTTAGACTATCTCACACAATCAAGAAGTCAAGATGTCAACACCATTGACTATAAAAGAGTTATACCCTTCTGCTCCACTGGGGAGAGCTACAGGGAAGACAACTTCTCCAAAGAATCCTAAACAAAGTGATCCCCGAACTTCCTACTATTTTAAACTGCTAAAATTTTCCCCTTCCATTGAGTATATACTATACCAAAATCATAGTCCACTATAAATTACAACTATTAAGTCAATATCATATTCTAGTCTCTCTTTCTTAAAACATTCCAAAGAATAAGATGGTTTGAGTATACAAAAAGTGCTCCCCTAGTGAATCCACATCCTCAGGGTAAAGACAACCACTTATATCTTTAGGTCATGAGTCACATAGTTTTTCTCAGGGGTTCTTAACCACCTCAAACCGTATGTGATAACTTCATGCCACTACAAAAATACATAGCTAAGTCTATCTCTTGAGGCATCATATTACACAACTCACTCCTTGCCCTCCTCTGGTAGTCTCAACACAGGGGCACTCATTTTCCTCAGCGTCAACTATTCTAAGCCCCTCTAAAACTACTTAGTCTAGGAAAATGGCTTCCCATTTCGCTTTATGGCAGTCAAAGGGGCTACAGTTCTATATAATTCTTCCATAAACCTCTTGTAGTACCATGTTAAGCCAATAAAGCTATGATCCTCTCAAATGATCTTGGTTGGATCCCAAGAAATCACTTCATAGATCTTTGTTGGGTCCATAGCTCAACCATGATCATAAATGACATGCCACACAAAGTGAAACTAATTAATCTAGAACCAAAACTTTGAGTGATTTCCATAAATCATGTTTCCTTTCAGAAAATGTAGAACTATCCTCAAGTGATTTATAAGATCCTACTTTGATGCAAAGTATTTGAGTATTTCATTTATGAAGATGATTAAAAACTGGTCATAGTATGATATGAAAAATGGGTTCACCAAATCCATAAATATTTATGGGTATTTCATCATAACAAAGGGAATCACTAGTAACTCATAGTGTCTATAAAAACCTTATAATTCCATATTTTGAATATCACCCTAAGAAACCCTCAACTAGTGGTAGCCAGACCAGATATAGTTCATCAAGAACCATCTCACACCTCACAAATGGTCAATGAGGTCATAAGTACTTGGTGAGGTGTATTTTTTCTTTATCATGACCTGGTATAGGCAATGATAATCCACAATAAAGTTGAAATCTCACATCATCCTTTTTCATGATGAAAACTAGAGATGCCTAGGGGACACACTATGTATGATGAAATGCTTATCTTGGAAGTCACACAATTGAAATTTTATTTTCTAAATCTCGTTAGGGGTTATCTGATATGCCAAAAAAATATATCATTTCAATTCTAGGATATAAGTCAATGAAAAACTCCATAACCTTCCTCATAGGGAGTCTCAAAACATCCTTAGGGAAGACATCCATATTACCATTTAAAATGGAAGGAATATAGATGTGTGAAGATCTTACTAAAGAAAAGGATATACTCGCTAAATAATGGATGATGGGATATAGTCTCTTGCTCACAGAACCCACTCATCACCCTATGATAACTCTTTTCCTAGATAAGGAGAAACTGGCCCCATTAGTTTGTTGGCATTTGAATCATATGTGGTGACATTGAATCTAGACATGGACCATAAAAAACGACTCTATACACAAGATGGATTCATATGGTTACATCATACTGTCCAAAATTTACCATGTGAACCTCTTTCCACCAAGAGATAGATCACAGTGCTGGTAGATAAAAGATAAAGAAGAAGTGTTCCCTATAGTAAGATTAAGATGAAGCTATTGGGATAGTGCCTAATCTGGGGGCTCCAGCCCTCAAACCCATAGTATATAGATTAAGTAATGACTGGAAGCTATGTTTTTTAATATTGAATCAAGATTATAAAACAAAAATATAGTGCCAATGATCATCTCGTGCATTGTGGGGTCATAAACATCTATAGCCTCCAGTTGTCCACAGCCCCGATTGCCAGCTCCCTAAGACTAACATGAGCTACCTAGTGATGATTGTGGAAGGATCTCAAAGAATCTTCCACCACCCATAGCTCCTCCAAATACTCTTCTAGCTCCACCTCCTTAGGGACCACCTTTCCCTTTCCTAGGGGATCCTTGATCACATCATTTCATCTTCTATGGTGGTCCATCAACTACATTTTCATGCTCCTCAACATGTATGGTAAGGAAATATCGTGTTATGTGACCTCAACGGCCATTAGAATATTAATGAAACTCTCTAGGATTCTCTTGTGCATTGTTTTGTCTCAGTACCATACGAACACTCACCTAAGTCTGGTCGCAAAAGGACCTACTACTCTGAGATCCAACTAACTGATATCTACTAGATGTCAAATATGACATAGCTCGTTGATTAGAACTATCATCTCCAACTATCTGGTTCCACTTTTATAAGAATCTCACTTTAACTAGTTCCCACTCCAGTACCCTGACATAGGTGGGTATGCACAAATGTATCATGCTAGAATGAATCTTTATGTAGAGTCCTTTCTCTAACTTTTGTGCTCAGAAGTATCCATCATGGATCATGTCAAGGGAGTATAGGGATAGGTATGTGATCCTCATTGTATACTCATACCTCATCATCCTGACCTATTATAGCTGTAAAATCTCTTGTTTCCAAATTGAGTGCAATCTGGAGGGGTAGTATTCCTCATGGAACAGCTGTTGGAAGTTGGACCACGAGAATGTCAACTCATTGTGCATCTATGTAACAAGGATCCACCATAAGCCAATAGATCTATGGAAAAGGATATCCAAAAGTTCAACCACCTAATCCATCAGTTTCTGAATGTTACTGAAGATAAAGACTACCAACTATTTCCAATCCTCTGTTACCTAAGTATGTGTCTGACAGCGGAACCTCAACAGTCTATGGCACTATAATTCAATAAGTGTGATTAGGCTACATGCATCTGTAGCATGCTCTGCTGGGATCTACTACAAAAAATATGGGGGTGCTACTACCTAATAACTTAGAGGAAGAAGCTTGCAGGATGGACCATGAACTAAGGCCATATCAATCATCAGATCATCATCATGATCCAAAACTAGTATCCTAGTTGGTTGTCATCATGGAGGAATCTTCAGATTTATCAAAACATACCATGGTCAGATGAGAATATATATATATATATATATATATCAAAAAATGGGAGATGAATCAATAAGCATAATCAAAGTCTAAATCCTATAAAATGCATGTACTATTTATCCATAAAACCAATGTCTCAGTATGCCGAGTCAACAAGAAGGTAGTCAAGGACCTAGTGAATGGATAGGCCGACCACCCATACCATCATAGGATTCCCTAGCCCGAGAGCCAAACTTGAGACACTCTAAATTATTTCACTAAATCACCACAAAATGGTTGTATGGGGACTACTCCACACAATGTCCCAAGGAATGAAGTAATCTGATACTAATATGTCACATCCCTACCCAAGTCAGGGCTCAAGCTGCAACTACCCCAAGCCATCCCCCATAGGTAAGGTGGTGGAGACTAGTGTCGAAGGCATATCCAACATAGGGAGTCATTTTCCTAAGAACATGTAAAGACACAACCATCTCTATGTTGAAGTGCTTATGGGGAATAATAAAAGATTAAAATAACTAGGGGAATAACCATGAATGTAAAATTCTAGACAATACATAAGTATGGTAGTGTAAACTAAAATGTAAAGGGTAAAAACCCACACCCAACCCAAAAATATGTCCCAAACTAACAAAACTAGGAAAGTAAAATATTGATAGAGCATAACTCATGACCTCTAAGATGTGACCATAATATGTATTCCAAAGTACTAGGTATACATAAGATCCTATGAAGTCACCACATACATGTCTATCATATGATTAATACATGACACATGTAGGAAAAGACAATTTTGGGGTGAGTATATACATACCCAGTATGACACCCTAAAAGCAGAATGTGGAGAATTAAGAGAGAGAATAGGAATAGAAGATTGTAGATAGTACACAGGATGAAAGATGTAGTGAAAGAGAGACAAATCAACCCAAACCAAGAGATATTATCCTCTTTTAAACACAAGAGGCACAACACAGTGTGTAGAAGAACTACACATCTTGTATTTTCAACCTGTAGCTAGAGACTATACTCATCCAACCACGAGAACCTAAACACATAATGATCATGGAATACCACATGCATCTTCACATATCTTGGAAAGTGATTAGTCAAATCCAAGGTATGGGTACCAAAGTATATATATATATATATGCTCAGTCAAATAATCCTAAACGAGAGAGTAAAGGGATCTCCAACTCCTAGATCAACCCATGAAAAATATTCTCCAACAATTGTAAAATCCCATCAATGAAGCCCATTATCTCATGTGTCTACCCATAAGTAACTATCCATGTCAAACCATGCCTCATCACTATGTCTCATAGTTAAGGGGCTACAATCCCTAGGTAGAGGACTCATTCCCTAGTACAATATGAGGGTTCCACTCTAATAGTTGATGGAGGACCCATGTCCTTCCCACCTGGAGGGTTCCACTCGACATGTTGTTGAGGAACCACTACCCATCTCTACTAGAGAGTACAACCCAAAAGTCATTGAGGATGCATTGCCCAGCTCTAATGGAGGGTACCAAATGGAAGTCATTGAGGACCAACTTCCGATCTATACTGGAGGGTATCACTCAGAATTCCTCAAGTACCCACTACTGATCTCTACTAGAGGGTACCACTTGAAAGTCATCGAGGATCCACTGCCCAGCTCTACTAGAGGGAACCACTTGGAAGCCATCCAACATTTCTTAACCATGATTCGTTCTCATAACATTACACATCATATCTATAAATTCATAACTGAGGGTCATATCATGTTTTATGTGAAAAAACACTAAGGATAGGCTACTCGTAGGATGAAATCCAAGTCCAAATGAAAGATATATAAAACCTTGAATTTTCATCAAAGGATTTAAAGAGTACACGACGTGTAAGGGGACCCACATAATGTGTGTTTCCCCTCCCCCACTTGGCTATGTCTTTGGATGGTACACATCTCACTACCCATGTAGGGCTACATGACATGTAGAGAGTCTACATGGTGTGTCCTAGTACTTGGGGTCCCGGCCCGTGCATCGTGGTTTTATTCGGCTACTTTGGTACACAGTCGTGTTCCTGGTCATGTACTTCCACATGGAGTCCTTCCCATGTAATTTTAAACATGACTCGTCCACCCAGGGATGAGGTACACAGCTTTTTGGGGGGATACTCACCATTCCAACATTATAGATTTCCAAAACTCGAGTCGCCACATGCTGGTGGCTACATGTTGTGTGTTCCTCATGAAACACAGTGTGTAGTTGGGATTTTCACATATTTCCAAATCTACTCCCCATACCATAATACAAGTCGTTCCACCATAGATTATGCCTCATTTCTATAAGAAATCAGTAGATCTAGTAGTGGATCATGGTTTTCATCCATTGTTCCCATAAACATGATTCTATTGATCCCTGATGAGTTCTTGTTCACCCCGTACGCACCACAGCTTCCATCTATGATGATTCGATCGTAAATTATTGCAAATATATTCCACAACTCATACAAATCCCAAATCCAACCTTACATCATTGATTCGTTCCTCATTTGTGAGACTGTTGCGATTTAGGGGGTCAGATTGGGCTCGACACCACCCAATAATGTCGAACTGGGGCCACTAGATCCAACTGGCGATAAATATAAAGAAAATATGGGGAAAATAACAAGAAAAATTGTTTAAGAGGTTTTTTCCTAATTTTTTTGTCCAATAATCAAGAATGTGACATCAAGGTTTACAAAACATTGAAATAACCAATTTAATCGGTACTCAGGCGTATACAATGGCTTTAAGTGGTGCAAATCAATATAAGGGATTGACATGATTAAACAATTTAATCAAAAAGGGATTTGACCAAAAAAATATTGAGTCATACATGGAGTTTGGGTCATTAAGTATTGAAGAACACATCCCCCAACAATTGAAGGAATTTATTGCTTTTGATGCATCCCAATCTACTCTTATCTGGAGTTTTTTCATCATCCATTGGGATTCACAAACAGAAAGAGGGGAAGAATCTCTAGAATCCTCCTAGGGTTTAAGCAGATAACCCTGGAGGATTATCCATGGTGATGCATTTATAGATATTTCAGTTAGGAAAAAAATTAATGAATTAATCTATTAATTAATTAATTAACCCAATGAATGTGCTGTCATCGAGTGTGATGTCCAAATGCTCGATGTCGACCTATTTTAGGTTGTGCATAAAGTAAAAAAACCGTTCTAGACTCAACTGTGGTCTCATATTTCTGATTCAAGCTTTAGTTTAAGAGTTATCCCAATTTCATTAAGAAATAGGTGTGTGTGGTAAAAAATATATTTAATATTTTTAAAAAATTAATTCTCGTTGCACTGGGGAATAGAATCACAAGTTTTCCCAATGCCTATCTCTTGAAATATATATAGAAATATTTCAAAGTCTTACAAGGTGATAACGAAGTCTCCACATATATAATTATCAATATAATTAATATATTTATTGAAATTTTATAATTATTTAAATATATATAAATATATATAATGATAATTATAAATAAATATATTTGAAAAATTTTAATATATAATTATAAATATATTTATAATTATAACTATATATAATTATATAATTATATATATAATTATTAATATATAAATATATATAATTATTAATATGTAAATATATATAATTATTAATATAATAAATATATTTATTTTAATTTTATAAATATTTAAATATATATATATAATTATAAATCGATATATTTATAAATATTTTTATATAAATATAAATATTTTTATATAATTATATAAATTTACATAATTATATATATTTATTATTTAAATATATATTTATTTTTTTTATAATTTTATAAATATTTTTTAAAAAACTAATTATACTTATAATTTTATAACTAATGATTTAAATTTAATTTTTTTTAAAAAATTCATTTAAATAGATAAATACTATAATTTTCAAACAAATTTTTAATGTCAAAACATAACAGACAGTAAAAATAAATATTTTTCTTATAAATTACAAACATATTGAAAATATTACACATATAGTAAATAAATATATGTATAAATAAATTTTAAAAAATTATTATATATATTTTTAACATTATTAAAGAATTTATAATAATAAATTCTTCAATAATATTAAATTATTTTAAAGAATAAAAAGTGATTTTGTAACATTTACATGAATTACTAATATATAAAAATGAAGAAAAATAAATTAATAGATGATATTAATTATATATGTTACATAATTTTCAAAAAAAATTATATTAACTATATAATAATAATAATAATAATAATAAAATTAAATAGAATTAAATAAAATTAAATTAAATTAAACACTCAAAAATACATTCATGATATGTAGATTATAATAAATTTACTAAAAAAACCAAATAAATATTAAAAATTAATTTATACAGAAAATACTGAAAATTGAGAGATATTAAAAAAATATTAAATCATTAAATTAACTTTCACACACACATATATGTAGAGATGACATACATACATCTGTACACATACACATCTACACACACACATACAGATATATACATACATATATTCAATTATAGATGTTCATATATTTAAAATTATTTGATATCAAAAAATATATATATTTACATAAATATATCCATTAATATACAACATATTTGTTTAAATAAAATATCAAAATATTATATTTATTTTAATTATACAAATTCTTTTGTAATTAATGTATTTAAATAAAATATTAATCATTTTGACTAATATGAATTTGATATTTTTTATCTATAATATTTTGAAAATAAGATTTATTTTTAATAAAAGTTATATAAATCTTATTTATATATTATAATTACCTATATATAGTTATTTTAGTACCATATTATTTAAAAATACATATATATTTATATATAAATTAAATTACTCACTACGACCTCTATCAACTCTAGAAAAAATACCTAATAAAGGCGTCACCTTTATCAGTGCATTTTATCAAGCTCTGTTAAAGGTCAGAACTAGATAAAGCATGGTCTATGGTAGTTTAAGTTAATCTTTCATGATTATTTGGAAAAAGGACAGCACTTCGTATGGTAAGTTTAGTTATCATACTATATTCATGGTCGGTATAGTGGTTGCATGTGATAATTAACCTACAACATACTATATTCTTCACACGGTCAGAATGGTGACCATAAGACAACTGAACGCTTCTTATTATAGAGTGGTAATTATATCGACCGTAAGTGCATTGGGTGCTCATGGTAATTATTTTACTTTACTTATTTTTTTTATTTAATCTGGAATTCCACATGTGCTCTATTTTTTATCATTTTTTATATTATTATTATCTCCATGCTTATTCAAATTAATTTACTTACTCTATTAATTTATGAAATTAATATATGTTATATAAAACCACGATAACTATTTTTAATATATTTTAATTAGTTTCAATATAGTAATTTTTTTATTCCTTATTCATTTATACATTTACAACATGTAATCGAATTATCAAAATCATTATATCTTAGATTTATTTCTTTCACTTATTCTTTTCTAATACAATATTTAATAACATGAAAATTATTAAATATTGATTCATATAATTTAATGTAGTATAATTATGTTTTTTATTAATAAAAACTATATGAAATTGGAAAGTATTTTGAAATTTAAACAATAATATTAAATTATCATATTTATAGAATTACTTTGACCGATTATTATGGACTTTATATGACTTATTTAATGGTTAATTAATTTTTTTTGAATCAGACGTTATTTTTTAATTGAAAAAATTATTTTTAGAAATATTATGGATGATAATATTTATTTCTCATGAATAATTTTTTAATTTGAATTTGAATTGCTTTACCCAATTAAAGATTTGTTTGTTTACTTTTACCGATTCTATTTAAATAATTTAAGGATTCTCATAATCGATGACCATGAACAAGATGTTCTCATACACTTATTATCTTATGAAATTAATGTGATCCTTTGATTAATTTTTAAGAACTTTTGTGATTAACTCCCAAGTAAGGAAAAAAATGTTCTTTAACTTCATTCTCCATGAAGAGACATACTTCACCTTTGTTGGAACACCCAGACATCGTCATTTAAATCCATTTGAAGGGACTATATCAAATTTTTCATCACAAGTAATTCTTTTTTACATTTATCTGGTTGTATTATTTTTTTATGTATTTTCTAATCGTGTAGAGGTCTACACTAAGATCCATTCTCGCATAGGTTTTACTAAATCTAAAATGTATTCCTCATTTATGTACACTTGAACAAAATGAAAAACACTTAAGTTGCGGCTACTCTTATATAACGTTTGGTTTTTTGTCTACTCTTATAAAAGAATATGTGTGTAGGCTTGGGTAGGATACTCACAAAGTCATGGGTTGGGATTTCACCTATATAAAGGTTTATTTTTATATTTTTATCACATAAAAGTGTCTCTATCTTTTTTAGTGGGTTCATAAACCATCTATTGGGGGTATGATTATTGGTCTAAGTATTTTAGACTGAACTAGTAAAAATTCATTATATTTTTTCCTCTACTAACTAAATCTATTAATTAACATTAATAATTAGTTTATCTTAGATAATTTTTATAATTTTAATAGTTTTAATAAATTCATATTCATCCCTCTAGTCCTTTGACCTTCAATCATTCTGACCTAACATCCAAGATTTCACTATCATAAATTTATCTATGTACATGGATATACGAATCTATGACACCAAATTTGTCAAGAATATCACCTCATGAATCCAAAACTTATAGTTTTAATTCTTATAATAAATACGATATGATCAAAGTGTACTCATGACTATCTCAAGATGTCAGGCATGATTCACTGGGGTTGGAAAATAAATGATGATACCATTAGTGAACATGACAATGAATGAGTAAATACATGGGTGAAATATCATGTTTATGAGATTCCTGAACACCATTGGTTCCCTCTATAGTCCAAAAAACATCACTAAGTACTCGTATAGACCACAACGTCTATAAAACACTGTCTTCTGAATGTCATACTCTCTAATCCACAACTGGTGATAGTCATATCATAGGTCAATTTTGTAGAACCACTGAGATACCGTAATTGATCAAATATATCTTCAATAATGAGAAAAGGATAACAATTTTTATTTATTACATGATTCAACTTTTTATAATCTATATAAAGTCCAATACTATTATTACTCTTCATGGATAACAAAATGGTGCACCCCATGATTATATTCTCAGTATGATAAATCCATTATTCTCTAAATCTTTGCAATGTAACTTAATATCCCTTAACTCGGTCGAAACCATATTATAACGGGGTAATGAAATGGGATACTAATATACATGATATTTATCTTGAAATCAAATATCCTATTAGTGACAAGTCTTATAAAGTCATCTATAAAGGAATCCTGATTTAGATCATTGACTATAGAAAAATGAGGGGTTTATCCATGATCCTGCTGAAAGAGACAATATTGAAATTTAAACCATGATCATTCCAAGATGGATTAGATCTTGAGACACTCTACATGATCCCAATTACCATTCAATGGTCAGCATGAACTACTCTCCCTTGTATGATGTAAATGATACCGATATCTGATATCTGTTAACGTGGGCTCAAAATTTGGTTAACCAATCCAGAAAATAACCACATGAATTCTTGTAATATCCAAAATAATTAAGTGCCAAATATTTCCATAACTAAAAATGACTATAGGAAACTTTGTGAATCACTAATGACAGTCTACTTTCATACCCAATGGTGTATCAAGAGAAATAAACATAAGATATAACTTGAACATGTTGTCATGTACAAAAATAACTTGTATAGATATAAAGTAATGAGAATCACATATATCAAAGAAAAAAGTGGAAAAAACATAGAAGTTATCAAGAACTCACCAAGAATATTATACAGTCCCTCACAATCATCCCTTGGATTTTGATACACATCATATAATTTTCCTTTCACAGATCTATTACCTAGACCCTAAGACGCAAGACCCTCCTGAGTCATCATCATCTATGCCTGCTACTGAGGATCCCATACAGATCCATGGGGTGTAGTTTGTTTCTATCCTTCACCCCTATGGAACCTCATCCTTAAAAATATAGAGTATGTTTTTTGGAGATTCAACCTCTTTCCACACTACTTACACTTTATCTAAGGTACAATGAAGAACTTTCAATAATATCCAACCATTATATAGTTGACGCATAATGGAAATCCTCTTGAGGTGCTGGAAAAGTCATACTCTAGTCCACCTACATATTACTACCTTGTTGCATGTCCATAATATTTATCTTTATATGAATAGATGTCACACTCAAAACAATAGTAAGAGGTCCACCTACCTATGTACTAAAGGGTGCAGGAATGCCAATTTCTCAATCCTCCTCCAAGACCTTCCCATTATTCAAGGACTTTTGAATAACCTCTAGGTATTTTATAAGTTTTAAACACCTAACCTACCATCTAATGTCAAGATGATTACTGATCTAGAACTTTTCAACCTTACTTACTTATATTTTAACCAAGAGAGTGGAAAAGAATAGTAACTCAATGATACAAGATGTGTATGTGGAAATCATCCTAGATCCCAACAATAACTCCATGAACTTCTATTATCCATCTTGCTTTAGCATATTGGTGAATAATTCATTAATGAACGAACCCTTGAAATCCTCTTAAGAGACACCCTTATGTGTGACTTCATATCCCATCATTCCATACCACCTCTTATCAAATCCTTGTTGCCTGAATTCTTCAAGCTTCACCTTTATATCCTCATGTATCTCAATGAGGTTAATGACCCACTTGATTATTTCTATCCATTCATATGCATCTTGTTATCCCCCAGTGTCCTGAAATGTTAGTAAACATGAGGACTAAAATTCTATGGCACAGTAGACCATAGGCCTTAGTCCCCATATACCATATGTAGGAAAGTGTTTGGTTTTTCCACTTCAAACTATGCTCTTTATTCCTGGTCATTCACCCTAAGACAGGTCGTTCCGATGTGATTGTTCTTGTGGAAGCTTCAGGATTGTGTTGTTTGGGTGTTAGTCAGCATTACAGGAGGTGAAACCTTGAGTTAGTGCTTTTTTAGTCCTTGATTGTTTAATTTGGTGTTTCCCATCAACATTGAAATGTATTCCTATTTTCACGGTGATGGTGAAGCGATGTTGGTGGTGTTGGTGATAGGTTGGCAGCGTGATTATGGCGGCTAGGTGATTGTGATAAGTCAGCAGTGCAATGATGTTGTATTCTCTGTATGATGGGTTTTAAAATTTTAATTTTGAATATTTTTTAACAGGTGCAGTTTTGGAGTTGGTTTGGAATCCTTGTGGTGCTGGGTGGTTTTGTTGGTTCTAGGTTGGTTTGATTTTTTCATTTCTAAAATTTGAATACTAAATTTCTAAATTTTTAACATGGTGTGGCTTAAGGGGTTGTGGGATACGTGTGTAGTAGTGGCTCATGTATGGTTCCCACATACCCAAAATTTTTCTTTTTAAATAATACAAAAGAATGAATTATGGTATCACAAACATCCATGTACCTCCATAGGACGTGTCACTGTGAGTAAAAAAAATGTCTAATCACCCATGTCCCTCGACATGTTCACTCACCACATGACTCGAATACTTGAGTGGTATCACATGTTTTGTGGTACTAGCCACATGGAATGTGATATTTATTTCAAGTAAAAACCCTAGATACCATGATAATTCTAGAAACATGGTGTGTGATCCTCAGGAATACATGGTGTGTGGTTAAGATTTTCACTGGCAGTGAAGTCTGGTCTCCCAATCTTCAAGTGGTCTCTAGATCTACTAAATACACCACCATACTACCTATTTTACTTCCCCAAATCTATCAAAGTCAAAGGAAGGGACCTATGATCATCAATTACTTGATTCAAATGATCAGAAATGGAGATTATAATTACCAAATATTGATCTGTCATCCCTCTCACTGCCAAAATAGGGTTACGATTCTTGGAACCAATATCTACAATCTATTTTTATTCCTTGACCCAAAAATATACCATTGATCCCAAGGTCATTAATGCATAAAATGTAGATTAAATGATTTAATCGTGATTGAAAAAATTTGAAATTGTTTAATTTCTAAAACTATGGGCCAATGATAAAGAATTCAAAGAATAATGATGATAGGGGAACAATAGTGAGGTGATATTACCATTGGCTGGGGTGATTCCAACTAAAAATTATAAACTCAAAAACAATAAATTGTTTACATCATGGGAACAATGAAAATTCTTAGTTATGTTCAATAATAAAAATTATATTATTGGTTTATGAAAAGAATGAAAAATATGGAATTAAGTAGATATAAAATTTTTTCTCAACAATCAAGAAAACTAGGGTTTAATGCCAAAAAATAACTTCCCTTGCATTGAGAATTGATCTATTATTAGTGATGAAAATTATTTCTAGTGATGTCATTAAAAATTCCACCATGATTATATTTTTTCCAGTAAATATCCTTTATTTTTTTATCGTTGATTCTCAATCCCAAGATCATCATCATCAATAGTGGATCTCCTCCTCCTCCTCTCTAATCTCCCACGGTTATACTATTAAACCTATAATTTTTCCATAGTGTTATATCTAAATATATGATAGCTAGTTTTAGAATTTAATAAATTAAATAATATATTTCATTTAATTTATGTAACACTTCCACCAATGATTTTCTTTTACTGAATGTCTAATGTAGACCAACAATATGTTGTACCTAAGGTAAAAACAAATAACAAAATCAATCAATGACTCTTATTATCTATCCTGGTTTTTATCAATAAAAAAACCATGCATTCCAAAAATATTTTCCTACATGCTTTAAAATCCGTAATATTTTTAATATATTAGTTATAAGGTCTGGAGACACCCAAAACTTAACACTAACATCAAAGAAAATTCTAGAGATATATATTGAAATTTTAAAGGAATAAGTTATAAAAACTAGAGTTGTTACATTAACACCATGTTCAAAGATTTTGACCGTAAAATGAAAAATCTACACAAAATGGTGAGTTTGCTAAGCCCACATCCAACTCTCATGATCCCAGAATCTCTCCTTTATGTTCTCATAGTACCAAGGCACCAGAATCTTAGGATTAGTATTACCATGTAGTATTCACTCTTATTGGACCTTGATCATTATCTAGTTCCCCAAGAAGGTGGATCCACCATAATGGTCAACTTTATCCAATAAATAACATGTTATACATGGAAGGCCTCATACAAATAATCAAACAATGGGGAAAAGGCCAAGTTGTAAGCAACCTTGAAACCCCTTTGAAAGCTCTCAAATAGCCCAATAAACCTGAGGGATAGTTTGTTACCCCAACCAAATCTCTAGAATTCTCATCATCGGGATTATATTTTGAAAATTTATTCTCCCTACTCAACCTCAAAAGGCCTATGACATCTATTTTTGTAATGTTTCTATCAACTCTAGGTATTTATCATACGGTCACAGATTACCTAAACCTTCTCCATCACTTCCTACACTAGTTATGGCCTAATAATATATCCCTCTCCAATATCAATCCAACACATGGGTGACCTATAGTGTATCCTATATAGTTCCTTGAATGGTGTTTTGTCAATATTTATGAGATATCAATTATTTTTATTAAACTAAACTATGGTTAAGTGGTCCTCATAGCTCTAGTTGAAGTTCAACATGCAGGATCTCAACATATGTTCCCGATCATGGATAGTTCTCTCCGTCTACCCATCTTCATTGGATAAAATTCCATGATCATATATAACTAGATCCTAAAATCCAATTGATAACATCTCCAAAATTATGATGTGAACCAATAATCATGTTCATACACAATATTCATGGGGACCCACAAAGAGTATAAAACCTCTTGCATGTATATAAACCCCAAACTTTCAACCAGACTCTGCTCTTAGATGGAAATGAAGTGTGTTGACTTGGTAAGTTAATCAATAAAAACACAAATAACATCTTGGAATATCTCAATCCATGGAATCCCCATCAAAAAATCCATCAATAATATATTCCACTTCCATTTTGGGATCTCTAAAGGTTGAGACATACCTACCAGAACCTGATGTTTATCCTTTACCTACTGACATGAAAGGCATCAAGAAACAAACATGCAATGCCCTGCCTCACGCCATCCCACCAAAACCACAAATAATGTTCTTTATACCTTTTATACACTACCAAATGTACCACCAAGATAGTGGTATGTAACTAAAATACCTTAACAACTACTCATGCAATGAAAATAGAACTTCCACCCATACCTAGAAAAAGATGATCTATTCCAAACCATCAAAAAATATATCAAGAGAATATTGTGAGGAAATCTGGTCATATAGATTTTCACAGTAAATTTCACCCAACTAAGCCTCCCTCATGTGCTAAAGAAGTGGTGGAGTAACCACAATAAATAAAATAAAACCCTACCCTCTCTCCCCTACTGGAGTAAACTATAACCAAGACCACTAATCTGAATCCCACTCTACCAAGCAGGAATGATATTTCCCACTAAATGCATATCCCACTCCATTAACCTTCACTAGAGTACAAACTATCTTGAAGTTGATGTCCTATAGGAACTCTAACCACTGCCTCTATCTCATATTGGGATATCTCTACATAAATATGTACCTGATACACTTTCGAACTCAGTAAAAAATGATCACCTAGAAGATAATGCCTCCATATATTCAGGTAAAAGACTATAACATCCAATTACAAGTCAGAGGTCACATAGTTCTTCTCATGGGATCTCAACTACCTCAACACATTAGTTATCACTTCCTTACTCTATATTAACATGAATTTGATCTCAAATAAAAAGGAATTAAAAACACTACGTACTCAACACCCTCCTAAGGACATCTCAACACAGGAGTACTGGTCATCCTTTGCCTAAACTCTTCAAAGGATATCTGAAACTACTCCTTCCAAGAAAAAAGATTCCCTTTTTATGTAAATGTGGTCAAAGGGGATGAAATCCTAGAAAATTAAGATATTAACCTATGATTGTACCCTAAAAATATGGAAACATCATACCTCACACATACACTTGGGTGGTTTCCAAGTGATCACTATTTCAATTTGTACTGTGTTCATAGCTTCACCATGATTGAGATGACATACCCCAAAAAGTGAAACTTTCATATCCAAAAATAATATTTCAAGAACTTATTGTATAGTTTTTTTTCTCATATTAAGTCTAGGACTATATTGAAATTCTCGGTATGATCCTCCTCATATGAAAATTTAATGAGAACGGCATCAATGAAGACAACAACAAACTAATAAAATAATTACCAAAATATTTGCTTCATGGGATCCATGAACATAGTGGTGGAATTTTTTACACCAAAATGAATCACCAGAAAGTCATAATTCCTATTGAGACATTGGAATTTTGTCTTTGTAATACCATCCTTTTAAACCCCCAATTGATGGAAGATGGTTTTGAGATCTATCTTTGGGAACCATATCATGACGTTTAACTAGTTGAGGAGGTCGTTAATCCTTAGTAAGTGAGTTTTTTTAGATTGTCACCTAATTTGGATGATAGAAATCTATGAAAAAAATAAATCTCTCATATTTATTTTTCAATAATAGCACCAGATCCACCTAGTGTGACACACTAATTCTGATAAAACCCTTATAATAATGGTCTTCCAACTGCACTTTCATCTCTTATCACTTAGTAGGGGCTATCTGATATTCCATATGTGATATCAGGGGGGTCTTATGGTGATTTTCAATGTATAATTTGACCTCCCACCTCAAATTTAGTCTTAGAACATATTTAGGGATGATTTACATAAAATACTCTACTATTAATGGAAGCTATATATGAATATACCACTCCACGAATGGCTAAACTCACCAACTGATCAGTGATAGTTTGCATCTTCCTACTCATGATCCCAACATTATTTTCCAAAAGTTCCATATAACCCTTGAAAGAGAAGAACATATGATTAGTAAATAGTCATTTAAATCTTCTATAGTGATAGTTTATCCAATCACACAAAATAAGAAACCTATCTATACTTTGGATGATATCATAAGGTGGCATCGCAATGACCAAGAGGTCCCATGAGAAACTCCTTCCACTATGCACCAAATCAGACTGCCAGTATACATGAAATATAGAAAAAATTCTACCTGTAGGGACCTTTATCTATAACAGATGGGCCAATGACTCGATATTAATCTCTAGATCTTGAAAATGGGATTTTAGATGAACTAATGACTTACACATGTGTCAAAAAGTACTAGATATAATGTAATGAATACATAGATCGTACCTAAAATCATTTTATGTGCACCCTGGTCATATCCCTCTATATCATACAACAGATAACACTCCCAACCACCTGCCATATGATTCTAGCATGGGCCACTTGGTAGTGCTTGTGGTAGTAGTTTAGAGAATCATCCTTCAACTACACCTCCTCGGACTACAACAAATTAGTCTTCTAAAAGTGCTAAAAATTTCTTGTATTAGTGCTATAGAAGCACTAAGAAATGAAGCAAGATTAAAATCCCATGTCTTTTTGGAGTGCTAGGAAATCACTAATAAAGGCAACCCTTATGAACGCATTACATTAGTGCTGATAAAGGGAAACTTTTTTAGTGATTTCAAATTCACTAATAAAGTAATCATTTATCTTCCCTTTCAAAAGCGTTGATAAAGGGTAAAAATATAGTGTGTTATTACAACACACTACAACACCAATGTAAAATGCATTAATAGAACAACATAGGATAAAACCACCACCATGTATCAAAGAAAAAAAGGACAAATAAATAATTTAAATGAAATGAATTTACAAAAAATAATAATAGAAAAAACACTATATTATACACATTTCAAACATTGGTTTATACAATTATAGAAGTAAAAATCATTAAAAACATTCAAAAACTTCAATGTACCTTTTTATTTTATGCCTGAACCTGAATCATACTATTTCGGAAGAAACCATCCCTGCTTGAGCAAAAGAACATACCTATATAAGAAAGAAATTCTTATGTTATTAACAATATAAAAAATGAATTAATAAAAGGTGTTAGTTTTAAACAAAAATTTGATTCATATCAAGAACACTGTGTATCAGATTGATTTGTTGTTAATTATTCCATGTAAAACCAATTCTTATTCATATTCAAGAATTGTATCTATGAAAATTAATTAAATATTTATAAGATAAAGCTTGAGCGTGTTTGATTAGTTTTCAATGAGAGATACTTTTTGAACTAAAGAGTCAATTTTAAACTAATAATAGACACATTGAGTCATACCAGGAACATAGTGTATTAGATTGAGGTAAGGATGATACCTACACATCAAAAATGACATATTTCTTGTTTTATTCAATTATAAAATCAATCCAAATTTGTTTTCATGGTTTTTGTTTATTTTAGTTGTCCATTTTACTAAAATTGATGTTAATTATCAATAAAAAGACACACGTAGAGTCAAACTGGTCACACTGTACATCGAATTGCGGCAAGTATAATTCATAAAAATCTAAACTAACTTATGAATATTTTTAGTAATGTTTTAAAACAATTGAAAATCATTTGATTAGTTTTGGGGTACATCACATCTCTTTTTTACTAAAATGTCATTTTAAAATGGAAACACGCACTTTGACTCATTCTAATCACATTGTGTATCAGTTTGAAATAAAATTAATTTGTACACATCAAAAATGAATTATTATTCAATTAACAAAAATTATAAAGAAAATATGAGCACGTTTGATCAGTTTTTAGTGAGTGACACTATTTGAACTAAAGTGTTGATTTGAAACTAATAACGGACACTTAGAATCATACTGGGAACATCATGTATTATATTGAGGTGAGGATGATTCCTACACATCAAAATGACTTATGGATCATTTTTTAATCAAAAAAATATGAATGTGTTTAATCTGTTTTTAGTAGGTCAATTTTCAATTTTACTAAAATTGATGTCAATTTAAAAAAAAGGACATAGTTGGAGTTATACTGGTCAAACTGTGTGTTGGATTGAGTTGTTTATGATTCCTAAACATTTGAAAAAACTTATGGATAATTTTAATAATGTATTAAAACAATCCAAATGTGTTGTATTGGTTTTGAGTTTGTCACTTGTATTTTTTACTAAAATTTAATTTTAAACTGGAAACATGCACTTTGACTCATTATAATCACATAGCATACTTAAAACCAATTCCTAATACACAAAAATTAAATATTTATATTTTTCCTAAATTATCATGAAAATATGAGTGCATTTTGTCATCATTTAGTGAGTGACACTATTTAAACTAAAATGTCAATTTTAAATTGATAATGGATACCTTGAGTCATATCAGGCATATCATGTATCATATTGAGGCATGGATGATTACTACACATTAAAAATGACTTCTGGATCATTTTCAAAATTTATAAAAATAATCCAAATTTGTTTTCTCGGTTTTGAGTTGGTCAGTTGATCATTTCACTAAAATTGATGTCAATTTTAAATAAAAATATTCACTTAGAGTAACACTAGTCACATCATGCATCGGACTGAGAGACAGTGGATTAATACAATTCTAAAATGACTTATTTTTTATTTTACTAAAGTATCAAAATAATAAAAAAGTGTTTTCTCAGTTTGGAGTACGTCACTTGTCATTTTTACTAAAATGTCATTTTAAACTAAAAACACACACTTTGAAACATTATAATCACATAGTGTATCATATTAATATGAAATTGATTCATACATATCAAAAATTAATTTTGAATAATTTTCATAAATTATTAAGAAAATTTGAGCGTGTTTGATTTGGTTTTTGCGAGTGACACTTTTTGAACTAAAATATCAATTTTAAACTGATAATGGATAGTTTGTGTCATATTGGGAACATCATGTATAATATTGAGGTGTGGCGAATTAATACACATCAAAAATTATTTATGGATAATTTTCATAATGTATCAAAACAATACGAATGTGTTTTATCAGTTTTGAGTAGGTTAGTTGTCCATTTTACTAAAATTGATGTTAATTTTCAATAAAAAACACTCCTTGAGTCATACTATTCAGATCTTGGATTTTATTGAGGTAAAATATATTCTTACATGTCACAAATGACTTATGGATCATATTAATAAAGTATCAATAAATATGAATTCATTTACGTATTTTTGAGTATGCCACATGTATTTTTTACTAATATTTCATTTTAAAATGGGACCACACACTTTGACTCATTCTGATCACATCGTTCTTCAGTTTGATGTGAAAATGATCCATACTTATCAAAAATGTATGATGAATAAATTTAGAAATTTATCAATAAAACATGACTGTGTTCGATCAGTTTTCCATGAGTGGCACTTTTAGAACTAAAATGTCAATTTTAAACTGGTAATAAAAACATTGAGTCATACTAGTCACATCATGTATCATATTGATGTGCAGATGATTTCTACATGTCAAAAATGACTTATGCATCGTTTTTTGTATAGTATCAAAACAATCCAAATGCATTTTCTCAGTTTTGAGTAGGTCAGTTGTCCATTTTACTATAATAGAAGTCAATTTAAAATAACAAGGCTCACATGGAGTCATACCAGTCACACCATGCATCAGATTCTAGTTTGGATAATTACTATAGTGTCAAATGACTTTTTAGATATTTTTACATAAGTATAAAATAAATATGAATGTGTTTTCTCAGTTTTGAGTATGTCACATTTCTTTTTTACTAAAATTTCATTTTATACTCGAAACACACACTTTGACTCATTCTGGTCACATCGTGTATCAATTTTTTTTGAAACAAATTCTTATATATCAAAAATTAATTTTGAATAATTTTACTAAATTATCATAAAATTTAGTGTATGTGTGATTGGTTTTCAATAAGGGAAACTTTTTGAGTAGGTCAGTTTCCTTTTTTACTAAAATTAATGTCAATTTTAAATTAAAATAAGTACTTTGAGTCATACCAGTCACACTGTGTGTCAGATTGAGGTGAATCTGATTCCTAGACATCCTAAATACAAAAATATGTCATATCTACAAAGGTTACAATTATTTTCATGGTATTTATTTGTCAAAATTTACAAAATATATATTGAATTGATGTTCTTATCCAAAAAAACCCATTATTGATATTGAAATCCTAAAGAGTATAGGAAGATCATGTGCTTTTTTTATCACAAGAAGTCACAACAGTGACAAAAAGATCTTTCTCCAATCGTATGGATTTTAATGAGAATGGGTTTTCTTCTAAGAACATCAAATCAATATGATTTCTGAAAATATCTATAAAAAAAACTAAATAACTATTGGATAAAAATGATATGGAAATTAACCGACAAATATAAGATAAAATGGTGAAAAATTAATTAAATAAGTAGTAGGGAATCAACTTTTAATGATGGTTGTATTCATTCTTGATGCAGTTCCCTGTTTTCATTATCTCAGTTTTAGGCTCGAAGTCCAATCTCTCATGAGCATGAGAAGCTTTAAAAAACAACCCCAACTCAATCAAAATAATCCAACCTATATAAAAAACTATTATTATATGAGTAATAATAAAAATAGATAAATAAATAATAAATATGAAATAATACATTAATTATACTGAAATTATTTTACTGTGAAAAAATCAAGATTATCTTTGTGATTGAGAAATGGAGTGAACATGAAATAAAGTGATAAATTCCAACACTGCATAGGTGAAAAGTTTTTAAGGTAGAATAATTGTATGGAATTTTTAGTGCAAAAAGGCATGAAAGATGGACAGACCCCCCCAACTCAAAAAAAAATAATTCACCTATATAAGAAAAAAATTATTATGTGATTATTAGTAAAAATAATTAAATTAAACATAAATATGAAACAATTCATTAATTCAATGTACAATGAGTTTACTGTAAAAACGTCAAGATTTCCTCTCTGATTGAGTAGTAGAGGGAACTTAAAGAAAAGTGATAAATGCGGACACTACATGGGGAAAGGTTTTGAGGGAGAATGTTTTTTGGATGTTTTTTTGTTGAAAGGCATGAAATATAGGCATACCACACCAAATTAAAAAAAATCACCTATATAAGAAAAAAATTATTATGTGAGTAATATTAAAAAAATAAATTAAACAAAAGTATGAAAAAATAAATTAAATCTATAGAAAATTATTTTACTATATAAACATAAATATTACCTCAATGATTAAGAAAATATAACATCATTGATCTTCCATCAAAGGCACGAAATATGGACAAAAATATTCTAAAATAAACAAACTCTATAATGAATAAACAAAATTAAATAAACGTTCCATTATATAATTTTTCAGTATAATAGAGAAAGTATATCATAATGTTACCTTTATATCTTACCAAAGAGTTTCCTTCATTATAGTTTGTTCTTATGAGGTATTTTTAACATCGTCATGTGTAGAATAAATTATGTTCATAGTAGTCAAACATTTAATTTATATTTTTTTAATGATGTATAGAACATATAATATTATAAGGAAACAATTAGAATATTAAAAACACTTTTACCTTCTCATTGAAATCACCTTATTTTTTAACGGTTTCAGGTATTCTCTTCCTCTATCAAGAATCCAAATCACGTATTTCAAGCCCCCTCTACGATACAATATATTATCAACATTTTCACCAATATCGGAACACCCTAAAATTTTACGAATTTTTTTTTTGAATTAATTTTTTATTTTTTATTTTTTTTATTTCATGCAACACTTAAAATAGTTTATTTTATATTATATCACTATGTATGGATTTTTTTAACAAACAAAATCAATTTAATCATGCACTACAGACAACATAAATTTTATCTTTCTCTACACAGAACACGGAGGCTAGATTTTGTTATATGCAAGACTGACTTTCATTGATGGCTTACGTAACACACATGATCGAGTGTTATCAAAAAATTAGTCATTATTAAAATATTATTATTTAATTGGATATAACATATAAATTAAATTTAATATCATAGTATTAACTAACTTGTAACTACATATATTTCAAGTCATTGGTTAATAATAGTTACAAAAGAATATAGAAACCAAATGAATATAAAGGGGCTAAATTTATAACTGCCTATTTTTATATGAAATTGATGATTTATATTAATAAGTTAAATTAATTACTAATTCTGAAAGGTATTAATTAAATTTATATTTTATTTAGTCAAAAAAAATATTTTTTATAATCATCCAACAAATTTGATATATTTAAGATAAGAACATACCTAATATTATTCTTATAACCCTATATTTTTATAAAGTGAGTTTTCCCACCTTTTAATAGAGGAAAGATTTTAAATAAAAATTTTGGAACTTTTATAGATTTAATATGCCAAATTAAACTACATCTTTTAAATAGAAAAAAATTATGTTTGGATTAAATTTTGGTATTTTTCTGAAAGGTTTCATTTTATAATGAATAATTAAGAATACTGAATATTAATTTGAAAATACCTTTTCATTTAATTAATTTATAAGGTAAAATTATATTATAAATTAGTTGTAAATTTTAAATATATAATAATTTTATTAATTAATTTAATTTAGGTCATTGAAATAAATTTTAATTTGAATTTTTGTATAAAAACTTAACAAACGTTTGGATGTTTTTACATTAAAAACTTGTAGTGTCATCAAATCAATAGAATTGTTTTTAAATTATTTTCATCCACTTATGGGATTATAATTTATTAAAAAGAATTCAATATTTGGAATCAATGTTTTTTATATTTTATAATAAAGTCAATTCCCCCCCCCCAATATTAGTGAATGTAATTAAAATTAATTACAATGATTAAGAGAAAAAATTCGTTAACAAAGTACTAATCCTTATATTCAAGACCAAAAAACCTATACACATGTCCAAAACTCATTGGATGGAAATTATTCAATCATTAAAGTTCGATTATTTTGTTTTTTTGTTTTGGTAATATATTTTTTAGGTAAAAACATGGGTACAACTAATTTGTTTTCAAAAATTCTAAGGGTGTCCTTTCCATTCCCTACAAATGACCACCACCTCTCTCTCTTATTCAAAACTCTCAAACCACTTAGTTTTGGAAAATATATGAAATATAAACTTCCCAAAATCCCTTTGTTACTACTAGAAGCCTCTTATTTGGTTGAAATAAATCCATAGAATCCTTTTGCCACAAACCAAAAGGATTTACTCGATTAAGAGGTTACGACTTCTCCCAAGCTCCTTTCTTTTATTTTCTTTATCCACCCCTCCACTTTATTTATTAAATGATTGTATAAAAACAACATTATATTAAAAATACTATTATTATTTTATTCTATGGTTTATACCTACACTTACACACACTTCCATCTAATGGGTAACAAACATATTGTTTTCATGTACAGAGAACTACCGCCTCACGAAATGATGATTGTTTATTTTTTATTTAAAACCTCTCATCGTTGAAATTATAAGGGAAACTATATTTATATATGTTATATATTAAATTTATTATGTCATTATGTTTATTTAATCCTTTTACAACACATATCTTTATACCTTCCATTTGGTTTCAATATGATATTTTTTTTGAGGAAGTGTGGACTACCGCACCCTCAAAGTGATGTGATTCGTTAACACACTACATGGAATGTATTAAGAATGGGTTTAGTGAAATTATTTTATATATATTATATAATAATTATAATATATTAATTATATATATGTATATATATACATATTTTATTTACCTTTGTTCTTTCAATACGACAATAAAAATGGCGGTGTATTCTATTACATACTTCTATATTATATATATTACTATAACATAATTACACTGAATATTAATGATACTTATTTAATTATGTACATTTGGTAAATAATGTTATATTTATAATGACCAAATATAAAATAAATTAAGACACATATAATTAATAAATCGAATATTACCCAAAGTGAAACCTTAACATATGATTGTTAAAAAGTGGGTAATATAAGGTCATAATAAAACCATATAAGGTATTAGATATATGAATATGGTTCTGTGGTAGATATATAATAAACTTATATTTATTATTTAGAATTTTTTTAATGAGTATGATGAGAGTCAATACACAAGGTAAGGGGATTGCATGTCACTTTTTATTTTTGTTAGATACATGCTTTATTCACCACCCATTCCTTTTGTGTGGTGTGTATAAAGACCATGGATATATTAAATAATTATTATACTTAAATTTATGTTTATATTTATATAAATTTGATTATATTTCTTTCATGTGGCCTAAGTTTCATAAATTATCAAATTGGTAAAATGATTTTGTCTCAATATCCTTCTTTGAGACACATTCTATATTACGCACCTATATTTTTTCATGAAGTGTATGTACTACCATTGAAATGTTATATCATTAATCTATTTATATTCCTGATATTTTAGGATTGATTTTATTTCATTTTATTAAAAGGGGTGTGTGGTTAAAAGTTACGGGGTTTTATGAGTTTGTTGACACAATCTCATCGTTTTTCGAGATTGTTTATGATTATGCTTACTTTAAGGAAATCTTATGACCCATATCTCAAGAACACTAATGAATTTTCTTATTATACGGTTATTCATGATATATTCATATATTGGTACCATTTTTAACTCTTTGGTACATAATATAGTTAATAAAATATTTTTACTAAAGTAGGAATTTACAATACTCTTCGGTTGGGAATCTATGTTCCTTCGAAAACATATTTTTTATAAGGTTTAAAAAAATATTCTAATATTATCCTCTCAAATTTAAATTTAATATTTACCCATTTTTTACATTTTAAAAAAGGTTTTTCAAAATTAATATTATTTTTTTATGTTAGGGGCACTTTTCTAAACATTTTATGGTAAAAATGGAATATTCAGTGCATACAGATTTACCCGCCTTCATGATCATAAATCCATTGAATATTCCTTTAGAAGATTAAAAAGTCTTTAAATAATTTTTTTCCTAATATTTTTGGTAATTCATTTTTTTAAATTAGTTTTCATGAAAATGGTTTCCAAAATGTTTTGACGCTTATTTTTTTAGTTTCAAGGGAACGGGGGTTTCAAAACATTTTCAAGGTTATTTTATAAGTTTTCAATTAAAAAGGATATTAAAAAATTATCAAGATATCTTTATATGTTTTCAATGTTGTTTTAAACTAAATTGTTATCAAAAACTTTTCAATATTTCTTTATTATTTTTCAAATTTATTTTCAATGAAATGGTTTTCAAAAAAAATTCAATATTTATTTATATTTTTTCAAAGTTTTTTCAATGAAATGGGTTTGAAAATGTTTTTGAGTAATTCTTTATAATATTTCAAATTATTTTCAAGGAAATTGTTTCAATTTTTTTTTCAAGATTTCTTTATAAGTTTTCAAATTATTTTCAATGAAATGGTTATCAATAAATTGTCAATATTTCTATAAATATTTTAAATGTGTTTTTGAATAAAAGAAATTATATTTTTTTAATATTATTCCATAATATTTCAAGGAAAATCATTTTCAAATTATATTCAAGTATTATTTATAATTTTTAAAGTTATTTTCTATGAAGATAATATTAAAATGGCTTTATGCAATAAATAGATTTTTCTTAAAGAAGAAATGATACTTTCCTCCACAAATATTTTTAAACTATCTTTCAAAATTATTTCCCATCTATGATAACTTATTTTGGTGTTAATCGTGAATTTTTGGTAAAATTATTCAATGTTTCCTTTCAGATTATTTATCTAAATGTATTATGTTTTAATTTTATGATATTTATAAAACTTTTTTCTCTTTCACTAGTTAACTGATTTTGAAACCAGATTCTTTTTAATGGGTTCTTCTTATGATTAAATAATTATGAATCCCATAAAATTTTTCAAAGGTTGTGATACGATTACATTTTTATGATAGCCATTTCATTTAATGGTTTATGATATGATTTTTAATGATCTTGTAGCACATGAATGTTTTATTTCAATATGAGATGGGTGGGACCTATATCTCCCTCCAATACATTGTGTAAATATATATATATCTATTAATATAGAACTGGATAGAATGAGAAATTAACTCAGTTCAGTATTACATGACTAGAATGGGAAATGAGCGTGGTTCAATAATACATGGCTGGAACAAGGAGTGAACTCGGTTCAGTAATATAGGGATGGAATAGGGTGTGAACCCAGTTCACCAAAGGAAGTTGTCCCCTAAGATATCCTTGGAAGTGATACCTTGACTACTAGGGAAATCATTATATATGCTTATGTTTCTACCACAATTTTAGGTTTTGTTCCTATATTAGGCTTTCATGTATTATCTTCTTTATTTCTTTATGAATCGTGTCTTATGAGATGCCTTGATTTATTCCATGATTCATGTTTATAAACATTGATATAAATGGTATGATCTTCTATTTTCATGATCATGTTCTCATAAAATTATTCTCATGATTATTCTTATGTATCTCCATTGTTTAACCTTACTGAGCATATAAGTTCAACCCTTTTTTATTTTTTCATCCCCCAAGTTATGAGGATATGTATTATTTTTTATGTATCTAAGAAGGGTTCTAGTCAAGAAGAACATAGTGGGATATGATGTATCTTATTTATGTACCAGTGTTTAAATTTCTATGTTTCCAAAGGCACTACTCTAGTATAGTATATGGAATCTATTTTTATTATGTTTTAAGTATTCTAAAAACGTGATATAATGTAAATGTATAAAATGTGAGGGTTGTTATAGTTTTTATCATAGAAAAATATTAGTTAATCTTTAGAATATAGGATGAGATAACCATAGTGAAAACCCTAAGGACATGTCTAGGGATAAGTCTAAGGATAAGGAAAAGTAAAGGAAAATGTCCTTGAATTTTGGTAAAGGGTAGAGTGAGTGGTTTCCTATAAATACATCACTATCTAGATAATACAAGTGGATGTGGATCTGGAACATATGTACCTAGGGGTAACATCTCTGATAAGATGTTATGGGACTAACTCGGCGTAATCTTTTACTTGACAACAAGTCTTACTACACACCTGGTTTGACACTTATGGGGGATATGCATTAGGAATTTACAAACTCTTCATGAACCATCATAAATGATTTAAATATATATAGACTGTAAATTACCTAGTATAAAAATAGTGGGTCACAAATTAAAGAATGTTCCAGGATTTAGACTTCCTATAAGTAATTATTTTAATTACATTGTGGTTTTCTACTATGTCAAGTAATGTCAACATTGTGATTATTGTTATAGTTAATAGTGGTAATCAGAAGGAACAGGATTAATGGTGAATGTAATGGTTGTTTTCTTTATGATCAATCAAGTGGTATGATCACTAGAGTAAAAGATATTGTCATCAGGCTTAATCATTTTTCACAGAACATGATTAAAAACATGTACCTTAACCAACTATCAGACTCACCAGGGAAGAGAAATAATGAGTTATCTGAGAGATCGGGTAATAGAGACCATAGAAGAATGAATATTCAGTTACCTTTGTGTCAATAATGTGGAAATAATCACCTAATTTAATGTCTTGTAGGAACAATAATATTTTTATAATGTGGAAAATAAGGTCATAAATCAATTTAATTCAAGGTAAAAATAAAGTGTTTGGTTAATGAAATAGATGAGAATATTTTCCTATAAAAGTCACCATCAAAGGTTACATATTTTAAGTGTGAAATAAATTGTTATTATTCTACTCAATATCTTAATAGGAGATCCACTAAAGAGAATTAGTAAAGTGGTATGAGTAATGGTTATATTGTTGAAGGTGATGAGACTACAAATGAAATGTGAAAGGAAATAAGTATGGAGTAATACAATGAGGTATCCTTATTATGGCTTATGGATGAAGTGGAATAATAAAAGTTTTTATGTATTTAGGATTCATAAATTATGCTATATGGATGGTGAAATAAACACGGATTGTCCAGTTTATGTTTTTTCTTAAGGATTTAAAATATTCTGTTGACTGTTTCCAATGTACTAGAAAAGTGATTTAATAACATGTTGATATTTTTATTAATGGAATAAAACCCCTCATATGTCACTTATCTTAAGATATTTTTGTTTTTAATAATATATGTTGGATATGAATAAGTAAATTGGATGGTATTTATTACCTTGGAAATGGTAAATGATCTATTGAAAAAGTAGTCTATGTTATCATGGATGAAGTTTACACCTTCTTGGATTTATGGAATATATCCAATAATCTATGGAATAAGGAAGAAAGCATGTTTTTATAATTTATTTCTTATAATTAAAGTTTTATCTATGTTCCAAGAGAATTTACCATGAGGGTATTCACATGTTTCTAATGTAACAACCAAGTGGCACTTTGTGATATATTGGGAATCAATATTAAGTTGACTTTGTGACTTTGTTTCTAAAATTTTGGATATTCATATTTCAAAAGGGTTATAAGGTTAACCATTCAAGAAAAGTTAAATTTAAACTTCATAGGAAGTATTTATGTATTAAGTTTGTACAGAAAACCTTGGTTAAAAGGATATTTAGTGATTAACCTTATTTCAAAGATGTTAATCATATTTATTTTAGAAATTCTATTTGTGTCATTTTATCAAAGTACATCATGTATGTTGGGTAAAAAACAATTGAGTCCAGCAAAGATTTAGTTCTTAAACTCGTGACAGAAGATGATAAGGGTTTCACACCAACCACTGGCCTATGTGATGTCCGGGTTAATCTATAGATTTTTATGAATTTTTTTATGATGAAATAGTAATGTTAACTTTTATGCTCAGAGATTAATGTATTAACCATATTAATTTTTAAGTACTGTTAGAGGAAAATAATTATACTTTTTATTCTTTTACAGTTCTTAAGATCTACTAAAAGAGTATTTTAGTGCGTTGGACATCAAAGTTAATTTATAGACATCCATTTCTTGATGTAATGGATGAAGTAGAAATAGTTAAGATCACAACCAAAAATTGAATTTTTTTAGAGAAATATATCAAGTATTTATGTTTACTTGTATTATTGTTCAATAAAATTCTTACTCAAATATAATAAAATGATCAAAAAAATATTGACCTACTACCATAATATTTTTGGACCGATGGCCTTATAAATCATCACATATTTATGACATTGATTCCCTTAACATTTCAGGGTAGAATGTAACACCATGAAATCTTTTGAATTATTTATCTCAAATTAATTTAATCTTTTTGATATTTTCATTTCACACAACACTGAAAATAGAATATTTTGTATTAATGAAATATGTTTGCATTAAATTATATGAGAATGAAATTTAATCATTCACATGATGAAATATAAATTTTTTCTTTCTCTACATGGAACACTGAGGTTATCTTACGTTACACACAAGACTAACTTTCCTCGATGGCTCATGTAACATGCAAGACCGAGTATTACAGAATAATAATTAATTATTAAATTATTATTATTTAATAGGATATATCATGGACATTAAATTGAATATAATTCAATTAACTAAGTTATGACTATATATAGTTGAATTCATTGGCCAACTAATAGTTAGAAAAGAATATAGAAACCAAATTAATATAAAGGGATTGATTTTATGAAAGTTTATTTTTATGTGAAAAAGACAATTTATATTAATAAGTTAAATTAATTTCTAATTGTGAATTATATTAATTAAATTTATATTTTATATAGTCAAATAAATATTTCTAATAATCATCCAATAAATTTGATAGATATACGATAAGAAAAAACCCAATTTTAAGCTTCAAACTTATATTTTTATAAAGGTAAGTTTAAGAACTTTTAATGAGGAACCAATTTTAAATACAATTTTGGAACATTTATAGATTTAATATTTAATAATTAACATCAAATTTCAAATTGAAACATAAAAATTAAGGTAGGATAAATTTTTAGTATTTTTCTGTTAGGTCTCATTTTTTAATGGATAGTTAAGAATACTGAATTTTAATTCAAAACTGGTTTTTAAACTAATTCATTTATAAGGTAAAATTTTATTTGGAATTGGTAGTAAAGTTTTATTATATAATAATTATATAAATTAATTTAATATATGTTATTGGAATAAATTTCACATTGAAATTGGTTCTAAAAACATAGCAATTTGTTGTTCATTTTTTGCATTAAAATTCGTACTGTCATCCTGTCAGCGGGATTATTTTAAAATTAATTTTTTCTTTTTATGTCATTATAAATTAGAAAAGTTTTTTAAATATATAGAATAATAATAATTTATAATTTTTAAAAAGGTGAAAAGTTTTTTGACAAAAGAAATTTGTGAAAGTAATTAAAATTAATTATAACGATTAAGGGAAATTTAGGTTAATAAAGTACTAAAACATAAATTTAAGACCCAAAACAACCTAGAAACTTTCAAAAAACCCATTATAAGGACATTATTTATCCCTGAACATTTCATTATTTATTTGGGTTGGTATTTTCTAACTTTTGTGAGGTAAAAATGTGGGAACACCTAACTTGTTTTAAAAAATTCCAACTGTGGCCTTTCCCTTCCCTATAAAAGGCCACCAAATCCCCCTCATCTTTAGATCTCTAAGACAACTTAGGATAGGTCAATATCTGAACAATAAACTGCATTATTTTCCTCTATTATTCATATATTCCTCATCTTGGACAGAAATCCATCCAAGTAATCCTTTTGGAAAAAATGGAGTTGCCCAATTAAGAGGTCACGACTTCTCTCAAGCTCTTATCATTTATTCTCTTTACCACACTAAACACTCTCTTTATTACATGATTTTATGAAAAAATACATTATTGTAACTATAATAAGATTTTTTTATTATAATTCTTAAACATACACTTACTCACACTCCCATCAAATGGGTAACGAACATATTGTTTACGTGTATGGTGAACTACTACCTCGCAAAATGATGATTGTTCATTTTTCATTTATAGCCTTTCATGGGGGAAATTTTAATAGAAAATCTATTTATATATGTTATATATTATATTTATTATTCCATTAATCTTATTTTATACTTTTAAAACACATATATTTATACTTTACAGTTTATGTAAATATGATAATTTTGCTTGAGGAAGTGTGGACTACCACACCCTCAAAGTGATGTTATTTGTTCACAGACAACATGGAATATATTAAGGATGGGTCTAGTGAAATTATATGATATATATGATTTAATTATGACACTTTAATAATTATATATATATATATACATATTTAATTTTCATTCTTTCCTTCAATACGATAATAATGACTAAAACAACATTCATGCATACATACGACTTGTCGTCTTCATGAATGGTGTATTCCATTTCATAAATATATATTTTATAGATTTTTATAACACACTTATACTAAATATAAATTATATTTATATCATTATTTACATTCTAGAAATCATGATATATGTATAAGGACCAAAGATATAAAAAATTAAGACACATGCATAGAACAAATCGAATATTACCCAAAGTGAAACCTTAACATCGGATTGTTAACAAGGGGGTAATATATATTCATAATAAATACATATAATGTATGAGATATAAGAATATGTTTATTTTATATATGTATAGTAATCTTATATTTATTAAAAATGTGGATTTAATGAGTACTATGAGAGTCAAGACACAATGTAAGGGGATTTCATGTCAGTTTTTATTTTCGTGGGATACATTCTTTATTAACCACTCATTCCTTTTTGTGTGGTGAAAATAATACCTATAGATGTATTGTATTAATATTGTACTTAATATTATGGGTATTTAAATATTAATTTTATTATATTTATTTCATGGGGACTATGTTTCAAAAGTTACCTAATCTGTAAAATGATTTTGTCTTAATTTTTCTTTTTTGTCACACATGTCATGTTATGCACCTATATTTATCCATGAAGTGTGTATACCTCCTTTGAAATTTTATATACAGAATATATTTCCATTAATTATATTTTAATATTTATGTAATTTATTTTTCTTAAAAGGGGAGTATGGTTCAAAGTGACCAAGTGGTAACAGTTTATTAAAACAATCTCCTCACTTTTTGAGATTGTTTATGATCATGATTCATTTGAGGAAATATTATGATCCATATCTCAATAAAACCCATAAAAAAAATTTCTTCATGGGTTATTCATGATATTTTCATATATTGGTATAATTTTCCCCCTGATACATAATATAGTTAAGAAAGTGTTTTTAAGAAAGTCTGAATTTACATATCTCTAATGTCGGAAATCAATGTTCCTTCAAAACAATATTTTCTAAAAGGTTTCAGAAAATTACACTATTATCCTATGAACATTAAATGACATATTTAACCATGATTTAAATATATTAAAAAATTGTTTTTTAAAAAGGAATCTTCTTTTCATTTTCTAGACGATCCACTTTTCAAAACTTTTAATGGTGCAAAAGGATTGTTCTGTACATACAGATTTACCCACTGTCATGACTTTCATTTCATTGAATCTTACTTTATAATATTAAAAAAAATTAAAATAAAATATCATCCTATTATTATAAAAATTTATTTTTTTAAATTAGTTTTCAAGTAAATGGTTTTCAAAATATCTTCAGGCATATTTTTAATGTTTTAAGGAAAAATGTGTTTTCAAAATGTTTTCAAACTTCTTTTAGAATTTTTCATATAAAAATGTTGTAAAAAAATGTACAATATTTCATTATAAGTTTTCAATATTATTTTTCATGAATTTGTTTCAAAACTTTTACCACATTTTTTTATAAAATTTTAAAGTTATTTTCATATAAATGGGTTTCAAAACATTTTCAATATTTATTTATATGTTTTCAAAGAATTTTTGAAATAAATTATTTTCAAAAAATCAAAATTTATTTATAAATCTTCAATGTATTTTCAATGAAATGGTTTTCAAAATGTTTTTTATATTTCTTTATATGTTTTTAAATTATTTGAAATGAAATATTTTTCAAATATTTTTCAATATTTCTTTTAATTTTTGGAAAGTTTTTTTTAATGAAAAATAAACTTAAAATGTTTTTAATATTATTCTATATGTTTTAAAGGAAAAAGTTATTAATTTTTTTTAAATTCTTATTTATAATTTTTCAATTTATTTTCCAATAAAATTATTTTCAAATGGTTTTATGCATTAAAAATAGTCTTTCAAAGAAGAAATGAAATTTTACACAAGAAATGTTTTTAAAATAACTTTAAAAATTATTCCCCATCTATGATAACATATATTCATCTAAAATATTCCTTTTTGTGGAAAATATTCAATTTTTACATTCACATTCTTGCCCTGAAAGGAATATGTTTTGATGGAATGATGTTTTTAAACCCATTTCTCTTTCACGAGTTATATGTTTTTGAAACCTTCTTCTTTTCATAGTTTATGATTATGATGAAATGATTATGAAACTTGTATCTTTTTCCATAGCTTAAGATATGATTACAAGTATATGATGTCTGTTTCCTATCATGGGTTATGATATGATTTTTAGTGATCTAGTGGAATGTGTTTGTATGATTCTACTATGAGATGGGTGAGACCTATATCTTCATCTTTTACATTGTGTAAATATTTATATCTAATGAGATAGACATGGATGGAATGAGAAATGAACTCAGTTTAGTATTATATGGTTGGAACAGGAAATGAAATCAGTCCAGTAATACGGGGCTAGAACGAGGAGTGAACTCAGTTAAGTAATAAAGGGCTAGAATGGGGTGTGAACCCAGTTCAGTAAAGGACTATGACCACTAATATGGCCTTGTAAGCAATTCCTTGGCTACTTTGGAATTCATTATATATACTTATTTGTTTTCCAAAATTCATTATTTTATTCTTATCTTATGCTTTCATGGCTTATGTTTTATACTTTCTTATGATTAATGTCTTATGAACAAACATGATTTATTCCATGATTCATGTTTATGAAAATTGATATGCATGACATGATCCTTTATTTTCATGATCACGTTCTCATACTCTTATGATCATGATTATGCTTATGTATCTCCCTTGTTTACCCTTACTGAGCATCTGATATCACAGATTTTTTATGTTTCCTTCCCCCCAGTTATGGGGATATGTATTATGTTTTATATATCTAAGAAGAGTTCTAGTCAAGAAGGAACTAGTGGGAGATGATGTATCTAATTTATGTACTTGTGTTTATGTTTCCATGTTTCCAAAGACACTCGACTAGTATAGACTTCAGGAATCTATTTGTATAGTGTATTGAGTATTCCACAAATGTGATGTAATGCCAATGTATAAAAAACCAGGTTTTCTATAGACATGAACTGGTTTTGTTATCTAAATGAAAGGGTCATCCTCTATTTAGTTTTCATCTGACCTAACATTTTTTTTAGTCACCAGCAGGATAATTGACCAATTCTTTTTTTCTAAATTTGAGACATAAAATACATTCACTACTTGTGATGCCATTATTAACGACTCATATTTTTTCCCCTTACACAATGAAATTCACCTTTACAAAGCTGAGTTCATCTACATTCACTGCACTCATATTGTCAACAAATTTGAAATAGAAAACAGGAACTTGAAATTTTTTATATTCCAACTCATATATTTGTTTGATAATTCCAAAATATGACATGTTTTCAAAAATTGGATTTCTATTCTTAGAACCAGAAATGTGCACTACCTTAGCCACAAGCATAACACGATTGTTTTTCATCATTCTCTAGTCATCATTTTCTTTTATATAGAACATATAACCATTTATTACAAAACCAATGTAGGATATAACATTTTCATTTAGTTGAAAATTTATCCATTGAAGTCATTCGGTAATTTAATCTGAAATTTCAAATAACTCCTTATAAATTTGATCCTGGAACCATCCTATAAATTATTGATTATGTGTATTTGGTATACATCCTTCATCCATTAATGGATTAAAATCTATAATAATTTCTTTGTGGGATTAAATGTATGGATCAACATCTTCACTATTATGAAAAACATAAAGGTGTTCTTACTCCCACCCTGTCAACGTAATTGTAACAATATCTCTTGTGGAAATACCTTCATTCATAAGGAGTTCGCTATGAAGAGACTTTGGGAGACCATTTCTATAAACATCTAATAGGTAATCAGTATATATTTCAATATCTTCTTCAACAATATATCATTTTTCAATACAATGTTTTGGACGACTACAATTCTTAACACACACATTCAAAATCTCCATATATTGTTCAATGGGGCACAACCATCTAAAATGGATAGGGTCGCATAGTAGAACCTCACTAACCAAGTGAAGCATAAGGTGGAATGTTATATCAAATAATCATAGTATTAATAACATATCTATTTCATATAATATGATGGAAACATCCTTATTCATGATTACAAACTTTTCTTGGTCTATAATTGTAATGCATATAGATTTGAAAAATATGCAGAGTATAGTTAATGTATGTCATAATTTTTTAGGAACAATGCATTGGAAAAAAAAAATAAAATATTTCATCAAAACATGACACTCATGTGATAGTATTCCTTGTAAATTGAAATTATTCATTGACACAACATTCTTGATATTTGATGAATACCCCTGTGGAAATATTACACTATTAAGGAAAAGAAAAAATTGAAACTTTTCTTGTCTGGATAGAGTGTAAGCTTCTAGAGGAAGACTAGTCCACCTTTTACCCTTCACTATTGATAACTCTTCCCTTATCCCCATTTCAATCAATTAAAACATATCCTTGATTCTATCATTCGTTTTTCTAGTAACAATTAGTAATGTGACATTTACATGACCAAATAAATTTGTTTTCTGTATGCATGAAATCAATAAAATGTATGACATAAAAAAAATTCCAAAATGAAAATTCAAATAAAATTTATCAGTTATTCCAACCTTATTTTATAAGGTTTTTAGAAATTTTTTCTCAAAAATAGAGTAAATATCTTTTACATTATTGACAGTTGATCACCCTTTATTGGAGATGATTTTGTACCATGTCTGATATTCCCATCAGATGCTTTCATCAAGGATAGACATTCATGTCATCGAGGTATTAATTTATGGTTTCCTAAAAAAATGTCTTTGGTGAATGTTTCAATGAAAATGAGTATGTAATATTTTCACAAATGGGACACCCCAACATTCTTTTAATGCTATATCTTGATAAATTTACCTAAGCAGGGAAGTCATTTATCATCACATACAATATGGATCTTAATGTGAATTCCTCACTCCTATGAATATCATACATTATAACACATGTATCCTAAATCAATTTCATATCTTCGATCAATGTATCCAAATAGACATCAATATCATTACAAGGTTTCTTCGGTCTATAAATAAGAAGAGACAACATAATGTATTTACACTTCATGCATAACTATGGAGGAAATTTATTATTTACAAACATGTTGGGCCAATTACTATGAGTCCTGCTATTTACATAAAAAGGATTTATTTAATCTTTAAATAATGCAAGACAACATTCTATCATCTCATTTCCAAATTGAGGATATTCATAATCAATATTCATCCACTGAGGAGAATCAGCTGGATGAAATAGGTTCTCGTATTTAATTCTTGTATGTTGATTCTATGTCAATTTTATCATGATTTATTGAAATCTATATATTATTATAAACCATTTAATGATAGGAAATTACCAGACCAATTTTGAAGGACTTGAATCATTTTTCTTATATCCATATGAACCACACTTTGGGTATTTTATGAGTGATTCATATTCCTTGTGAAACAATATGCAATCATTGGTAAAAGCATTTATTTTTTAAAGACTGTGACCATTGAATATATCATTCATTTAATATCATATGTTCTCCATTGTAGTTCATTTTCTTCTGGTAGCATATCATTCAGAAGACTAAGTAGTTCTTTAAAGCTGGTGTCACTCCATATACTTCCATCTTTTAAATTATATAACTTTAATATAGCTATAAATGTTGTGTATTTAGTAAAACTGATATACAATGATCTCTTAGAACAATTATTTAACTTATCAAACAACAGTTTAAAATCATGAAATTCATCTTCAATTTCCATTTTCATATCTTCCATGTGATCCCCATCATCATTTACACTACTATTCAAATAAAAAATATTCATAAACTGAATTATCATGCTAATCGGCATGGACATTCAGTTTTTTCCTGTATTTAATAAAATATTTATAGCATTGATCTATACTATGAGAAATAAAATTTTCATCCAAATCTTTTGAAATAATTTTTTCATGAATAAAAACTACATAAAAATAGACACAGGATTTGACAAGGGTCTTATGCATGATCCTTTGAAAACATAATGGACTATTTAACTCTATATTCATACTATTTTGTCAAATGATAAGCATGTATCAATTTTAAATTCATATACATCCTATGGGATTCATAAAATATTATTTTTTTTATAATAAATAAATAAATACACATAATATGTTCATTATCAATGGTGAAATTTATAAACAGTTATAATAAGGGAAACCCAACATTTGATTGCCTCAAATAATTTCAATATGATTTGAAGAAAATGGGTAATTAAATTTTAGAAAATTATTACTCCACTACGGTAAGTTTTATCCTATAAATTAATTCAAATGTTAAAGTTATAAACAACTTTCATGCTCATCATATCATCTCCTTAACACTTTTCATTTCATTTTGTTGTTTGACACACATCCTCCATCTACTGTGGAAATTAGCATTTGTTTCTTGATATAACATAATCGGTAGTCATTCATGGGATTACTACTAGTCATACTAGTACAAGAAACATATAATATATGGGGTATGAGACTCGAGAAAAAAAATGTAATAACTATTTGGGAGATGAAACTGATGAGAATGATAGTTTTATATAAATGAAATGAGGGACGAGTATTAAGAAATGAATTGAAATAATAAATATTTTTGGAAATAAATCAAGAATTTACTAAATACCATAAAAAAATATAATATAGGAAATTAAGAAGTAATAAGAAACCAAAATATGATAAACAAGAATTATAAACTCTCATTCAATCGACTATAAAATATTAAAAAGTATTAATAGAAAAAATTAATAAATAAATGCTTATTTCATATGAATGGATGGTAATCGGAGATTCCTAAGGGTGGAACAAATACATGTAGACCAAAAAAGATGAATACCTAAAAATAATTTCTAATATATATAATTTGATAACCTCTATTTTATTTTTTTGAACAAGTGGTGTAACAACCTAAGGAAATATTAAATTTGATATCAATGATATATCAAATATTTGAAAACATGTAAAGACTCTTGGGAAGTTATATCACTACATTAACCCATTACAAGGATTCTATGGAGGTCATCACATCATATCTACCCATCTAAAGGATTCTAGGGAGGCCATCTAATACACATTGACCCATCCATGAGATTATACGGAGGTCCATAATAAAGTTGGAATAAATCAATAATGAAAATAAATAAGATATATAAAAAATGGAGAAAACATGCCAACCCTGGAAACATATATCCCATACACAGTAGCCTCTACTAAGATGAAACATCTCCTGTGATTTCACATTTTCTAAGTGGACTACCATTATATCACTCAAAATTTGAAGTGGAAACACAAAATTAACAGATTTATAAAAATTAACTCCCCATCTACAGTATCTATTACATAAATATGAAAATAACTAGTCTGTTTAATATGGTAGGAAGCAGTCTCATAGGATATACAACCACAATCATTGAAATTTATAAATAAAAAATTATATAGATAATGTTAAATGGGATAGTACATATGCCATATGGTTAATTCCATTATTTATCCAAAACAATAAAGCATGATTCATCCACGCTTTCACAAAAGTAAACGAGTAGCTCAAAAATACCCTACATTAATTCACAACTATAATTGATAAAGAAGGAGGAGCTTGTATATCAAAGGAGTAAATCTGGGAAGGCTCACATTATAGGTGTTTCACACTATAAAAATTTCAGAATCAAAATGGTTTATCCCCATGGACAAATCTCCAAAATTGATAACTCAACAGTGTCATAGTTTCAAAACATCCTCCACTGTGGACAGAACAATTGATATTTTTTCCTAGATATCCCCAAGAGAAAGTACAGAAAGACTTACATTCGAGATAAAGTAGATACAGAATTACATCCAAGCCTTGGATTCATTCTACCCTTAGATAGTTAAAGCATTGGATTTTATCCATGGATTTGTTTGTGCCTTGATTTGATCATTGATTCACTAAGGAGGAGCACCAACAAAGGGAAGATTCCATGAAAAGATTCAGATATCATGACAGGTTTGTGACTGGTTATAGTTTCTCAAATTGATCAAGACACTTTTATCTGTGCTTCCAAAACAATGTTGAGAAAGATACCTTTATCAGTGCTTACGTAATTAGCGCTGATTAAAGGAATATTTATCATCCCTTTTTTAGAACTGATAAATATTTCATTCATTAGAGCTTATTACATAAGTGCTGATAATGGATTTAAAATTATAATTATAAATAAAAAAAATCAATAAATATAAATATTTAATAAATATATATAAATATAAATATATTAAATCTATTCTTTATTTAAATATATTTATAATAATTTTAAATTTTTAATTACATAATAATTTATTTATAAGTATATAAATATTTTTTTAAATAATATTTATATCATTATATATATTTATATAATTATATATACATATATAATTACATATACATATATAATTATATATACATATATAATTACATATACATATATAATTATATACATATATATAATTATATATATATATTTATTTATTTAATAAATATATTCATTATTTAAATAAATTTTTTATAAATTTAATAATAGTTTAAATATAAAAAATTATTTATTTATAATTATATAAATATTTTTTAAAAATAATATATATATATATATATATTTAATTATAAATATATAAATGTATAAAAATAGTAAATGTACATTTATAAATATAACTATTTATAAATATTTTTTACAAATCAATTTTTAACATTATTAATGAATATTTGACCTTAAGTGTATGCATGTTAACAATTTGTGAAATTGAATAAATTAAAAATAAGTACACTTTCCAAAAATGGATAAGTTTAGTGTGAGTGTGTTGTATATAAAAATGAATTAATTAAGTATATGTGAAATCAATATAACACATGTTTGATCTATGTTAAATTGAAAAATCAAATGACATTCAATTATGTCCATTACTCTATGCAATTAGTCAGTATTTTAAATTTATATTATTTTTTTATTATAATTTATTATTCACTAAATATATGACTATTTAATTTAATGAAATAATTTTTTATTATATAAATCATATTTATATATTTTCATATATATTTATATATTTAATATATACTATTTATTAAAATTATCAACAATTATTTAATTAATAAAGTGTTTAATATTTTTCTCAATTTACTTATTTTTAATTTTTATTTGTATAATTTCCATTCCCTATATATCTATAAATTTAATATACACTATTTATTAGTATTTATAATTTTTATATAGTATATAAATTCATTCATTTTTATCAATAATTATTTAAATCATATATTTTTTATTATTTTTTAATAAACTCGCATACTATTTATTTATTTAATTATTTCATTTTATTCAGACCTATATTTGTGATAATAAAGCGCTGATAAAGGATACCTTTTTTAGCCCTAACATTAAATCACTGATAAATGGTACTCTTTAACAGTGCTAAAAATAAAATGCAGATAATGGTTACACTTTATTATTGCTAAAAATAAATCACTGATAAAGGTTACACTATATCAATGCTAAAAGTACAGTGCCGATAGAGGGTATCCATTATTAGTGCTAAAAATAAATCACTGATAATGGTTACCTTTTATCTAATCTATGAAATTCTCAAAAAAAGAATCATTTATCATCGGTTTTGTCTAGCTCTGATAAATGACAAAGCTATTAAAGGCATGTTTTGTAATAGTTTCCATCTAGGGCCCTACCTACCACTCAATCTGCACTACCTCCCCAGGTACCTCCCTAACCACGCCTAGTAGATCCCCGATCATGATGCGTCCTCAACCATGGAGGACCATTCATTGTATTTACACCATCTATAGTGCATCGAGTTGGGAAATTATGGGAGATGTGACCTCTTCCATCACATGAATAGCATCATCCATCTCCATATTGACTAGACCTACCATGTCATCCCTACTCTACAAATCCTATTTTCAGAGTTGGGGCATGATTATTCCTTATAAACTGAGTCCCTAATGGTTGATCCTTGCTAGCTACTATAGACAACACCACCACATGATGTCTACTACCTAATCCATCATCCCAATGCCCCTCATCAAGGAAGGTCCCTAACACCAAGGCCCTCTATAGAACTCTAGTATATGTGGAAATGAATTGGGAAACCATGCTAGCCTAGATATACTTGAAGAGACACTTCTCAAACTTTTGTTCCCAAAAGTATCCATCTCACACCATATCAAGGGAGTAACATGGGATGTTAGTGTACCTAGAGGCATAATAATCAACTAATATATCACCTTAATACAACTCAAGTAGCTCTAGGAATAGAATAGATCACAATATCATAGGATAATACTCAGTACTTACCAACAATTGAAATTATTACAATGAGAGCATTGTGTCATAATGGGTCTGAGTGACCAGTCCCCATAATCTCCCTGCCACTACATGATGATGAATGTTTGTGAGTGTATCCATGTAATAATTTAGGGTTCATATGAGATGTAAAACATCATTAACTAATTTGAGCCAATATCCTACTACCAAATGGTATGGATCCTTGTGAAACCACTGTTTTTTATATCACTGGAACTCACATAACTTGATAATCCTACATGAATCATCATCCTAACCTACTAGAGATATTGGCTCCTTGGTTTTCATTCAATCATTATCTTGAACCACTGGAGGTGGATTTTCATGCTACCCTTCAAGAAGAAGCATGAATCTATTCTCTCCATAAGGTAAGGCTTCTAGAATAGGACCATGTAATGAGGAAAAATCACTCAATTAATCTTCATCACAACCCAATAATAGGATCCTAGTTGGGTGTCATTCCAAATGAATCCTAAAAATTAACAAGTCCTTTAATGGTCAGATGAGAATATATGGGGACATGACTGAATAAGGAAACACTAGTAAAAAGTTGAGATATTCCAACAATTCTATGCCAACGTTTTGAAAAATTGTTTTTATATGCACCTATACCAAAGGTTTGGGTGAACCGTTGGTATAGGTATAGTATATGGCCACCTATATCAATGATTTGACCAAATCGTTGGTATAAATATTGTTCTGGGTACCTATACCAATGGTTTGAATAAACCATTGGTATAGGTATTGTTTATTTCCACATATGCTAACGGTTTGGAAAAAACATTGGTATGGGTGTTCCATATAGCCAACTATACCAATGATTTTCCCAAACTGTTCATATAAGTGGTTTTATTATCCATGTGTAATGATAATAATAATAATAAATGATTTAATATAATTTTTTTATGCATAATTTTTTTATTTATTTTTAAATGTATAAGATGTATAAAATTGTTGAAAAGTATTTGGAATATAAGAATGAGGTTACAGGAATAATACCCAACATTGAAATTATTTTTCACAAAAGACATAAAACAAGGGTTTAAAAAACCCCATTGGTATAGATATTTTCATTAAAATTCCCTTTACCAATGGTTTGACAACCATTAGTATAGGTGTCTATTCTAATGGTTTGGTCAACCCATTTGTATAAGTTTGTTCTGATGGAAAATCTCCTAACAACCCCTAAAAATAGTGGTATAGGCTATAAAAATTGTTTGACGGGCTATACCCATAGTTCCAAACCATTAGTATAGGCTATTCATCAAGTAATGTCATGTAATTCAAAAGATAGAATCCTATATGATTCATGTACCATTGGTTTCTCTTCAACTAATGCCTCAATGTGGTGATTCAACAAGCATGTGATCAGAGTCTGGGTGTATGGATATATTTGTTGTCACACCATCCCTGGGTTACCTGGCAAGATAGACGAACCCAAGACACGTCAACATCATTTGCAAAAGTTCCAAAACTGATCCTCACATCATGTCTAACTCTAAACATCATCCACATGACAAACCCTCTTTGATACTAATATTCCATGACCCGAACCCCTAGAGCCCTTCCCAGACTGGAAGTAAGATGAGAGTGATCCCCCAAGCCCACCTCTATTTGGACAAAGAATGGTGAAAAGTTTCAAGTAGTCATATCACTGAAATGGGAGGCCTTATCCTCATATACCAAGACACACATAGACACACCCAACTCCATGAAACAATATAGATATATAATATAACTAAAACATCTAGAGAGTAATTAATGCATGTGAAAAATTTTAGGAAAACATCATAGTGAAGTAGGATTATAAAAATGTATAAAGTGAAAAAATACAGGCCCAACTAGAAAGGAGATCCAAGTTAACAATAGTTGGGAAAGGGGAAAAAAGAGAGTCTGTCCCACAATCTCTATTCCTTACCACCGAACACCGGAAATTCCTCCAAACACTACTATGCTCCTCGGATACCAGGTCCAACAAAGTCTCTGAAAATATATCTATCATCTTTATAATACATATTATGTGACAAAAAATCACATATATGGCTGGTTATAAACATAATTTGTAGGATGCCTCAAAAACCAAAAGAGAAAAAATATGATAAAATATTCATCTTAACTAATAATTTAAGAGGGATAAGAAACCCAAAATTTGAAATGCTCATATAGAAATCCGAACCTAAAAATGAGAGTAATCTCATTATACATAGCCAGCTATGAATAATTATGAGTTCGATTTTAGCACTAGAGGTCACATCTCTGATAAAAATAACCACATGAAACCTTATAAGAATTAGATTGGGGGTCACTCCTCACTATTTTTCTCCATAGTTGAGGGAGAACTATCTCTAGTAGAGGACCTTATCCCCATCAATTCATGATGATGGGGGATTATTAGTTCATAGATAAAGGAACTACAGCCTCTATAGTGTGGGGGTATACTAACTCTACCAGTATGTTGGATATGTGGTGAATCTGTATCATGATGAGTCAAGGGATTACCAACCTAAAAAACTCTCTCATGGTCAAACTAAATCGTTTCCATCATCCAACCATTATTGGAATAATAATCCCACTCCTAAAACCACATTTTTCATCTATAGTTCTTAAATTAAGGCCACTATTATGTCATGCATTGAAAACTGCTCGGGATGGGCTACTCATAGGCCCTAATCTAAGTCTTGAAGAAAGATATGATCAAGGTAGAAGGTTATTGGAAAATTAAAATATGTGTGTATTTGAAAAAATGGAATGTGACACCAGTCTAGGAGCTAGGTTTGTTCTTACCTAGAAACAACCCATCAAACAATGTACCTCTACATAGTGTGTCTCTACAGGGTTACAACGTGTCTGATCATTTGAGGGCTAGAGAATGTGATCTCTCTACATGGTTTTTCCACACATGTAGTATCACATAATAAATTTTCCCATCCACATGATGTATTCTATTTATCTCAAGTTATAATACTGTATTTTTTAAGAATCTGAGAACCACAATGTGTGCACCTCTAGAAGACTCAATGTGTATTTAGGATTTTCATAGACAATTAAGTTTATCCTTCTAATCAACATGTGATTTTTAAATATTCCAAACCCACCAACATACTAATTTTTTTTCTATATCAAATCCATATAAATGAAAGTAATTGACCTTCAATCATTGATTCTAGGCCTTTGGAGGGCATAAATTGGTATTCTAATCACCCGATCTTTATTTGTTGTACCTCCCATCACTAAAACAACATCCCAAAACCCATAATCAACGTATTCAATTTATATTTCCACCTCAATCAATCTATATATCATTTACGACTACTAGAATTTTTGGCTTTCGAGGAAGGGGATTTATAGCAGTCGCCATTTGGTGGCCTCTAATACTATCAACAGTTGCTTCCAAACGGCAGTCGCTGCACTTTAATACCAAAAAAACATAATTTTCCCCTCCCCCCATTATCCCGTCCCTGACCCCACGACCCACACCTCCCCGACCTCGCGACCGCGACCCCCAGCGACGCTGACCCCTCGACCTGGTGACCCCGATCCCCAGTGATCCCAACCCCCGGCGACCCATCCATAACCCCCGATGACCCCTCCCCGACCCCCGACCCCCGGCGACCCCAACCCCTGACCTCTGTCGACCCCGGTGACCTCGACCCCTGGCGACACCGACCCCCGACATCCTGACGACCCCAACAACCCCCGGTGACTCCGACCACTGGCGACCCCCACCTCCGGCGAACCACACCCCCTTGCCTCCGTGCTGCGCCACACGTAACCCCTGCGACCCCCACCGCCTTGCCTCCGCACTGCGCCCCCGTGACCCCGACACACCCGCGACCCGGTAACCCCCACCCCTGCCTCCGCACTGCACCTTTGGACAATCCCACCACCATCATCCCATCCTAGCCTCGTTGCATCCCTCCAGAAAGTCCTCCTGCCTCCGTTGGACCCTCCCGGTCCGTTGTGCCCTGCTGTGTAGAACCCTCCCACGCTTCATCCAACGGTTCCTCTCCTTTCGAGTCTGGCAGTCGAACCCCTGTCGTCAAGTCCCTGCGCCATCATGGATCCACAATCAATTCCTTTGTAGGTAATTTTTTTTTTCCTTCAAATTTGGTTTTTAAATTTTAATGATATATATATATTTAGAATTTAAATAAGATATTTCACTTTTGATTTCTATTAAATACATATATGGATAAGAGCTAGATTGATATGCAAGATAGATTTTCAACGGAATATTATGAGGGGATTAATCGATTTATGGATTTTACCAACAAATTTACTAGCGATATGATTAGTTGTCCATGAAGAAAAGGTGCAAATAGATATCTCTTCAAACAAGATAGTGTTAGAAAACATTTGTTTTTAATGGGTTTTTGAAACACTATAATACATGGACACATCATGGAGAAGATTCTGTTTCATTTCATCACTCAGAAAGTGTTCATATGAATGTTGATTCGAGAACAGTTTATCTGATGAACATAATTCTGAATGATATGATGCCTCAGTTTCAACCTAAAGACAGTAATGTCGTAAATGACTACGTTGGATTGAGTAATCCATGTTGTTCTTCAGATGGAGAAGCCTTGAAATTATTTGAAATTATTGACGATGCTTGTACTAAATTATATCATGGATTCACTAAATTTAGTAAATTGTCGTTCATCATTGGATTGTTACACCTGAAGGCCTTGAACCAGTGGTCAGACACCTCATTCGATATGTTGTTGGTATTATTAAAGAAGGTACTCCCTGCTGAAGCAAAGATTCCAGAGTCATTCTATCAAGCTCGCAAGTTGACTGATGATCTTGGTTTTACATATGATTCAATTGATGTGTGTCGCAATAATTGTATGTTTTTCAGAAAAGAGAATGCACAATTGTATATTTGTACTATTTGCTATACATCCAGGTGGAAGACCAATGAGATTAATCAAGGTAGTCAGATTCTTCCTGGGAGAGTCTTGAATCAAGGTAAACAAGTTGTCATTAAACAGATGTGTTATTTCCCACTGAAACCGAGACTGAAGAGGTTCTTCTTTTCCACTAAAATTGCTAAATTGATGACTTGGAATTTAGAGATAAAGAAAGTGGTTGATAAATTAACTCACCCGGCAGATTCATTGGCATGGAAAGAGTTTGATCAAAGACACCCAGACATTTCCTGAGATGATCATAATATTCGACTGGGTTTGGAAGCAGATGGTTTTAACCCATTTAAGTCCATGGTTGGTGCGACACATAGTACATGGCCAGTGGTGTTGGTTCTATACAAAATTCCCCCATGGGTATGTATGAAGAAACCTTTTTTGTTACTGTCAATTCTAATTGATAGACTGAGATGACCTAGTGATAAAATAGATGTTTATATGAAACCTTTGATTGATGAGCTACAAGAATTTTGGGCCGATGGTTTAATGAAATTTAACTCGGCAGCTAATGAAATGTTTAGACTTCGGGCCACTTTGTTGTGGAAAATTAATTATTTCCCAGTGTATGCTAACTTATCAGGTTTGAGTACAAAAGGAGAATTTTCTTTCCCTTTTGTAATAAGAGTAAGAAATCTATATGGCTTAAGCACTGTAGAAATTGGGAATATCTTGGTCACAGACGCTTTCTTCCTCCATTGCACAGGTTCAGAAAAGACTGTGTATCATTTGATGGGAATAGAGAGTATGACCCATCACCACAAATATTATCTGGGGTTGAAATTTGTCCACAGCTTGATCAAGATAACATATGTACAATGTATGATTTTCAAGATTTAATGGTTCCTGCATTGCCTTCTATTCCTACTGCAAATAGACAGTGAAGTCATAATTTGAAGAAATGGAGTATTTTTTTGAATTTCCATATTGGAAATATAATATTTTAAGACATAATTTGGTTGTGATGCACATTGAAAAAAATGTATGTGATAATATTTTGTTCACCATTTTAGATGTCAAGGGGAAATCAAAGGACAGTGCTAATGCTCGACATGATTTGAAAGAAATGGGATTGAGAAAACCTTTACATTTATAGCTGGGGGAAGGTAATCAGGCATACAGGCCTACCGCACAGTACACAATGAGTAAAAAAGAGAAACAAACATTTCTATCAATTTTGAATACCGTTAAGGTGCCAGATGGTTATTGTTCTAATATTTCAATACGTGTGAATGTGACGAGGATGACATTATAGGGTTTAAAAAGTCACGATAATCATATTCTTCTTCAAAAGTTAATTCTTATAGCAATTCATGATTTCTTACTATCCTAGTTTGTTAAGCCGTTGATTGGAGTTTTTAATTTTTTCAGACCGCTCTGTTCTAGGAATCATCTCATGAGTGATTTGAAAAAGCTATAGGATAAGATTGTACTTTCACTATGTCACCTAGAAAAACTCTTTCTGCCATCATTTTTTGATCTCATGGTTCACTTAAACATGCATTTAACTGGTGAAGTCATTACTGGAGGTCATGTGTAATTCAGGTGGATGTATCCAATAGAGCGATACTTAAATGCATTGAAACAGTATGTGATGGGTTCATGCAAAGAGTCAGGGATGTGAACACAGGCTGAGATAGATGCTTCCATGCAGGATATGCAACGCAATTTTGATGCACAGTTTCAGTAGTTATGTGTAGAGTATAAGGAGAGGTTTTCACAGATGTCATCACGTATCAATGAAATGATGACGCAACAAATGGAGCCACAGGTAAACAATAAAACAAACCATACTCAAATTGACTTTTATTGATATGTTTAAGATACATAATATTGATATATATTTTAGGCTCTGAATACAGCTGGTGGAAATCATAGTGATATTGGTGATCCAGATGAGAATGAACCCCATGCATGAGGTAATTTCATTTCTGTTGATGATTTCTATAGAAGTTTTTATATCCTTGATGAATATAATCATCCTTTTTTTACCTAGATTAATTTGTTTTTGTATTTGTGGATGAAATCTTCGTGCACTCCAAGACTGATGATGATCATACCCAATATCTTGACATCATACAGATTACACTTATAAAGCATCGACTATATGCCGAGCTATATATATGTCATTTTTGTATTGATTATGTATAGTTATTGGGTCAAATAATCTTAGATGAAGGTGTGTCAGTGGATGGAGAGAAACATTAGGCAGTTGTTTCTTAGGAGAATCCCAAGAACTATTTCGATATCTGTAGCTTTCTAGGGTGAGTGAATTGTGATGTGTACGCGCAGATGGAACATTAATCGAACGTGTGGTTTGCATGGTACGACTTAATATGAGTTTTTTAAGTGTTGGGTGTGCTTCATAAATGCATGTGGGGGTCCAAACGGGCCAAAAAAAGTCAGAATGGCCTGAAATCATACGACAGCAATGGGTGGGTGAAGTTTGAAGTGGTCGAGTAGACGGAAAGTCAATCGGACAGGCCGTGTGCCCGCGGGGACCGAGAACACAGTTCTGGTGTCATAAACAGCCAAAAAGGGTGTTTAACTGTAAAATTCATAGAGGATGACATCGGATTGACCTAATATCACAGTGAAACAATCTAATTATTTTTCGTGATGTGTACGAGCAGACGACACGTCAATCGGACGTGCGGTTTGCACGGTACGACGCAATATGCTTTTTTTAAGTGTTGGGCGAGCTTCATAAACACGCGTGGGGGGGTCAAAACGGGCCGAAAAAAGTTGGAAAGGCCTGAAATTAGACGACAAAAATGGGTAAGTGAATGTTGAAGTGTTCGAGCAGGCGGAACGTCAATCGGACGTGTCATGTGCCCGTGGTGACCAAGAACGCAGTTCTAGTGTCATAAATGGCCAAAACGGGCGTTTAACGGTCAAATTCATAGCTGAAAACATCGGATTGACTTGAAATCTCAGGTAAACTATCTAATTATTATTCTATATGTGTACGCATAGATGAAACATCAATCAGATGTGCGGTTTGCGTGGTACGACTCAATATACGTTTTTTAAGTGTTGGGCGCGCTTCAAAAACGCGTGTGGGGGTCCAAATGGGACGAACGAAGTCAGAATGGCCTGAAATCAGACGACATCAATGGGTGAGTGAATTGTGATGTGGTCGAGTAGACGGAACGTCAATCGGACATTCTGTGTGCCCGCGATGACTGAGAACGTAGTTCTGGTGTCATAAACAGCCAAAACGGGCGTTTAATGGTCAAATTCATAGCGGACGACATCATATTGACTTTAAATCATAGGGAAACAATTTAATTATTATTCTTGATGAGTACACATAGACGGAACATCAATTGGATGTGCAGTTTTCACGGTACGACTCAATATGTGTTTTCTAAGTGTTGGGCGCTCTTCATAAACGAGTGTGGGGGGTCCAAATAGGCCGAACGAAGTTGTAATGGTCTGAAATTTGACTACATCAACGACTGGGTTAATTTTGAAGTGGTCGAGTAGACGACACGTCAATCGGATGTGTCGTGTGACCGCGGTGACTAAGAATGCAGTTCTGGTGTCATAAACGGCCAAAACAGGCATTTAACGGTCAAATTCATAGAGGACAACATTGGATTGAGTTTAAATCACAAGTCAACAAGATAATTATTATTTGTGACGTGTATGCGTAGATGACACATCAATCAGATGTGTGGTTTGCACGGTACTGCTCAATATGTGTTTTTTAAGTGTTGGGCGCACATCTTAAAGACGTGTGGGGGGTCCAAATGGGCCAAACGAAGTTGGAATGGCATGAAATCAGACAACATCAACAGTTGAGTGAATTTTGATGTGGTCGATCAGACGTCACGTCAATCGGACGTGCCGTGTGCCCTCGGTGACCGAGAACGTATTTATGGTGTCATAAACAGCCAATACGGGCATTTAACGGTCAAATTCATAGAGGATGGCATCGGATTGACCTTAAATCACGGGGAAACAATATAATTATTGTTTGGGACATGTTCGCGTAGACAGCACATCAATCAGATGAGTGGTTTGCGTGGAATGGCTCAATATGCGTTTTTTCAGTGTTGGGCGTGCTTCACAAACATGCGTGGGGGTCCAAATGGGTTGAATGAAGTCGGAATGGCTTTAAATTAGACGATAGCAATGGGTGAGTGAATTTTGAAGTGTTTGAGTAGACAGTACATCAATCGTATGTGTTTTGTGCCTACGGTGACTGAGAACGTAGTTCTGGTGTAATAAATGCCCACAACAGGCGTTTAACGGTCAAATTAATATCAGATGACATTGGATGGACCTAGAATCACAGGTCAATAATGTAATTATTATTCGTGATGTGTACGCATAGATGGCATGTCAATCGGACATGCAGTTTGCACGGTATGGCTCAATATGCATTTTTTAAGTGTTGGACGCGCTTCATAAACGCTTGTGGGGGTCCAAATGGGCCGAACAATGCCGGAATGGCCTGAAATCAGACGACATCAACGGGTGAGTGAATTGTGATGTGTTCGTGCAAACGGAATGTCAATCGGACATGTCGTGTGCACGGTATGACTCAATGTACGTTTTTTAAGTGTTGGGCGTGCTTCATAAACACGCGTGGGGGGGGTTCAAACAGGCCGAACAAAGCTTGAATGGACTAAAATCATACGACGACAAAGGATGAGTGAATTTTGAAGTGGTCGTGCATACAGCACGTCAATCGGAGGTGTCGTGTGCCCGCAGTGACCGAGAATGTAGTTCTGGTGTCATAAACGGCCAAAACAGGCGTTTAACCGTCAAATTCATAGCGGACGACGTCATATTGACCTGAAATCTAGGGCAACAATCTAATTTGAACCATAGAATTAATGATTTTAAAATTTTAAAATGGTAATCAAAATTATGAATATATTTTGAAAATAAAATACCTTAGATCTGTTACAGTAAGTTTGAATTTAAATATGTTAATTTGTTTCAATTATTTGTTTTCTAGGTTTTATTTGGTACTAATTTTGTTATTAAATTTTGTTATGAAGTTATATTTGATGACGGATGTGGATCTTGGAAGATGACTGATGTGATTTATTTGGGCATATTTTATTGTGTGATTGAATTTTTTTTTAAAAAAAATTAAAAACCTATAGGGACCGCCATTTGGTGGCTACTATAGGTGTTTCCATCGCCACCTATAGAAGCCGCCAAATGGCGGCCTCTATAGGTCTGGGCTACAGTGGCTGCCGATTGGTGGCCTCTCAGGCTTATTCCAGCTTGCCTAAAGCGTCCGCCAAATGGCGGTCGCAGATAGCAACAGTGACGGGCCAAAAGCGGCCACCGATTGGCGGACACTAGGCGGCCACTATAGACCTTTAGCGACGACTTTTGGTGGCTGCTAAAGGTCATGATTTTACTAGTGTACCCATAATATTTTTTACATCAAACACAATCTTGGAGTTTTCATCACACTGAAAACTGTCCGGCAATGTCAACTCATTAACCCCCTGGGCTAATGATGAGGAATACAAAGAACAGATATGAGAGAGGCAGAATAATGAGGTGATAGTTCTATTTTAAGGGTATTTAGGAACCTAATTTCTATATAATAGATCAATCATTATTAAACCAAATATATATCATGTTATTTTCTTTTATTTTACCTTAAAGTTGGTGTCATCATTCCTTTTGAAGGAGAAAAAGGTCCCATTAAAGCATTCAAGTATTCAATTTATGCCATTGGATTCCTTTTGAGGTAAAAGAAATTTGATTTTAACTAAGCAATCTCTATAAAAACCATTTTTGTAAAATATATAACATAAAAAATTAGATATTAATTTCTTATGTTTTTCATTTAATTTTGTAATTTCCTCTCTCAATTGATCACATGGTTAGGTTTTTTTAATTTTTCCACATCATAATAGAGTGTGATGATATATTAAAAAACTCCTTATGTGGCTCAAAATAAATTAAAATAGATGATATTGATGACTATAAGGACTTTGATAAAGAACTATTAATTGATTCCATTGATAAATCTCAAAGATAAGAGGAAAATGAAGAAACAGAAGATGAAGTTGATGGAGTGTTAAACCTAAAAATAAAGATCAATATTTATGATTAATAAATTTAAATTTGAATTGTGATACAAAATAATGAAAATAAAATGGGACAAGACTTTATATTGTATATGTAATGATAAAAAGAAGAGAAATATGAGTTGAAGGTTGAGTTAAAAAAAACGAAAATCTTAACAACTAAAGAACTAAAATAAGGTTATTGAATTAGATATAAATATATAAGAGAAATCATGGATCATTAATGGTGTACCAATTATAGTGACGAATAAGTGAAAACAACAATAGATATTAAATTATTCGTTTTTGACATTTGAGAAAGGCTCAATGATTAATAAAGATCTATTAAAATTAACATGACATTTGGTAAGTGGATAAATTTTCTAAATGATAATTCAAATTAGATGTTTATAGAATCATTGAGAAAACATAATGAATTCCTAAAATAATTATGGTCACGCATTAAAAGTATTTCATGATTGGTGTTTTATGTTAATAAAAATTCCATCAAAGTTTAAGCAAGGAAAAAAGTTCCCACAACAAGTAAAAAAGGTAAATTTGTGTAAGACCCAAAAGACCATGCTTGTATAGATTAATATATAAAAGAATATTCTTCAAATTAAAATTTTTTATTATGTAAATATTGGAAAATCTCAAATTATTTATTCCATGGCGATGATTACATTCATGGTATAAGATAAACAGATACAAAGAAATATTATTTAACATTATGATGTGTTTTTTGTGGATACTATTTTTGATATATTGGGTGTGGATAAAAATACATTTATTTATCATCAAGGAGGAAAAAGAGTTTTCATAAGGTAATAGAGTTAAATTGGTGAAAATCCATTGTATAAAGAGTTATCAAGAAAGAAAGAAATTAAAAATATATTCTATGCTTTCCAAGATGAGTAAAATTCATCATAGTAAAAAAATATCTTTATTATCAACCAGCCATGAAATTTAAAAAATGGGAATGGATAAACAAGATAACAAATGAGAATGATGTCGTGGTAGGTATTTCACTTAAGGGGAAGGTATTGTGTTACATTTTTTATTCTTGTTCATTGATATACTTCCCATGTGTCAATAAATAAAAATCGATTAAGGAATGTAAATTAAGTTAAGGATGGTATTGTAAAATTTGGAATTAATGAAGGATTTAAGATCATTAGATTCAAAAAACAAAACATTAGATGGGATTATATAATTTATATGAATGTATTAGTGGTGAAATTTCTTAGTCATAATCTTCTTAGTGTAAGAAAATTAACTAGATTAAACCATGATATCCAATATTGTTAGAATAATTACACAATAATGGTTGAAAATAGAGTGATTTCTATACAATAAAATTGAAAAAAATGATTTTATACTATGTTTATTTGATGATATGTGTTGTACTTCCAAAGAATATGAAAAGGTATTATGGAAAAAATTATTAATTATATTTTAGATACAGATCCATGTAAGAATTGTATATGTTTGAAGTCACATAATATGTTCATAAAATCCCATGTTATCTTATTCATACATATAGTGTTTACAGAAAACATTATGATTATTAAAAAGTCCTACAAGCTAAAGGATAACAAGATAATGAGATTTCTTGAATCAGTGCATTTTGATGTTAATGGGCCAATCACTCATACAACCATTGATGAAAGAATTTACTATACACTCTTCATTGATGAGAACAATAGTATGACATAGATGATGGTGATCTTGTATACATCTGAGGGACTTAATTTCGTAACATGATATCATAAGTAAGATAATAAGATGTCATGGAAGAAAATTTTGAAATATAAAATAGAAAATTTTATGAAGTTCACTAATAGAAAACTTGAATATTTCCTCAATAAGCATAACATATGAACTAATTTTCATTAACAAAAACTCATTAAAAATATATTTTTAAAGATCATTATTCAAATGACCAACAACATGACTTGGATATTGTTAATTGAAAAATAAATACATAAGATATTTTTATAGGATTAAATCTATAAAATGGTCTATATAACTAACAGATATTATTTGTGTCCCAAATAATAGATAATGTATGTGAGATGTTTCATGTAAATAAGGAAATTATGGTATGTTTTTTTATTTTTTAGGTGTTAATGTTTTATTCTCAGTAAATAAAAAATTCACAGGAAGTTTGAGTCATGATTGGAGGATGGTATATTTCATGGATACTCATCTAAGATAAAATCAAATAAATTCTATAAAAAGTTATTATAATTCATTAAAAGGGAATATATAAAAATTACGATGAATGAGATTTTTTTATATTGAAATGATGATGAAACTCTTCGTGAAGGTGTTAAAGAAATGAGTATTTAGGGATGTTTTATTGAAAAATGATCACTGAAATGTTGACATTATGATGAAATAAATAATTCAGGTTCATTTTCTTTAAGAAATTAATGAATAAAATCATACATTTATGAATAAAAATAGTTGGAGACAAGTATATCCTAGTGTAGAGTGAGAGGATGAATATTATATGTCAAATTAGACTCTTATCTCTTATATAGTAGAAGAGATATTATAAATACCCTCAAAAATAGAATTAAGTAAATGTTATAAATTAGGAGTGAGAACAAATAAAAAAACATACTTAAATGGCTATTTTGATGTTGGAATAAAATGATATTATCAAAACAAGACTGATTTTTTTAATAATCTAAATGAATAAAGCAAGTCAATTCTCAGAAAAGTATGAATCAAGTGAATGTGAAACCTTCATATTGTATTAATAAACATTAATAAGACATTTTTTCCTATAATATGTATAGAAATAGTTCCATAACTCTTGTAAAGAATAGTATAATGGTTGTTAAAGTGTTCCAAATAGATGTAAAGTCATATTTTATTACTGGAGTTCTTAAAGAAGAAGATTATATTACCCTCTCCCATGAGAGATTAGAGAGTTTGATTAGTTATTTAACCAAATTTCTCTCATTTACCTTTCAATATCCTATTTTATTATGGATTTTTTTTAGATTTAAATTCTTGAATCCTTTAAATTTTTCGTCTAAGGAATTAATCCTTAGATAAAGGATTAAAAATGAGAAATATTATTGATTTTTTTAATTTATTTGGGCTGGTTGGACTTGGGATATAATGGAGCTAAAAAGAAACATTCCATTGAATGGTTTAAAAAAAGAAGAGGTATATCATCATGATCAACAATTTCATGACCTAACCCTATATAAACCATCTGAATCTTGCATTGGATATGAGAGTGACCCCCAAATCCCACCCCTAAAAAGACTTGAGTTGTCTATTATTTCTAAGGTTATAAAAAATACAAATATGATTTATTAGCCTCATTAATATAAAGATAATAATATAGAAACACCTATAAAATCCTTATAACATAAAATAAAACCATCCCATAGTACATTAGATGTCCTTCATAACCAAAGTTCTCTAAAATAAAATATCAAAACATCTCTTATGGTAGTGAGGCAAACACATATCACAAACTCCATGAGCTAATAAGGTTTTTCCAAAGCACCAAATCCTTCTTGAAAAATTATATTTATATATATAAATCAGTTAACATATAATTATATTTTTTATAATCATCTCTAGAATCTATCATGAAAAATGGAGATGAATCATACTAATACCTCAGTGAATAAACAACAGAACCAACTCATCACTTACACTATGTTTACTACCACTCATCCTCACCAAGGCTTACTCCCCCAATAACTCATCCAATTATGGTAACATGGAAATGATGAATGATTATATCAAGAAGGTTATATATAACTACATATCCATGGATATAGTCACCCTTACATCCTAATGGTATAAATCATGGCACTATCATCCCATCTATAACCACATATTCATATCCTTATACAACAAAAACTTTTCCACAAACATGACTACAGTGTTTACCATACCCACATCTTACAAAAAAACTAACACATTAAAAATATCCACATCTCCACCACACATCACATCCTCCACATTCTAATTTATGTAATTATAAGGGACAACAACATAATGCCCTCTTCCTTCTTTACACACCCTCACTGTGCATCCGCATCACTACCATTACCCTAACTACTAACCTCGGGACATCAAAACCTCTATCATAAACTTGATCCATTATAATCATTGTTATATAAATAAGAAAGATATATAGGGGAATGGAGTATTTGGATATCTATTTTACCTATATTCTATATATTTTGGAAAACATTAAGAACCCATGACCATATATGGAAATCAGTAAGGTAACCCGACATGGATGGTGGTGAATGAAATATAACCAAACAAATAGAGTTTATAAATGAGACTAAACAAACCTATCCTAATATTAAACTCTAAAATTAATATTATTTATTACTTTTACCTAAAACATACACTTACTTCCATCCAAATTACATTCTTTATTACACAATTAATTGATTCATTAACATCTAACTTTTCATTATTCAATTCCTTATATTATTAATTAATATAGTAATTCAATCCCCTTATTAATTTCATTATAAATCATTCCCATTAAAAGTTTAATTAATTCATTACCAACCAAAATTGGAATAATTTATATAAAAAAATACAATAACCTATATCCATATCACAAAAACCACTCTTTAATAAATTCCAACAACCACAACATCTCTACCACCTCTTTCATAACATCATCCACATCCTTCTAACATTAACCATTCTAAACCACCACAAAAAATAAATCATTATCATATATAAAATTAAGTCCTTATATGTTATCCACTCTAACAAAAAGATTCATAAAAAACAACTAAAAACATCAATCACTATAGAAAACAACACAAGAGAAATCCCTTCAATCAATGTATTCATATTTCTCCAACACTCTATAAAAAAATAAGAACATTTAATTTAAAATTTCCATATTTTTGTTTCATTAGTATATTTAATTGATTTAATAAATTATGAATGGTGATAAAACATATTTACAATAATTAATAAGTATTTATGGTAGAAAAATGTCTAATCATCATAAGAAAACTTACTAGAAATAATATAGAAAACACATAAAGTGTATATGAATCACATAATCCCTTCAATTTCATTTAACTCTATTCATTATCATTATTATTTTAATTATAAACATTAAAATTAAGGAAAACATAGTCATAATAATTAAACATTCATGCATAATATAAGAGAATATAAATATAAAATCACTTTCCTCAATAGAATATTCAAAGAATACAACACAAGAAAGAGAGAGAACCAAATATTAACCACCAAAAACATTAAAGAATCCACAAAAACACCTAAACACAATAATATTTTATCAAAAAATCTTCATACATTAATAAAACCAAAATAAACCTTATACCATAACTCCTAAGAAGAAGAAGAAAAAAGCTAAGGGAATAGAATAGAGAAAAGAGCAGAAATAAGGAACCTCAAATCAATGAGGAAACCACTATTAAAATTAATGGTTTTAGATATACAAAGAGGCTTGTAAGGGGAACCAAAATGAGTCTAGGTTCTCTTAGGATTTCAGTAAGAGAAACGAAATTCACCAAGGCAAAACATTATTTATAATGAAACCTCGAGTGACCAGTTGACAGTGTGGTGAGGCCTTCATTGTTATGTAGTAGAGGTCAATAAAATGATATATAAATATCCAACCATTTAAAAAAATCCATCTCCCCAAATATCATTATTTTTTGCAGTTTTTAAAAATATGGATGAACTCCACAAAAGCACTGAGACCTTAGAAATGGTTGTTTAATCCTTTATGAAGAAATCTTATTGATGAACCACCATGGCATAACAGATCCTACCTTGTCGTTTTAACCTACCTCTCTAACTTGGACACACTATATAACTCTAACCATGAAATAATTCCTCTATAAATCCCAAAGTGTGTGTTTTACTACCCCTTTTATTATATATGGATTCTTATAAGTATTTCCAGGCACCCCATCTTGTAAACTTTCTCACCCCCATGACATAAACCACCACCAAGAAATAAAAACTCATTAAAATGGGTGTTCTAGACTCCAAATTCTACAATAACCTCAAAAATTCTAGCACATTATGACCAAAACAAGGAAATGGTCATCAACATGGCATAGTCCCTCTCCAAAATGTTCATTCTTGAACTCTAAGGGATCAAAATTAATTTCTCACCTCCGAATCATCCTTAAAACTCATTCTAACACCACTAAACTTCCCAAAAACAATACACAGAACCAATAAGGTCTAATAATTTACATTATATGCCTATATAATTATTATCATCCTGAAGAATAAAAATCAACCTCAGAAAATGACAATAGACCTTGAAAAAAACACCTTGTAAGGACCTCTCAAATACGTACCTCACTATCCTTGGAATTATGAGAAAAACAAAAACAATTCAACAATACTATCATAAAAAAAAATACATTATAGTTAAATAATAAATTAAAAATAACTCATTCTTTTGAGAACACATATGTAACCCATTCTCCCTTGCACACTCCTCCAAGTTTTCATGCCTCCACAAGACAGAAACCAAAGTAATGAAATTCTCACACAATTCCTTTTACTAAAAATATTGAATCTCAATAAGATGGTCTAAGCACATTCTTCCCAGTTTATGACATGAGATTAATTATGAATATATCAATGAATACAAGATACATAAAACAAATCATGCACATGATCTATCTATTGAGGAAGAATCAATCGATATGCTACCTCAACAACAATATCCAACACATCTAAGGGTGTAATGAATTGTGTAAGAAAATTAATCCATTTACCAAAACTATACTAAAAATGACCAAGATAAACTTTTTGGAACACTTGATAATTAACCTCAAATTTTGTAGGCGTTATCCTCTAATCCGAATAAGTATTCAGATGGTCTTGAGAAGCTTTCGTCCATTTTTTAATCGTCCAAAACTTCTTTTCCATACAATACATCTAATCCAGTCCAAGAATTGGTGATTCTACATCATCAGTATAATAAAATATAGATAATTAAGGCCACTAAAACAATTATTTGGAATTTTAAATTACAATAAAATATTACTAATAACTATTATTGGTAAAATAAACCAAAGTTAGTTATTTTCCCACATACATCAAAAATTCAGAACACATGAGTGAAGAATATCGTCCAATATCAAGATCATCCATTCTATTTGGATATCTATCTAAGGATATAACATAGTTATAAGGTATAATTGAGAACTATTATCACATAGAAGACCATTTCAAACTCTTGAGGTGTAATGAGGTTTCTTATCAGATATGATCATCTTCAGAACCATATAAATCCATAAAATAACTTCTAAAATACATCAAAAAAATTATCTATAACACATGACTCATCGATCACCAAAAAATTATATGAATTCATAAATTGATCCATAATCACCAAAATAAAACCATATACCCTCAGACATCGGGGAAATAAAGTCACAAAATTCGATGATATTTCCTCCAACATCCACTTTAGATCATATAATGGTAGTAGAAGACCCACCAAAACATAATTCTTTTATATAACCGTATGAAAAATTAAACATAGAGATATTAAATAATTCAAACACCAGTTAATTCCCATATATATGAATTGAATCCTCCAATAATGATATATATTTCATATACAAGGGTGAACTTACAAAGGTGATCTATGAAACTTATAGAAAACCACATCATGAACTACTGACAAAATAAAGAGACTTCCATGAAACAACACATATTATTGATAATATTATAACCATCCTTTAAGATCATATCCATTAACTACTCTATCTAACCAAAACTTCACCTAAATATATCTAATCTATGACTCCTAAACAAGTTGCACCAAGGATGAATACATGATCATTAGATAAATAAATCCTCTACTGCCAACATTCTATATGTTGACATGAAAATTTTAATGTTCATTCATCACTCTCTATGAATCTATAAACTCATAAAAGGCTTCTCTATGAGACTTCCTTCTCAATTAATCAACTAATGAATTACATTTACATATTTTATATGATAACATTAAGCCATAATCATGCAATAAATCCCTCAATTAATTCTAAATAATATTCAAAACCCAATATTAAAAGATATACTGTAGGCTTTTGCGATTAATTAAGACCAAGAAATGCTCTCTAATAAGGTAATGTAAAAAAAATTTAAAGGGAACAAAACTACCACAAACTCAAGATAATGGTTAACATAAATAAATTCATAGTTAAATAACTATTATGACCTATAATATATCACTACTCTTTGTTGCATTAATACACAACCCATGAAAAGATATTAAGCACTACAAGAAGAATTTAAGCATGAATACTTTATTTGTTATGTAGAGGATGAGATCACGTGTCAGCTTATCCCTTAGGTATTAAAATGATTCATAACATTAATTCGAAAACATGAAGGCTTGGTATTTCCTAGTCAAAGCTATCAGAGGGTATTTAATCTAATATAAGTTGAATATAAACCTCAAATATTTCATATAAGACCAGTATAATTTTTAAGTGAAACAAAAGAGATAACTACCACAATATTTAATGTATTGAATAACACCTCTTTCAAAGAAAAAATATTCTTCATAAAATATAACAACTATATATAAAACATTCACTTAGAGAGCTTCATAAAGAGATTATTTCATCGAAGAACTCGCAAAAATGTTCTCAAATACCCAGCATAATCCTACTCTAACATCAAATACATGAGAATATTGTAAATGAAAACTAAAAAACAATTATCCAAGAATTCATGAAACACTAGGTTCATCCTTCACATAAAACTTTTTTGGGGATTAGTGACACTTAATGACATAACAATGAACTCAATGTGTCTAAAATGACATTAAAAGGTATTTCATGGGATATATTTCTCCTTTACCCTCATTTGAGGACACACATACCACAAATCAATCATTAAGAACCAAATTTCTCCCTTAAAATAGTTAATTAGGTCTAGAATCCATGGGAGAGTATAATGGATCTTTATCACCATTTGGTTTAGACATTGGTATTTTAGTTCAAATATCATTATTTCCTATATAATCATAGAATAAAATACACATTCTTCGATAATAACCATGGAGAACCCTAAGTTGAGACACTGGGTTGGATGAAACCCATATGAAACTAATCATCCATCCTAATAAATAATTACCACAACTCAAAAGTTGTTATATAATAATGATCCTTTGGAATTGGAGAGATGTTATGATGAAACTCAATCCCAAAATCAATATCACATTAAGGGGATGTCATTGCAACCTCTTCTGTAAAAACATTATAGAACTCATCTATAAGTTTAGGAAGAACTTATTCATGAACTTCCATTGATATCAACATTACTAAAAATTCTATTTTTTGTTTTCAAAAGAGCCACTTTGGGGAAAAGCGGTAACCAAATAATTAATGTGGGATATTGAAAGACAAGTTCATATCAAATTTGAAATTCAAAAAGGACACTCAACCCGAGGAGGCCTCGAGCCAAGGGCCACCCACAATAGTCGGAGCCTTGTCATCTGCATCCTCCATCATCGCCTGCAATCCACCATCATTGACCCACCATCATATCAACACCATCCAACACCGCCGGAGCCTATGACCGGAGCAAACAAAACCAGCAAACCAATCAATTTTAGATGAAAAACTGCAAAAAAACACCACTGATATCAACACCGCCGATCAACAATGTCGTCACCACCATCCAAAAACCAGTCTACATAGGCCGTTCAAGCACATCAAATGCAAAAAAACACGATCCAAAACCTTTCAATGATGACCGAAATCCGAAAAAAAAAACCAGATCCAAAGTCGGCGCTGCAGACACCGATGGTAAATTCTTCATACCGCCACACCAGAATCATTCACATCCACAATGCACAGCACCACAGAACAACCCAACCAAACTCTCAAGCCACGAAACATCAACACTAAAAACTGCATTCAATACCAATTTCCTATGGAGTCCCAGTAAAAATATTCCTCTCTACTGCCGCAATACCAACGATTCCACCGCACCCAAACAGAAAAACCTCAAAGGCATTCGTGATTACCACATCAAGAAAAAAATCACATCCGAGCTTCCCAAATCCAACACAGATAGCATAACAACATCCAAAAAAGCTGAATATCCGAAGAAAAAACCCCAACAGCAAAACAGGAAAGGGAAAACAAGGAGAAATAAACCAAACCCAGAAGGTATCCGCTCGGCTTGACGTAAACTAGGCAAGATACCATCGTCGCCCTCACATACTCAACTGGAGACTGCCTCGAACCGCCACACACACTCCCGGCAGGCACAAAACCACACGCCAACCCACATAATGGGGAGATGGAACACCGACTGCATGCTTCACCATGCCTCCAGATGGAACCATACCTAGTGAAGAGGGGGTAGAGCATAGAGAGGCCAGAAAACGATGAGAATCCATGCCAGTTGTGCCCACTAAGAACAAATCCGCCCCTAGAAATGAATCTGTTGTCACAAGAGCACCGCAAAGAAAGGGAGTTTATCCAAAGAGATCTGAAGTAGAGTAGTGGTCGATGGCGACAGGGTAAACCCAACCGCGCCAGTGCCCCTTATGGGCTCATCCACCACCTTATTCTTAATATCTACTTTCTTTCATTGATATCAACATTAATTACTCGATATAAAAGGAAAGTGGTTCCAAATTCTGATGATTTATCTGTTGACCCCTCTTACCAGTGAACGTCACATGATCTCCTTCAAAATTAAAGAAAATGACATTCATTCAGAATAAATAAATAGAACCATAAATTGATCATAGTCAATCAAATAAAAGTATGATAGTTTATAGTTGTATTAACAATAATAATATATCATCCATTTATATATTTTTCCTCATCATTGATTTATTATATCAAAACACCTTGAACAAATCAAAGTGACCTCCAAATAGAATAGATAACACTAAGGGCACTATAAAGAACTCTACATTGAGTCTTAGATCTCAAAACAGGTAGTCAGAATGAAGGAGTGTGAATATCATAATTGAAACATGGAATAATGCATTGTATAAGATACAGAAATTAGTATCTCACACAATATTTGGACCTATTATACCTAGGAACTCTATGGAATGAAACTGGAAAAGACTTTCTACATCAACTTATTGGCCTTGATAATGACCACATCAATGACCATTCTCCTCTTTGCGTCCCTTGGTATAAAGAACATTATAGGATTATCTTTTTCTTTCTCCATATACCCTATAATATAAAAAATTCTCACTAACCTTACTACTAATGAGGTTACAGAGAAAACTTATCTCTTGCACAATTTTGATCACAAAAAATGGCCAGACACTGGAAAAATTGAGGCTATTACCTCTTAAAATAAAATTTCACGAGAACTCTTAGTAGAGTCATAATAATTAACATCTTCATAGAAGTGATAAAAATAAATATAAGACTAAATACCTATTGGACAAAAAAGTGATTACACAAGAAACTGAGAACCTTATTTACAACCTTACTTCCTAAGAAGTTGACATGGTTCCCCTCTAAAGATGATTATTCCTATGATATCATATTTAAAACACCTTGTCTTTAATTAAAAACTCAAGATACAATATGAAAATAAATGGGTTAACCTAAAGTCAAATCATTGGATGAAACACCTCCTCAAAATTTCACCTCTAGACACCTCATCTTGGAGAATATTTGGGGAACAATAAAGGAGGTTCTTGAATCAGACTCTAATCTCCAAAAAAATTAAGCTCCCCTACCAAATATAGAAAACATCAAGGCACACAACCAACTTAGATACCAAATAAAGCAACTTCTCTTAGAGTAATTTTGATACTCATCCCAATAGACCTTAAAATCCTTATGATTGCTAAGAAATAAGACCCAAAACCAATGAGTTTCAACCCTTAAAAAATAATAAACAATGGAATATAATTATCCTTCCTTTTAAATAATAGTCTAAAAAATTCACAATCAAAATCCTATAACTATTACTCTTACTCTTACTCAGATATTGTCCCCTCATACTTTTATAGTCTCTAATATTGAAACTTACACAGTGTATTCAACTAAAAATCCACCTCCTCTATTGGATTACCCCTCTTGTGATCAACCATAGAATCCTATTGTACCTCCCTAATCTGAATTACACAAGGATGATTCCCACCAAACATATATATATTACATAATAAAGGAAACTCCTAATATTGAAAACATAAAACTTATTTAAGATTACTTAATTAGATTCATTTCAATTTCCCCATAATTATCATAGTTTAGTCACAAGAACACTCATGTTTATGCATGTACCACAACTAGGTATTTTTACCATAATCAAAATGATATTTATTAGGATTTTCAATAAGCTTAATGTTCTTACATTAGATCATAGGGGGGCCTAAACACCTATGTATTTTCCAATATCACATTGTTACATCACATAATAATTTCAATGGATTGTTTTTAAATACAAAATCAATGTATCCCTCACTAGTTCCTAGCATAATATTATATGATAACTCTCATACATATATCTAATCACACACTTTCATGAAATACCACCACTAAAACCCTCTTAGGATGATAGTGGAAATGATATTGATCTCCAAATCTTACCTCCAATAATTCATGCGTAGAAGACTAATATTGGGGGTATAAACCCCATATATGGGATAGATTACCTTCATGAATCCTAGGAGTATAAGATAAAACCTCGAATCAACTCCATATAACATAAAATAAAACTATACCATAAGTGATTTAAAATCTTATTTAACCAAGGATTTTCAAAATAAAACTCCAAAAATGCTTCTTATGGTTGTGATACCAACACCAATCACAAACTCCATGAGCTAGTAAGGTTCAACATAATAACCAAATACCTCCTAGAAATCAATAAATAAACACACACAGAAAAATTAAACATTGTATAATCCTCCCAAATACCAATCATGAAAATGTGGAGGAAGAATACTAATGCCTCGGTGAGTAAACATGTCACGAACCAGCCCGGGTCGACCCTGAACCGGTCACCTGAGCCGGTCCGCGGCAAGTCCCGAGGGGCGTTCCCGATCCCCCCGGGATGGCAACAAGTGCCGGGCACTAAAAATTGATCGTTGGGAACGATTTTGGCCCAAGCTAAAAACAGGATCGAAAGAATGAATATAAACTAAACAAACAAACAAACACTAAAGACACAAACAAAACTATACCACGACATACCTCCATGTGACCTCGCGGGTCACCACCCAACTACAACCAACATCGCTCCCACACTGAGCGACTCAAGCAGGAGAACCTGAACAAAAAGGAACCTGCAACTGAAAAGGTAAAAGATAGGCGTGAGCACAAAAGTACTCAGTAGGTGAGCCCCACAACAAATCCCAATGCACTGCCAGTAAATAAAGAATCTACATAATCCAGGTTTGAACTTAAATATATAAAATTAAGTTTTCATAATGCTTTGCTTGAAAATCAAACACGAGGCATTTCCCTTATTCCTTTTTGAAGGTTAATTCCCTTTTTATTAGTTTTGAACTCATTCTGAAAAGCAAAGTGTTACATTTTCAAATCTCACCCAAAGAGAATTAAACATTTTCATTTGAAAACCCATTTTCCCAAAGTCTAGCAGTATAGTCTGTGAAAGATGACTGAAAGTAAACAAGTAGGGAAAACAAGTGCAAGTAAAGGTAAACAGGCAAGGAAAACCAAGTGCAAGTAAAAAATAAGCCAGAAGTTATCAGCAATAACCAAGGATACACACACACACTCACACACTCACACCCACACACACATACTCACACACTCACACACACACACACATACTCACACACGCACACACTCACACCCAAGTGGTCCCCCGTATGCCGACGGGAGGCACCACGCCAGAGATGGTAGAGCACTATGGGTAAAACCCCTAAGGTTCATCTAGCTCGCATGGGACCCTAGAACCTCGTGTCTCGGTGAAACGTGGCTTAGAAGGCCACGACCCTCAGAAAACATGGCTTAGAAGGCCACGACCCTCAGAACACGTGGCTTAGAAGGCCACGACCCTCAGATATCATATGTTTATTTAGTGTTGCAATCGTCAATCCAGCTAAGTGAAACAGGGACGACACCCATCCGGCTCACTAGCACACTAGTTCTAGTCCGCCCACCTAGATACCCAGGGTTTCCCCGTGTGCTCAAACAAGTTTCACATTCATATAGTATATTACTTCCTCATATCGCAGGCCAAACAAGATATTGCACACAAAAGTCACCATTTCCACACCCAAACAATATTTCAAAATTCACGCACGTCAAAAATACCTTTCTGAAAATATAAATGTCATTACCCAATCTTTTCGCAAAAACCCCTTTTTGGAAACACTCAAACAAGAACATAACCACTTTCACAACCTAGAAAACATCATTCATTTTTTTTTATAACACAACAAGGGAAAACATCTTTCGTCAACCAAGAACCACACGTAAGGTTTCCAAAAAAACAATTTCAAAGGGTCACACGACGTTTTCACTAAACAAGGTTACAAGAAAACAGCATTTTCGATAAACAGTACATTTACTAATTTACTCATGCCAAAAACATTTCAAAATCCAATTCAACATGTCTTTCGTTACTCAGGAAGAACCATTTAGCGACATTACTATGAAATCCCACAATTGAAACCAAGAAAACACTTTTAATGAAATGCAAGAATTAAATAGTTTGCATTATCAGCAAATCACCACACTATAAAAACTACTTAATATTATTTTCTTAAATTTACTGAAATTTAGTAAAAGGACAAGGAATAAATAAATTCTTAATTTAGAGGCAAGTGCATAGGGAGACCTACCTCAAGACGCAGCTCGGAACGAAACGACACGGCGCAAGACTCCCATTGCGTGATGGTCGCATCGTACTGCACCGTCAACCCAATCCTAAAACAATAGGCCGTTAAGCAGGCTCATTAATGACAACATACTAATAATAATAATAATTATAATAACGTAATAATAACCAAAATGTAGTAATAATAATGTCATAATAATAATAATTATTATTATTATTATGACATAATAATAATATAATAATAATAAGAGTAACAATAATATTAACATAATAATAAGAATAATTATAATGACATAATACTAACAAGAACAATAATAAATATAATAGCGCAATGATAATTATAATAATAATAATATTAATATTAATAACATGATAGTAATAATAATAGTAATAATAATAATAATAACAATAACGATAATAATATAACAATAATAATAATATAATAATAATATAATAATAATATAACAACAACAACAACAACAACAATAATAATAATAATATGATAATTGAATAATAATAATAATTATAACAATAATGATAATAATAATAATAATATTAATATTAATGTGATAATAATTATAATAACAATAGTAACAATAATAATATAATAATAATTATAATAAGATACATTAATTATAATAGTGACATAATAAAATAATATTAATAATATGTTAGTAATCATGATAATTATAATAATAATAACAACAATATTATTGCACAATTATAATATAATAATAATATAATAATAATAATAATAATAATAATAATATAGTAATACAATAATAATGTTAATAGAATAATATTAACATAATAATAATGAAATAATTATAATATTATTAATATGATAAAATTAATAAATTTTATATAAGATTAACTTAAAAATAAAATAAAAAAAATATATATATATACTTACAGGGTGGTTCGCGCGGGGGAGCCGGGGCGGTGACGGTATGAGGCCGGAGCGGCCGCTGGGTGTGGCTGAGGGGAAGGAAGAGGCGCGGTACGGGGAAACCGGGACGGCGGCGCAAGGCGGAGGAAGGGGGAGGCTGGGAGCAACAGAGGGGGGCTGGAAACCGGGAGGCGGAGGCGGCGGTGCGCAAGGGGAAGCCGGGCCGGGACGACGACGAGGGTGGAGGGGAGAGGGCGCGCAGCCGAGGTGCTAAGGCGGAGCGAGGGCGGAGGGGAGGGGAGATCCGCCGGACAGGAGGAGACGGGGTTGCCGTCTGGACCGCCGGAAAACCGGAGGGAGACGGTGCGGCGGTCGGGCGCGGGCACGGCGGAGAGAAGACGGATCGGGATGGAGAGCGGCGTGCGGCGCTGCGTGCAGGAGAGGGAAAGGGGAGGGAGAGGCCGGCGGAGCGCCGGTGACGGGGTCGAAGGGAGGCCGGGATGCCGGACTTCGGCGGCTGGATGGGAGCAGGGCCGCCGGGGGTCGGTGAAGGGAACTGGCGGAGAAGGCCGGGACCAGGAGGCTGGAGGGAGAAGAAGAAAACGAAAAAAAAGAAACGGGGAGAGGGGAGAAAAGGGGTGGCGGCTACGGGGAGGTGTGCGGCGATAGGGTAGAGTAGGGAGGATAGGGTTTTGATTAGGTTTATATATATATAAATATATGTGATAAAAATAATGATAATATTATTAATAATAAGAATAAGAATAATAAGTATAATTTTAATCATAAAACCTTAATATATTAATAATAATACTAAAACATCATAGTAATAATGATATAAAACCCTTATAATAAAAATAATTAAACTTTAGAACATTAATGATAATGATGATAAAACTTATAATAATAATAGAACTTATAATAATAATAGTAATACCTTCGTTAATTCTAATAATAATCATTTTGATCAAATAATAAAATAATCTAAACATAATACAAACATATATATATATATACACACATATAAACATGTACGCTTCTATATAAACGCATATAAACATATATATATATATATACATATACATATATATATACACACATACATGTATACACATATATATATATGTGTAGTCATATATACAATAAACATATAATAACATCAAAATTGACAACAACAATTTAAAAAGTAATAATAACAAAATATCAACATAAAAATTATAATATTTAAAACGCTGGGTGAACATACCGTCACCCGGGCTGAACGCACGGTCACCGCTAACGATGCGGTGACCGCGCACCGGCGCGACACCGCCAATGCAATTAAACTTCAAAAAATTTAAATCGGGACCAAGAAAGAAGTAAAGTAAAGATATCTGCGGTCGGGGTGTGACAAAACAAAAGAACCACTATAACAACTACACCATGTTAACTAGCACCCATCACCACTAAGGCTGACTCAGCCAATATTTTATCCAAGTATAGTAACATTGTAATGATTAAAAATAATATCAAGAAAATACCCCAAAAACACTTCCCCACAAATCTAGTCACCCTTATACCCCAATGACATACATCTTGGTGCTCCTATTTCATCTAAAACAACAAATACATATCCTTATACCCTAACCACATATCTGTTGCCACAATCACCATGTATACCATGACCAAATAAAAATTAAAACCTTTTCATGTGACATATATTCACATCATAAACACAAGTATTATCCTATTTATGGTAAGTCGTATAATCATAAATAACATCAATCTCACCCCCATCCTCTTTTCTTATATACCCACCATGCATCAACATAATAACCACTACACCAAGTACCAACCTTAGGTAATCAAAACCTATATAATTACCTTGGATCATTATATCCAATAACATATCTGGAAGAGATGGTTCGGAAGAGGTATTAGTCATTCATTTGTGTAACTTACATCTTAGATGTTCGGTAAAACACCCATAACCCATGGTCATATATGGGTGTCAGTATGGATACCCAACTCAGGTAGTGGTGTGTAAGTAATAGAAAGAAATAAAAAAGGTATATATTAAACTACACAAGACCATCTTAAGGGTTAAATATAAAATTCAATACATTTATTACTAGAACATCTAATAATCACTTCCTTCCAATCACCTTTCAACATCAAATGCTTACAGTACTAAACGAAGCTCAACCATCTACAACCACTATAAAATTGCTGCACAATAATTAAAAATTCTTATTTAATCAAATAATTTTAATTTTCTATATTTTTTATTACCATCCACATTATGTTTATTATTACATAATTAATTCTATCCATTAACATTCTATATTTCATTTTTCAATTCTATATATCATTGATTTGTGTAGATATTCCATACCCTTATTCATTTCACCACAACCTATTCCCATTAGTAATTTCATAAATTCATTACCAAATATATTTCTAGGGATTGATATCATATCCCACAATAAACACTTTCCATACCATAATAAAAACCCCACAATACATCCCAATATCAGACGCATTACTTCCACCTATTTCCCAACATCAACTACCTCCTTCCCACATTAACCATTCTAATACACTACCACAACCACATATCCTTACCCTAAAAACCAACCATGATGAACCACTACCAAAACTAATCTGACCCTGATAAAAAGAATCACAACAAAACAATATCTAACAACATTAATACCATTAATAACATTAAAAAAAACAACAACAAAATCTATTTAATTCATGTTTTCGTATTTCTACAATAATATAAAAAATAACAAGAATATATAATTATAGATGTATATATATCCTGTTATAATTTCTATAAATAACATTGAAATCATGTAATTAACTTAATAATCACATAATCCCTTCATTTTCCTTCAGTATAAATAACACCATTTGGTTATTTCTAACTATTTACCCAAATGAAAAAATAGGGCAAGATGATTCCACATTCAAAAAAAATAAAAGATAAGTGATTTGTTGAATCCCTTACCATGATAGAAGATTATAATAATGGAATATAATAATGTGAGAGAACCAAATATTAACCACCACTAAAATCTAAGGAATCCACCACAACACCTATCTATATAAATTTACCATAAAAACTAGTACTCACATTAATAAAACTGGTGAAATCCTTTTGCAAAATCTTCTGAGAAGAAGAAAATTCATATAAGGGAAGAGAATAGAGAGAAGGGGATAAATCAGGAAACATATATATAATAGGAAACAACTATATAAATAAATAGGTTATATAGATAAGTAGGAATTCAGGGGTCGCTAAAAGATAGTATGGGGTTAAATTTTGTTTGAGGAAAAGAGTGAAATTTTAACTAAGGGAAGAGGTCAACCCTTATTTATAATGAAATAATTTGTGACCCCTCAACAACATAGTAAATCCTTCACTATCAGGTAGTGTAATTCTATCAAATTAAATTTGAAACTACATATATTTAAAATGGACCTATCCATATATATCAAGGATCTTTGGGATATTTTAAAAAATTAGGTTGATCAACAACATGAAATATCAACCTTTTAAATGGCTATTTTACAATGACCACTAACTCTTATCGAAGAACCACCATGGATTAGTGGAGACAAATCATAGTTTTAGCCTACCTCAATGACTCAACCACATTGAAAAAATACTATAATTATGGAATAATGTCTCTGTGAACCCCAAAAGGGCATTTCAGTATTCCTTGTTTTATATATGGATTCCACTAAGGATTTCTAAGCACTAAATCCCTCAAAATGATATCATTTATGACATAAACTACCACATTCTCATGGAAAATCCTTGAAATATATGTTACAGAGTAAAAATAAACCAATACCCTTATAAATTCCATCTCATTATGGACAAAAATAGAAAAAAAAACTGTCATAATTACACTTTCCCTCTCCAAAATAGGTTATTTGGACCTCCAAGGGACAAAAATCAACATTTAAGCTCTGTATTATCTTAAATCCTCTTTCGAACTGTTCTAACAACTTCCAAACATAAAGTAATGATCTATGAAGTTATATGCCTTTACAAACACCAATAAAGATTTTATTATCCCCTATTCACATCAAATTTTCACAAAAATGTTATAATATTAACCATGATTTCTCTAACACCAAAAACCTAGAAGTGGCTTCAATGTATCATATATACCAGTTATATACCCCCCAAGTCTATTGGTTCCACAAAATAAAACCCAAATTTATTAAATAATTAAATAAGGATGTATAAAAAGTTCCCCACCTATATATAAGAGTTGGTATATATTAAAATAGTATAACTAAAGTAGTGGATCCACACCAATTTTTTTTAAATTATTACTCACGGGGGTGAACTGAGTTTTTACCATATTGAGAAAAAATTAATCATGAGATGGATTGAAACATGAACCACAAAATAGATCATATGTTATATCAGAGTGCTCTATTATTATAGAAATTACTTCAATGGTACCCCACTTGAGTGATGATCATAAGGTGTACATGCACATATGATAAATGTTCTATCATCCGTATATTAAATCTTACCCTTGAAAATTTGTAAATACATATTTTATATTAATTAACCTTAATTACTTTCATTAATATTTATTCCACCACTTAAAATCCTTCCAACTAGGAATAGAACACGTGAACATAGAATTCCTAGGATTCATTGGATGAAATGTAGAACCGAGACTCGTGGAAATAGCTTATAGGTGGAAGGGAATAACCAAAATCTCATATATGGGGGAAACCTATGGAGAATCTAGAACATGAATCAAAAGTCAAGGGATAACCATGATAGTATCATTATCCAAAATAACATAGAATTATTCTTCTTGGGTTTGGATGGGAAATATATGAATTTAAGACTGAAGAGGATAAGAAAAAACGATACAAAATTCCCTCATACAGAATTTTCTATTACAAATTCATTTATATGATATTTGTCACTTCAAGGATGACTACATCATTATTATTCATATTTATGTTGAGTGTTACTCCGTTATTTCAATTTATTCCATCCCTTCCTATATTTTTTTGTTTTTATTATAGGAATTCACAAAACTTCTTCCCACATTTTTTATACATTAAACCGCAATTTCCATACCAAACTCCTCATTATAATTATTAAAGTGATTTGTTTGATGGAAAAAAATAAGTTTATATTGAACAAATGATGAATTTATCATATAAAAAGATTATTAAATGTTTGTTTATTGAATAATTCACTATATAGTTTAGAACACATCAAATGATCATATTATTCAATGTTAGGAATACTATTTAAGATGATTGAATTCTAACAAAGAGTAATTACTCAAAACCTTTATGTGAAAAAGGATTGTGATTAAAGGATGATGTTTGTTTTTTATATGAATCATATAATTTTTCTAGTTTTGGGTATATATTAATGTAAGTGTAGTCATAAAAATTTATGTTTCAATGTTTATGGGTGGATTTTCTTTGAAACATAGACACATTCTAGCGTAAGTGTCCATTCTGGAGCTACGAGAACAACTGCATGTAGCTTCAAGGCATTGAGAGAAACTCTCAATTTTTTCATGAAACTAAATTGTGTGCAAAAGTTTATGCCAATTAAACTATGTTTTTTGTGTTCTTTATAAACCAAATACCAAATAAGATGCTAGAAAAAAACATTAGACTGATTCATGGAACCCCAATGTTTGTGTGAAAACCTTTTCATGAGAAAGGAACCATTGAAATGCTCCATTTCGCAACCCTATACTTGCAGAAAAGTCATAAGAGTCACAAAAACACTTTGTGTGAAACAAGAATAGTTGTGCACCCTAAGACACCCATTTTTCAGAAAATAAATAATCCCCTACCCATTTTTTGGATGGAATTATGGAAGTTAAAGTGCAAACTTTTTCTCATGAAACCCACTCTTCCACAACATCACTCAACATTGGAACTCCATGGATCCACAAAGGTACAAAACATTCATGAAAAAATTCACATGGACTCCACCCCCAACATGTATTAGATCATATTTGAGACACCCTTAGGAAAATTCACATAAATACTAGGTGGGTGCATAAAATATATTGTCCTTATATGTAACCCAAATCTTTATGTGCCTCTAGAAGTTGCAGTCATATATACACTCAATATAAACTATATATCATTATTCTGTAACCCTTGGTTCATGAAACCATACTTGTATTTAAAATTGTAGATTTGTTTGAAACAATATATAGGTCCCTAACTCAATTACACCTTCTACCAAACATATTTTTGTGTAAGTTGAGTGCTCATATTCCCCTCACCCACTCCAACTAGGTCCACCCGCACCACGATCATCCGCACGACATGTATTGTTAACCATTATATCCATCCACTTTGCTTCCATCATGGCATAGATACTTGTATCTCCTCTTAGTTATAATAATTGGAACCCTAATTTCATGACCCCCATTTTCCACTTCACCACGGTGGTTTTTATGTGATGCACCACCTAAAGGTTCCAATATAGTAAAAACAGATGTACAAAAGGAGGCATCATTGAAATAAACAACCCAACTTCCCCAGTATGGAGAAGTAATGCTAGATCCTTCTCTCCTACCAAGAAATGGTCCCCATGGGTGTAGGACCCTCTAATATCTGAGATGCATGATGTAAGACTACATAGTCAAACATCATATTCACACGATGTTAAACTACATAGAAACATCCTAAATACATGATGTTAACCTGAAACTCTACCATGTGAGGAGAACATGGGATTCCCGTTGTATAAATGGCATGGGATAACATCACACTTTCGACCATGTGTGATGAATATATGATGCCTCATGTATGACTGGAATGGGATGACACCACACCTTCTACCTTGTACGATGAACACATAATTCCCCCAATATGATCATTATGGGAGGACATCTCCTACCCCACCATGGGATGAGACACCTGAAATGGGAAGCCTTTATGAGTAAGCCCCACATTATCCCTTGTTTTCACTCCTTTTGTGACACAAGAATCCTCACCATATGATGATAAAATACATGGATCAGTCATTCCATATGACCTTAAACCATGAATTCGAACTACATAGGTTTTTATCACTATATTTAAATAGGGTATGTAGGATGAATCCCTAATTTTCAATCCCACTACATAAGGTACCCCCCTAAGGTTCAATCCTAATACCCCAATACCACCATAATGTTTTCATGTCTTCCATATAGGAAGGTTTCAACTCCAAAGTGTGATAATATCCCCTCTGGGACACACTCAACCCACAACATATCCCCATAAGACATTGAATATGTGTCCAATATTTCCCCACAAGGCATTAAATATATAACGAGCATGTCCCCACAAGGTGTTAAATTTTTCACCAATATTTCCCCATAACACTTTAAATCTGTGACACCACCATAAGCATTTGAATCACCATCACATGTAATAAACATGATATTCCCAAGGTAAAAATTCTTGTAATACTTATAACCTCGACACAAACTACCCCATGAACGAAATGGGATTCCTTCGGTTATATGCCTAATTTTCCTCATACATGTCCTAAATTTTGAAAGAGGAATACCTTATAGGTTCCCAACACACCCAACGTGAATAGATATCCAGATGTTTCCAATGTCATCATCTACTATGACTACATGTATCCTATATGTCAAGGAATAAGTATTGTAATTAACTAACATCCTCCTTGATATAGTACCAAGAACATGTTTCATGAACATAACTAAAATATATGAGGGAGACCAAGACTAGGCAATGAGATCTAAAGAGGTCTCCATGGTAGATGGACTAAAATCTCATCAAATAATTTTGATCAAGGAGCCAACATCACCAATCATGGTGGTAGATGATATTTTTTTAGAATGTAAGAATATGAAGCAGCTAACTACCCACTATGTAGGATGAGTGAATAGACCATGAAATAAAACCACTTTGAGAGAGGGATAGAAGGAAAATCTCATAACCACACCTAATATGTGGCCTCGACACAAATGTTTTGAAAAACAATTGGTGAACCCGATATTAATTTATTCTCTTTAAACCATGAGTAGATCAGTAATTTTAGACACCACTAGATTTTGGATTTCATTGGATCCATACATTTAGTGTTAGTAATTAACAAATCAATAATGTGGGACTAAAAATAAATTTTTCTCCTACAACTAGGGGAAAATAATGGATGTTAGGGATCTAAGATCTGGGGAATAATTGGTTTGGATACTTTATCCATCTTGGAACCATCTTGTAAATAATGGTTAATGATGTGAAAATTAGTAATCACTTTCATAAGACCTTTATTGATGAATGATTTCATACACAATACTAGATTTAAGTCACTAAAAACATTCAAAGATCCCTTACTAGCAGTTGTTGGTGTATGAGAACTAGGGGTGTATAAATCCTACAAAACTATGGACCTTCCACAGTGGATTCCACCTCTATATCTCTCTAGTTCCCTCACCTCGTCTCCCCTCAGAATTCATTCAACATAGAATCATAAACACTCTAGTTTTTCATTATGAACAAGATGGTATCATCACAACTAGGTATATGGAATGAGATGACCATAAATCCATGATACCTCCCTGATTTCACCACCCCATTATCTACATAGGGGGAGGAATACCCTTATCTCCATCAAAAATCAGTTTTTTCTTCTCTCTTTAGAGTGGTATGATGGATCTCTCTCCCATGATGATGAGGTTGGAGATGTGTGGGTTATTATTAAGGACATAACTACAAGATATTTTAATAGGAATCCTCCCAACTGGCCACATTGACTTTGGCGTCTAGTTCCATAATCCAATAAGAAGGATGATCATATTCCTACTCTACTATCCCAATGCCAGAACACCTGACACCAATGCTAGGGGTGGGTCACAAAACCTTCCTATCAAGAATCATTAACCTAAGCTTCAGTGGCCACTAAAACCATTGACACACCTCATCATTCCCTTATACACACTATGTGAGGACCTATTTAACCTGATTGGGATCGATAACCCAACTACCCACCATATTGGTTGGGTTGACTCTCCACACCATTGGCACTATTGGTAACCATCATTCCCCTCCTCTCAATGATGAAAAATACCATGGGTGTTTTCTCCACAACACATTCAATTAAAATGGGGGTCCTCCCCATGATAAATAATTATCCATCCTTAAAGAAACATCCAAGGTTCTGAGGAAAAACAATATTCAATTGCTTCATTCCAATGAAATGGGTCATGGTGCACATAGAGGGAATCCCTGAAACCCTTAAGATACTATATGTGGGGAACTCTCGTACTACCTGAGGAAAGAACAAGGGAAGTGGCATGTCACCATCGACCTATCAAACTTTGAGTTGATGGGTGACATGACAAAAACTCATCCACCATCTTAATCAAAATAGAGTGAAGAATCCTATCAAATGAGGATGAATATCCCCAAGGATGAGTATAATGTCTTCATATCCCTCTGTAGATACATGCACATGGAGGATTTTATAAACTCCTTCGAGAGAATCACTGTGAAACCATCCTTACCACCGTCACTTTCCCTCCTCTTGACCTTCACCATAAAATTTGGAGAGATATCTCGATCATGGTAGGAACCCTCAGATGATGGTGAAAATTTATTCAACCCATAGGCATATTTTTTTCTCCCAATCATTAATCTATACTATATGGATGTTGTCATAATGTTCTCCCTGCCTCATGAAGACACCCCAAAGTTTCAAGGATGGACGAACCATGTCAAACTTATTTTAATATAAAATCAGTAGTAGGGTAGGTCCTCATCACTACCACCCCTAATTTCATGGCCAAAAAAAATTAGATCTTAGGGAGATCATGAATTGGATACCCCCCAACCTATTTATTAAGAGAGGTAGAAATATTTTTTTTAAATCTTGGACAGTGAAAAAAATACTATTTATGTTTTTGTAACTTGCAACACTGCACTTTTTCATCATAGAATATCTCACTAAGGGAAAGGATTCATGTATCTACTATAATATCTAGGAAATACTCAACCACATAAGATATTTCTAGCTGTCCTACCCAATAAGCCTTGATAATTTTGAGGCTATCAATCAGTAGTGTCAGATGATGGAAATCATATCACTTCATATGGATTAACACTCGAATTCCTATGGATACCACTAGAAAGTAAAATTGACCAAAATTAAGAGCCTTAATGTGATCTGATGAATCTTGAATGAGGAATCTCACCATGTGAAAATTTATGGAAAGGTGTAGTACCATACCCTTCACATGAGTCCCCTTCCATAAAAACTAAAAGATCCCCAGAATGACCATATCTCTAATGGAAAAAAATTATCCCCAAACAACTACAATTGTGAACGATATCACAATCAAACCCATGGATGATCAGAGAAACCTAGAAATTAATGTTGTATGTGATGGATAAAACACATCCCTATAGGATATTTAGTATTAGGATGACCCTGTGGTGGGTGCCTACACCCACTAATAGAGGAAAGCATTTGGTCTTGGGAGTCAACCATATAATGTATTTCTACTTTCCCATCAACATCTTCAAAATGACAAGGGAGATGCCAAACTCATCAGCTCATCAGAGGCTAAAATAAAAATTAATTCATACACTAGGTTGGATACTCTATTACAAGAACATGATGGGTACAAGAGGCTCACTGTTGAGTTGATCTCCAAACAACACCCATGGATAGATAGTGTCAGGGAGGACCTCATCTTCCCTATGGTCAAGAATTCAGTTCTCCTTGACTAAGTGATAACAGTTGAGATAGGAGGACCTATGAATCTACACAAGGAATACGTATGTAGCCTTAGTAAAAGGTTATGATATGAACCCCTACCCCACCTGAACAATTTTACCTCCCTCATTGGGTCTGTGATTACTATGTCTTGCATGCCACCAAACTAGTAAAAGCATTGGTGATCACTAACCCTCACAAAGCTGACATGGTATCCACTCTTGTTGCCTTCCTTGAGGGTATAGAAATGTATCAAGCTATAATCCGACTAGAAAAAAATCCATAACTTGAATGGGTAGGCCCGATTTTAAAACCTATAGACTTAAAAAATCCAAGATTCACCGTGTTCAGTGGTATTGGTAACAGGTTGTAAAACTTCGACCATTTCAACTCAATGTATGACCAGATGCTAGAGACTATGTCGAAGTATTAAACATCCATGATTTATTTTTTCTATCAAACATTGTAAGGACCTTCATTAATATAGTATTGTCAACTACCCTTAATGTATATCTCCAGCTACAAGGATCTTCCTAGGAATTTACTATACTATTTCAGCTCTACCATGTGAAATAAAAGTATTATAAACCTCTCCAAATGTAGCCAAAGGCTTAATGAATGAGTTGGTAACATCATTTTTTAGTGGAAGGGATTCACATAATCTCTATATATGAATCCCTACCAACAAAAACTATTGATGATATACAAAAAGAATTTAAAATATGAGTTGGTATCTACCCACATATCCTTAAAAACTCTAGATGAGTTTCATGAGTTCCCTAAAATAGATCGATGTCTGGAAGAATACTTGTTGTACAAAAACCAATGGTCTCACCTGTTACCTCTTACCACTCCTACATGAAAGCCTAAAATGGTGTAAATATCCATTGTTGTCTAGATTATGGCCCCATAGCTAGTCCACCTTAAGGTAACTCTATCGGATAGGCCCCATTAGTTGAAAAATCCTCATAAACTGAACATCCCTCTCCAAAACATACCTCATTAGGTGAATCCTCACAATGAAAATGATACCCAATCCCCCTATCAGGGTCAGATACCCTATATTCCCTTTGAATAATTAGAGAAAAAGACATGTTCCTTCAAGGACTTCTAGGTCCCAGAATATTTCTTCGATTACTTGTAAAATAACTTCATCAAGATACTATAATTCAGTATAAATTATTATGATAACCTCAATGATCATGAAAGATTCTTCCCATCTCACAAGATCCTCAAGATCACTATCAAGGAGTGTTTAGTCTTCAAATATTGGCTCCAAGACTTTCTGGATTGTGGCTAGTCAAATTAGGTGATGTATTAACATAAATATTATATGTATCTAAGAACTCTAATAGTGGATATATAGATTCAAACAAATGGAAAAAATTTCCAATCCATGGAAACAATGTAAAATGACAAGATGGACCCTATGATGTTTGCCTATGCCCATGGAATTATCCATTATTAATTAAGAAAACCATCACCCCTTGTGGATTCCCTATCTAATTTAGAAACCTCATTAGTATCATAGCCTCCCATTTCAAGGAATAATTAGAATCTACAACCCCATGTCAATTAGTGTCCCTGCCCTTGATGAAATCAATATTCACCCTTGGGGATCTCATGCCGTCGGAATTGGGAGAGAACCCAAGGATTCATCTGGTCCTAGAATATTCGACTATAAATGAAAAATAATGTTCTCCCATGAATTATAAAAATAAAATTAATCATTTTATAATGATTAGTGTTGAGGAACATCCCATCCAACCCTTAGTTACCTTTAGAGGATACCATTAGAGTAGAGGTTGGTGCCACACTAATAGGAAGGGAATTAAAGTTAGTGCTCTAGAAGATATTTGTTATTCCACTGATACAATATAGAAATCTTCACATAGGTATCATATGGCATCCCGCATTTTTATCACATAATCTTTCATTTCAATTTACAAAACCGAGGATCTTTAAGGTTTAGTGTCTTGGAAACCGGGAACTTAAAACATGAAAACATAAAACATTCTTCTTAAACACTTGAACAGCTTCTCATCATGTTCATCCTAGGTTCATTACTGCATCTCCTAACTTGGGGATATACATCAAAAGAAAGGGTGAGCAGAATGCCCAGTAAGGGAAACAAGAGAAACATTTTACATGTGAACTTGAGATACTTCAATAAGGTCATGAAAAGAACTTTAAGGAATGAGAAAGTAATCATGAGATATATCATCATAAAAATAACAGTTTTCATAACTTGAAGATGTGGATACAAAATTTAATATTAACAATCATTTCGTTTCACCACGGTCCATCCCCAAGGTTTCATTAAAAATTAACAAGGTTATTCACCAAGGTATCAGTCTAAAAAGTCATCTCTAGAGATTAAGTCTTTACCCAATGCATTGGAGCGCTATCTGGGCACACCCTTGACATGTCTTTATTATCATGTGAGCCACATATATCATCATAAATCATTTCATAAACAACCCATATAGCATAAAAGAAATGGGTTTCATTTCATAATCATAACGTTTTAAAAATGCTATAAAGACATGTTCTTTATGTCACTTTAAACCCACGGAAAAGGGAAAGCGGGTTTCATGTATGTAAATCCCAGAATTTAAAATAGAACATTTTGATATATATGTGAATACCCCTATATAAATAATAGCTTTGATTATTCACTTAATAACATAAAATAATTTTGAGATAAAGAGGGAGGCATTTTGAGACGAAAACTCTACAGCATAACGTCTACGATACATGGTTTTAGAAAACATTGAAAAGAGAGGGGACATGGGTCACCCACTCAAAAATGATACATAAAACAGTAGGGGAACAGAATATATAGTATTTAAGAACATGGTAATGAAATTTTAATGATATAAAATATGAAACGAAGAACTTGAAAGGACGACAAAAATAAGATTTCTCTTCTGAGAATTTGGCAGCCTAACGGCGTCACTTAAAACTTCCAAAAATGGATTGACGAGATCAAATAGGGAATCTAATTATATGAACATAAATGATCTGTATGATATATATAAAGATCATACCCCAACATAATAAAAAGCAACTTGAAAGACTTTACATGAAAGTAGATCTTGAAAAAGAGAAGGGTGAAAGAACCCCTTAGAAATTCGGCAGCCTAACGACGCCACTTAAACTTCAACAAAAATGAATTGATGAGATGAAATAGGGTCTCTAATCATATGAACATAAAAGATCAGTATTATAGATTTAGATATCATACCCCAACATAATAAAAAGGAACATTCAAGCTTTGACATGGAATTAGAACTTTGAAAAAGGAGAAAGGTGAAAGAACCACTTAAAAATTCGATAGCCTAACGGCGCCACCTAAAACTTCAAAATACTGAATTGAAGGGATAAAATGGGGTCTCTCATAATATGGTCATAAAAGATCAGTATGATAAATTTATAGATCATACCCCAACATAATAAAATGGAACTTGAAAGACTTTACATAAAAATAGATCTTGAAAAATGAGAAGGGAGAAAGAATCTGTTACAAAAAATTTGGCAGCCTAACGGCGCCACTTAAAACTTCATAAAACAAAATAATGAGAGTAAGAGGGGATCTCTCATTATATGAACCTGAAAAAAGAAGTAAGAGGAGTATAAAATAACATCCTTTAACATAAGAACATGGAGCATAAAATAAATTACATAAAAGTGATTTCTTGAAAATAAAGAGAGAGGTCGGATCCCTTACCTTAAAACGTAACTCTTAAAACTCAAAGGATGGGACCATGAGGGCTTGGGGGCACCTTGGGAGGACTCCTTGGGAGGTAATGAGACCATAACTTCGTTGGGGGAGAGTGGGGAGTCTAAATGGATGAGAGGATGGCTTGGTACTTATAGGGAAAGTGAGGGGACAAGGCATTAATGGCCAAGGGACACCTCAAAAGTGGTTTTCTCAAAACCATGTGCTCTCCCATGATATTTCCCATGAAGTTAGGCCACATGGGGCCCCCATAAAATAATTCATTACCTTTGGTCGCCCAACCCATAAAATATCTCATGAAATTATCATGACACAGTTATGATGTCATTAAACATACTGAAACCCTAAAACTGTATTTTTACTATTCACTGAAAATTCAACTTTCTCAGAAAATCCCAAAATTTCACCTTAACCAAATATCAATGCTCTGATTTCAAAAATGAACACCATTTTATAAAAATAATTTTCTAAATAATTTTAATTTAATTTTTAAATAAATACACTATTTACCAAAAATTCATTTTTTTCAGAAAAACCCCAAAATTTACCTTAACATAATATCGATGCTCTGAGTTCAAAAATGAAATCCATATTATAAAAATAATTTTCTAAATATTTTAAATTTAATTTTTAATCAAAAAACACTATTCACTTGAAAAAACTAATACTTGAATAATAATTTATGAAACCGTTATTTACTCGTTTTATTGAATCACATTACTTAATCTAGGTGTCTAAATTATATTAAAACTTTCTTTGAGCAAAATTACTAATCCATTTGGTCACATAACTAATCCTAAGCATAAAATCACTATTCATAATTTACTATTCATCAAAATTTAAGTTGATCTTATTAGACTCCAAATATCGTACTGAACATAATTGTAGAAGACCATTTTTTTAAAATCATTACACATTTTTAATTATTTAAGGTTTACCTAAACATTTTTAAAATATCCTTTTTCTAAAATTCATCAAAAATATGCATACTATATTTATCCGGACATTTGAAAATTCATAAACTTCATCATAAAAAGAAATAAAAAATTTTATTTAAAACAAAGGGTTACACAAGACAGTTACCGTCTCCTTACATATCCCCTTATCACACCAGCATAGGACCTAAGTGTAAGCTGTGCTAAGGTGAGAGAATACGAGGGAGGCTCGACCAACATCGCATGGGTAGTAATTTATATCAGTTTTAACTTCTCGCGAAGGCGATTCCGTTCTAGCTTCACACGATGAAGTTCGGCTTGGGTTTGGTCCAGAGCAAAGCCCAGTGGTGCTACCTCCTTCCCATGTTCTGTTAGATGGGCTTCAATCGGTCCAAGACTACTGGGTGAGGCCATCAAATCTTCTTTCTATAATAATTAATCAAGATTACTTGTATTTAGAGACAATAATCAAAACGTTTAGTTTCCAGTGGTCATATTGACGAATGGTCATATAATCAGTCAAAACCCAATGGTCTCATTTTAATTATACTTATGTTATCAAATGAAACAGTTTTGTTGAGTGTCAAAAATAAAATAACACAAAAAATTAGGAAACAAGATTTATTCAAAATCTCGGGTCATTACATTCTTCCCCCCTTAAGAAATTGCGTCCTCGCAATTTTTAAAATTGGGTTCTGAAATTTCATTGAAATTCCCACATTGGAAAAGGAGTCAGTAAAACTATTACTTTATAAGAAAGAAAGGGAAGTACAAAGGTCACCCGAGTTAACCCACACTAGGATTCCATGTAGGAAAAAATGGACATGGAGGAGAAAACAAAGGGTCAAGTTCTGAGGGAGAGTGATAGAAAACATGATTAGGAGAAAGTTAACCATAAGAAAATCCCAAACTTATGACGTGTGTAAACGGTCTTTGATTACCCAGTAGGAAGCTTAACCCAGAAAAGTTTTTGTTTTACGTTCCTTTTAATAATTTTGAGGAATTAATTTACTACATAGAATAAAAACATAAGGAAATATACCTACCTTCCAGTAGAGTTTCATCCTTTAATAAGCCTCTACCAAAACTAATCTTTTATCCAAACTATGAGAACTCATAAACACTTGGTCTCCTCAAAATCACAAGAATAATCTTCTAGAGAATCACATAATCCACAAAAGATTAACTATCTATTTCTTCTATCTTTAAACCTTATCCCAAAAACAGAAAGTTTAAGGTAAAACAAATCTTCAAAAAGGAATAATCCCATAGGAATGGAAACTAATTTTAAATCTTCAAAGTTCCATGGTACTACCCAAAGTTCATCATAGATAATTCTATAAATAACAGTCCTTAAAATTCCTCAAAATAAACCAAACTAAGATTGAAACCCAAATACAAGAAGGATTTGATAACATAGTCTTCCAAAATAAACTTCAGTGTTCATCTCCAAACAACATCAACCACTCCTAACATCTTATAACAAAAGTAGCTAACCTAAACATATTTTAGCCAAGATAGGTTAACCATTCCCATAAGTAACCTAAATTACTATAAGTCCACCTTAAATTCATCGATTCTTCAAAATATAAGTCAACCTTACTTCTCAATGAAGATACCGTAGTAATCTATTTACCTCGATCATATAGGTTCCCCAAAATAGTGAACATCTTCCAAAATAATAATCATCTTTTAATCCCCTAATCATCTCTGTCATATTAATATGGAAATCGTCACATTTCCTATCACATTGGTTGTTGGGACATGTTCTTCCATTTCCCACAATTAAATAAGAAGAGAAAGTATAATTAGGGGCTTAAATACTTAGCCAATAATCATGAAAAGGAACTTAAAGCATATAAGGATGACTTGTAGAAAAAAATTATACCCTAACTTTTGATCCCCTAGGTTCCCATCTAGGTTATCCATGATCATATATTCTTATGTGAATATTTATTTTATTTTATCTTTGTTCCTTTAACAATGGTTCATACTAAATTTATGAATTTACCAAAGCATATCCCCCGGGAGTGTCATAACCAAGAGTACATCAAGACCCGTTGTCATATACCAATTCTCGTTTGAGTCTAGCTCAAAGTGGTGTTTTCGGGTTTTACCCCTATGTACATCTGTGCGAGAGCCACCTCTACCTGCTCGTATCTAGACAGGGATGTATTTTCTTGGCAACCCATTACTCAATACTCACCAAAATACCAAGATGATTCCATATATATAAACTTTTATATAGGCTTCTTCATAAAGTTTTCATATCCTAATTTCCACAAATAACTAAACCATCCTTTGATACCAACTATAGCATCCCGCCTTTTTATCACATAATCTTTCACTTCATTTTACAAAACCGAGGATCTTTAAGGTTTAGTGTCTTGGAAACCGGGAACTTAAAACATGAAAACATAAAACATTCTTCTTAAACACTTGAATGGATTCTCCTCATGTTCATCCTAGGTTCATTACTGCATCTCATAACCTGGGGACATACATCAAAAGAAAGGGTGAGAAGAAGGCCCAGTAAGGGAAACAAGAGAAACATTTTACATGTGAACTTGAGATACTTCAATAAGGTCATGAAAAGAACTTTAAGGCATGATAAAGAAATCATGAGATATATCATAATAAAAATAACATTTTTCATTACTTGAAGATGTGTCTACAACATTTAATATTGACAATCATTTCGTTTCACCAAGGTCCATCCCCAAGGTGTCGTTAAAAATTACCAAGGTTATTCACCAAGGTATCAGTCTAAAAATTCATCTCTAGAGATTAAGTCTTTACCCAATGCATAGAAGCGCTATCTGGGCGCACCCTTGAAATGTCTTTATTATCATGTGAGACACATATATCATCATAAATCATTTCATAAACAACCCATATAGCATAAAAGAAATGGGTTTCATTTCATAATCATAACGTTTTAAAAACTGCTTTAAAGACATGTTCTTTATGTCACTTTAAACCCACGGAAAAGGGAAAGCGGGTTTCATGTATGTAAATCCCAGAATTTAAAATAGAACATTTTTATATATATGTGAATACCCCTGTAAAAATAAGATCTTTGAGTATTCACTTAATAACATAACATAATTTTGAGATAAAGAGGGAGGCATTTTGAGACGAAAACTATGCAGCATAACGTCTACGATACGTGGTTTTAGAAAACATTGAAAAGAGAGGGGACATGGGTCACCCACTAAAAAATGATACATAAAATAGTATGGGAACAGAATATATAGTATTTAAGAACATGGTAATGAAATTTGAATGATATACCATATGAAACTAAGAACTTGAAAGGAAGACAAAAATAAGATTTCTCTTATGAGAATTTGGCAGCCTAACGGCGTCACTTAAAACTTCCAAAAATGGATTGATGAGATCAATTAGGGAAATTAATTATATGAACATAAATGAACAATATGATAGATATAGATATCATACCCCAACATAATAAAAAAGAACTTGAAAGACTTAACATGAAAGTAGATCTTGAAAACGAGAAGGGTGAAAGAACCCCTGTGAAATTCGGCAGCCTAACGGCGCCACTTAAACTTCAACAAAAATGAATTGATGAGATCAAATAGGGTCCCTCATCATATGAATAGAAAATATCAGTATGATAGATTTAGATATCATACCCCAACATAATAAAAAGGAACTTTCAAGACTTGACATGGAATTAGAACTTTGAAAACGGATAAAGGTGAAAGAACCACTTAAAAAATTGGCAGCCTAACGACGCCACTTAAAACTTTAAAAAACGAAATAATGAGAGTAAGAGGGGATCTCTCATTATATGAACATGAAAAGGGCAGTAAGATGAGTATAAAAGAACATCCCTTGACATAATAACATGGAGAATAAAAGAAATTACATAAAAGAGATTTCTTGAAAAGAAAGAGAGAGGTCGGATCCCTTACCTTAAAACATAACTCTTAAAACTCAAAGGTTGGGATCATGAGGGCTTGGGGGAACCTTGTGAGGACTTATTGGGAGGTAATGAGACCAGAAATTCGTTGGGGGAGAGTGGGGAGTCGAAATGGATGAGAGGATGGCTTGGTACTTATAGGGAAAGTGAGGGGACAAGGCATTAATGGCCAAGGGACACCTCAAAAGTGGTTTTCTCAAAACCATGTGCTCTCCCATGATATTTCTCATGAAGTTAGGCCACATGGGGCCCCCCATACAATAATTCATTACCTTTGGTCGGCCAACCCAAAAAATATCTCATGACATCATCATGACACAGTTATGATGTCATTAAACATACCGAAACCCTAAAATTGTATTTTTACTATTCACTGAAAATTCAACTTTCTCAGAAAAAACCCAAAATTTCACCTTAACCAAATATCAATGCTCTGATTTCAAAAATGAACTCGATTTTATAAAAATAATTTTCTAAATTTTTTTAATTTAATTTTTAAATAAATACACTATTCACTGAAAATTCATTTTTTTCAGAAAAAACCCCAAAAATTACCTTAACATAATATTGATGCTCTGAGTTCAAAAATGAAATCCATTTTATAAAAATAATTTTATAAATATTTTAAATTTAATTTTTAATCAAAAAACACTATTCACTTGAAAAAACTAATACTTGAATAATAATTTATGAAACCGTTATTTACCCGTTTTATTGAATCACATTACTTAATCTAGGTGTCTAAATTATATTAAAACTTTCTTTGAGCGAAATTACTAATTCATTTGGTCACATTACGAATCCTAAGCATAAAATAACTGTTCATAATTTAATATTCATCAAAATTTAAGTTGGTCTTATTAGACTCCAAATATCGTACTGAACATAATTGTATAAGACCATTTTTTGAAAATCATTACACATTTTTAATTATTTAAGGTTTACCTAAACATTTTTAAAATATCCTTTTTCTAAAATTCATAAAAAATATGCATACTATATTTATCCGAACATTTGAAAATTCATAAACTTCATCATAAAAAGAAATCAAAATTTTTATTTAAAACAAAGGGTTACACAAGGCAGTTACCATCTCCTTACATAGCCCCTAATCACACCAGCATAGGACCTAACTGTAAGGTGTGCTAAGGTGAGAGAATATGAGGGAGGCTCGGCCAACATCGCACGAGTAGTAATTTCTATCAGTTTGAACTTCTCGTGAAGGCGATTCCATTCTAGCTTCACACGATGAAGTTCAGCTTGGGTTTGGTCCAGAGCAAAGCCCAGTGGTGCTACCTCCTTCCCAAATGAAATAGTATTGTTGACTGTCAAAAATAAAATAACACACAAAATTAGGAAACAAGATTTATTCAAAATTTCAGGTCGTTACATATCAACAATAATATCCCTATTAGGCAGATATTTTCTGTAAACCTTTGAAGACAAGCATATTGGATGATCAGGAAACTCAACCACAACAACATCATGATCATATTCAGTCATCCAAGTCCCAACCTCAACAATATAGTGTTAAACCTAAACCATCCAATTAGTAGTAGGATATGGCCAGGACCAGCTAGGCCCCAACACTTCAATCATCTATGCAAAATGTTCTCCCTATTAAAGACAGACCCTTGGAAAGAAGGAATATTCCCCTTTCCTGGAAAGATGATGTGATGGAACACCTCACTTTTATTCTAGTGAGACTCATGATCTTTGATGAACTCTTCCTATAAAATGATATGTGTGAGGCCCTTATTGAGGCCTTAAAGAGCCCTATCAAGTTAAAAATTGAGGTAGATTCTTCTAAGACATACCACAAAATCAAGATGAGTATGAGGAAATACAAGAAATCATTTACTTATCTAGAGATGATGAAGGTTCCAATATTAAGGGACATATTAATCTATTGTATATTATAGGATAATTAAATGGCATAGGAATATATAAATTCCTAGTAGATACTAGTATGGAAATCAACCTCATTCTAACCTAGAAACTCCCTAATCAAGGGATCAAATAAGTCAATTTGGCTCCTTGTAAACTGAGAAGTCAAGGATACAGTAAGAGAGAGAAAAATATACATGGAAATATCCGGCATTAACCCATTTCAACATCCTAGTAGAAAGCACTGAGTTTATCATAGTTACAATACATATCCTATAATTCTTTTTTGGGAAGAACCTAGATCCACTTGTATGTATTGGTCTCTTATGCTTACTATTTGGGCCTTAAATACTCCCTCGATGGTTGATCAGGGGTACTCCAGGATGATATTTCTCCCTTTAACTCTTGTGAATCCTACTACATGAAATTGGTTTATTACAAAATAGAGGGAAAACAGTTCAATTCTAATGGGGTAGAGAGTTTCAATTTCCTCAATGATCTGATAGCCACTTCAATAAGTCTCAAGGAATATTTTAAAGATAGATTCATTCTACCAATCCATCAGTGGTAGTTGAAGACACCAAACCTAGTAAGATACTTTATCATCTACTAAAAGGAATTCTCACTAATTACATCATATTCGTAAATAGGATAGGCTCATCTAGTTCCCTAAATCCATACACTTGTAGAATATTTTGGTATCTTTCCTATTGCCCTAAATCCATTACACCATTGCATTTTAGATAAATTAAGATTGACTTAGAGTAAATCCACTCAACACCATTACTTTGATATTAAAGGATGGACTTGTGGTTAGAAAATATGTGGTATTGGATTATTATATTTCATCACCATAGTCTCCACAAAATAAAGACACCTTATCGGAGAGTTTTCTTCTTCCATAATAGATTCTAGTGGAACCCCAAGGTCTGTAAATATCGAATAAATACCTCTCTTTAATCATCATGTTTAAGACATGAAGAGGATCTAGATAATTACCTCTCGTATTTAATGAAGTTGTATTAACCATGGTTGATTATTTAAACCATGTGAATTTTAACATAGAAAAGACCCAAGATCAATGTTCATCAGTGTAGTCATATCTCCCGAAGAATAACAAAAGTATCTGGATCTATTGAAATGGTGTTGTGACATCTTTTCTTAGAGAATTAAATAGATTCCAAGGCTCAATACTTGGGTTTACATTCATCACCTATCACTCCCAGTGATCCTATGTGGGTTCAAATTACCTCCTAGGAAAATGAATCCTTCTCATGGTTTCATGGTTGAGGATAATGTTGAAAAGATAATCAAGGCCAACATCATGAGGGAGGTTTAGTAACCCAAGTGTATAGTAAAAGGTTTCCCAAAAAGAAATAATAATGGATAGATCAGGGTCTGCATCGACTTATGGGACCTCAATTATCAGTTCCTAAAGGACAATTTTCCACTTCCAATAATGGATCTATTGATTGATTCCACTACTAGCTTCCAAGAACTCTCCTTCAGGGATGGATGTTATATGTATAACTAGATTTATATATATCCCATTAGGATAAGAAGTCCACCAATTTTAGAGCACCCTTGGGAAAATTCTTCTACTATGTGATTCCATTCGGTTTGAAGAATGTTGGTGCTACCTAACAGTCCTTCATGCACCATATCTTTGTACTACTCCTTTGGAAATTTTTGGAATTCTACGTGGATAATTTGGTGATTAAATATCACTAGCATCATGACCTTCTCAAGGACCATGATTAAGTGTTCAAATTATTCTTCTCTCATCATATAAAGACAAAACACTTGAAATTTTAGGTTAGGATTACATTTGGAAATATTTTTATCAACATTTGCATGTACATAGGCATCAATATTGACCTAGAGAATATCAATGAAATCCAAAACATGCCTCCTACATGAATCCTCTAGAAGTTATGAGTCCTTCAAATCCACTTAGACTATATATACTGATTCATTTTAAATCTATATGAAAAGTGTAATCCAATTTTGAGAATCATGCATAAAGGAACCACCTACCAGTGGAATAAAGATTGGATGAATTCATTCTAGTACATTAAGTGGTATCTGCGACATACAGTAGTACAGATTCCACAAATCCTAGGTAATCCCCTTTTCATTTATTTTACAACCCTATAATGGACCCTTAATGCCCACATATTTTTGAAGAACAATTACGGTAGGTTAAATATCCTATATTATCTCAGTTACATGATACTAGAAAAAAATAATTGATATTCTCGCATCGATAAGAATTTACATGCCCTGGTATTTATAGTAAAAAATGTTTGGGCATAACTTATAGAACTATGAGATATAGCTATTGTCATGTGTCAATATGATGAGGTATATCCTCAACCTCCCCATGTTAACAAGATGGATATCATTTTTTAAGTAATTATATAGAATTTTGATATTAGTTTCGTCACCTATAATGATTTCAAGGGATAAGGATGGATATATTTCATGTTCATGTATCCAACCTTTATGAAACTCCCTCTGGATATTGACTTCCAAGATGAGTCCATCCTCTTTTTGGTTCAGGCTGCACAATGTTATAAAATTAATTACAAGGGTTTTTCTCAAGCTTAACATGTTAGGACTTGGGATTGTATTCATTACTCTCACATTGGCCATCTTACCATACTCATTCGTATTGTTGGAAGGCTACACCAACATTGATTATATGTACTAAGATCTTATCAATGGCCTTGAGTTGGCCCTCATGATTGACATGACCTACCTACATGTATATGGAGACTCTGAGCTAGTCATCAATCATATGAATGTAACTATGTTATTAATAATTAGGAACTCATATCCCTACTCGAGTAGACCAATGAATTGATTGCATAGTTAACTGTTATACCAAAGGTGACTCATATTCCCTGATCAGAGAATGACCAAGAAGATGCTTTATTAGGACTGGACACATCTTTTATAGAAGCTAACTATGATTATTTTGTGATTCATGTTGAACATATATGGGATATTGTCCCAATTTCTTATGATAGTGAAGTCAAATGGGTAAATTAGTTTGAAACATGAACTTCTACATTAGGTAAATCGAGTTACATGGTGTTCAAAGAAACACATTATTCAAGGACTACCTTCACCGAGTATATTCAATATGGAACTACCCTACTAGAATGAGCCGATCTTTAGTGAATATGCTAGTGTGCAACATAATTTATCCTCCGGGATGGACCCAACCTTGAGCAGGGCCTATACAAGAATAGATTTGATGGAATCCCCCTCCGTTGCATCAAAGGGAAGGAGATTCCTCAATTCATTCAAGAGGGACATGTTGGGTCTTTTGGGGCCCATCAGGTGGCATTAAATAACTCCCACAAAATCTGGAGAGTGGGTTTCTTATATCTCACCATGGTTCATGGATGCATACAATTCACTGAGGTGTTTCATGCATTCTAGATCTATGCCAAATTTTTTGAATCATCCACCAAAGCTTCTCCATACCACTAAATAATCCTGAATCTTTTCTGTATAGGGACTTGATGTTTTTGGTCCCTACCCCTAGTGATAACTCAATCGTGGAATTCATTTTGAATTCCATATACTTATTTTCAAAGTGGTAGGAGGTAATCCCCCTCAAAGAGGTCAATTCCTTGTTAGTGATAGTGTCAGTGACGTCCCACATCATCTAACATTTTCTGAAACCTCACAATATTATCATGGAAAATAGAGCTAACTTTCAATTCAATGCGTAAAATAAGTGATATGAAAAGTACAACATCTGATCGAACCATACTTCCCACTACTGTACAAAGGATAATGGGTAGATTGAGTCATTCAGAAAAAACCATCTCTTACATCTTGTAGAATATGAATGGAAAAAATTAAAATATTTGGCTCATTAATCTCCCCAATTTCCTCTAGGTATACTGGACTAAAACTCAAAATTCAACATAGGAAACCCTATACTTTCTATTGTATGGGATAGAATAAATTATTTCTATAGTGGTTAAGATTTCATCACTTCAGTTATCTATTTCTGATCACGAAATTCCAAATCTGATAGCAGAAGTCCAATTTACAGACTTGGAAGAACTTGAAGAAAATAATGTTCAAAAAATTGGATAACCCAGAAAGACATCATAACCAGGTGGCAGAATCATTTAATGAAAAGGTTTTTATCAACTCCATTCCTCAAGGTGATATGGTATTGGATCTTAGTATTCCAATGATACATAGAAAGAATCATGTGAAACTATAACCCTAATGTGAGTGACATTATAGTATTTATAAGGCCCACTCTAGTGGTGTATACTCATTGATCACCATGGATGGGAAGCACATGAAACCTACCATAAATTATAGGCTATTTGAGTGACACTTATCTTGTATACATATTCAATGTTGTATGAATTTAAATTAAAAATACTAAAATAATAGTCATATGACATTAAACAATATGAAAACTTTCTCAGAACATTATGCTAAACTATAGCCTTACCCCATGTGATAAATATGAGATACCTCATATGAAAAATATAAGAGTATCTAAAAACAAAATCTCTATCACACTACATTAAATTATAGACTTACCCCATGTGATAAATATGGTATGACTCATATAAAAAATAGGATATGATTGAAAACCAACAACCTCATCAAAATACCTTAAACTATAACCTTCCCCCATGTGATAAACATGGTATGCCACATATTAAAAATTTTAGACGATCCAATAATAATGACCTCATCATATTTCATTAAACTATAACATTACCCCATCTGATAAACATTGGATGCCTCATATGAAAAATATGAAATAATCAAAAACCAACTTCTTCAGTATACAATATTAAACAGTATCCTAACCCAATGTGATAAACATGAGATGCATCATATGAAAAATATAATAAGATCCAAATACAACATCCTCAATACACAGCGTTAAACTGTATAATTACCTCGTGTAATAAAAATTGAATGACTTATATGAAAATTATTATATTATTCAAAACAAATATCCTCAACACATGATGTTAAACTGTAGGATTACTCTATGTGAAAAAATGGGATTCCTCCTATGAAAAATGTGAGATGATATAGAATAAACTTCCTCATCACATTATGTTAAATTGTATCCTTAACCCATGTGATGAACATATGATGCCTCGTATGAAAAATACAAGATGACACAAAAACAATGTCCTTAGCACATGATGTTAAACTATAGACTTACCCCATGATATAAATAAGTAGTTCTTCATATGAAAAAATTTAGATTATTCAAAACAAACATCATCATCACAAGATGTTAAACTATATCCTTACCCCATGTGATAAACATAGGACACCACATATGAAAAATATGAATTGATCCAAAACCAAAATACCTATCACATAACATTAAACCATAGCTTTTCCCTATGTGATTAACATGATATTCCTCACATACCAAACATATGATGATCTAAAACCAACATCCTCTACACATTACATTAAACTATAGCCTTACCCGATCTGATAAACAGAAAATGCCTCAAATAAAAACTATGAGATAATCCAAAACCGGCATCCATATCACATTATGTAAAACTGAATCCTTAACTCGTGTGATAAACACAACATTCCTCATATGAAAAATATAAGATAGTAAAAACCCAATATACTTGTCACATGATGTTAAACTATAGGCTTTCCCCTTTTGATAAACATAGGTTACCTCATATTATAAATATGAGATGATCCAAAACCAACATCCTCAACACATGATGATAAACTATAGCATTAACCTATATGAAAAAAATGGATTCCTCAAATGATAAATATGAGACGATCGAAATTCAAAATCCCCATCACATGTTATGAGAATGAAAGGTACAAAGGTCCCTTACAAGATAGGATTCCATCCTTCCAGCATTGGCCTCCCGTAGTACCTTGTTCAAGAACACTATGTTGCTTGACTCCCAACTCCAATGGATACGTAGTGAACCCCATACTCTTTATCTTTAGGCTCATCAAAAAATCCCCCCTAACGTGAGATCAAATTCATGAACCATAGGCCCTCATGGCCTCAACCTCTTTTGGTCTATTATTAATGGCTAGTGAAGACACTCCATGATGAAGCCCTTATTATAGGCCGACGTTCTAGTCACACAATCTAAAACTATACGAAGTCATCCTAGTGGTATTACATTAAATTATAGTATAACTTATGTGAAAAAAAAATGATGCCACATTTTACAAGTATGAGATGCCTCATGTGAAAATTGTATGATTCCATAAGAAATAATAATGATACGACACATGAAAACCCCCACGGGCATCCTCATTGGATATGAGCCCCAACCACATTCCTTGGACCACTATTGGGTCAGATGACCCAATATATATACCTCCTACTTCTTAGAATCCCCATGGGCCTCCTCCTATGATATAATCCCTGATTATACATCTATGGCCTATGACGAGGCCAAAATTCCCTCATGACCCATCATAAGAAGGAAAAATAATGAAGAACTCATGTGTAAAAAGAAATATGTCCCCATAAGTCACATGTTCTCCCTATAGAGAATAAAAACTAATCATGTTCCTCTGTCCCATCATTAGGTCGAGATTACATAACCCTTCGACATGATGAAGGAAAAACTAGAAGCTCAATGAAAAATCCATGCACACTCCCATCCTTGCGCATGGCACTAAAATGTGGACTTAATCCAAGAAAGGTACCATGGGATTTCATGTATAATGAGAATAGGACGCCTCATACCCTGAGATGATATGCCTAATGTGATAGGCGTGAGATGATACACAAAGGTCATGGAAACAATCACATGTAATCCCCAATCACAACATTGTTTCCCCTGTGGTACTTGGACAAATTCCATGTGTAATCCCCAATAATTCCATTTTTTACCTGGAGCACCATGTAGACTTCCACGTGTAAGACCCAATCACACCATTTGTACCCTTGAATCACTTTGGAAACTTCCACGTATAATCCCAGATCACAACATTGCTACCCCCAAATCACCTGGGAAACTTCCATGTGAAATCCCCAATCACACCATTGATGCTCTTACAATACTTAGGAAATGATCATGTTTCACCCCCAATCACACAATTACTACCCCCAAAACACCTGGGAAACTTCCATGTGTAGCCCCCCATTATAGCATTTTTATCCTTAATGAAAACGGGCTTCCTCTAGCAAAAGAACACTATGGTCAAAGCTTTGTGACCCTAAACTGCAACAACCTTGCTTCTTCATTGTATAACACTAAAATATGTGTTCAATGTATTTTACTCACAATATAAAACTATGTAGTTTATGTCATTGTCACACAACGTAAAACTACATGATAATGTGATCCCTCACTTGAGAGGGTGCCCTACCCTCTAGTATCGGTCATCTACCACACTAGGTTCAAGAACTACATAAGGCCTAATTCTTAATTTTGTGTGATACATAGTGACTAATTTGTCTATTAACATTGTCCCAACCAAACCATAATGTTATTATGGTTTCTTCCCCCTTAGGAACATGCTTGATCCCATCTAGTCGATGTTCTCATCCAACACATTTGAGAACATGGTGGAATAGCTCCCATATTGTTTAATTTTCCCCAGTGCATCCAACATTTACACTTCCAAAATTTATGCCTCCCTCTTTTAGGATCCTTTTCACCCTCCTGATCTGAAAAGGCCCCCAAACGTCATAGTTTATGTCCACACTAGCTATCCTACCATTTAAGGAGCACTCCTAGATGAATTTTTTATGACATTTGATAGTTTTTGTGTTTCAAACAAGGTCAAAGGTAAATGATTTATTTTTTTTATCACCATCCATGAATGGTAAGGCTATGGTAACTGATGTGGCCTTATTTTTACATAGATTTCCACATCCTTTTTATTAATTTTAATGCTTTTTTAAATAATTTTTACACTTTTTTTAAATAAATTCATTTTTTTGTATTTTTATAAATTAATTTTTCAAATATTCATTTTTTATAACAAATTATGTAATTATGGACCCTAAAATAATTGATTTATTCTATCTCTGTTTTAAATATAACAAATTTTTATTTTGTTTACATAATCTTTATCTGTTTATTTTATTTAAATTTTTCATTATTAATAATTATTGAGTTTTCTAGTTAATTTTATTTTAATTTTAAAAGTTTACACATCTAGAAACCTAGTTACCGCTTGCCAGGCTACAGGTAGCCAACCTACCGATAGAAATGTTACTTTTGCTCACACTAGCGGTAACCAGGTTACCGTTACTGACTAATGGTGACATGCATTATTTTTTCTCTAGTGGTAACTAGTTATGAGATGTACTCGTGACCTTTGTCACTGTTACCCTTTCCTACCAGTAACTCTAATTTTTTACCCCAACCTCACTGATAAATTTTTCTGGGTCACCGATGCTAATATTTATTATTCCCTTCTACTTTGTGATTAACTTGTATAGTTATTTAATTTTACATATTTTTTTAATTTAGGTTAAAAATTATTCATTTTATATTTTTAGTGTTGTCAATTAATAATTTTAATATTTTAAAGGTTAATGAAAATCTTGTTTTAAATTGGTGATGTTTAGTTTCTTTGAATTAATTATTTTCAATTTATATATTTGTTTTTCTTAAGTTTTAATTTTTAGGTCAAAATAATTTCCAAAGGTCACTGTTAGTTTCTATTTATCTTGTAATGGTGGCCTTTCATTTTTTCTTTCTGTAAATTTTATTATTCACGATGTTTATTCAGTTTATCAGTGACTTGTTAGCCCAACGGTGACCTTTAATGTAGCGTATCGGTAGCTCCATAATTTTTATTCTGAAACAGTATTATTTTTATTTTTTCTACCAGGGACCTTTGTCGCTGCTTTTATTTTATTTTATAACAGTAACCTGTTCTATTTAATTGTACCGGTGAGCATTTAATATTGGCTATCAGTGACCTTGCGTTGTAATGTTTCTTTTATTTTTTATTTGCTCTATCCGTGACTCCCTTTCCCGCTGCACCTCACTGTTAGAGTTTCTTCCTACCTCACTGATATATCTACCTCACCATTGCACCCTTTTTCCCCCACTGATAGCCCTCACTCCCATGCCTCAATTCCTTTATACCACACCATTAGGTGTTTCCCTCTTCACCGTTTCTCTTCAACCCCATTTCATTCCTCCTACTGTCCCCACTAAACCCTACCCTTGATTCACTGCAATAGAAGACCATTCCTCGTTCTTCATCACCACTCCTTTTACCAAATCGAACCAGATACAATTGAAAAAAATGTAGAATCAAAAGAAACCTAGTTAATCAGAGTTCTAAAACTCAAATCCACGATCCTTGGTTTACTTCTATTAAACATACCCAGTTGAACCCCCAACCGAAGCCGCATAAGTGAGCTGCTACGCTGTTGTTGAATCCGGTTTTGCACAGGGAGAAGCTCAGCACCACCGTGATTTTCAGAGGAGGAACCCAGCGTCGGTATCTAGATCTGGAGTAATTAAGAAAGCTGTCGCTGATAAAAAGAGGCCCTTCGTCGCTACTGTAAAGAGGATTCTGCTGGATCTAGGCTACGCCACACCACCCACGAGAGCCGAATCTGATGCCGTTAGACCCCTTCACTGCTACCGTTGGGTTTATGAAGGAGAGCCACCGCATGCTTGGGCCGAATTGGGGGGGGGGGGAAGTGGGATAGATGATAAAAAAAGAAACATAATATAAAATAAAAAGAAATCATAAAGTAAAATTTAACTTTAGAAAGAAAAACTAATCAAATGGATATAATAAAATTTATTAAAGTTATAAATTTAAACAATTATAATATTAATAAATAGATAAATTATAAATTAAAATATAAAAATAAATTTATAATAAATGTTAATAATTAATTAATATACTGTTAATAGTATAAATATATAATTAATAATAATTATAAATAAACTATAAGATATACTAATTAATTTAAAAATATTTAAAACTAAAGTATTATTTCTAATTATTAAATTAAAATATACTAAATAATAAATTAATCTAAAAATTTATCATTAAATAACAATAAATAATTCAATCTAAATTATTAAATTTTTAATTACTTATTATGATGTTAAATTTCAATAATTTAGTTAAAAATGAAAAACTAAAAAATTTACTATTAATATATATTAACTCAATTAAATTAATATCTATTCAATAACTTATGTTTTACCATACTAATATTAAGTGGATAATTTTTTTAAATAATATAAAACTAAATAATAATTATCAATTAATATATTTATTTATTAACTTTAGTTAACTTGTAATTAGTAATATAACACTTAACTAAAAAATAACTATTTTTCTTTATTTGCGTTCTCATTTATTTACTTTTCTATTCTATTTTAATTGTGAAGGTTCATACAAAAGTTGAAGACATGTCCAGGTTCATGCAACATACTCATCAAAAGTTAGTTATATGAGAAAAATTAGTGCGACGTGCCAGTCTGGAAAAAACGCACGTGTGCAGTGCACGTGTGAAGAGACTTTGAAGTCGGTGGAAAATGTTTGATGACATGCAGCAGTTGGCAGTTGATACTTAAAGTAGAGAAAGAAGGAGACAATGGGGGGCATGGACTACAGACTTTTCATTCACTCGACAAAGACACCAGTCACAGAACAGAGCAGAGAACCTGGAGAACTTCTCGGAGAGCCACTTTTCTGAGTTCTGAGATCCAGGAGTATTAGTAATTGATGCAAGAAGAGGGAGTTTTCTTCCCTTATTTTCTTCCAAATTTCTTCCTCTGTAATTGGATGACTTTCGTATTCAAGATAGTGATAATGAACAATACATTAGTTAGCTAAATTTCTAGTTCGAGGAGATTTCTTGTTCTACTAGTGATCATTTTCATCATTTTCATTAAACATTTCTTCTGTGATTAAAATTGATCGGAGAGATCGATTCTAATTACACATTTCTGCTTCGTAGCACAAACACTGAATTTTTCAAATCTATGTAATCATTCGGAGAGTTTTATTATGGAATCATATTTAACGTAATCAACTCATAATGAAAACTTCATTACATATGGAGAGTTTGTATTGTTGTCCATTTAAATCGTCTTTCTGAAGTTGTACTTCTTTGGAGTGGCGAACTCTAAGTTGTACAGTTTCCAAGGCTTAAATTCTAGAGAGGGAAGGAAGTCGCCTATATTTTGTGGTACAATGAAGTACTTTTACATTATTTTGAGAAATAATTTAAACGAGTAGACTAGAGTAATCCCCGAGCATTCTTTTTTGTTTGTATTTTATCAGCATTTTATTTCCTTTGTTACATCTTATTTTAAGTTGTTCTCTATTTCAGTATAGGTTAGAACAAATTTACAAGAGATGTGTGGTTTTACTTTACAGTTTATAAAAACATAAAATATATATATAAAAAGTGAAAATTAGAAAAACCACTCCGCTATTGAAAATAGTTGAGTTTTCCATGTTTTTAGTTGAATAGTGGCCAAATTTACCATCCATGTGGGTTCGACCCTACTTGCCACATATACAGTAGTTTGTAAGAATATAAATCTTAAACTTTGACTGGCTTCAACAACAGTTTAGGTCAATTTTTTGAAACTTTTTTTAGGGAAGGCACGAGCCATTACTCAAAAAAATACATTTAAAAAAATACATATATAATTTTTTAAAAAAAATTGAAAATCTGAAAATTTAAAAAAACTGTGTTTCTTATTGCTGAATTGTTACAGTTAAAGGGTGTCTGTTACCATTGTTTTCATGAACACAAGACACTATGCTATTATATTCGAGCCACTGAACCTTGAAATTGAAAAACAACTCAATTCTCTAAGAAAGAAGAACAAAATTGAAATGAAAAACTTAGATAATAGAGTTCCTGAGAATAATAACTTTCAGAATAACCTTCTAGAACTCTTAGATGAACATGAAAGGTATAGGATGAGGGAGTTTCAACTTCCACAAGTTTCAAGCAATCCATCATCCATCAGAATTATTCCTAGGGCCATAAATTATGAATTGAAACAGTCACACATTTCACTACTGCCTGCTTTCAATGGGATCTTTAATGATGACTCACTTGCCTTCATTAGAGACTTCGATAACACTGTAAAACAATTACCTCTTTTAGGACTAACAGAAAATGAACTAAGAATGAGAGAATTTCCCTTTTTCCTTAAATGGAATGCTAGAAATTGGTTTCTGAGTCTAGATGAGAACATTTTCGAGAACTGGGATCTAGTTTACAACTCATTAATTATGAAATTTTATCCCCAAATATTAAAAGGTGAACATAGAACAAAGATAACTATCTTTTATTAAAAGGATGGAGAAGCATTTCATGAAGCTTGGGATAGATTCAGGGATATGCTTAGGTAGTTTCCCCATCATCAACTCCCAACTCACCTTCTTATGGACACTTTCTATGAATGGTTTTCCTCCTCTGGATAGAATCTAGTTGATCAAGCTGCTGGGGCTAATTACAATGATAAAACAGATGAATAACTTAGACGAATCTTTAATAATCTTGCACTGAATTCACAACATATAAATTCCAGAGGAAAAAGAGTCAATAGAAATGTCAATTCAAACATTGGTTCAATGAATGAAACTCAAGCTCAACTTGCTGAAATCACCATCCTACATCAATCCATAATGGACCAGAATTCAAAGAAAATTGTTAACCAACTAGGATGTAAAAATTCCAATCAATATTTAAGGTAATAGTGTGTCCAGTGTGGTATGTTTGGTCATACTGAAAAGTTTTGTCCTAGCTTTGATATTCTATCGCAACAACAAGAAAATTCAAACTTTGTTAACTATGGTCCTATAATGCCTCATAAAGAAGATCTATTTTCATATAATTACAACCAATGCTATAGGAACCACCCTAATTTGTCCTTGAAATATCAAGGCTTAATCAAAAAATCCACTACCCCTAATTACTCTAACCAACCAAGACCAAACATTCAAAATAAACAGAGGGGTTAGTCTTAAAATACACAAGGAAACAATGATAGTCACATGTCTTGTAAGCTTGATCTAATTTTGAATCAACTGTCCAAGCATCAAAATCAATATGAGTCTGATAAAATGAAAACTAATGTTAGAATGCAAAACATGGAAACACAGTTAGGCCTACTTGCATGAGATTTTTCATCTAGGGAAAAAGGTAGACTTCCAAGTACCATTGAGCTTAACCCAAGGGATATTTCCACGGCTGTTGTCACTAGAAGTGGGCTTAATACTCAAACTTTTTCTGAAAAAGACCTTGAAAATACCCAAAATGAAATTCTACTTCAATATGGTAATAAAAATATGCTTTTTACACATGCTGGAAATTCACAGAAAAGTAATGAAAATGATAAAAATCGGAACATGTCACCAGAAACTCAAGATGAAGCATCTTCTAAAAATAAAAAGAATAAATGAAAAGAATAAGTTGAGGAAGATGTGAATGATATACCTAATTTCCAAAAAAAATTCCCCACCCATCCCTTTCCCTGAGAAGCTGAAACCTCAAAGTAACACCAGGGATGATCTTCTTCAGTTCCTTGGTCTCTCTCTAAAATTCAAGAGAACATTACTTTCATTCAATCTTTAATTCATAACTCATCTTACTTGAAATATTTGATGAAAATTTTTTCAAATAAAAAGACCTTGGAATAATTTTCTACTTAGAGCCTCACTGAAGAGTGCAGTGCTATGCTTCAAAAGAAAATCCCACCTAAACTGAAAGACGTAGGTAGTTTTCTCATACCTTGAACTCTTGGAAACTCTAATAAACTCAATTTTTTGCATTATTTAGGTGCTAGCATTAATCTGCACCCATACTCACTGATTCAACATTTGAGGTTGGGTGACCTTCAACCCACCACAGTCATACTGCGGTTAGCTGAATGATCTTTAAATCATCCTATGGGTAGGGTAGCTGATTTTTTAGTTGGAGTTGGGAAACTATTTTTTCCTACTGACTTTCTAGTCTTGGATATTGAATGTGATCAAGAGGTTCCCATAATCTTGGGTAGGCCCTTCTTAGCCACAGGTGGTGTTGTTATTTTTGTCTCTAAGGGTCAACTAATTTTTAAAATTGGAGAAAAATAAGAAGAGTTCAATGTGTTTAAAAATATTAAAGGACCAACTTATTCTAAAAACTGTTCAAAAATAGAGTTCCTTAATGCTGAATGTTCTTATAAAAATCAATTTGAACACATTCATGAATCTGAAAACTAATTTTCTATTGAAGAAGTTAATTTGGAAACTGAAAATTTTGATGTAATTCCAAATCTGAAAAATTTTCTAGAACTGGACAACTGTCTAGTTTTTATTATAGAAGAGTCCTATGTTTTTGAACTTAGGAGATTTTTGATTGAAATTGAGGGTGTTTCTGTTAACACCAACCTTGCTGAGCACTTTGAAGATACTGAGGGAGAACTTATGTGATAATTAGATGATTCTTCATTGATTAACTTGCTGAAATCTAATCTGGAAAATCTGAACAGCATACTTCCCAAGCTAGATGGTGGCACTATTACTTCTGAATTTGAATATGAAATTGAAAATATTTCATCTTTAAATACTCCTTACAAGAAATATGTTTAAGATCTTGGACCTCCCATGCCTAATAGTCTTCCTTCAAGTGTAGAACCACCTGATCTTGAACTAAAACCAATCCCTGCTCATCTTAAATATTCATTTCTAGGTGATAACTCCACTTTTCCTATAATTATTTCTGCTGAACATAATGAAAACCAAGAAAAAAGATTGTTGAATGTCTTGAAAAAGTTTAAATATGCCATAGGCTGGACAATAGTAGATATCAAGGGTATTAGTCCCTCATTTTGTATGCACAAGATTCCAATGCATCTGGATCATAAACCTTTGGTAGAATGTTAAAGAAGATTAAATCCTGTAAATGTCAAAGGTATTAGAAGTTTTCTAGGGTATGTTGGTTTCTACCAGAGATTCATAAAAGATTTTTCTAAAATAACTAAGCCCTGGTGTTCTTTGCTGGTCAAGGATACACCTTTCAATTTTGATGAAAACTATTTGAAATCATTTAATATGATTAAAGTGAAACTAACTACATCACATATCATCACTACACCTGGTTGGAAATGACCTTTTGAGCTTATGTGTGATGCTAGTGACATGGTTGTAGGTGTTTTCCTTGGACATTGGAGGGATAGAGAGTTGCATGTTGTGTATTATGCTAGTAGACTGCTAGATGATGCCCAAAATAATTATACCACCACAGAGAAAGAATTGTTAGCTATTGTGTTTTCTCCTGAGAAGTTTATACAGTATCTCTTAGGTTCTAAAGTCATCATTTTCACTGGTCATTCTACCTTAAAGTACTTTTGTCTAAAAATAAAACTAAACCCAGGCTGATTAGATGGATTTTGTTGCTAAAAGAGTTTGATTTAGAAATTAAGGATATGAAGGGAGCTGAAACTTTAGTTTCTGATCACCTTTCCAGGCTTCCTCTTACCCATTCTGAAAATTCTAGGTAAATTAACTCTTCTTTTTCTGATGAAAAGCTGCTTAGTGTGTCAATAAAGCAATCTTCTTGGTTTGCAGATTTTGCCGACTTTCTGGCATTTGGTGTTTTTCCCAAAAATTTGTCCAATAATCAAAGAAAGAAATTCCTTTTTGAGCTTAAGTACTACCTTTGGGATGATCCCCTGTTATTTAAGAGGTGTGCTGATGGTATCCTTAGGAGGTGTGTGCCTGAGGAAGAGATGATGCATGTCTTATAAAGTTGTCATTCCTCACCTTGGGGAGGTCACCATGGTTGTGAAAGAACTGCTCAAAAAGTCCTAAAATCTAGTTTCTATTGGACTAATCTTTTAAAGGATGCTAGAGGTTTTATTGTTGGCTGTGATAGATGTCAGAGGCTGGGTAATGTGGGTAGGAAGCCGGAGTTACCCAAAAAAAGGAATTATGGAAGTTTACATTTTTTATGTCTGGGGTTTAGATTTCCTAGGTACATTTCCATCATCTCATGGGAATGAGTATATTCATGTTGTTGTAGACTATGTTTCAAAATGGGTTGAGGTAGTGGCACTGCCCAATAATCAAGCCAATTCTGTAATCAAATTTTTCAAGAGGCACATTTTTACAAGATTTGGAGTCCCAATAGCTTTTATCAATGATAATAGAACACACTTTAAGAACTACAAGTTTAAAGGTTTTATGGATAAATATGGCTATGTTCATAAAACCGGTACTCCTTATCATCCACAGTCCAGTGGACATGTGGAAATTTCAAATAGGTAACTAAAACAAATTATTGAGAAAACTATGTCAAACTCTTGGAAATATTGGTCCCTTAAATTTGATGAAGCTTTGTGGGCATATAGAACTATTTTTAAGACCCCAATAGGTATTTCTCCTTATAGGCTGTTGTTTGGGAAATGTTGTCATTTACCTGTGGAGTTGCATCATAAGTCATATTGGGCAGTTAAGGCTCTAAAATTTGATTTTAAGAGTGTTAGTGAGAGGATATTACTTGAGATGAGTGAACTTGATGAGATTAGGAGAAATAGTTATGATAATTCAACAATTTATAAAGAGAGGACTAAAATCTTTCATGATTATATCATTCAAAACAAGGAATTCAAACCTGGACAGAAGGTCCTTCTTTTTAATTCTAGACACAAAATATTTCCTAGAAAACATAAGTCCAAGTGATCTGGACCGTTTACTATAGTGAGAGTTTTGAAAAATGGAGCTTTGAAAATTGTAGGTGAAGAGAATAAATCCATGTTAGTTAATGGGCAGAGAGTGAAACTTTATTTTGAGGGATAGCCAAAGGGCTTGGATGCCTTCACTATGCTTGAAAATTGTTCTTGAATGAAGTCCGGCTGGGGACATTAAACCTAGTGTTGTGTGGGAGGCAACACATGGTTTTTGTTGTGTTAATAAATAAAATTGTAATTAAATAAAGTCTAACTGGAGACTTTAAATTCAGTGCTTCCTGGGAGTCAACCCATTTTCATTCTTTTGTGTTTACTTTTATTTCTGTTCTTGTTTAACTTAGAATAAAGTCATTTTGTGCTGGCATCTGTATGCATTGTCTATATTGATTAATTTTATGTGGTTTACATACTCTGTGTTTCTAGGATGATTTTGCTATGTCATTTAAAGAGTATAATTCCCATGCTGAAGGAGTAATGGAAAACTTATTCAGGGAATTATCTTACTGTTATTGTTTTTTTTTTCATTTTTCTACTCCTTAATGCTTTTAGAAAAAAATATGCTACATGTATTTCATTAAAAATGATGCTCTATATGTTGTGGCTTTAAAATAAATTCTTCTTACTTAAAAAAATTTTGTTGCTTGTTTGTAGCCACTACAAAAGTCTGTTTGAATTTAAAAAATCTCCATGTTCCTGTTGCTGTGAACTGAAATTCATTGTTTAAAACCCATTCACTGCATGAAATTAAGTGGGGGGGGGATGATGCTGGTCTTTTAAATCTGATTAATGTTGGGGGTTTTAGCATGAACTTTGTCTACTGTGTTGAATATCTAACTAAATAAATTCTTCTAAACTTTCTTTCACCCCAATTAATTGTGCACCTACACCTTATATGCTACTTTAGAGCTATATTGAAAATCTTTTTCACTGGACATAATTGTTAAAGCATGTACTTGCTAATTAACCTACTTTAATTAACCTTTGTGGAAAAAAATCTTTTTGAACTTCATTGAGACCCTTTTATACATGTCATAAATCTGGTAAATTGAAGATTTATATTAGACATTAATTGATTAATTATTTTTCTCCATATTTAGAAGTCAACTTTAGGGACAAAGTTGTGTTTTATGTGTGGGGGAGGGGGTCAATTTTTGACTATTCTAATGTGATTTAATGTAATCCCATCAATTCCCACTTCACTTTGAAAAAAATTGAAAAAATTGGTTAATATTTTTCAAAATTCATGCAGAATTTTAGGCTTTACACTATAATCAATTGGGTATTTCCTTAGGGAAAGTTCCTTGCTAGTAGTTAAGAACTCCTTAAAACCTGAAATTGATTAGTTTGGATGATTATTTAGTGATCTTGTTTAGGTTTTCAGGGAAATTCGGTTTATTACCTATTTATGATTGTGATATGGGTTACAAGTTTGTGGAGCTATGGTCATAACCCTTGGAACTAGAAGTTTGATTCTGATTCTAAGGGGCCTCATTAATCTTTTAATTATTAAATGTAATTACTTTAATGATCCAATGTAAATGTTTTCTATATAATTGTTTTGAAACGGGGGTAATTTGGGAATCTTGGATCCAATGGTGAGTCTTTGGGACCCTGGATGCTGGTTGTGTTTCTGTTTACTAAAAGCCCTCTGTTCACTTTGAATAAGTGCATTGTACAGTGCTTAGCACAAAGATACATGTCTTAGGAAACATAAATAGAGTGTCTAGGGTCAAAAATGAGCTTATTAAGGTGAGGGGAATAATGAACGCCAGATGAAGAAGGGGTTAATTGGTTTATATGGGAGTCATTTAGTTTGTATCATTGAGGTGTTTGACAAAAAAAATAATTATTTTTGGAACCTAGGTGAAAAGGTCAAAGTAAAAAGTTCCTTGGTTAAGATCTTAATTCCATTGATATTTTACCTCTTTTCATTCTTGGACTTATAACCAGAGATTAGATTGAAATGAGTCATTATGTTTTATCACATAGGAGGCATGGCATCTTCATTTATGATTCATAGCTTTCTTAATTACCCTTGAGTATTAGTTATAGGAAAGATTCATATGAGTAATTTATTTTCTTAAAGTCTACTGTTATGTTTTGTCTTCTGTTTTTGAGTTCCGGACATGTTACCATGTGATCTTAATCATGAATACATTTTACTATTTTTAGAAGAAAATAAAACATGGTATTGTTTAAGGAAAAAGAATATTTATGTTTGGGGGAATTTGATGTGGCCTTATTTTTACACAGATTTCCACATCCTTTTTATTAAATTTTAATGATTTTTTTATTTTTTTTACACTTTATATTAAATAAATGCATTTTTTTATTTTTATAAATTAATTTGTCAAATATTCATTTTTTATAACAAATTATGTAATTATGGAAACTAAAATAATTGATTTATTCTTCTTTATTTTAAATATAACAAATTTTTAATTTGTTTACTTAATCATTATCTGTTTATTTTATTTAAACTTTTTATTATTAATAATTATTGAGTTTTCTAACTAATTTAATTTTAATTTTAAAAGTTTACAAATCCAGAAACTTAGTTACCACTTTCCAGGCTACCAGTAGCCAACCTACCGATAGCAAGGTTACTTTTTCTCAAACTAGCGGTAACCAAGTTAACGTCTCTGACTAACAGTGACTTGCATTATTTTTTCTCTAGCGGTAATTGTTTTTGAGATATACCAGTAACCTTTGTCACTGTTCCCCTTTCCTACCAGTAACTCTAATTTTTAACCCCAACCGCACAGATAAATTTTTATGGGTCACTGATGTTAATCTTTATTATTCGCTACTACTTTGTAATTAACTTGTTTAGTTATTTTAATTTTACGTCTTTTATTAATTTAGGTTAACAATTATTTAGTTTATAATTTTAGTGTTTTCAATTAATAATTATAATGTTTTAAAGGCTAATTAAAATATTCTTTTAAATTTATGATGTTTAGTTTCTTTTAATTAATTATTTTCAATTTTTATATTTTTTTGCTTAAGTTTTAATTTTTAGTTCAAAATAATTTCCAAAGGTCACCATTAGTTTATATTTATCTTGTAATGGTGAAATTTAATTTTATCTTTTGGTAAATTTTATTATTCGTGATGACAATTCAGTTTATCGGTGACCTGTTAGCCCAACAGTGACCGTTAATGCAGTGTTTCGGTAGCTCCTTAAATTTTATTCTGCAACAGTGTTCTTTTTATTTTTTTTCTACCAGTGACCTTTTTCATTGCTTTTATTTTATTTTCTAATAGTATCCTAGTCTATTTAATTGTACCGGTGAGCATTTAATATTAGTCTATCAGTGACCTTGTGTTTTAATGCTTCTTTTATTTTTTATTTTCTCTATCGGTGACTCCCTTTCCTATTGCACCTCACTATTAGATTTTCTTCCTACCTCACTGATATCTCTACCTCACCATTGCACCCTTTTTTTCCTCATTGATAGCCCTCGCTCCCCTGCCTCAACTCTTTTATACATCACCGTTAGTCGTTTTCCTCCTCACCATTTCTCTTTCACCATGTTTCCTTCCTCCTACTGACCCAACTAACTCCCACCCTTGATTCACTCCACTAGAAGACCATTCCTCATTCTTCACCACCACTCCTTTTACCAAATCAAACCAGATACAATTTAAAAAAAATGTAGAATCAAAATAAACCCAGTTAATCATGGTTCTGAAACTCAAATCCACAATCCTTTGTTTAATTCTGTTAAACATACCCAGTTGAAACACCAACCAAAGCCACATAAGTGAGCCGCTGCACTATTGTTGAAGCCGGTTTTTCACAGGGAGAATCTCAGCACCACCTCGATTTTCAGAGGAGGAACCCACCGCCGGTATATGAATCCAGAGTAACTGAGCAAGCTGTCACTGATAAGAAGAGGCCCTTTGTCGCTATTGTGAAGAGGAGTCAGCTGGATCCAGGTCGTGCCGCACCACCCGCAAGAGCCGAAGCCGACGCCACTAGACCACTTCGCCACTGCCGCTGGGTTGCTGAAGGAGAGCTACCGCATGGCTTGGTTGCAACACCGAAAAAAAATCTTCCCCTGTTTGTGCCGGATTTGGGGGGGAATTGGAATATATGATAAAAAAACAAAAAAAAACATAATATAAAATTAAAATAAATCATAAAGTAAACTTTAATATTAGAAAAAAACTAATCAAATGGATACAATAGAATTTATTAAAGTTATAAATTGAAACAATTATAATATTAATAAATAAATAAATTATAAATTAAAATACAAAACTAAATTAATAATAAATGTTAACAATTAATTAATATATTGTTAATAGTTTAAATATATAATTAATAATAATTATAAATAAACAATAAGATATACTAATTAATTGAAAAACATTTAAAACTAAAGTATTAATTCTAATTATTAAATTAAAATATACTAATTGATAAATTTATCTAACAATATATTATTAAATAAAAATAATTAAAACAATCTAAATTATTAAAATCTTAATTACTTATTATGATGTTAAATTTCAATAATTTAGTTAAAAGTGATAAACTAAAAAATTTACTATTTATATTTATTAACTCAATTAAATTAATAACTTTTCAATAACTTATGCTTTACCATAGTAATATTAAGTGAATAATTTTTATAAATAATATAAAAGTAAAAAATAATTTTCAATTAATATATTAATTAATTAACTTTACTTAACTTGTAACGAGTAATATAATACTTTACTAAAAAAATAACTATTTTTCTTTCATTGCATTCTCATTTATTAACTTTTCTATTATATTTTATTTGTGCATGTTCATACAAAAGTTGACAACATCTCCAGGTTCACACAACTTAGTCATCAGAAGTTATTTATGTGAGAAAAATTAGTGCGAAGTGCCAGTTGGGAAAAAACGCACGTGTGCGGTGCACATGTGAAGAGACTTTGAAGTCGGTGGAAAGTTTTCAGTGACATACAGCGGTTGACAGTTGATACTTAAAGCAGAGAAAGTAGAAGACAATGGGGGGGGGGGGGGCACGGACTGTGGACTTTTCATTCACTCGACGAAGACACTAGTCTCGGAAGAGAGCAGAGAACCTCAAGCACTTCTCGAAGAGCCACTTTTCTGAGTTCCAAGAGCCCAGAGTAGTAGTAATTGATGCAAGAAGAGGGATTTTTCTTCCTATGTTTTATTATAAATCTCTTCCTCTATAATTGGATGAATTTAGTATTTGAGATAGTGATAATAAACAATATATTAGTTAGATAAATTTCTAGTTCGAGGAGAGTTCTTGTTCTACTGGTGATCAATTTCATTTTTTTCATTAAATTTTTTTCTGTGATTAGAATTGATCTGCAAGATCAATTCTAATTACACATTTCAACTTCATACCAAAAACACTAAATTTTTAAAAACACTGTAATCATTCAGTGAGTTTTATTATGGAATCATCTTTTATGTAATCAACTCATAATGAAAACTTTAGTACTTATGGTGAGTTTGTACTATTTTCCTTTTAAATCATCTTTCTGAAGTTGTACTTCTTTGGAGTGGCAAACTATAAGTTGTACAATTTCCATGACTTAACTCTTAGTGAGGGAAGAAAATCTCCTATATGCAGTGGTACAATGCAATACTTTTACATGATTCGGAGAAACAATATAAACCAGTAGACTAGAGTAATCCTCGAGCATTCTTTTCTGTCTGTCTTTTATTAGCATTTTATTTCTTTTGTTACATCTTATTTTCAGCTATTCTCTATTTTAGTATAGGTTAGAACAAATTTAAAAGAGATGCGTGGTTTTAATTTACAGTTTATAAAATCATAAAAAAAAAATATAAAAAGTGAAAATTAGAAAAACCACTCTACTGCTGACAAGAGTGGTGTTTTCAATGTTTTTAGTTGAATAGTGGTCAAATTTACCTTGCCTGTGGGTTTGACGCCACTTTCCACATATACAATAGTTTTTAGGAATATAAATTTTAAACTTTTACTGACTTTAATGATAGTTTAGGTCAGTGACTATGTTTTAAACATGGTCAAAAGTCATTCCTTTCCCATCATTCACTCCCTTCACAGTCCAAATCTCAAAAGTCATGATTTTCCTTCTTATCCATTTCCTTTGTTTTACAGGAGCTTCAACACCCAAAAGTTATTTACCCATGGGTTTGATCATGATGACCAATAATTTATATTTCATTGGAACTTTACGATGTTTAATTCATTTTACCCTTATGGTATTATCAAAAGTGACAAGGGGAAATCCCTAATACTCCATGTTTCTTACACAAATCATGAATCATGTGGGAATAAGGATTGATATGGGGTATTCTCTAAGAATCATTGATACATGAAGATGTTCCCTAAATGAAATCCCTCCCATTATGGTCTGAAATCTACGACCTTAAACTATGATATTAGTTCTAACCGTCATGGCCTAAAACAATGTGAAACATTCCTCAATGGTGTTTCATGTGGCATCAAGCCTCCTCCACCCTCTCTTCATGTCGGGTTACTACCCCTTCATGTCACACAAACTTATTTTTTATGTACACCCCTTGGCCCAAGCATCATGACCTACAACTATGTGAAAATTGTCTTTAAGATGTATCATGTGGCATTGGGTCTCTTTGGGACTCTCTTTATGATGGGTTTCTACCATTTTGTGGTACACGAACATCCTTGGGACACAGACCCCTTGGGTCAAAGCATCGTGACCCTAAAATAATTTCTTTCATTTAATGAAAGTTCCATCAGGTGGGACTATATTCACAAGTATTCATACATTTTTTACAATAGATCTTTCAGTAACTCCTGAAAAAACCCATATCCCCAACACCTTGGATCTCAGATCTAAAATCTTAAACTATTTGCATCCATGGTCCTGACATCATTACCTTAAACTATGTGTGAATTTTCTAGAAAATGTGTGTGGCATTAAGCCTCCTTTCCCCTATTTTCAGGTTGCTTTATCACTCGTTTATTCCACACAAACCTCTTTAAGACACCCTCCCACCTTTTTTGGTCCCAGCATCAGGAACTGAATCTATTTGATTCACCATGGTCTAGGAATCATGACCATAAACTATTCAATTTCCCAAGGCCCAATCATAATGACTATAAAATATTTTATTCCCCATGATCCAAGAATTATGACCATAAAGTATGTACAATGGGACCCATGTAGCCCATAGCCTATAATAAGTACACCCAAGTCTAGTGAGTTAACAAACTAATGCCCCTATATTCACAACATCCCCATTCGAGAGGGTTCCCCCTTCCAGCATAGGTGTCACACCAAACCATGTTTGAGAACTATGTGAGACATGACTCCCCACTTCATGGGATTCATAGTGATGCCTAGGTTTCCCATCCTAGGACTAGTTACAAATCCTCTCACCAACAAATCCCTATGTTGGCTCTCCTCTCCCCACAACAGACCCCAGAACCCTCTCATATACGGAGGTTTTTTTCCTTAGGTGGGGGAGCTTGAAAAATCTATGAACAAAAAGTAGGAATCTTAGTCCGAAACTCATGACTTTGAATTATATGTATCCAATTATAAATATACCCCTAAATATGTAGCCATATGGTTCAATTGTAATGACATTAAATTACCCTGGGAAAGAGTGACATTTTTTTCATGTTGAAAGGACATAGGGGAAACATGAGAAAAAGTCAGATATTCTCTCTCTAGATCTCCCTCGCGACCTGGGAAAAAATGAGGGTATGAATGGAAAATTTACAAAGCTAGTGGAACTTATCACTGGTCCCTAAAAAATCTTGGATATGATTTTTGGGCCCATTAGCTTAGGAAATAGTAAGATCCTCCCTCCATTTCATAAGTCAAAATCCCTTGTGTTCCCTTTTCATATATTCCACTACCTTAAATGATGGTTTTCCCTTCACATCAGTTCACATGTCCTAACCATATGGTGATAAACTATACGATACCATGGTTAAACTAATGTAACCTTAAACTACAACAATAACATGTTCCTATATAATGTCATTAAATTTTGTTTTCAACATCCTTACCACAAGATGATGTATGCCACACACTCAGACCCCAATGCATGATATAAAACTATGAAGTATCTTAGGCCCTAGACTATGTGGACATTTTCCTCCTTTGGTGTTGGTAACATACCACACTATTTGATTTATTTTACCATATCTTATAAACTGAGAGGATGTTACCCTTGGAAAGAATTTATGGATTTTTCATAGATCAATACATCCACCCAATGTGCTTAAAACCATAGTGGCTTAATATTGTGAGGGATGATATCCATTTGAACATTCCCTAATTCCACCTCCACACTTCATTTCCCTCCTAATTTGGTTCCCCATCATATTCCAAATATGAGTGGGAGCCTAAACAGAGATGGTGTGAAGCCACAATGTCTCATCTCACATACTGGGTGCATTCCTCAATGAAATTTTGAAACAAAATTGATAGGTACCATGTTTCTAACATGGTTGACAGTTGACCCTAATTTGTATGTCCCCACTTATGGAGGTATGATAGTGGAATCTATGTTTCTGACATGGTGAGTAGTCATCCTCTATTGGTCTATCTCCCCCTTTTGTTCTAAATATTGTATTTCATGATTCATGTCTTTCATATTCCCCAATTGTTCAGGTAGAATTCAATATACCTGGCATTACCCAGCCCATTCACCTACACACATTGAGAAATCAATTCAAATATGCAGAGTTCCACTTTACAACATGAAAGTCCCACATAGTATAAATAAGATATTTTAAAAGTGGAGGTGGTGAATCAATGATCTTGTTATATTTTATATTTTCTTCATTATAAAAAAACATTTTCATCCTATAAAATAGTTATAGCTTTGTTGAAAACTAACTCAAATTCACAACCATAAGAGAACATGATGTTTTAATTTTAACTACTTAACAAGAGTAGCTAGTCCTTTTCATTGTTTGGAAATAATCAAATACAAAACAATACACTATAAAAAAAATCCTCTACTATGGTTACATCATGATGGAAATATCCTTACATTTGTTTTATACTATTATAAAAACAAAAGTGCAGGTTCTTTCTAAAAAAATAAAGATATAAAAAATATTTCCTAATAAAATTTGAAACATTAAACAATAGTATCAAAATGTTTTAAGTTTTCATATTGTTAATACTTCAGTTTTTATCTTCTTATAAAACACTTCTTCACTTTATAATCTAGTAGGAATTAAAAACTCCATTCTTCTTTCACCATCTAGAATTTTCCCATCTAAAATTTGTCTGTCCAGAATTCTTCCACCCTAAATTTTTTCATATTAAAATTTTACATCCTAAATTTATCCATACATAATTTTTCCATATAGAATTCATCTCTCAGACCTTAACTTCATCCTAAAATAATATATTACTTATTTGGAAACATACTAATCAAAACTAGCTTTTAGAATCTCATTCAAAATTTCTTTTTAGAACTAATTTTTGAAGTCATCCCAAATTTTCACACTATAGAATTCATGCATCTATACTCACACTTTCACCATTTATATAGATGTTCTTGAAATAGTAATGGAAGGATCACTATTGTATTTTCCCACTTCAATGAAAAATTAAATTCCAAAACACTGAGTCAAACATTCCTCTATTTGAGAAATTCTCAACCTTACTTCAAACATACTTGAAACTCAGAGAGAATCACAATTTTCCTCTATGATTTTTGGAACAATAAAAGACCAGATCAGAATCACCACATTCTATATCATTATAATTATTCTCTAAAGAACTTCTCTTTCCAAAATCATCATCTAAAAATTATTGTCTAAATGTTCATATGGAATATTCATATAAAATGTTCTTTAGAATTGTTTGTCCAAAATTTTCATCCAAAATTTTCATTTTTTATATAAAATTTTTAATTTTTTTATCTGATAATATTCATCCAAAATATTCATCAAATATTTTCACTTTTTTCATTTGAATATCCTCTTTTGAAATTTTCACTTTGTTTCTTAAAAATTTCAATCTAAAATGTTCAATCGAAATTTTCACATTTTTTATCCAAAAATGTTTGTTCAAAATTTTCACTTTTTGAATCGAAAACACTTCAATAATTTCCATTCTTTAGAAAAAGTATCTATTCACTATATTTTAAAAATATTCATCAAAAACATCAAACAATAGTAGATTCCAAACATTTTAAACTTTATAAATAAATTTCCTATACCAAAATATTTTCCAACTCTGTACACATGAACAAATTTATCACCCTTTTTTATAGATGCATGGCTCATGAGATTTTATAACTCATGATTTTGGAATGATTCATGATAAAAAATCATCAAAATATTTTATTTTCTTCACCTTATATGACCAGTAACCTTCTTCTCAAAATCTTCTTTAGGAAAATATGTCTGATGTTTTTACACAAATGTTTATTTGATCATTTTATCTTATTCCAAATCTATTTGATTTTATTTGTAAGAAAACATTAAAAATTGATTTGATTTTTTCAATAGAAAAAACCACATTTTCCATGAAATATTATTTTAAAAAAATATTCCAAAAAAACCCCTTCCAAATAACTTATAGCAAGCTAACAAACTCTTTCACCAAACATAGTTCCAACTGTCCCCCCATTGGATTCTATTTTCAACCAAGAAACATAAACCATGGAAACACTATAACACAAGATATGGATTAATTATCCAACATTTATAAGTTTACATGTGAAAAATAATTATAGGTAACAATAATCATTGAATAGAAAAACCATGTCATCCAAATGTAGTGACGTAAAAAACATCTTTTAATATACTTCATCAAACTTCAAACATTCACAATTTTTCATTGTTTCTTACATGAAAAAAATTATTTCATCCACTTCAAAAAACTATTGAAACATTTCACACATGCTGAAATCATAGCTTAAACCATTTAAAAACTCTTACTAAATATGTAATTTTCTTAAAAAAGTGTTAAGAAGATACAAATGGATAGATTTATGTTACATCATTTTTATCCCTCTTTATAATACTATCTAATGAACCGATGAGAGAGGGGATGGATATACATACCTTGTCCTTGAAGAGAGGGATAGGTTGTACACCCATGTTCAACCCCAATTTATACAATGTTTCGTTCAGCAATGGTTTAGTAAATATATCAACAACTTATTATGTTATATGAAAAAATTGCTACTTAAGTTTATTCATATCCACATGATCTTTGATGAATTAATATTTGATCTCAATTTTTTTAATTGGAATATTTCACTATATTTTTAGTGATATTTATAGAAATTTGATTATCACATTACAATAGTAATGGTAAATTCACATCTTCTAACAAATCATCAAACTGGGTCTTCATCCACATAAGCTGTATTGTAGCTAGAGTGGATGGAACATAATCAACTTTTTCTATACATATATTTATATAACTTTTCCTCTTTTTATTCCAACTTAAAAAAAATCCCTCATAAGGAAAAATACACTGGATATGGATCTTCTATCCTCAGCACTTCCTACCCAATCTGAATCTATATAACCATAAAAACCAATATTTAATGAGATATTATATTTTATAACATAATATTGTGTGCCTTTAATATTTATGATGATTATGTTTCCTAGAAAGAGATGAGATTATTTTGGGAAACATTGAAATATTTCACATAAAGTAATTTCATGTACAATATCTCTCATTGAGTTTATTAGATACAACAAAATTACAACCAACTTTTTAAACTTTGTAGAATACATATCCTTACCTTCTACATATTTTTAAAACACGGATCCCACTAAAATTAGTGTGGGAGAAAATATTTCATTTCGTTGTGCATGATAATTTCAAATAACTTATTCATCTCCATAGAAAACCTTTCACATGTTTCTTTATCATCAACATAAAAGATAATTTCATCAACATAAACAATAACAATGAGGAAAAAAAATTATTTTCTTATATATAGAGTTTACTATCAACTATTTTTTATTGAACTTTAATTTCCGTAATTGGGTATTTAATTTGGAATACCATGATCTCTGATCATTTTTAACCCATTAAAATAATTTTTCAACTTACACAAATAACATTTAGTTTTCTCAATCATGAAGCCACACTAGTTTTCAATATAAAATTCTTTATCAAATTTCCCTTTAAGAAAATATAACCTTATAACCATATTATAAATTTTTTCACATCATTGTTCATCGATAGAAATAAATATTTTGATGGTTTTTAATATTTCTACTAGAGAAAAGGTATCATCAAAATCAATGTCTTCAATTTATGAGTAACCATTATAAATGAGGCATTCTTTGTTTCTTATCACATCAACTTCTTCATTCAGCATGTTTTAAAACATCCACATTGTAACAATAACTTTTTTATTTTATTGTTTGGGTACAAGATCCTAGGTATCATTTTTCTTAATTTTATCCAACTCTTAATCCAAAGAAACAATACACTCTTGATACTTCAATGTTTTATCAATATATTTTGGGGTAACCTATGAATATAAAAATTTATGTAAAATACAATTTGAAGTTATTCTGATTCAGACCTTTTTTACCTTCAATGATATTATAAACATCCATATAAATCCTCAGTCTAGGATGAGATATATGAATTTTTTCCTCATTACTTACTAAGTTAGAATCGTTAAATTGTGAAGCATCAACATTGTTACTATCCTTAATAAATATTTCTCGTTTCTCAACTACAAACACCTTATCTTCCCCATATTCCATGTTTAAATTAGTTTATAAATCATTTTTATCATATTTTTCAAAAAAATTATACATCTACAGGATCAACTATATTACATGTGCCTTTATTAAAAAAATATATATCCTCTACCTTTGGAGTACTTAAAATAAATATTCTATCAACACCCATCTGATCAAACTTCCCATGATTGCCACCCTAATATTTTAGAATGAAAGGTCTTTTGAATACCCTTAGTTTCTTCAAAGATTGATTTTTATTGTAAAATATTTCTAAAGAATTCATATCATATTTCAGTCTATATAAACATTGATTCTAATTATAAACTACTAAATTAATATCCTTCCTTTAAAACTAATGAGAAGTATCATGATCGATCAATATTGTTCATTCCATCTCCACCAAACTTATGTTCCCTATTTCAGCAACACCATTTTTATTTGGTGTGTACGGTGTACTAAAATCATCATGAATTCCATGTTTTTTAATTTAATATATGAACTCCTCATATTTATTTTCCCAACCATTGTCTATTTGTAACTTCTTTATAGAATATCCAGCTTACTTTTCTACTTCTATCATGAAACACATAAAGAGTTTTAGAGCTTCAAATTTAGGTTTAGAAACATAATACATGTAATGTGAGTAAAATCATCAATGAAAGAAATAAAGTAATTATTTTTTATGTTTATTTCTTACTCATTTGACCATAGATATTAGAGTGAATCATATCTAATGTATGGGTCGAACATATCTCAACTTTCTTATGAAATGATTTTGTTATATTCTGTTTGTAGTAAATTTAACAACACAAATATCTTCTTCTTTATATATGAAGAATATCATGAATACTATATATCTTTGTAAAATTTCACATATTTCTCTGACAAATATTCCCCATCCTCTTATACCATAGATGATTTTATTCTATCATTCTCAGAGATCATGAACTTTTTAGACCACTAACTTGAAAAAAATCCCTTAGTTCATTGAACTTTCAAGAAAACATTTACATATTTTATTATTTTCAATAAAAAACTATATTTTCTAAACCAAAACATTGTTACATTCATCACAATTTTTTGAATCACTTAATAAGTTGTATTTAATCCTATCAAAAAACAAGGCTATTTTGGATTTCAACTTTTATTCCCCAATAATTTCATATCCAAGGCCTTTGATTTGGAGTGACTACTCATTGAAAAAAAGTCACAATAAGTTCTTTTAAATATTCACATTCTTCTACAGCATAAAATATCATTCCATATATGAAGATCACATGCTATAAAAAATCAAGGTTTATTCTCTATTTATATCTTTGAGAGAAGTATCGATAATAAGATATTTTTCATTTCCTTTTTATTAATATTCATATCATGAGATTCATTCTAGTAAAAAAAATTCCGGTAACATGAAAAGACATCCTATTGAAGGATATCAAGGTTTTTCACAAATTTCATAAATATTTTCCAAGGGTTGGAACCTATTTTCAATATTCATGCAAATATTCTTAGGTTTCCTTATTTGAGTGAGTTAAGTTCCCTTTAAACATTCCCTCCAGTTTCTTCTACGTTCATTATTATGTTGGTAGTAAAACAAAAATATATATGATGTATTCCCGAATCCTCCATAACTATAACAATAATTGTTTAAATCCCATCTCCCTCTCTAGCTTACTTAATTTCTGAAGTATTATTTTTTTCATCAAAATTATTACTATTTACATTGGTATTCAGTTTCGCACTAACATTTTTGTTAATTAGTAATATTTATTCTTATTATTTTTATAATCCCCAATAGTAGTAATTTTTAGTTTAAATTTTTTATCCTTAGAAACATTATATTTTTCAACTCCACTTATGTTAGCTACATACATGGTTTTAAAAAAAAATTATTATTTTTAACAACATCAACTTCCTTATTACTCTTTGCGGATAATTTTTTTATCCTTCATAGGTTTTTCATCTCATAGCATTCACCAACTATGGTGACTATGTTTTTTAAAATTTAAATTCCTCTCTCATATTTTGAATGTTTTTATTCAGTAATATATAACTGATTTTTATTTACCTTCAAATTGTTTTCACGATTAAAATTGAGGTTTTTATTCTCATCAACCGAATTTTTCATATAATCAATCTCTCTTAGAAACATGTATTTTTCTTCAAGAATGTATTCTTGATTTTTTTTAATGTATTTTTATTTTTCAATTTTTGAGATCTTTTTCAAGTCTATCAATATTTCGAAGATATTATTTCAACTCACTTTTTAATATAAAATAAAAATGATTTTCTTCTTATTTTGAACTACTACTTTCATCATTAGTGAACTTTAATTTGTTCACATTTTCAAAAAAAGTATAATAAGTATATTTATCACTGAAGGTTTCAGTTTAATCTTCACTACATTCATCTTTATCATCTTTAGAAAAAAATACACTTCTTTTAGATTTCCAGAACTTTTTTTTCCTAACCCTTAAAGTAATATTTTCAATTATATACATTATTCTTAAAAGAAATTCTTAGTTTTCTATCATATATATCACTTTATTTATCATCTTTATTCTGAGGGTTATTTTTTAAAAATTTCCCAGTGCTCCATGGAAAAAAAACATTAGTGGTAACTTCCCTTTGTACTTTATTGTAACCTTTTTCACATTTTTGGAAGATAAGGGCCCAAAATCATCAAAAAATTTACTAACCTTGTATTTGGTGTTAGATTCACAAACATATTCATATTGAATAAAATTATTATATTTTAATTTCATTTAATATTTCAAAGAAACTTCTTGATAATCATTTTATTTACTCTTCATAACTTTCTCTATTCTCATTTCATAAATGATGAGAGTTCTATTTAGATCATACAATGATATGGTTTTAGGTTCTCTATATTCAAATTATGAAACTATAATATCAAACATATTAGGAAGAATTTTAAATGTATTATAAACTATGTTTTAATCATCTAAATTCTTACCAAGAGACGTTATGGTTCTTATAAGGTTATTCAACATTATAAAGAAGTCTCCCACAAATTCATAATAACCATTTTTTCTATATTCATATCTCAGCCTCCAGATTTTTGACTCGCCTTTTTTAAATTTTGTATTTTTTATAGATGTTTTTAAACTTCTCCCAAATGTATTTAGTAGTTTCAACTCCTTATACTATTTGAAACTCACTTTTATAGAGTAAAGATTGTATAAATTATCTTGTTCACCCATCGCTCTCTAATTTTTTATTATCCGCGACGGTAAGAGGATATTTTTCAATATGATGTGGGAAACCATTATTGATGCTTTAATATCATCGTAACAAAGATACATGATACATGGTTACATTATACCTTTCTATATATGATTATACTATCATTCAAAAACTTGAATCCCATTACTATTCATAGAATTATGAACCTTCGTAGAAACTTCTATTTTCCTCAAACTTCATCAAAAATTCAATGTAGGAAAACTTATCTGTAATACCATTTTAAATTATCAAGTAATATCTGTTGTACCTCTCGTACCCCTCGTGGTTTAATTTTCATGATCACAATCACTCTCTTATTTATCTAATATTGTTTTAAGTGTTTTTGGATGATAGGCATAATTTCAGGTTGCCAAGGAATTGGGCCAAGAAAGCAAGAAGCCAAAGTGGACTGATTTTCAGTCCACCGGCCAACCGGTGGAAGACCACCGGCCAGCCGATGGAGGCTTGGACAGAAGGCATCCCTCTGTCCAGACCACCGGCCAACCGGTGTCCCACCAGCGGCCAGCCGGTGGCACCCAGACAGAACAGTGTTTGCTACTGCCTCAGCACCGGCCAACCGGTGGCCTCTTCACCGGCCAGCCGGTGGTGCCTGAGCCCGAGCCCTCTTCCATTTTGCAAGCACCGGACAACCGGTGGCTCTGCACCGGTCAGCCGGTGGAGCCAGTCAAACTAGCCGTTGGGCCTTTGACCAGACCTGTCCACTTGCCTCCCAACGGCTCCGAAGGCCTCTCCAACGGCTCCGAAGCACCCCAAAGGCCATTTGAGGGTTCCCTCTCTATAAATAAAGGACTAGGAACCCCCGGAAGTCTAAGGAACATTGTCAGAACTATTGTGAAGCCAACGAACACATTTTGATCATTTGGCGAACCTCCGGCGCATTCCTCCAAGGGAACCCCACTTGCTCCAACACATTTCCACATCTAAGGAGCACCACCAAAGAAGCTTGGGAGCGCCCTTCATCATCTCCATCAATCCATTGGCGCCCAAGACTTCCCCATTACGGTTTTTCATTGTTTTATTTATTTTGAGCATCATTTTGGGTTTGTGCCTATAAACCCCCAACTCTTTCTCTCATCCTTTCATTTGGGTTTTCACACCACCTTCAAGGTGTGAAGAGGTTATTCAAGCCTTCCCTTTAAAAGGCTTGAGATATAGGTGAGCTAGCCTTCACCTGTAAGAAGGCTAGTGGGTTCTTGCTCAACCATTAAAAGCAAGTGGGTTCTTGAATAACCAATAAAAGCAAGCTGTAATAGGTTCTAGACTACCTGTAAAGTCTAGTGGGTTTCTTGCTAAAACCATTAAAAAGAAAGTGGTAGTAAATCTCTCAACGGTTGAGTTGGGAGCGGAGACGTAGGCTTGGGTTTAAGCCGAACTCCGTTATCAAGTTGCGTGTCTTGCCTCTTTTATTTCCGCTGCACTTTTACTTTGATTTTAAATTGTTAATTAATTTTTAAAAGGCAATCCCCCCCCCTCTTGCCATCACTTCCTTTCTTTCTCCGCCCAACAATTGGTATCAAAGGGAAGTTTGAGTAATTCCTTCACCGGTTTCAAATTAAAGATCCATTGTGATGGCTTCAACCTCTTTCGCCCCCGAAGGATATTCTTTGGGTCGTGCTCCATTCTTTGATGGAACCGACTACACATATTGGAAAACCCGCATGACTACTTTTCTTAGAAGCATAGGTTATCCCATTTTTAAAATTGTCATGCATGGTTATTCTCTCTCTTCCCCCGATGAATCCAAATGGACCCAAGCCGACATTAAAAATTTCGAGCTTGATGGCAAAGCCATGAACGCTCTTCATTGCGGCCTTGATTGTAATGAGTTCAATCGAGTTTCCACATGCACCTCATCACATGAAATCTGGAAACTATTGGAGGTTACCCATGAGGGGACCAATAAAGTCAAGGATACTCGATTGGACATGTACTGTCAAGATTTTGAGACTTTTACCATGCATCCTTCCGAATCAATTTCTGATATGTTTACTCGTTTTACTGACATTTTCAATGGAAGAAAATCTCTAGGAGATAATATTTCTGCAGAAACGATGGTCAAGAAGATCCTTTGGATCCTACCAAGCACATGGGCACCAAAATTCACGAAAATCCAAGAAGCAAAAGACATCAAAAATATGCCGGTAGAAGAGCTCATCGGATCTCTCATGACCTACGAGATCACCATGAGGAGGCAAGCTGAAAAGGAAGGCAAACCAATCAAAGTTCCAAAGAACATCGCCTTCAAAGTTCAACAAGAAGAAAGCTCCTCCTCCTCATCGTCTTCCTCTTCAAGCGGCGATTCCGAAATAGAGAACCTTGCCCGCAAAATGCACAAGTTCATGAAGAAGCACAAGAAGAAGAAATCCCGCAAGGCTCGAAAGGAAAAACACGACGAAAAATCTGAGCCCGAGGTAACATGCTACGGGTGTGGCAAGAAAGGCCATTACAAGCCCGATTGTCCACTCAAAAAGAAAAAGGCCAAGCAAAAGGAAAAGAAGAAGGCATTCAAGGCCACATGGAGTGATAGCTCCACATCCTCCTCCTCCTCCTCCTCAAGTGACAACGGTAACAAATGCCTAATGGCATTTCATGAGGTAACATCTTCCGACTCCTCATCCTCTTGTTCTTCAAATTCTTTCAATCATCTATCATATGAGGATCTCCAACATGCGAGAGATCAATTGGAGGAAGGTTTTCACGAACTTTCTTCCAAATTTGTTGCTTTAAAAAAGAATTTCAAAAAACTCTCTTCCAAAAAAGAACAACTTCTCAAAGAGAAGGAAGAGTTGACCCTCAAAATCCAAAACCTTCCCGATGTTGATTCCATGGAATCAACTATCAAAGATTTAAGGGAATCCTTAGCTAATTTCACCCAAGGTGAACAAAATTTAACCAAACTCCTAGGTTCACAACGCATATCTAGAACCACCCAAGGGCTTGGCTATTCCAAGCAAGCTTCCTCCTCCCATGCTCCAACTATTTTTGTAAGGGGGAGCTCTCAAAATAAATTTTTTAATTATTGCAAAAAACCCGGGCACTTAATTTATGAGTGCAATTGCAAAAATACCTGGTATGGTAGGCCCAAAACTTTTTCTTTTAATGATGAATTTTATAGTAGAAGACCTGTCACAAGACAAGTGTGGATTGAAAAATCCCTCTTAGCGAGTCTCACCAGACCAAAATTTGTCTCGGTTTCAAAAATCTCTCCCCGGTGATTTCTTGTTTTTATTTAGGGGGAGTTAGGATTGTTTAAGCATTTTGCAACTTTCGATTCAAAACTTTCAATTCAAAACTTTCAATTCAAAACTTTCAATTCAAAACTTTCAATTCAAAACTTTCAATTCAAAACTTTCAATTCAAACTGTTATTCAATTTTTCATTTCAAACTTTCAATTCAAATTTCAAAAATTTCAATTGGTTTAAAAAACTCTATCTTGTTTTTCAACTGTTTTCCTCAATCAAGTTTTATGCCCCGTTCTATTTTGATAATCACAAAGGGGGAAAAATTCTTGGTTGATTGAGGGAAAAATATTTTAAAGCATACCTTTCATATCAGTCTTTTTACATTGCTTGTTTTGGTGATTGTGATCATCAAAATAGGGGGAGATTGTTGTACCTCTCGTACCCCTCGTGGTTTAATTTTCATGATCACAATCACTCTCTTATTTATCTAATATTGTTTTAAGTGTTTTTGGATGATAGGCATAATTTCAGGTTGCCAAGGAATTGGGCCAAGAAAGCAAGAAGCCAATGTGGACTGATTTTCAGTCCACCGGCCAACCGGTGGAAGACCACCGGCCAGCCGATGGAGGCCTGGACAGAAGCCATCCCTCTGTCCAGACCACCGGCCAACCGGTGTCCCACCAGCGGCCAGCCGGTGGCACCCAGACAGAACAGTGTTTGCTACTGCCTCAGCACCGGCCAACCGGTGGCCTCTTCACCGGCCAGCCGGTGGTGCCTGAGCCCGAGCCCTCTTCCATTTTGCAAGCACCGGCCAACCGGTGGCTCTGCACCGGTCAGCCGGTGGAGCCAGTCAAACTAGCCGTTGGGCCTTTGACCAGACCTGTCCACTTGCCTCCCAACGGCTCCGAAGGCCTCTCCAACGGCTCCGAAGCACCCCAAAGGCCATTTGAGGGTTCCCCCTCTATAAATAAAGGACTAGGAACCCCCGGAAGTCTAAGGAACATTGTCGGAACTATTGTGAAGCCAACGAACACATTTTGATCATTTGGCGAACCTCCGACGCATTCCTCCAAGGGAACCCCACTTGCTCCAACACATTTCCACATCCAAGGAGCACCACCAAAGAAGCTTGGGAGCACCATTCATCATCTCCATCAATCCATTGGCGCCCAAGACTTCCCCATTACGGTTTTTCATTGTTTTATTTATTTTGAGCATCATTTTGGGTTTGTGCCTACAAACCCCCAACTCTTTCTCTCATCCTTTCATTTGGGTTTTCACACCACCTTCAAGGTGTGAAGAGGTTAGTCAAGCCTTCCCTTTAAAAGGATTGAGATATAGGTGAGCTATCCTTCACTTGTAAGAAGGCTAGTGGGTTCTTGCTCAACCATTGAAAGCAAGTGGGTTCTTGCATAACCAATAAAAGCAAGCTGTAATAGGTTCTAGACTACCTGTAAAGTCTAGTGGGTTTTTTGCTAAAACCATTAAAAAGCAAGCGGTAGTAAATCTCTCAACGGTTGAGTTGAGAGCGGAGACGTAGGCTTGGGTTTAAGCCGAACTCCGTTATCAAGTTGCGTGTCTTGCCTCTTTTATTTTCGCTACACTTTTACTTTGATTTTAAATTGTTAATTAATTTTTAAAAGGCAATTCCCCCCCCCCCTCTTGCCATCACTTCCTTTCTTTCTCCGCCCAACAATATCTATGTGATATTTATGATGGGGAGGTGTTAATTAGATATGTATTTTACTTTTTTGTTCTCTTTTTCGTGAAATAAGATTTTCCTTCTGTTAAAGAGTTATAACTTTGTTTAAAACAAACTCACATACACAACCACAAAAACAAAATAATTTACAAGGTTAACTACTCAAAAATATTAGCAAACCCAATTCATGGTTTTAAAATATTAAAATACCACAAAATCTACTAGATTCATGTTATAGTTGGTAGGGAATATCGCTACACTTTTCCCCCTAATATTAAAAATACATTTTATATGATTTATGTAGAAATAAATATGTAATAAATATTTTGTAACAACATTAGAAACCATCACCAACATGCTCAAAATTTTTTGACTATACTTCATATAAAAACTAAAATTTTCCCCTTCTTTCAAAACACTTCTTCTGCCCTTTCTTACCTAGTACTATGTAAGAACTTCCTTATCATGTCTCTATCGATAATTTGTTTGTTTGGAATTAGACTATACAGAATTTATCCATCCAAAATTTTTCTAATTCGAATTTATAACTTTTGAATTTTTCAGTCCATAATTTATCCCTCTAATCATAAATTCCTCTTCAAATAAGATACTGATTAGTTTAAAACATCTTGTATAAAACTATCTTTTAGAATTTATTCTAGATTTTTTTTTGAAATTAATAATTTAACACTTATTTTTCTTTCCCACGATAGTATTTACACATTCTTACTTGAACTTGAAACATTTATATAGGTTCTTTGGAAATAAAAAAATATAGAATCAATAATTTATTTTCACTCTTCAATGAAAACATCAACTTCAAAACTCTTACTAAAACAATTTTCAATTTGAGACACTCAAAAACTTCCTTCAAACTTCCGTAACACCTGGAAGGAATTAGGATTTTCCTCTATAATTTTTGGAATATTAAAAGACCATATCCTAATCAAAACATCTGATATATTTTTGAATATTTCCAAAAATAACTTCACTTATTAAAAACATCATCCATAAATTCCTGGCCCAAAATGCTCATATAAAATTTCAATCAGAAATGTTCATAAAAAGGATTAACTTTGTCCTCCTAATTTTTTTAAGAAATTTTCACTTTTTTTATTCAATAATGTTCGTCCAAAATATTCATTTGAATTTTTTAACTATTGAACCAAAATTTATTTTCTAAAAATTTCACCTTGATCATAAAAAATGTTTATATGAAATGTTATCTTGAAATTTTCACTTTTTTATCCAAAAATGTCTTTATGAAATTTTCAGTTTGTTCATCAAAAATACTAATCCAATTTATATTATTTACAAAATTTATATTTCCAATATTCTTTATAATATATATCACAATAATTGAATAACCTTATCTTCTAATATTTTTAAACTTCATAAACAACATTCATTATCCATAAATATATTGGACTTTGTACACCTAAAAAAATTTCTCCCCCTTTATTCCAAAAGTAATGATCATGAAATTTTGTAACTCGTGATTTTAGAAACATTAAAAATATAAAATAATCATCATATTGTATATTATTTATCATCTAAATATGATAACATTCTGTGTAGAATCAACTTAAGGAAACCTTGGCTGCTCTTTTTCCACAAATTTCTTAAGGAAAGTCAATATTATCTTTTTTTCATCTGATGCTATCTATGTCTGAATGTCTTCTTAAGAAAATGTTACAATGTAATGTGATTTTCAATGAAAGACAGGAAACCATTTACAGTAAAAGTTATTTTGAAAAAAATAAGCTAACCACCAAACTTCTTCAAAGCCTCTTCAAGCATCCTAAACAACTCATTCAGTCCACATGGTCCCAACACATCTAAGGATTTATTAGTCATTACCCTTATTGGTTGATGAATCATTTTTATCCCTAAACATAATTTCCCAATTATAATACTCACTGAAATGAATGTTCATATATTTTTATCTTTTTTCTCACACTGATCATAACTCATGTGGTCTTAGAGACTTATGGTTGATTGTATTATTAATATGATTATTGTTCATAAATATTTATTGGAAATGATACTTATATTACCTAAAAACTAGGATAAAGAAATAATGTTCATCCAAATATTTGATCCCCTATATGATTGTGACCTATAAAGAAAAAATGTGGGGAAGTGCTCCAAAAGGCTCTGACTCGACAATCGATCACTCTAGCTCATATATCCTCTATCGAGTAGCCTTTGAGGCCTGATGCCCCTATAGAGATCTAATGCTTCCTCCTTCTATATAGATTAGACCTCATTGGCCAAGATCCACACTTAATCATGCTTATCTTAACACTTTACCACCAAATATGCCATCTGAAATTCTTCGGCCTCATCTTCTACCAACTATGAAGTTAATTGGATGATAATCTCTACTAGGGAATTGATTATGGATTCATTATTCTATATATTCTCTTCTCACTGAGCAAGTTATTATTCAACTGATTGGATCACCTTAGTACCTTCATATTTAATCTTCTAATAGGATTTATCAAACCCCCAATGTTATGTGCATACCCACTCATTGATATAGTCTTGGGAAAATGCATGTTGGTATTGAGAATCCACCCCTCTAGTGCCGAGGCTCAGTAACCAGTGGAGGAAGGAACCCATAAATCTCACTAACTCTACCTCTGAGGCGTGAGTGATGAAATTCTGCCTTCTTCTCCAAACCCCAAGATGGACAACGTAGTTCTATTCGACAACATTAGACTCAAAATATTGTAGATCCTCCATTTTCATAGGCCCATATTCAAGGAAATCTGCAAGAACTATAGTAGTTGGGTCGTCCTTTGGGATCATCTCAGATAGACTAGGCTCCATGTCAAGAGGCAGTCTATCATCATCATTTGAATCCTTGCCAATGGTAGAGAGTCATCCAATATCTATTTCTACCTCTCCCATTACCATATTATCATCCATAATAGGTTTCTCTTATTAGATCAAGGTTGGATCACCATGAATGACTGGCACCCTGAGGACTTGCTTAACTGCTAGAGTAAGAATCATGGTGCCCCCAGCCACACACAGTTGTTGAGGGCACACTTCTCCAAGAACTCTTTCATAAAAGTATAGGATATTTATTAAAACCTATACAAAACAAAATATATGTAAAATTTTAAAAAATGAGACTTACATGATGATATGATTTCAATGATTTCTTCACTAGGGACCTCAAAGGTGATGTTCACCACTATAGACCCCTTTGCACCAGTAGGTACCACCATAGATATTATATGATGCCTCGATGTTTCATGGACTAAATATGAATGAGGAAAATAGATTTCATAGTATGGTGGTGTAAATAAACTATCAAATATATATAAAAACTGAGATTTAGAGCCTTACCTTTAGGAGGCATGGGGATCTCAAAGATAAGTCACCTCGAGGGACCCGCCCCACCAGCAGTAGGAACTGCCAAAATGATATTAGGGAAATTCCCCATAAAGATGACTTGGAGAACTAGAGGATCACCCCTATCCTCGTCCACAGAAGTCCCTCCCATTACATCCTTGGGAGAAGACACTAAGGTGGGATCCCCAATTTCCATTGAGTCACTCCTTTAATCATCAATATATTCCCATATCTCTTATCATAGTCTTCCTACATATGTCAAAATCTTGGGTTATAGGTTCTCAAGGAAAGGGAAATAAAAAATACATAGATGAATTTATAAGTTAAAAGTTTACCTCATCAAAGAGGATATCAGTTAATTCATTATAGTTAGGAGTGGCCTCCCCGATCTCTTGAGAGCATTCCCATTTAGTGTCAGAGCCTCAAGAAACCACACCACTAGATACCTATTTATCGACTATGGGGGATGGTGCATCATGAGTAGGTATCTCAATGGAGGTGGTTTATTTAGGACCAACACCAAACATTACTCTTACCTTGGGATTGGTAGGATCACGCTCCCTATGACAATGTATGATGGAATCCATGTCTTGCCATTATGAAAAATTCTCTTGGAAGCTCACTTAGGCTATGATCCTCATGAGAAAAATATTTGACAACTCAATCCCCTCTCGAGTCAGCCTATGTCACAACTGTTTCACCATCATGGATAGCCACAACATTCCCCAAGCTACCTAGAGCAGATAAAAGGAAGAATCATTAGATAACTATACAAGATGTAATGACATCCTTCCAAGGGACTCTAGGAACTGGATCACCTTAGTGTGAGTGATATCTACCCACCCCTATAGTCGCTTATAATGGATACCACCCTAACAGAGGTTGTAGGAATGGTAGGACCCCAATATGTCATCACCATTACATCACTTTGATCCCTATATAAAAACAATGGTGCTTCGAATAACATCATTAGTTTTGTCATGTTCCTTATATGGTCCATTTATGGTTACACCATTCTAAAACATTACTGTAAGATTATTTTCAATTTTTCCAATAGCAAGTTACCCACATAATTATGGGTGAGGTCAGTGTCGATAGTAGATAAAGGTAACATAATGTTATAACTAGTGCCTTCATTGACAAGCATCAAACATAATAGATGAAGGACAAAATGATGAATCTCTTCATGAGTCCCCATGTAAACTCACTTCAATTATGGATGGTTGCATTTGAACTATCAGGGGAACCAATATGGAAGGTATGATTTGTATTATGTATTATTATATATCTGAGAGACTATTAATAAACCTTGAAAATATTGAAGGTATTCCCTCTTAGTTTTCAACCTTCTCACCTATTCGGGTCAAGAAAGGACTAATGTTGATGTTACCAATATTAATGATTCCCACCATCACATGGATTCATTGAACATCATCGATTATAACACGACATTGTTATGAAGAAAAGGGAGATATTCATAACTTTGAGGGGTTATGGGGTTTTGAAACTCATACCCACGAAGTGGTTCATGATCAATCCATTTAGAAATTGGAATAGACCATAAATATTCCTAGTAATTTTCCTGTCTCAATATTCCCTAGCTAGATGTAGTGTCTTTCTAGCACTAGGAAACCCATGTTCACTCATTTCACCACTGACATGATGAACACTATCACCAGTATCCCCAATCATAATCCCATGAATTCATCCATAAATACTAGTAGTCAACCAGTCAATAAAGTGACCTTAGACTCAATATATCAATCCTCTAGGAGCCAATCCATCTTATTGTATCCCCATTCTTGGTGGAATCTCTCCTCTATTATCAACTAGTAAGATCACAATGACCTTTATTGTTGTTCCCTCAAACACTTATTTTTAATCGCCTATATATTCTCTAATATCATCTTCAAGACCATTCTCAACCATGTCTAAAATGGGATGTGTTTCTGGAAAGGGGGTTAACGACCCAACACCAAAGTTATGTTGACCAAGAATGTCACAACTACAATTGATGATTCCTCTCTACTCACCATAGTGTTCAGCATTGGAATGAATTTTCATATTGAAATCTCTACTGATGGATCCCACCAATATGATGAAGATCCAAAAATCTAATTTACACTACCCTGTGATAGAGGTGGAATTTATTTTTATCTAGTTATAACCTATTGGGGATGTCCTATAGTAGCTTCAGATGATGGTAAACAGGGAACTGCGTTATAGAAAATGATTTATATAAACAATATTTCATACCTTGGCCCTATACTCTTCACATGTGAATCATACCCCATACACCCAACCTAATTAATTAGTAAAATTACTATCATCATGTAGATCCCAATCCTCAAACCAATACTTCTGGTTATTTTGAATGTTGACTTGAATGATGATCGTATAATGGTAAGGGAATTATTCATTCATCGGTGGTTCAATAGTCCGCATCCTTTTCCTTCCAATCATGTTATATAATGTTGATGATTTTCATTCACTGATTAGGTGTCCATCATATTATGATTTAACTAATGGATCGCGTCATGATGGGTAAACCAAAATCACGATGTTTTAATCTCTATATCAAGAGTAAAAAAATCATATAGAATCATAAAGTTGTATTGTTAAAACTTGTTTCTCAAAAAATATTACATCTAAACCAATTTAAGAAGGTTAAAAAACTCTTTATTCCCATATATGACCCTCCTAGCATGGGGAATTTCATGATTCCTACCCATTTCTTCTCTTCAGGTAGCAATAATTACAATAAAAGGATACTGATCAGCTTGGTTGACCATTCTCAAGCTTTCATGAAGGTATGAAAAATCTATATCATGAAGAATAGTCCTTATTCATAAAATGGTTCAGTTTTATGTATTTTCTATCAAGTTCATGAATAGTGATAGTTTTATGCTAAAAATGGCTGCGTAAAAAGGTTATACTAAAATCGTAGCTTTAGATTAAGAGTTCACACAAATGGGAGTTCTACACATGAGGTATAGATTATCATATGTGAAATTCTGGTGAACATATTAAGGACCTTCTCTCTATTTATAGAAAATTATCCCCATGGTTTTTGTGTTCTTGCAAAATGTTTTCACAATTTAGGATTAAAGTTGCACGCCAAGGAAAAATTTGTCTTACATATCATTTTTTCCTCAAAAATCAACCTTCCTATCCCACGCTAGCTATAATTCTGAGGGGGTAATTTTTCAGTGTTAAAAATAAATCTCAATTCCCAATGGTGAGTTTTCTCTAAAACAAAGACAAAAATTGACACAAGGGACCAGTCTGAAGCTAAGGGAGTAATCATGTGAAACATTAGTGCAGTGTACACAACTCTCCATCTAATCATGTAATTGGCTTGTGCATGAATGGAGAGATCAAAGAAACCCAGTTTTGTGGGTTCTCTTGTACCCAAATACTGAATAAGGTTGTGAAATGAAACATTTGATAGATGTCTCCTACCATTCCATTCACACTCAAAACTTATTTCAACAAATACACTGATGAAACATTGTACTATGAAAGCTTACACTAGAATAATAGGCATGAATGATATGAAAAAACATTATGAGAAACAAGAAGAGTTTCACACATGAACCTACCAATTTCAATTATAAATTGATCATCACCCCAACCCACCCCATTTTGGGGATAGACCCCATGAAGTTGAATTGTGGTATATCGCTCAAACTACCAAATATTGTGTGGAATAATGAACCTCTAGATCTCCATGGATCACCAAAGGTAGATAAATTATGCAATTAACCTCACATATGACCTAGTGCATCTTGGATCATATTTCATCCATCCTAAAACAATATACCCAAAATCATAGGTTGGTTCCCCCAAGTTGAGTTCCCTCCATTCAACCCCAATATTTATGAAACTCTATAAGTTGTGTGCACCAATGCCCCCAATATCTATTTCTTGTCCATGTTCTATAATTAATGATTCTCACAACCCTACTTTTGTGCGCAACTATGGATTTTCATGAAACGGTACTTTGATCCCTCTCCCAATGCCTCCTTTCTCCAAATATAGCTGCATTAAATTTGAGTTCTCACATTCCACACACCCACTGTAAATGTTTCCACCGATGAATTTATCATCCACATGACCCCTATTTTAAACCCTTATGTATGGCCAATTTTCTTAAAGTGCAACCTGAATAGTTATATCGCCAATTTCTTCTAATCATAGGCACCCTAAAATCATGACCCCATATTTTTCACTTCATCATAGTAATGTTTATGCAATTCACCATCCATAAGTTCATTGCAGTAAACATGTGAGTCCCAAAGGTGGAATCATCATGGGAAACAACCCACATTTCCCGGTATGGGGACCTAGTGATGGATCTTTAACATATACCTATAAATTGTCCCCTACGTGTAGTCCCCTACAACATCTAAGCTGCATGACTTAAAACATCATATCACATCGTCCTAGTGACATGAAGTTAAGCTATACAATAATTCCATCAATAAACGATGTTAAACTGAAACCCCTGCCTATTTGGTGAACATGGGATGCTCCCTGTATAACTAGAATGGGATGAAACCACACCACCAACCATGATTGATGGACACAAGATTCCACATGTATCAATGGCATGGGGTGAAACCATGCCTAATACCCTATGTGATTATTATAGGATTACCCTTGTATGATCATCATGGGATGATAACTCCTTCCCCAGCATGGGATGAGACACCTGAAACAGGAAGCCTCTTTGAGTTGGCCCCACACTATCCCTTAATTTTTCTCCTTCCATGATTCGAGTGTTCTCACTGCATGATGATAAACTACATGCATCTATATTTTCATATGTACTAAAACCATAACAACAAACTATGTGGATTTTAGACCCTCATTTTCAACAAGATACATAGGATTCCTTCCCATGTTCTAATCTCACTACCCGGGATACCAACATGAGGTTGAATCCTGATACCCCAATACCACCATCAAGTTTTCATGTCTTTCCTCCTATAAGTAGGAATACCTACAGTGTGATCATCTCCCCTCTGGGAAACACTCAACCCCTCCAACATGTCCATATAAGTTGTTATATCTACTGCCAACCTTTCCCATCAACATGTTAAATCAGTCACTGACCATTCCCCATAAGAAATTAAATATATAACCAACCTGTCTCCAAAAAAAATTAAATTTGTTAATAACATGTCCCCATAAGAATTTAAATTTTTGACCCTACAAAAAGCATCAAAATCACTACCTCATTTAGTTAACATGATATTCTTGAGGTAAAAATAATTAGAAGTAATGTTTACCCACTTTAATCTACCTTTTTATCAACATTCTATTCATTTGGTTCCATGAATAATATTCCACAAACTTCAGTTTCCCTCAACTTCAGAATAGGAAGACTTTATAGGATCCAAATACACCCAATATCCATATATACTGAGATGTGTCCAGCATCACCATCATAACCGACCATAGGTAACTACTCTATCATATAAGAATAAGAGTAATTAAGTAGTATCTAACTCGACATGGTATTGGGAACGAGCTTCAAGGACATGGATTAAGTCTATATGGGAGACTTTGACTAAGAAATGAGCTTCAAGGAGGAATCCATAGATGGAGGGACTAAAATCCCATCATATCATTTTAATCAAGAAGATGACATTCCCAATCTCGGTGGTAGTGGATACATGCCTTTGGAAAGATGGAATATGGGGAAATCAATCAACCATCCTAGAGGAGGAGTAACCAAACCATAGAATAAAACCACTTTCTGAGAGGGAGAGAATTAAAATCACATCACCACACCTGATGTGAAACCCTAACCTGAAATTTTAAGAAAATTGTAAGGATTCACTAAATTTACAAAGAAAGAGTTATATATATCCCTAACATATAGGTTAAAATTTTTATTGGCTTATATATTAGTCAATGAAATAAATGAATATTTATTTCCTAAATAAATTAAGAGTTAGGGATACCAAAAAGGGTAGGCATGGAGGATAAAAAGGGAATAGTGACATGCATTGCACTATAGGTGAAGTTTTTGGAAATGAAGGTTTTATGTCAATCAACATAGAAACGTATAAGAAAATAATTAAAATACAAAAGTAAATAATAATAAATTGAATAGAAATAAAGTTTTCCAAATATCAAGAGAAGATATATAAAAGTGATCCATTATAGATTCATATATTAGAGATAAAAAGGATATTATGATATATTAAAGGCTTGGTAGAGTTCATATTGTTCTATTGAGGAACAAAGGAGTAGGAGTTGTTTGGATTCATGGATACCTATTGGATAAAATTAGTGTATAATAGGAAATAAAATTTTATAATATCTTTTTATCTTAGAAAATTGTGTATTTCTTATAAAATAATTAACCATGATTTAGTGTCATTTATAACTATAGAATTTAAATACATTTTGTAACCCAATATTGTAAACAACATGTATAGATTTCACAACAACTAGAAAGAACCAAAAAAGAGTTATTTTTTTCTATTGATATAAAATTTGGTAACTTAAGTGTTATAAATTTATGAAAAAATCTACTACATAATTCAAGGAAAAGTCACTTTGAGATAAATAATCACTTTATCAATGATAAATTGGAGTATTCTTTAGTGAAATTGGTGTATGTAGCTACATGAAATCAAGATATGGATATTATGATGGATAAGCTACTAAATGAGAGTTTTAAGAAGTATTATTTGAATCATTGAGTTTAATAATATATATCAAATTAATACCTTGGGTATTAACGCCTCTCTCATAAATATGTTTGTACATGTAGGTGTTGAAGAAAACATGAGTATTTTTTTATTCCACAAATAACATTAAATAATTCATATTATTCAAAAAGTGTTATATGGAAAGTGGTATTCCAACAAGTTAAGTTTATGTTTATTGATTCCCTTAATAACTGTAAAATAATTCTTGTTTGGATCATTTACTTGGAGAGAGAAATATAAGTTCTCTCAAAGGGAGATAAATATCTCAATTTCTTTAAATCTAGGGGTGTAGATATGGGGGATAAATATCTTCAAATGGGGATTTGGCATCCGGGGTGTGTCATGACCCAAACTTCTATAAATAAAATTCCCTTTTGAAATGAATTAAATAACCTATTATAGTTATAGAAAACACATGCACTTATTTGGTTTATTTTATCATATCGGATTTAAAATACTATTAAGCATCATAACTATTGATAAAATATCCATTGAACAATGATCATGTGATTAATATATATATATATATGTATGTATTGTTATGATAAATCCAATTTTCATAGAAAAAAGAATCAATCGAGTCATCTAGTAGGATAGTACCCTATAAATCCAATTTATCAGAGTTTATGAGGGAGATAACATCACTAGAATTTCCCATGACCAATAATAAGATTATATTCAATAAATAAATAATAAGAGAAACATTTTATGTGATAATTTAAAGCTCATAAATATAAAACACAAACCACGTACGTCGAACCACCCCATGAAAATCTTACCATCGGACAACATACCCTTAAGAAATTTTTGGTATAATAAAGGGATATGTATCAAGACCATATTTATATGAATATTTATATTTTATTCCCAAAATAAAAATTGTTATATTTAATTCTTATTTTTGTTACTTTATAAATGATTTTGATTTTGATACACTAAAACCCAAATTGTATTTTGTTTGTAATATATAATTTCATTTAAGACATCCCTAATTAACGAATTCATTAATTTTAAAAATAATTAAAATTTTAATAAAACAATACTACTAAATATTTTTTATTAAATATAAATTATTATATAATTTTTTTCAAGCCAAATGTAATTTTTATAAGGGTTCAAAAAAAATTTCAAAAAAGCCTATAACATCTCAATAAACACTAATTATTATTTTAAGAGTGAAAACTCAAAAATATAGAGAATTATTTAGATAAAATAAATATCATTTTTTGGAATCAAAATTTATAAATTTTCTAATAGCGAATTTTTCAAAAAAAATTAGACATAATCAAATTTTTGGGTAAAATTTAAAGATGATATAAATATATGGTGTGTAGTATGACATCTTAATGAAAAGAAAGATATTTAAAATTTTATATAAAGGTTATATATGACAAAATATATTTTTCCACTTTAAAATAATGTGTTTTTAGGTTATTTTATTAATTTTATAAAGCCACTATGGATCCTCCAAAAACTTTATTATATTATAAGATTTTAAAATAAATTTATTATAAATATTACTCAATTTCATATCAGAAAGGGTAATATTTTATTGATTTATGTATTTAGACATATAAAATAAATAAAAACACTCTTATTTGGTAGAAAATATGGGAAAAACCATGGTAGGTTTTTTGTTTTTGATTTCTTTATTATATAGATTCCAAAACCAATGTTTGTGAAATAATAAAGAACTCCCCTCTTTCTTATAAAAACCCAACCAAGATCTCTTTCCTATTCACTAAAAAACCTTTTATAACTTCTTTAATCTACTATACCATCTCTATATTCCTCCCAAGGTTACCAAAAACTCTCAATAATATCATCCAAAACTTTTGGCATCACCCTCTAAAAGTAAGGGATCCTCTCTTTCTCCTCTTTATTCAAGAACCTTATTTTTGTAGTGCACTCTATATTACAATTATTATTGATGGGATGTTTTATTAAACTACCCTATTACTTACCTTATTAATTCCAACTGATGAGTGACCTTGTTCACTCTCATTAATCCATTATATGACTCATTATGTTCCCCTGTTGTGCTATCAAAATTATCATATAATTTTTCCATGCCAATCATTATTCAAGAACCCAACCGGTATTGTGAATATTAATTCCAAAATTTTCATGTTGTATCATGATCTTACATATCCCATATACATTAATTTTCATTTAAAAGTTATTATAGATCCTTTTATCTCTCATTGAACCATTTTTTTATTATTAATGTACTTTCATTACATTTTTAAAATCTTCCTATGATTTCCCATGACAAACATTTGGGAGGTGTATACCCATACCCATTTCCACTCAAGAGTATTCAAATAGTTGTAAATATACATAACTTTTTTTATTCCATTTATTTAACCCAAAATACTTAATAATTATATTAAATTAGATGAAATATTTTATTATGTTATAAAATCTTTTTGGCACACTTATGCATGTACATGATGTGAATATGATGGTTATTCCTAGATAGTGCTCCATTGCATTGGGTAATGTCTTAGTCTCATGAGAGTCCTTGTATGGTGAATGGGATGTTATCCTTATAACATTATTTTATTAATTATTTGTGATTAACTTTAACATATTCTTGTGAGGTCACATTTAAAGTTGTTTCCAAATTCCCATGTTGCCTTTATGTTAACATGCTACATCATTCCGCATTTTTGATGATTATGATTCTCATCTATTTTATATACCATTGAAATTAATATGGTCTAACCAATAATTTTTATTTTATTTTATGGTTTTTTATTCCTTTACTAGGATTTATAGCTCACCCCTTTCTTATGCATGTCCCTAGGTTATCCCATGCAGTTTTGAGAATGATGGAAAATTATGAGCATGTTAAGAAAGATTTCAATAATACTGATGTACCACTTGTTTTAATTTGTTATGTAATGTACCTCATTATGAAAAGGCACTATAATTATCAATATTATAGGTTTTATAATGAGTATTCTTATGTAAAAATCCTAAATTAATGTAAAATGAAGACAAGGGTTGTCATAGTTTGTATTCAATGGAAGTTTAGTTATTTTTGGGATTGGGATTAGAACACTCAAGTGAAAGCATTAGGGATAATCCAAAGTATATTAAAACATTTATATGTTTTCATAAAGTATAGAGTAAGTGTTTTCTAACAAAATAAATCCCCTTCGAGACTCTATAAGTGGATTTGGCTCTAGTACAGAGGTACCTAGTGGTAATATTCTAGGAAAGTGCGCATTGAGAAAGACTCGATCGTCACCTGATCTATACAAATGGTCCTAGATTCACACCAAATTTGAAAATTCATGTCGATAGTATTTATTTAATTCAAAAATCTGTTATTAACCATTATTAAGTGAAAAAAAATTCCCCTGACATTTTTTGTTAGGAAATTTATCATGTAGAACATAGATTGAAGCTAGGAAATTCATAAGTTATGTAAATACATGTCATTTATAAATTTTATCTTTAATGTTATTGGATTATGATTTATATATTTAATAGTTAAAAAGTAATCATCCATAATTTTACTTTTATTATGGATAGTTTTAGGAAATAGGATAGTCAAGGTAAACAACCAGTGCGAATGGAGATGTTAGGATAGCCCAAACGAGATGCCTAACATGATGGGAGCTCAATTAAGAAATATTTTGATTATACAAAACCAGCTATAAAAAATCAAAATTAACCATAGGAATATAGTTTAATGTCCAAATATTTTAAAGAATTGGAGGATGAAATTTCATGGAAGTTTATCTTATAAAGGTGATAAAGGAAAGAAAACCCATTTTACTTTGTGAAATGTGGAAAGAGGAACCAAGGTAAATGACTCAAAGGAATTGGGAGGTGTTTTATGTGTGCCAAAATAGGGTGTAAAGTAGCCAATTTAAATGAAATGATGAATAAAATGATAGACGGTAATAATTTTCAATCTAAGGTACCATATACAGTTCTATATTATAAATGTGGATATGTTGTGAATTATCCAAGATGATGATCTATTCCAAGGGCTAATAAGCATGATGAGCACCAAAAATTTCCAAGAATAGGGGAAAGAGGGAAGTCATATGCTAATATGGATCATGATTACTAAATTACATGTAAAATATAATTCACAGTAGTGTATATCATGTTGTATTGCAATTCATAACCTATTATCATATCTTTTATGTTTTATAAGAACATCGAGTCACCGCCTGAAATGATTTTAAATCATCAGGAAAAAATCTATGATTATTTTATTGCATGTTGAAGTTTGTGGGAGTGTTATTCTAGAAAAAATTATAAGTATCCATTTATTTTAATATTATGTTATCCTTATTGTGGAATGATTTTACTTTTAAAAATTTAACATTAATTATTAGGATAAGGAATTCACCCTTTATACCTAGAATAACTCTTTTGTTCTATAAAAGTACTAGGAGGAGAATGACTATTATTAGGAACCAACATCTCAATAATATGTATTATGTACATATGATAAATAATATAAATTCCAAATGATTGGGTCTATGGAAAATATCATCCTTGAAGACATGCCCATTTTTAGGGAATGCACTAATGTGTTTCCCAAATATTTCCTTGGTCTCCCTCCTAAACACAAAATTGAGTTCATAATAAATATTATACCTAGACCAAGTAACATTCTTAGGGAATGTTATCACAAGCATTTCTATGGACCCTTAAAAAATAAAGGCAATTGAAGGATATAAAATACCAATCACTATGATAGATATTTGTTGTTTCCTTGGATTATGTGGGTATTATCGTTGATTTGAGAGATATTTCTCACAATTTTCAAACCCTCTATCCAAGATAACTCAAAAGGGAGACAAGTGTTTTTTGTAACAATGAATGTGAAGATTGATTCATAGAGTTTCAAAAGAGGTTTATCACAGAACCTATACTTATACTACCCATAAGTGGGGGAATGTTATTGTTATACATAGATTCTTCAAAGAAGGGATTGGGTTGTGTATTAATGCTAAATGAAAAAATGATATCCTATGCCTTAAGGAAATTGAAATTTCATGAATAAAATTCCCCAATGCATGATATGTAGTTGGTTATAGTAATTTTTTCATTGAATTCATTTCAAAATTGACGATTTATAGAGAAGTTTGAAATATATATAGATCATATGATCCTCAAGTATATATTGACACATAAAGAGATGAATACGATCCAAAAAATATGGTTAGACATGATTAAGGACTATGACTGATCAATCCACTACTATCACGGGAAAGTGAATTATGTGGTATATTCTCTAAGTAGAAAAGATCTGAAAATTTTATTATTGATGATAATTTAGGAGGATATGATCTTATTTTTCTTAAAAAGGATGGACATGGGAATCATAAATAAAAAATAACATCAATCATTTTAGAGATTATTGTTAAGACATTCCTTATAAAGAAGTAAAAGGATTCTAAAAGAGATGATATGTGAATTCAAAATAATTAAAAATATATTTGAAAAAAAATCATCAAACCTAAAAATTAATGAAGAATGAGTTGTGAGATCTGGTTCATGACTAATATTACCAAAACAATCTTGAGTTGAAGAAAGAAATGTTGGATTATTCACATAGCTCAACCTTCTCAATCCATACAGGGATCAAGATGATGTATTGATAACTATAAGAGCTAAATATATGGGAAAATATGAAGAAGTATATCCCAAAATGTATATCAAGGTGTATTGTATGTCAGTAAGGGAAGTATGAAGGGAAAAAAATACAAGGGGGAGATGCCAACATTATCCAGATCTACATAGAAATGGGAAAACAAAACCTTTTAATTGTCACTCATCTTCCAAATACATTAAGAGGAAATAATTTTATATGGGTTGTGGTGGATCATCTTATAAATACTCGTCACTTCATTACATGTTAAGAGTACTTCTTACACCATCAACTTTAATGGATATAAATTAAAGAATTAGTGAGTTTTTAAGGAACACCACTGTCGATTTTATCATATTGAGATTCAAGATTTTCCACCATGCTTTAGAACAGAATAGAATATGCAATAAATACTAAGTTGAAAATTATTATAGATTATCTCCTTCAAACTAATAGCAAATATAATAGGACTTTCCAAACAATCAAGAACATGTTGGGATCATGCTCTATGTAATTCAAAGGAGGATGGGATCAACATCTTCCTTTGGTAAAATGCTCAAAAAATAATATTTTTCAATAAAAATCAAAATAGATCCCTATGAATTTATTTATGGTAATGTACGAAAAACACCCTAATGTTGAAATTATGTTTGTGAATTACAACTATTGGGTCCTAAAATGGTTGAGGAATTTGTTGAAAAGTTCATGTACATTTAAAAGCACATATGGGCTGCTCAGAATTGATATAAGAGTAATGATGATAATAATCAACAAGAACTAGAGATTAAATTAGCAGATAAGGTATTCATAAATATATATGCATGGAAGAAATTCAGGATATTAGGTAATATTGGAAAGCTTGGTCCAATATACATTAGTCCCATTGATATCCTTAATCAAATCAGAGCGGTGGTCTATGGACAAGAACTGACAACCATCATATCTCAAGTAAATGAAGTGTTCTATGAATCTGTTTTTAGTAAGTTCATATCAGACACCTCACATGTGTTTAATCCAGATGTGGTACCATTTAATAACGATATTCCATATGAAGAGAATTAATTGAAGATCTTAGATCTTAGAGATAATGTTCTATAAAATAATACAATGCACCTAGTTAGAGGGATATGAAAAAACAACAAGTTAGACGAAGAAATGAGGGAATATGATGAGTTTATTAATATTAATTAACCTAATTTATTTTAGTGTGTGACATGGTAATATTGATGGTGAAATTTAGGAAGGGGGAAGCTTGTAATGACCCAAATGTTTATAAATAAAATTATTTTTCTAATTGAATTAAATGACCTATTATGGTTATAGAAAACACATGCACTTATTTGGTTTTATTATATCATATCTGATTTAGAATACTGTTAATCATCATAACCAGTGATAAAATATCCATTTAATAATGATCATATTATTAGTATAAATATAGGGTTAGGATAAATCCAATTGTCCCAGGGAAAAAAAGTAATGGCCTCAACCAGTAGGATTGTACCATATAAACCAAAATTATCAGATAATATAAGGGGGATAGAACCATTGGGATTTCCCCTAGACCAATATCAAGCCTAAATGCAACAAAAAAATCATGATCGAACCCATTTATTAGAAAAGTTCAAGCTCATTGAGATTAAGTCCCAAACCATGTATATAGAACAACCAAATGAAAATCTCACCATTGTGCACCTTACCCTTAGGGTGTTTTCTGGTGTAATAAACAGATATATATCCCAAGCCTAAAAATAAGGATATATATATTGTGTTATTAATATAATAATGGTTATATTAAATTCTTATTATTGTTACTTTTTAAATGATTTTGATTTTGATACGATAAAAAAAATTGCATTCTTGTGTAATATGAAATTTCAATTAAGACATCCGTTTTTTTGAATTAATGAATTTTAGAAATAAATGATATTTTACTAGAAAAAATCATCTAAATAATATTTATTAAATATAAATTATAACTTAATTTTATTGAATTCAAATGTAATTTTTTTAAGGGATCCAAAATTTTTAGTGTCAAAAAACCCAAAACATCTCAATAAATGTCAATTCTTATTTTAAATGTGAAAATTCAGAAATTTAGAGAATAATATGGAAAAAATAAATATTATTTTTGGAATCATTAAATTTAAATTATCCAACAGTTAATTTTTCATAATTTTTTTAGATAAAAAATATTTTGTGTAAAATTTTAATACTATATAAATATATAATTTTTATTATGACATCTTAATCACCAAAATTGATATAATAAATGATATAAATGGTATCCATGAGAAAATATATGTTTCCCCTTTAAAGTAATATTTTTTGAGGTTATTTGATTAATTTTATAAATCCTTTATGAATCCTCAGAAATCAATATTATATTTTAAGGTTTTAAAATCCATTCTTTATAAGCACAACTCACTTCCACATCATTAAGGTTAATATTTTATTTATTTAGGACCTTGGAGTTATAAAATAAATAAAACCACAACTATTTTGTAGAAACCATGGTAAAAACATGTTAATGTTTGTGGGTTTTATTACTTTTTATACAGATTCTAAAACCTATTTTTTTAAAATAATAAAGAATACCCCTCTATTTTCCTATATAAACCCACCCATTATCATATTAATATTCACTGAAAAAATTTTATAATGTGATTAAAATACCATAACTTCACTAAATTCTTTCCAATGTTCCCCCAAGCTATCACGAAGCTCCTCCAAATATTTTTGAATCACCCTCTCTAGGTAATGGATCCTCTCTTTTTCCTCTTTATTCAAACACCTTATTTATGTAATGATATTTGTCATCAAATTATTATTTATGGAATATTATATATAAATTCCCTATTATTACAATTATTATTTACAACTGATTATTTACCCATTTCACTCTCATTAATCCCTTACATGATTCATTATGTACCCCTATTACGCAAATGAATTTATCCTTTTATTTTTTCATGAAAATTATTATCCAAGAACCCTCCTTATCTTATGTCTTTTAATTCCATATTTTTCATGTTGGGTTATGTTATTAAATATATATAATAGTGTATTTTTTAATTAAAAGTGATAATGTACCTCTTTCTCTCTCATTAAACCATTTTATGAATCTTTATATATTTTTATTACACTACCAAAATTTCCCTTTAATTTTCCATGCCAAAAAATTGTGACGTGTATACCTATACCATTTCCACTAAATTATATTCTCCTAGTTTTATATATATTTAATTTATTGGGTACATTAATTTTTTTAACCTAAAATCCTTAGTTTTTGGATTTAATGTGATGAAATCTGTTCTCATATTATATTATCTATATGGAACACTTATGAATGTATATGGTATGATTATGATGGGTGTTCCCAGATTGCACTCCAATTAATTGGTTAATGTTTTAGTATCATTAGATTCCATGTATGGTGAATGTGAGGTTATCCTAGGAAAATTATTTTATGAATTGTGGGTGGTTAATCTTGACTTATTATTATGATTTAATGTTTAAAATTGGTTCAAAATTCCAATGTTGCCTTTATGTCAACATTTTACATCATTTCTCATTGTTCATATTTATGATTCTCAGTAATTTTTCCCCATTGAAAATGTTAGAATCTAACATGTAATAATTTATTCACATTATGAATTTTTTATTCCATTAGTGGCCTTTATTTCTCACTCATTTCTTTTGTATGTCTTTAGATTATCCCATGATATTTTAAGAATAATGAAAGATTATGATCATGTTGAAGAATTTTTAAATAATTATGATGTTCCACTTGTTTTAAGTTGTTATGAAATGTACCTAATTACCCAAAGACACTATAATCCTCAATTTTTTGGATTTTAACATGTGTATCATTTTGGAATAAATAATTAAATAATGTGTAATAAAGACTAGGTTTTTCATAGAATTTGATTTAAAGAATACTTGAAAAGTTGAGAAGATACTGATATGTAGATGTTAAGAGTTTTCTAAATAAATTGTGAGTTATATTGAAGTTCATTATTAGGTTAGTGAAATGATTATTTACGAAGCACCTTAATATTACAGTAGTTTTTCACAATGATATTGACGCATGTTAGCATAGATGATATGAACAACAATTCATTAAAATCACTAGGAAGAATATGATCATGAAGTAAGGGGATTTCCATAAATTTATTTTAACCATTAAAAATGGTATCTATATTGAGTTTTTGTCCAAAAATATGAATGGAATATTATTAGAAAAAAAATGTAAGAACTTTTTTAGGTTGTTTTTATTGGAATTAGCAGTTAAATACCCCTTTAGTGAATCATATTCATATTGAGAAATCAACATAAGGGTTTTCATGAATTTTACAGGAAGCAAGAGTTATTTTAGTTTGATAATAAACAACTCCACCATTGAATTATAAACTACCCCATGGTATTTATTTTGGTTTGGAAAAAAATAGTAGAATACTATATAGAAGAAGTCAATGGATGATTAGATATTCTATGATTAATTTACTATATAACATTATAAACAAATATATCATGGTTTACCTAGTTGTGTGAAGAGTTTTTTTTAAATACCAATCCAAAATTGTTGAAAACATAACAAAGTTCATGGTTTGAAGTCATTATGATTATGGAACAAAAATAAATAATATTAAAGGAAGCCATGTCATAAATAATGTCTTGGAAAATCTGGTGTTTTATAGAATCTTTATTAAAAATATTAAAGTGATACTAAATTTAAAATAATTATATCGTAAGATACTATTGTTTTTTGGAAAAAAGCCATGTGGTGTATAGTTTAAGACTACATCGTAGTTTATACTTGATATAAAAGATAAAAATTAAGGGAATGTAAAGAGAATTGGTATATAGAGACCTTGTTTTACAAAATCAATATCTGACTAAAGGAGACGTGTCTTGGTGTACAAGACCACGCTATGGTTTAAAACTGTTATAAAAAAAGTGGTGTAGTTTATCTCATCTAAATAAAATGGATTTTGATTTTAATATAATGTTTTCCCTCAAATTTTAAATCTTTTTTGGATGGTATTAAAAACCAATAATTAAGAATTGGATATACGCTATATTATAATGAAATGAGAAATATATTATAATATAGGACTTTATTAAATATTAATTGGGAATGAAATAGTGTGTAGTTTTTGAGAGACAATAGTGGAAAGATTATTTACACTCAATATAATAAATTTATAAATTAATAAAAATAATTTGGAGTTCATTAATATGATTAATACAAAGTTTTATACTACATGAACACAAAAGGTGTAATCATTCTAGGTGTTTTGGTAACTGATAAAAATGATGGACATGTGATTTAAATTATTTTATAACTTTTAAAAAGATCTATGATATTTTAAGAGTGTTGGTTATAAACCTCTAGGTATAGAGAATCCACACTAAACATTATAAAATTAATCTTCATAGTGAATTCAATACATTACCACATCATTTGGGTATACTCCTTGGACGTAGCCTAGTATGGGTAAACTATGTAAATAACTTATTGATTATTATTCTTAATTATTTTTATAAATGAAGTTGAAGAGAGAATATAATCAATTAAACAAAATAAAAAGAACTATAAAAGGGGAATTTTTAATTAAATATCCTAATTCACCCCTATGGATATATTCTTTATTGGGATAAACAAGTTACCTAACCACTTGGAGATGGGTCATGGGATTTTAATGAGTCTTCAATGGTTTATCATACATGAGTGTCATAAAATGATGATATTTCTTTTTTGAAAGGTTTTATACCTGTTTTTATTGATTGAGAGATCAATATTGACGTTAAACATTGACCTTGGGGGTAGTTTTCTTCATATTATGGGGTAGTTCAAGGGTTTTTTCAATTGATAAATTGGGTTGGGTTTGGGAGGATAGTCCCCATATTATTATGATTAATGATAGAGGCTAGAATCATGGGATTTTATTAGAGTGTGTTATATCAATTGTGTTGATGGTTTTTACATTGTATGAGATATATTTATTGGGAACATAGCAATCTAGGAATGTAGTTTTAGAGATGGACCAAAAATGTGGTTGAGGGTACTTAGTTGGCCTAAAAATTCATGATATAACATAGCTGGGGATTAAAAATAAAATGAAACCTCTAAGATCATGATTTTCTTATACTTAAGGGGAGTGAACATCAAATATAACATCTAGGATCCTGATTGAACTAGAGAGTGAGGTGGGATCACAGACTACCTCTTGGATAATGATCGATATAAAATGGACTGTAATTTATTTCTATTTGAGGTCATGTATATGGAAAATAATCTTTCAAATTATTGATCAATGATCTCATTTATATTTCTCTTTGCATTTATGGTACAATTATGGCACAATGGAAAAGTAGGATTTATGTTAGAGGTGAAGGATTCTTCAAAGAATTACAAAAATTAACACTAATGATGCATACTAAATTATAACTAAGTATCAAAAAATGTTAATCTTATGGCCATGAAAAAAGAAATGGATACATTTATTTTTTAATGTTTGATCAAAGGGATTGGTATATGATCATGTAGTGATTCACTATTCATTTCTACCCATATACCACTATATTAAAGTGAATTTGTATTGTAAATTACCAACATAATAACAAATTTCACATAAAATTTAGTATAATTAATTAATTTTTATCACTATTAAAAATGGAAAATTTACTTGTTTTTATGATTACATAATAGGAGGATATTATTTGGTGATCCCGTGTTAAAATTCAAGAAAAATAAAACAAACCGCACCAAATTTCAAGCACACATGTGGACCTAAACATTTAATGTGGATAATTCGTTACAATAATTGGGATGAAAATTTTTGGGTGAATGAAAATCTATATTGGATATATTTCTCTAGAATATGATTTATCCCAATTCATCTATTTAGAGGCCAAAATGAGTCCCATAATGTGTATACATTATGGGCATGACATATCGGACCACCCTTCTGTATTTGGTCCATAATGTGGTCCTCAAAACTAAAATTATGATGATTTGATATAAAATTTACATATAACTTGGTGTCCCACATCTCCACTAAATTTCAAATCGACTGAACTTATTTTTTTCAAGATAACATCAGGATAATATAGATGGAAAAATTGTGTCATGAATAGTCAACTAGTTCCTTAGGAACTGGATGTCTTTTATGGAAATTTTTATGTATTTCCCAATAAAACAACTTATCACCCTCATTATATGATTTTGTTTAACTAGATGGAAAATTTAAGCCTTTATTATGTTCTTATTCAACATATATGGATTCATCCCCTTCCACGAAGATCTAAAATACTTATAATCACCTAGGAAGGAACATGATGTAAATCCCAAGATTCATGTTTGTAATATTTGAATAATATTTTAAATTATAGGTTTTTATATTGTTTTTATTAATCCTATGTTCTTAAATTATGGATTTATGTACTACTATGTCATACTCAACATATATTAACATGTTTGTGGATTCCCATTCAAGTGATGTCTCACGCACAAGTTCACCGTTTTTTCTTCTTTCGTTCAATTGTAGTGTTTTTGAAGTTAATATTGGTAAATTGGATTCATATAAACACATAAAATTCCATGTAATATCAGGTCATGGTAAAAAATTAAAATAATTCACAAACCTGGATAACACATAGAGTTCTTCATGAGTTTCCTTGGTGAGTTTCAGTTATAAAGTCTAACATAATTCACCCAATCATCGGTGGTAACTAGTGAATCATTTCATGTTTCCCACTAAACCCTATGAGGTATCCAAGTATAAAAAAAGTTAATTTCCATTAGAAGGTGTTAAAATCTATGTATTAAAAGTTATAGGACCTAACTCATTAATAGATGAGTGATGAACATCATGATATTTCCTAGAGTTGATAATGGTTAACCAAATTTGTTAATTTTTTATATGTTTTATTTATTTTCTTTATCTTTCATATTCCTGAATAAAGAAACTACATTTTTTAGAAAATAAAATTCCCCCTTTATTTTCATAATAAAAATCTTATTTTAAAATTAATTATCAAGGTATCCTACAATAGATGAACTAGGGTTTCTAATATACTAAGAATATTCCACTTTTATTTATTTTCCTTTTTATTTATTACACATTTAAATCTTTCCCCCTTACCTTTTAATTGTTTGTGATTTGTTTTGTTGTTTTTTTCATATCTCTTATCTCTCTCTATATTCTAAAAAATCACTAGTTTTATAATATAGAATTCTATTTTCTTAACTCCCTTAATTTTTCATTAGTGTTTTTATTGATATTTTACTAAAACCACAAAAAAGAAACAAAACCAAATTGAAATCATTATTTCATGAAAGTATATGGAAAAGAAATATTACTTGAATTTGAAAAAAAAAATTAAAAGACACTTAACTCAAAAATTAAGCCACCTAGAGTAGTTAAATTAGGTAACACTTTGTATACCCTTGTGGAACCACAAGTGGTCCCAAACAAATATATAATTAAACTAAATAAAAACATAGAAAACATGGATACAAATAATTGAATATATAAAGAGTAGACCACCCATGATGTAGAGTACCGACCTGAGTACATCCAATATCCCATGGAAGCATACAACTTCGAGTTGTGACCGAGCCACATCCACCTCATTCCTAAATTCCACCTTATTCCTTGTGAGGACTCTCATAAAAATATCAATGAGTTTCATATTGTGTTTTTCACCTTGAAACCCCAAAATGAGTTTGAGGACTTTATAAATTTTAGGGCATTCCATTCCCCCTTGATGGTGTATCAAAATATTAGCTATACTATCTTTTTACCACAATTTGGGATTGGAATGACCTTAAATAACACTTTTTGGAAAATTTATTTCATTCCACCTAGACTACATCTATTAAGAAAAAAATCTACAGCATTAGCCAATCACAAGGAGAGACGTTGCATGAATACATGGAGAGATTGAAAATTAATTATTCATGTTTCCCCCAACACAAAAATAGTGAAAAATTTCTAATTTAATACTTATATGAATGACTTATCCCCATGGATTTTAGAATGATAGATTATGCAACTAGTGGTGATCTAGTTGATAAAACCCCTTCCACCACTCCTGACAAAAGGCTCAAAATTCACTACAATTTGGTACATGAGAAATTTCACCAACTCAAGGATTTCATGAGATAAGTCATTCATACCTATAACAAAAGGTTGATAACAAACTTTAAGATATAAATACCATTATAATATAATTAGGTCATGATCAATGTAATTCACATTCTCAACATATTCCATTGCATTGTGGAATTTGTTCTAGTAACACACACTTTTCAAACCAGTTCCCAAAACATAAGGATACATAAGTATCTTGTGAAGCATTATTGCTTGGGAATCCTTTTTATCAAGAGAATCCCTCCAAGAAAGATAAATTAGGCCAAATCCAAACCTCTACTGTTAAGAACAACCACAATACTAAAAAAGAGACAACATGAGCTACCATAAATAGAACTTGTATCAACAAATCCAAGGTATGGAACCTTATTATCCTTCACCATCTTTTAAAAATCCTAATACTCCAAAATATAAACTATCTATCAAGAACATGGTGAAGAAAATGTAATCCTAAAACCTCAACATCCAACGTACCATGAAATCAGCTATTCAAGGTCTACAAACTCAAGTGGGTTAATTTAAAAAAACAATCGGTGAGGCCAGGATGCATAGTTCTAGAAAACTACCATCCCAAACTCTTAATAATACTAAGGAAAATGATAAAGTATATGAAATCACACTTCATAGTGGTAAATAATTTTCTTCTTCCAATGATTCTACGCAATTGGAATGTACACCTATTAAAAACCCCTTTTCTCTACCCTAAAACATACAATTGAAAATAAACGAAACAAAAATGATAAAAATGAAATTATCGAGAATCCCCCTGAATATTCCATTACTATTATTTTCACAAAAAGACTCTATAAATATAGAAAAAAATTAATAATGATATTGATAATGAAATCATGGATATATTTAAAATGGTACAAGTTATCATTCCTCTATTGGATGTAGTTAAACAAATTTCTCACCATAAAAAATTATTAAATACATTTTTACCTAATGATGATGACTAGAGGGGAATGAGAAATTCAACCATGTGTGGAAGGTATTGGATTTAATAAAATGAGTGATTCCAATGAAATTCAAGGATCCTAACACTTTTACCATACCTTACACGATAGGGGTGACCTTTTTCTGATGAAATGATTGATTTAGGTGCATTAATTAATGTAACTTCTCACTTTTTGTATAATTATCCATAGTTTGGTGATATTAAACCAATGAGAATCATCATGAAAATTACCAAATATGCTAAAACACATCCATTGGGAGTAATTGAGGGTTCCCTCATTTAAGTGAAGAATATCATCTTCTATACAGACTTAGAAATTCTTGAGATGGAAGATTCTTGAACCCAAGGACATTCCAATCTCATACATGGAAGTTAATTCCTTAAAATAGAAAAAATGATCATAAATGATCACAACGGTATATTTTACGTGGATTTCAGTGTAGAAAAGGGAAATTTCATTATCCTCAATGCTATGAAACCCCCCATTAATATGTTCTGCACTCTTCATGTTTATTCTATTGAAGTTATCTCTAAAGTCACACACATAAACCATTATCTCCTCAAACCATACTCTAATTCATTTACCTCTTCTTAAATTATGGATTATTTTAGTTTTGATTCATGTTTTGAGTGTTTTTTGGGTTTGTAAAAGTGTAAATTTTGTTCTTTACATGATTAGTGTGTTCATTTTGAGGTACCCATGGCCATCGATGATTCTGAAAATTTTGTTTCTATTAATTCTATTTCCTTAAATGATAAACATGAGAACATAAATTGTTTCATAGACCTCACCCCCACCCCGCTAAACATCATCACTCAATAAAAAAACCACTAGTGTTGGAATTAAAACTACTTCCATCTGATTTAAAATACTCTTACTATGGGGGTATTGACCAATTCCCATTATTATTACCAAAAACCACTCTCCATAGTAAGATTAAAAATTTCTATATTGTTTGAGATAGTATAAAATAGAAATAGTATGTGAATTGGATGATATTCCAAGTATTATCCATCTATTTTAATGCTTGATATACTTTTAGATGATGATGCTAATCCAATAAGTCAAGATCTATGCCTAATGAATCATACTCCCTTTGATGTGTCAAAATTGTAAGTTAGTAATTTTTTTATTGATGGGATAATATATCTCATATCTGATAGTAAATGGATTATCCTAGGGGAAAATGATCCAAAAAAACTTGAATATAGGTTATTCCAAGTGAATGGAATGAATTGGTTCCAACAAGTGTGAAAAATAGTTAGTGATTTTGTATTGGGTATCATTGACTAAATCAATATATTCTAAAGGACTACTTTCCTCCACCTTAATTTAACAAATGTTATAATGATTGGATGGAAAGTCTCATTATTGTTTTCTTGATGGATATTTGGTATATTTGACAATATATATAGACACTTATGATCAAGAAAATGAAACTTTTACCTATCCATTTACATCATTTACATATTTTATGATGATGTTCGATCTTGGTAATTCTCCTAGAAATTTTCAAAGTCTTTTGTCCAGAATATTTTCCAAGATCCTTAATAATTGTATAGATTTTTCATGGATGATTTCATTGTTTATGACTCTTTATTTGATGATTTTTTGGAACACCTAGGTTTTTTCCTCAACCTTTGAATTGAAAATGATCTCGTATTAAATCAAAATAATTATCATTTCTTAGTCTAGAAGGGGATAGTTATTGGGAATTTTTTTTAGAATAATGGATTTCAAATGGATAAATAAAAAATTGAATTAATTCCATCCCTTAAATATCCCAAATTTGTTCATAAGGGTGGATTTTTCTTAGGTCGTACTAGTTTTTTTTCACTGATTCATTAAAGACATTAATAAGATCGTACTACAATTGTTTAAATTATTATAAAAGGATTATGAGTTTACTTTTGAAAACAATTATGAGGATTCATTTAATTCACTAAAAACGAGTCTCACATCACCACCCATCATCCAACCACTAAGTTGGGATATCCCCTTAGAACTTATGTGTGATGCCTCTAACATTGGATTTGGGTCAGTTTTATCATGAAGAGTTAAGGGTGCTTCTCATGTCATTATGTATGTCTCATGTACCATTTACATTCCATAGAAAGGCTAAAAATTTACTATAAAAGAAAATAATTATATTTTGTTTTCATTGGATAAATTCTACTCATATATTCTTGGGTCAAACATCACTGTGTTTTCTAATCATGCAACCCTTCGATTTATCCTTAAGAAAACTGAAATAAAGTCCCACCTCATTTGGTGGATGGTCCTCCTCTAGAAGTTTGAACTGTATATTAAAGATAATTTATTAGTGTAAAATGAGGTACCTAACCAGATTAGTAGGATTATCACACCACTGGACCACTATATTGAATCATCCCTCCCTATTAGAGAATGTTTTCCTCTTAATAACCTTAGAGATGTTGTAGACCTTACCCCTTGTATACAGACATTTTAAAATTTCTAGTAGCATTTAGGGTACCCGTGGATTTTAAATCTTCACTATCCCAATAACATAAGCTTTATTAATAATGGAACATTTAGAATCAATCATACTTATAGAGAATTTATAGTGACTAGGTTATTCGTCGGTGTAATCCCGACCATGAGTCCACCTATGTTTTGAGCTTATTCCATAGTTTGGATTAGGGGATCCACATTGTTTCTCAACATATAGATCAAAAGGTCCTTGAATCAGGAATTTATTGGTTTATATTATATAGATATTCTCATTGGATTTTTATATCATGCACCCAATGTTAATTCTTAGGGGAAATCTCCAAGAAGAATGAAATGCCCCAACAAACTGTCTTATTTTGTGAGATCTTCATTACATGGGGAATTGAATTAATAAGGAATTTTAGAAATTTATTTTACATTTTATAAATCTTATTAGTTGTTTACTATTTATAAAAATTGGTGGAAGAAATGGATACCAAGACTGATGACTCTTTAGTGGTTATTGATTTTGTGAGATCTAGTATTTTTATTCAGTTTGGTTTTCCAAGATTCATTATTAGTGATCAAGGTAAACATTTTTGAAATTGTAGATCAAAAAACTTTATCTTTAAGTATTGTGTTGTTCATAATATCTCCATTTTATAGTTTCCCCAAATTACTATAAGAGAATAATTCTCAACTCGGGAAATTAAGAAAATCCTAGAAACAAATTACAATCCAATAAGAAAGTTTGGTGTTTTTCCCTTGACGATGCACTTTGGGGATACTGTACAACTTTTCAAACTCTAATTACAATTTCACCATATAGTATTTTGTTTTAAAAGGCATGTTACCTCTCGGTGGAGGTAAAGCACTATGAATATCAGTCTATCAAACAATGTAATATTAATCTTTCAAATGCAGGTGATCATAGGAAGATGAAAATTTAAGAGTTTGATAAAATTCATCATGATACATATGGGAACTCCTGAATCTATAAAGATAATGCAATGGATATCCATAATTATATTATTCATCAGTGGAAGTTTCAAATTGGCGAGAAGGTCCTCATGTATAGTTTTAGGCTAAAAAACCACCCAGGTAACCTTCATTTCAGATGTCTCAGTCCATACACTGTTAATAAGGATTACCATTTTGGTTCAATATAGGTTTTTCATGAGCTGAGTTTCCAAAGGATTAACATCTATGAGAAAAGTCTTAAACACTTATACGATGATTTTTCAATGAAACCAGTGCAGGATATCAACCTTAAAGAAGAAAACACCCTATTAAAATTACCAGGTTTTATCCTTCCTTCTAAAGTTATATTTTATTAAAGTAAAGATATTACACACTCTCGATGTGGGGGTGGGTACATTCCTAGGTTCATAAGGATTTTCATCATCTTTCTTCTTTCATATCTTTTTCTCTTTATATATAGTTTTTTTACATTTCCCATCCTTGTTTATTTTAAAATTATTTTCATCATCATTCTTATTTATTCTCTTTGTTGCTTGTTTTATTGTATTTTTACCTCCTTCCCTCCATTATTCGTCTTTTTAAACCATTTTTCAAGAATAAACACTTTTTATTCTCAACTAATCCTAGAACTTACTAGAAATTAATTTCTAAATTCATGATTCTATGTTGTTTTAGTATTAAATGAAAAAATTTATCAGGTAAGGAATATTAATTTTAGCATGAATTTAACATTGGTTGTGTTATTTAGTAAATTAGTTGTTTTTTCAATTATATAAATTGTTGTATCTATATGAAACCTTTTAGATGATTGATATCTTTTGTTGGAGTAGATTATATAAAAATTTTATCACATAATATCTCTACACATCTTTTCACAAAACCACTATGTGTGAATATTTATTACTTAATAGAAGATAAATATAAGTTTTTTTAAATATTTATGGCCTTTTAAAATGAGTCTTCCATGCATTAATTACTTATTTAATCTTGTATATTATAACATCGGATTAACCTATGCATGTTTTCCTATTATCCAACGGTTGTACACCCATAAAAAACAAAAAAACCTAAAAAACAAAAACAAAAAAATCAAAAGAATAATAATATTAATAATAAATGATACTAATAATGGGAGTGATGAAATTTACAACATCTAGGGATATCTAGGTTGGGAGCCTAAGGTTTGAATTCTACGAATTCTTAAGTGAGTTTGTCTTGAAATTCTATTATAAATTATATGTAGAGGGTTTGGAGGAAATAATATGGTAAGTAGATTTTTTTAAAATAACCTATATTTACTGAATAGAAAGTGGAAAGAGTAACACAAAATGGTTTTCACACACACATGTGAAGATTTATAGGCATGTTTAACTTTTTAAATATTTTCTCATATTGGTATCATATATCACCTTGAATATCATTCTGATGTAATTTATGTGATATCTTTTCCATGATCATGGGGAATAATTCAATGGTGTGGTCTTTCATTTATCACATTGCTATAAAAAATTAAAATTGAATTAAATTTTAAATATTTATGAATTCTCGAATATCTCCCAGAATTATTTTTGGGAAATGTGACTTTTCCTTGGAATGAAAATGTTTAGGTGTGGGTATGAGATTACATAGTGATTTACTATTCATTTCCACCCATTAAACAACTATGTTAAATGAATTTGTATTGTAAATTATAAAATAAAAAAAAATACACTGAAAATTTGGTTCAATTAGTTAATTGTTTTACTATTAAAAAGGTAAATTTTACTTTTTTATGACTATATTTTAGGAGGAAGTGATTTGGAGAGATGAAGATGGAATTTAAGAAAAGAGGGCCATCTTGTGCAAGATCCTAAGAACACATGTGGACGTAAATATTTTAAATGGATAATATGTGAATAAAATTAGTATAAAATTATTGATATAATTAAAAATGTGTGGGATAAATTTTTCTAGAAGTCCATGGATCCTAATTAATCCATTTAAGTCCCAAATGAGTCCCATAATTTGAAGACGTTCTGGGCGAGACTAATTGGACAAACCTTCAAAATTTAGGCCATATCTCAGGTTTCAAACATCAAATTAGAATTATTATACCTCCATTGGATATATATCTCTATAGTCCACCTATCCACATTATTTTTAAGTTAATTTAATGTGTTTTGTTTAGTCAAAAAATTAGGACGAATTATAGGGAATAATTATTCCATGAATAATCACCTTGTCTCTTAGGCACTTGACTACTTTTGTAGAAAATGTGATGTAAATTCCCAAAAAACAACTTCTCACCCTCATTATCTGATGTTAATCTACTACAAGTTAATATTTGAGGCCTTGGGAATTAGTTCTTCGATATCTATGGCTTCCTCCCCTTCCATGGCATTCTAAACTCTTTGTGATCACCTAAAGAGGAATGTGATGTAAATCAAGAGCTTCTTGTTTGTAATATTTAAATGATCTTTTTAATTAGAGTTTTTATGATTTTTTATTAAACCTATATTATTATTTAATTTATTTATGTACTATTATATCATACTCATCTCATATGATCATGTTTTGGGTACTAATTCATGTGAAGTTTCACAGACCATTCACAACTTTTTCTTCTTTCTTTCAACTGTGGTGTTTGTGTGGTTTATATTGGTAGATTGAATTCACATAAAAACTACCTAGTGAATTCAATTTCATTTCATGGTAACACATTTAATTAATATACAACCCAATAAAAACTTATTAATTTCTTCATGTGTTTCCTTGATGAGTTTCAGTTATGAATTCAAATACAAATCACTCAATCATTGATTGGTTCAAGTGAATCATTGTATAGTTAAACTAATCCATAGGAGGTATCCTAGTATAAAAAATGTAACATTATGGTTATAAGATTTAATAACTATATTTTAATATATCAAACCCATATCTATTGAATCAATGAAGGATGAGAATCATGATATTTCCCTAGGTTGATCACACTATATCAAATACCTTAATTTCTTCTCCTTTCTTATTGATTTCATTTATTTTTTTTCGATTATTAAATTAATAAACCAATTTTTTTTTAAAAAATCCCATTCTCATTTTATTTTCATAATCAGAAAATTATTTTAAAATTAATGATCTTGGACTCTACTGAGAGACGGCCTAGGGTCCCTTCTATACTGTAGAAATTTTTATTAAAAACAATACCTAATTTGACATGCTCGACAACATGATCAGTATAAAATATTAGTATTCTATAATATAGTAAGATCAAATCCCTATGATGACAAGTGATTTATGGGATATGATAGGATATTATTTATGGTAATCCTTTATGAATTTAATAAGGGGGACTAGTGATTTTAGATGGGTCATTGATTAAGAAATGGGACATCTTTTTTTCATTAATAGTTGGGCCCCAATATTTTTATAAATTTTTTTACTTTATAGTGATAATATCATTATTTTTTAGTATTATACCTCTTTTTATGCCCACTTTTTTACTATTGTCTTACGATATTTTGTCTCCCTTTATTTTACTTTGTTTGGATTTTTTCATGTTTTTTATTTCTCATGATATTTTTCATTATATGTATTGATAGTAATTAATATTATTGATGGGTTATATGGGAATATAATAATCTAAGTGAGCATATATATGTGTATGTGTGATGATGTCTCAATGTTTTTTTGTGTATGAAAATAATATATCATTTTGGTATTCCCAGTTTCAAGTATAAATTGTTGTATATCCTTAGTTATAGGTATTTTAGAACTAACCTGTCTTTTGATGTAGGGGAATGTATATAACATCGAAACCATTATGGCATGGATATATGATTACATTGTTTGATAATTAATTATACATTTATCTTACATATGTTTAATGGAACTCACCACATACTTTCACATGAATGCACTTGATCACTTACACACAATGACTTGAGGATCGTGAAAGAATCCAACTAAATTCACTAGACACGCCCCTAACTATATATATGGAAATGGTTTTATTTCTAAAGTATTTACTTCAATTTTTATTCAAGTTTATTTATCATCTTTAATCTAGAGTTATGGGCTTAGGATGGGCATTATTATGGAGGTCGATGAGTCAGTGGGTGGAAATATCAATACTAGATTAGAGACCATTGTATTTATTTTATTTATTGTATTGTATATGTATTATACATGATGAAATTATCCACATCAACTAAGACCCCTCTTAAGATGATAGTGAAGATGATTATGACCCTTAAATCCTTCCTCTAATAGGATATAGGGTGGTGACTAGCATTGCACATTTGAAAACACAAATATAGGAAGTATTACCCTCATTAATCCTAGGAATAATGAAAGGAACATTGTGCAACTAAAAATAATGAAAATATACCAATCCATTAATATATGCAATTTCTTTAATAATCCATAATCTTTAAAAGGAATACCATGAGGTAAATCCTATGAAAATGATTCCATAAAAACATGCATACACCAAAACCCATCACAAGCTAGTAAAGAACTACTTGCTCACCAACCAAATCCGATAGACCTAAAGAACATATAATATATATATATATATATATATATGGGTGAGAATGTAAGTATACTTAGTTGGATACTCTTCAAAACCTCTTGTGAAAATATGGAAGAAGAATACAAATTTCTCAATGAATAAACAATTAAAAAATCTTGTTACCTATATTGTAACATGATATCAAGAAAATCAAATATAATTCACATTGAACCAACTACCATGTTGAATTATTTTCACTCATAGACAAAAAACATACTTCATGTTACTCTCATCCCTTATATGTCCACATAACCACATTTCCACATATCAATGACCATAACTATATAACAACAAGTCAACTATCATAACTTATTAACCCATCATAATAATGTACTTAATCATAAATGAAATAAACCTCATGACCTATTAATTCTATATATCCCCCACCATGCACCCATATCATAATCATAATAACCATAATCTATTACATATCTTACATGATAACCATATGTCATTACATGCCATATTATTTCTAGAAGGGATACAAGGGTAGGGGAGTATTATATCATTTATATCCTTGATAACCTCAATGTTGAGGGTACACCCCAACCCAAGAATGCATTTGGGAATCATTTTGGTTATGAAACATGGGTAGTGATGTGTAAGAAATAATGTAAAATACATTATGCATATATATATATATATATATATATGATTACAAAGAAGTCCATTCTTTGGGTATTCTACCTAATACCATAACTCTGCACTTAAAACTAATGATATAGATCCACATACCAACATCTCTTAAACTCTGTAATAACAAAAACCCAATCAGCATCACCACACATACCCAGATAACCACAAAACCTCTATTCATGACATTCACATCTCAACCCATAACTGATTATTAAATAATTTTAATTAATCATTTACAGTTCCCTTTACATAATCATTCACTAAACATTATCAATTCCGTTAACACATTAGTTAATTTCCATTGTTAATTAACACAACCATCACCACATATCATCATTAACAGTTCACTTACCACATTTAATTTAGGCATCCCCTTTAATTATGTTTAATGATTCATTTACTACTTCTATCATATCAATTCAAGTTATCAATTTTTATTCCTATTAATAAATTCATTAATTTATTACCATTCAACACTTTAAAAAAATAATAAATGGTTTCTTCAACCTATAAAAATACTTCATCAACAATTGAATGATTCATAACAACATCATAACCACTATATTAAACAGTATCAACAATTATATCTTACGACTACATCCACAACAATTTGGAAACTACTCCATATCATCTGCACAAACCCATCAACAAACCAATTGAAACATCATCCCAAACAATCATTAACCCCAACCTCCTTCGAAACATAAAAAACATAAAAAATTTGAAAACACATGATAAGGATACAACTATAATAACCACAATAGTTAATAACAAAAAACAAATATAATCACAATAATAAAAAAATAACAATCAATTATTATAAATTATGGTTTAATCATACTGAAATGTTATATTCATATGAAACAAAAATTTTCAATTTCAAATTCAGCACACTCTTTTTTGTTTACAATATTTTTGTTATTATCCAATTATTAACCTGATAAGAAATAAAAAATCATGATACCATAGTAATAAGATTACCAAACAATGTAAGTAATAACATATATTTAATATCATGAAGAACATATAAAGAATATGTCAAATAAATATCCCCTTTGAAATCTTAAAATCCATTTCAATATATATTTATGTTAATTTCATCTCCTTACCCAATAAAAATAATAAAAATGATAATTCAATATTTTCACATGATAATAGAAGGGAGATTTTGAATCCCTTACCTCAAACAAATCTTCAAATATCATCATAAAATAAAGAGAGGAGACATGATCTAACCACCAAGGATTATCCAGAGAAATCCTCAACAAACTATTTACATTATACTTCTATTATGAACCCAACCAAAAACTACAAAAACTGAAATAAATCCCCTACCATTAATTTATTAGAAGTAATCGAAAAAGAAGAACAGTGGAGATAGGGAAATATTATAAGATAAATAATGTAAGGGTACCTTGGATAAAGAAGAGATATATCATGTAAGGAGATAAGATTAATATCTATCACTGATCCGAAGGTCTATCAAGAATGAGGATTGGTGTAATGATCCATATTTTTTATGTGTTTAAATTTTCAAATGAATTGAACATTTTATTTGATGTATGGGATAAATCATAAATTGAGATTCAGAATTCAATTCAGAGAGCTAAGACACTTAAAATGTTTCCTTGGATTGGGTATAAGTCATAGGTGGTGTATCATGTTTTTAAATGTGTTTTGAAGGCATCAGCCTTTGAGAAATATGTTTTGGGAGGGGAATAAAAGGGCACATGTTTGGCGCACAATTAGTGAAAAACATGTAAACCAAATCACATAGTAAAATTTTATAGGCACATATATTTTTAAAATCAAGTGAGGGACTCCAACTAACTATATAGTATGGTGTAGAGGTAAAGAGTATGTCACATGGTTGGAATATGGTTTGTCTAACTGTACATTGAAACCATGTGAGGTAGGAGTGTTTTGAGGTAGTTTCTCCGAACGATTGCTAAATTGTGTGAGGTAATCATGCACCGTGAGGGTTCCATAGAGAATGGAACCACACAGTTGGCACAAGGTTTTACAACCCATACATCCAAACCATTCTACCCATTAAAAAGGGTTAAATGACAATTTTTCCTTGTCTCCTTTAATATTTAACACCACATTTCTCCCCCTCCTCCTGAATATAATCCTTTCTATTCAAGCTTACTTATTATTTTTCTCTTAGGTATGGTGAGATATCCTTTTTTTGAGCTCTAAATAGAACATTTTTGGTCTCATTGAATCACCATTAGTTGCTCTGTGATTTATATCCATTCTTATCTCATTTTCTCTCTCTACATTGTATGTTATTTCCACGAAAGCTCAAATACCTTCTATTTAAATATGTTTGTAAATTATTATATATTTTCTCATTTTATATTGAATAGAAGGCCGACAATGAATGATTGAACATATTAAGACTTAGGTTCTTGGTCTATAGATGTTCCCTTAAATTCATTCATGTTTTTAAAACATGATGTTGTGCCAGGTGCTATATTTTTTGTGCGAAACCTCATAGATGTAATATTAATTATTAAAATTTTAATGCCTTGGATTAGATAGATACTATGTATTTAATTACACCTTTTTAGTTTGTAATCCTTGACATGATCCACCCCTCTCAGTGTCTTCATTATATTCCATGGATCTTTATTCCTTGGCTTGAACTAAACAACCTTTGAGAGGTTTTGACTTTTCTCTTACTAATAGGTTTACTTAAATAAAATTAATGAATTATTGCATGGTTTGGAAAAATATCTTGGTCCATGGTCTTTTACCTTATGCTAGACTATTATGATGGACCAACATTCTTAAATCAATTTAATTGAATTAAGGCATTTATTTAAACATGGCCCACCTTAACACTTATAATTAAATTAAATTGAAATATCATGATGAATCATATCATGGCTTGGATATATTTCATGTTCTATGCCTAATTATTATATTCATAATGATTATGTTATTCTCTAAGTGATGTCAGACATGATTTTACTTGTTTATTTATTAAACGAATATGAATGAATTTTCTTTTTAATTATTCTAATTCTAATACATGATTTTCATCTTCAATTATTATAAATTTGTGGACAACCCATTCCACTTTATTTATTAAATTTAAATCAAAGGACGTGATGTTACTTATTACTATTATTAGAAGTTATTGTAAATGATGTTACTTATAATTTTGATAGAAATTATTTTACATGGAGCACCATATTATTACTTTTTGAATTGTTATACATGAGCCCTTATAAATAATAATCTAATGTATTGGACATATAGGTCATTTCCATTATTGTTTTTATTATTTCCAGTTAAAGGATATTTCATGGATTCCCTTATCAATCATTTAAAACCATTGTTCATGATGTCCTTTATCATAAATATAATATTGTTGATAATTATTTTACTTATTTAAAGTAGTATATTTCTATGTTATACTTATATAGACTTCTATATCTTAAACCTTAGTTCCTAATTGATGAATATATATCTATATATAAATCAATATGTATATATATGATTTCATGTCCATATATATTCCATCTTTGAATAAACCACGTATAGAATGTTGGGTGTTCCATGGGGATGTCAAGACAACATGTTTTATATATTCATTCATTACACTAATTATCAATATACTTACACAATGATTCATTCTATATTCATAGACTGGATATGAATTATAAACCATTGGTGGTGGCCTATTGAGTCTAATCTCACACCCTATTTGGGTCATCATTTGGTATGTGGGTAGACCTCTTTGTTTCAGGATGGGACCTTGGACTGTGTTCTATGTTTTTTTATATTATGGGATTTTACTGGACATATGATACTAAAAGTAGTGGTTGGGAATGCACATTAGATGAATTCTGGAGTTGGATTATCTATCTATTTATGTATTTAGTTAGTTTATCCTTCTTTAATTACTTTTATCTTGATTTATCATGTTCATGCATGATTTTATTATTTATAAATGGTCTGGTAATCTAGTTTATGATTGTTGTTTTTGTTATATATATATATTTTCTTGGATCTATTTATTCTTCCACTCTATATTTAGTATTGCTCCAAATGGTATAGTCTCCCCACCATACCGTCATCAGACCCTTACTACTAGTCTAGAGCCTTTGGCTTATGGGGAGATACACTTGAGGCCATGTAGTGAACGAGCTTAGGGAACCAAATTAGTGTCTATTGATCTGGGATGTTACAAAGTGGTATCATAGCTTATTTTTTCCTTTTTCTTACAATTTTGTATTCGTAGAAACAATACTATTAATATATCAACAATTGGTAAATAGTTTTTTTCTAGGTTAGTCCAACCCATTCATGGGGGGGTCAGGTTTCCATGTATATTACTATTGCTCATACGATTGTTATTAAAATTGATTTTTTCATCAACTCCAGTGATTGATTTACTTTTACTGGTAATTGACTTATGTATTTATGGGATTTATCACTTGGATTGAAATTAAAATGGAAGGGGTGCATTCCTGAATCAATTTAGGTACAGAGGTTTCACATGTCATTAGAATTATTATATGTGTACCTTGATTACATTAATTATGTACCATGATTATAAGTATTCCATGTTGTGTGACTATTTAGTATTCTCACATTTCTACAAATATCCAATTATTTTCACTACGACTATTTTAATTTTTTCTATTTGATAACCTGGATTTTTATATTTATGATATATTATTGGTTACTAAACTATAAAAATCACTCTAAATGGTGTTATTCCATATATCTTGATGGTGGAACCTTAATTAAAAAATTATTACATGTTTTATCAATGGAACATTAGTTAAATGGGATGAAATATTAGTGGTTTAAATTAAATGGATGCTGATAGAAATTTAAAAAGTGTGTGAGTCTTTTTGAATTGATAAGTTTAACCCAAATAATTAAACCATAAAATATGGAATAGATATATTTTGAGTGTTAAGGTGAAAACTTGGTTGAAATTACATGAATGTAAATTATAACTTATAAAGAAAAGAACCTTTATAAAATGTGAATAGTGATTCATCTAATTGGACCATTTTATAAATAAAAGGGTTGTAAAATTTTTACCAATAGAGGATAACTTTAAATTATAAAGAAATTTCTTTATTATAAATAAATTCATGTAATTACTTATGGATTTCAGTTTAAGGGGGTGTAAATTGAATATTATAAAGTCTAGTACCTTTAAAAATTGGTAATAACAACCCCAATAAATGAATCCCTAAAATAAAAATTAGACCCAAGTAAGTCAGTTGTTTTCAATTTCTTCTATGAGATAAACCAACTAAGGGTGTTATAAAATTAAGCTATACTTACTATTAATGGGTTTCACTTAAATGTGTTACCAATTGTAATTTATAAATAATTGAATCCTTAAATAAGGAATGGATTCCCACATTAATAAACCAGGGTTTTTTTATGAGACCCTCATAGGTAAAATTTATCTGTATATTCCTTAGTATATAACCCACTGGGGGTATTCATGTCATAAATATGGGATGATTATTTAAAACATCACCATCCACTTCTACAAGGTTATAAATAAATGTATGGTGTCACCTCATTGAACATACCCCTTAATTGATAAACTATTTTTTTTGTGTTTTACTATTATGAGGATTAAGTTTATTAAAATCACAATTACAAACTAAAGAGTGTTTTACTTTATATCATGGAATTAGCATTATATTTCACTGATCTTGGTCAGAAGAACTTAATGATAAATAAATTGTTAAAATAAAATTAGGTGATAATTTTAACAGAATGTTTCATGGCATCAGCTAGAGAAAGTGCTAATTATAGTGGTCAAATGTTTCATTCATAACTTGTTATTGACATTACCTATGTCTAATCCTTTTAAATAAAAGTGAATGTGAAGTTTTGAAACTGATTAATTAAAACCTTTAGTGGTGTTGACTATTATAACCCTCATGTAAGGGTTATATTTAGTTTTCTCTATGAGATATTTATTGAACATGGAAATGGATGTTTCCCATGAGTCATAGTTCGATTCTTTATACTATTTCTTATATCTAGAGGTCAGGCAGTAATCTTTAGTGACATTTTTAAGTGTGACATTGTTTTAGGTTCAATTACATGTGTAAGTAAGGGGCTATCCTGATATATTTAACTCCCTTGTAAACTAAAGCATTGATAATTTTTAGACGTGAGGTGTCATTGGGGTTTATTTTGACCAAAATAAGACTCGTAGATGATGAAATGAAACCCCCAAAAAATGGGGGTTTTCTACTAAGTTGAACCTCAATAGGGGTATTACCTTATGTTGATACACATTGATTTTCATCTATGCATTCCTTTTTTCTCAAACAGTTACCCTCTATGGAGTAGTTTCTTATAAGGATGATCATAGTGAATTATGTTTTAGTAGCCTAATGCTTGGAAGGTGATGTCATTATTCATATATTCTCAGGATTAGACCCTTTTAATTCAATTATTCTTTACCTATTTCAGATATATCTCTTTATAGAGAGTTTATGGGCATGTTAGATGTCATATGATAGAGGACGTTAAGTGGGATATGGTTCTTGTGAAAGATAACTTTGGTCTATGTGGATGGACCTAGTGTATATATCTTGAACTTGATTAGTAAGGCTATGTGGGAGGCTCATATGCCCTTATCTTTTAACAAGACCCTAGTAGGTTATTGGTGAACTAGGTTTTACACTCTTTCAAGATTGATAAACTAATTGTTCTTGGGTTTTTCTATATATTCACAGTGATTCATGTGGTTTTTCTAGGAAGCACCCAGGGTGCTGGATATATATACTAGCTTTGATGGGTAATACTATTTAGGTCCATTCCCCATTTGATCAGCGGTTGGGAATTTGGCACTTTAATTTCTAAAATAACAATGTGAGGCCAATGGTTATTCATTAAAAAATAGAATATGTAGATCCCTAGTTTTGAAGAGGATTTCCAAGGGAGATTCCAGCATATTGAAACTGAACTAATGGGAATCTTATTCATCTTGTTAATATTTATGTATGACTCATGGTATTGTGATTCGGATATTTAACTAAGTGGAATGGGATTGTATACCTATTGTGTATAAGTTTGTGGGAACTAGTTAATAAACACCACCAGTTAGTGGCCACATGCAAGATGAGACTCAATGGCTTCAATTTTATTATTTCTGAAAATAAAACCTATAGATTTTGGTAAATTAAACTATGTTCCCCAATGAGAAGGTAGATTTTGGTTTTAAATCAGTTTTCGGGATATGGTTGACTAATGATTGATCCCATAAAAGTAGAGTAAGTATAAGTGTTGTCTGTAGTTGTTAAAGGTAAGTATTAACTGGTTTGAAATGAGTGTGGATCAGGGAGATAAATACACACCTATAAATGAGATATTAGCATACTCTTAGTTCGTGGAAGATCATTCACATTATATTGAAATCATCTTAAGTATGTTGAAAGAGTGTTGCGTATACATTGATATACCTCAGTACCTTTTTTGGCATGATTAATTAACTCCTCTAGAGATTCATTTTAGTAGAAGTTTAAAATAAGGCATAGTGTGAAGAGTAAACCATATGGGAATTTGAGAGAGGTGACCCTCGTTATAAATTTTTTCACTCAAAAAAGTACACGAGAACAATTATTGGGAAGCTGGAATGGTAAATGGGTTATGCTAGCATTAACACTAAATAGTGAGTAAATTATTTACCATGCCATTAATTAGGAATTGGGATGTATGTTTCATGGAATATAGTAATCAAAATCTTGTTTCAATGGTGCAATGATATGGATGATCCTAAGGTGTGATCCAAGTAATTGGTCACTAGATGGAAACCCTCATGTGAGAAGGGTTGCGGGGCTTAAAGATTGGTTGTGTAATGGTTGTTTTGGATCTTGTATAACAATGGATAAAAGAAAATATGTATGTCTGGATTTCTTATAAATTTTCAAGTACACATTCAAATATATAATTACTGAAGTCTTAGAGTGAGAGTTAGTCTAAAGGATGTCTTGTGACAATCCAAATGATATATATTGGGGTTTTTTCAGTGCTTGTGTTATGGAATGACGATGGTGTGATCAAAAGACATAACTAAAACTAAATTATTGTCTATAGTTAGAAATATCATAATGATCTAACTGCACCTTGAGATGGAGGTTTTTACATTTTTGTTTTGGGGATGTGTTGGATGATAAAGTTGAGTGTTTTTTGAAATAGTTGGTCAGAAGAGGTTCTACTCGAGTTTCTTCAAATAGTTTGATGTTGTCAGTGAGGAACTGTATTGGGAACATTTTTTGAATGATTTGGGTAAAATTTAATGGTTTTTAATTAATTTTTTAGGAAACTTTTGTGTTACCAGTCTATGTTGGGTTGATTTGAAATTTTAATACTTGACTAAATTTTGAATTGTTTCTTTAGGTTTAATTGATATTTATGAATGTTGGCCCAAGTTTTGGCTAGATAAAGTACAGTATACTTTAAGTATCTCTAGGAGGCATGTTGAGAATTAATAAATAAAACACATCCATTTTGGTGGGAAATTATTAACCCAATTAGGTTTTAATATTATTTCATTGTCTACTGGGGCTTCATGGGACAATAAGTTCTAATGTGGAAAGGTTGAAACATTATGATTATTGGATGGGATAAAATTTTCAGATGGATTTGAGCTTCCCATTTGGTGGATGGGAAAACTCTTAAATTGATCTTTAAACATATTTCTACAATTTGGAACATTTAAATTTTTGTATAGGGTTTAACACCTAGGTGGTGTCTTGGGAGTTTAGATGAGTTTCAAATGCATCAGGATTTGAGAACTTAGTTTTGGGAGAGGCATCCCAGGATGCATAGTTAGTACTAAATATACAAACCAATTTTATAACCACATGGTTTTATTAAAATATTTAAGGGACTCCATATAATTGTGTGAGATGTTATAGAAGTAAAGGTTAGGTCGCATGTTTGGAACATGGTTAGTCAACTAGTTCACTACAACCATGTGAGGTAAGATTACTTTGGGGTAGTTGATCTGTATGGTTGGTAAATCAGGTGAGGAAACCTTACGACATGAAGGTACCATGGAAAATGGAACCGCATAGTTTTCATACATGGTATAATGGATTTGATTAAATAGTTTTTGTGTCTTTAATTGTAGTATTGGAGGTGGTTAGACATTACTTAAACAACCCCATTTGGTGTATTTCTTATAATCCATGAGATTTATTCCATGGATTAAAAATAAACCACCTTGAGGGGTTTTGAATTGTACCTTTATAATGGTATTATTAAATGAAATTTAAATAATTTGAAATTTTTCTAGATATATCTCTAGGTTAGTGGTCCTTTACCTTATGCTAGACTGTTATGTTGGAATGACCTACATGAATCAATTGAATTGTATTGAGGCATGAATTAAAAAATGAACATGCTTAATACTTGTAATTAAATTAAATTTAATGATAATAAAGAATCATATATGGGTTTTTATATATTTCGTGGAATATTAATAAATATTAAATTTATGTTATTATTGATTATATTATTCTTTAAGTGGTGTCGTACATGAAATTCCCAATTAATTTATTAAACCAGTAAGACAAGATGTTCCTTTCTAACTATTATAATTTTTAGACATGATGACCCTATTTAATTAGTATAAATATTTGGAAATGATGTTCCCATTTACTCATCAAATTGAACTCATAGGACTTGGAGTTCCTAATTACTATTACAAGAACTTTCTGGACACAACATTCTTTATAATTGTCCCTAAAATTTTTTGTCATGGAGCCTCATATTATTACTTTTTGAATTGGTAGTCACAGTTCCCTAATCATTAATAATTGGATGTTTTGGACATGGAAGTCCATTCCATTACAATTATTATTTTAAGTTAAGTTATTCCTCATGAAAAAACTTATCATTTATCTAAAAAAAATCAGCATGATGTTCATTACCATTAATTTGAGATCATTGTTTAGGGAATCTCTTATTTAAGGTAGGAGAATTGTATGTTATCATTATGAGGACTCTTGGGTATTATTCCTTGATTCATCAGAGATGAATATATATCTATGAATACATATATATATATATATATATATATATTTGTGTGTGTGTGTGTTATGTAATGATCAAATACATCTTATCTTAGGCCAAATCAGGTATAGTCTACCAGGTGTTCCAAGGGGAACCCAAGCTAACACATGGTATATTTCCTTTCACTATAATTATTTTCATTATACCTTCACATTTCATCATTTTAAATTCAAAGACAATATATTTATTAGACACCCTTGGTGTTGGACTACTAGGTTTTATCTCACACCTTATTCAGATCATTGTTTTTCACCTAGAAAAACCTCTTGGTTGCACGATGGGACCATGGACTGTGCTCTTTCTTGTTTAACATTATGTGATATGAATGGACATGGGACCTTGGAATTAGTGGATGAGCATTTACTAGGGCTTCCAGCTATAGTTTAAATCTCTACTTATTTATTTCTTAAGTCCAACTATATAAGTTGTATTTTCTTATATTTTGATTCATCATGATCATGCATGGTTGTATTATTTGGTACCCACCTAGTTATCTATTTATGATTTCTATTGCTTTTAATTATATATCTATTTCTACCATTATTTATGATTTAAATATATATCTAGTACTAATTAAAAGGGTATAGTATCCCCACTATACCATTATCATACTCTCTCTTCTAGTCGGCAACCTTTGGAGTTTGAGATGTCACACATGATGTTATGTGATGAACTGGATTGGGGAACCATATTAGTAGCACATGGGCTAGGATGTTACACTCTAGTATCATAGGGTTTGATAAAGAAAAGGAATAATAGTGATTTATTTAAAATAAAATCTAAATGTCAAAAAATGGAATGGTTCATGTAATTTTAGAGAATGTACTTTCACTTTTCTAAATCTTCCTCCACTGACTATTCTAATCTTACACCTCATAACCAGTGAGAATTATGAGGTTGTTTCAATATGGCATGGGGACGTATAATATAATGGTGGAATAATTTCATGAGGCCATACTAAATTATAAAAAAAATGTGTGATGATTATACCAAGGATCTCTCATTTCCCAAATAAAACCTTAGACACACCATGAAATAGAGGATCTCGTCACACCCATTTTATCCTCCAACAAGAAAAAATTGAAACATCCATCTAAAAAATCCTCCTTATCACCCTAAACACAACCAAAGGAAAAGTAGAGGTCCAATGAAACTCTGAGTTTATAAATTATATACCTCTAAAAGTATTCTATTGTAACACCCTGAGATTTTATTCTTTTTAATTTCATTAATGTCTTGTGTTGTACGCTACACCAAAAGGAGCTTGCACAACACGCATCCTTGACTCGCCTTGCATTACACATAATCGCGACCTTCCTCGATAGCGTGTGTAGTACGCAATACCGAGTTTCACTAAACAACGATATACTATTAAAATATTATTAAAAATAGCAGTTATGAATAGTAATAACCACTTTTTGAAATTTTATAAATTTTATTTTTTCAAAATGGACTTTATTTTTGGATTTGGAATATCTAAATTAGATTAGGGTGAAATTTTGGTACTTTTCGGATAACTTTCATTTTCTGATGAATAGTGAAAATTACTAAATTTTAATTAAAAACAACTTTTTTAATCGAAATAATTAATAGTGATAAATTATTAATTTGAGTGGTTTTAAAGTATATTTAGAATATATTTTTACAATTTAATACAATTTTGGTCATTGGATGTAATTTCACATTTAAACTAGTTATAAACAAGTGTCAATCTTTTGATATTTATTATCTCTTAAAAACACGCTATTTGTTTTGACGATGGGAATTAATTTTTAAATTAGTTAATGTAACTGATATGTTTTGAATTTGGTAAAATAGACATCATTTTTGAGTTCAAAATATATAATATAGCTTAGGCCTAATTTTTGGTATTTTTCTGAAAACTTTCAATTTTTGATGAATAGTGAAACCACTAAGTGGTAGTTAAAAAAACTGAATTGTTCATAAAAATTAATTTTACCGCTTCTGTGAGTGGAATTTTGAAAATCCGAGAGACACGATTGATGTCAGTAAGTAAAATGTGGTTCAATGAGATGAAAATAATTTTTTGGTGAATAGTAACTTTTTACTTTTTTTACCACGGTTAAAAGTAAATAGGGTAATTAAGGGTAAAAATGATATTATTATTACCCTAACACATGTCCTAATTCTATTGGATAAGTGTAATTCGACCAAAAACAACCTTAGGAATAAAATATGACCATTTAGGCCCACTTGAATTAGATTAGGACATTTATTATTATATAATTCAAAGAAGAGTTAAAAGAGTTAAAATCATAGTTTATTTAATAAAACATTTTTAATATAGGGTTATACATAAGATAAATTCGACTATAAATATTCATTAGAAATCTAAAAAAAAATTCTACATAATGGTATTTTATTTGTAATTTTTAGACATTAAATAATCTAATTTATTTATGACACAACAATGATGCAGTAATTATCTTATTAATGAAATATTGACATAATTGATGTTATAAATACTCAAATAAATATAATTTGAGACTTTTTATGCATTACACTAATTTTATAGGTTAATATGACATGTTAGTATTGATTTAATTAACTTTTTTAGAACTTATCATTCTTTTAGGATTTTCACAAAAATCAATTACTAAATAGTGTCAAAATTGACATAAAATAGTTTTTAAAAACAAATATTATATTATTAATTGTTATTTTATTCCTAAAAATCTAATGTTCGGCCAAATGACTTAGATAAGGTTATATATATTAATAATAAACAACTTGGGGTTCTTTTGGCTTGATATAGTAAGTTTATTAACCTTATAGTATAAGAACACAAGAAGACACGGTAAAAGTAAAATTATTTAACTTAATGTTAAATCTAAATGATAATGTTAAAATAGGAACCTAAACTTGTCTAAATTCTATTGGATGAGATTATTTCGACCCATCCCCACCTTAGACTCGAAATAAATCAATTTGGAGCTATTTAAAACCGAACTTGACTTTATAATAAAATAATATTTTTTTTTATTCCAAAGGTGCCCCTCTCCTCCCTTATAAAAGGGCACCTCCTCCCTCTCTTCCTCACACAACTTTGAGCCTTCAATCTCGGCAAACCCCTGACAAATTCTCTTCTCCACTTCCCTAGAAACATCCTAGAGGTTCTGGTCTTCCTCAAATACCAATTTTAGTGCCCTAAGAGGAGGTCTCAAGGAGGCGCTTCAAAGAAGAGGTAATTTCCGTTACCGATTCTTTCACCTTTATTTCTTCTTCCACTCCTTCTTCTTAGTTTGTTTCATTATGAAGTAATAACATCAGTATCACTCATATACTGATATGTTATTATAATTATGAAACAACCCTATTTCACCATCTATCCATCCTACGGAAAACAAAATCACCGCGCGTGCGTACGTACGAAATACCGTCTCCACGCCGTGGTGAAATCTATTTTCCACCACCACCTTACATGGATGGGTATAATGGTGTAAAGAATAAATATACATAGTTATTAGAACATCATATTGATTTTGATATATTGTATCATCCACTCCAATTCAATTCAATAATTATGGAAACGAAATCATCGCTCGTGCGTACGTACGGACTACCGTCTCCACGACGCGATGAGATTCATTCTCCATGTTAACCATTTAAGAGTGATTATAAAGTATATATAAGAAATAATAATGAAATATATGACATTATAAAGCTACTGGATTTATTTATATATGTATGTCATCTACTTAATTCCATTCAACTCAATAAGGAAATGAAAACAGCGTTCATGCGTACGTACGGCCTACCGTCTCCATGAACGGTGTATTTCTTTCCATTTACTAATTTATTATATATATGTATATTCTGAATATATATTATATATAAATAATGTTTTATATTTTGGAATTAAGTAATTATGATCTAAGAAATCATATGAATAATTACAAGTCAAAACACGGACGACAAATGAAACAATTTTACCCAAAATGCCCTTTAACATAGAATTTACAAAAGAAAGGGTAATATAAAGTCATAAGTGAACCATATATGATATCATAACAATGAGTATGATTCTGGAATAATTCAATGACATTATTCAAATCATTATACAGGAGGTTCGGTCACCGACGAAGAAAATCAGACCTAAAGTAAGGGAAATATCACAATCTCATTTTTATCCGAGATTGTTTATTCGTAAGTATTTACTGGGGTGTATTTTATCATCCACATCCATGTTTCATCAATATGTAATATTATTTCCATCCACCTACAATTTTTTAAATCCATTTTTACCCTTCGGTGAGTTTTTAGTAAAAGACATGAAAGGAATCTTTTGTCATTTTTCATACGAGGTACTTTTTGACTTTTCCGACAAAAGTACAAAGAATGTTTTTTAACTTATACGGCATGAATGGACTTTTAAAACAAAATTTCCAAGAATCTTCCTTTACAAGTTTTCAAGTTTATTTTTAATCAACTTCTATTAGTTTAAAATTGTATGACATGTTAAGAAAGGAAAAATGTTTTTGAAGTAGAAAGGATATTTTCCTCAAGAATGAAGTTCAAGTGTTTTATCAAAATTATTTTCCATCTAAGATAATAAAGGGTTCTGTTTCTATCCCTATTATTAAATGGATTTGATTATGTTGTGATGGAAATATTTTTATGAAATATTTTATCTTATATGAATTGTTTTATGATGTCACGATGTTTAAAGATTCCCATTTTTATTACATGGGTTATGCAATGATGTATGATTTATGATTTTGTGGCACACATAAGAATGGTATCATTATGAGATGGGTGGAACCTATATCTCCCTCCAATGCATTGGGTAAAGATTTTATATCTCATGAGATAGACATGGCTGGAACGGTAGGTTATACCGGTTCAGTGAAAAAGGACTGGAACGAGGGTGACTCGGTTCAGAAAGGGACTTTGTCCACTAAGATAGTCTTGGAAATGAGTCTTTACTAAAAAGAAATGATTCTCTATGATTATGTGTGTATGCCACAAAGTTTAATGTTTTAAGTTATGATTATTGTGATTACATTTCACTGCCATGAGTTATTCCAGGTTATGAAATTCTGATCTCTTTTCCAGGTTAAGATTTCCAAAAGTTATGTGCTTATGTATATGATGTGATTGATATTTCTTTTGTTTACCCTTACTGAGCATTTTAGCTCACCCTTTCATGTTTTCTTTTCCCCAGGATATAAGGAAAGATTTTAGGTATAAAAAAAGGAATATCTTTATGGGAGATGTTGAAGATCTTTCACCAGGATTAGAATATTATATTCCGAGTTTCCAAAGACACTAAACTATTACGATCCTTGTGTGTGTGTTTTTTTTATGTACTAAGTATTCCGAAAATGTAATGTAATTTCAATGTACGTTAAGCTTCGGGTCTCTACATCTATTCCTTGATAATCGATCCAAAATCAAGTAGTAAATAACTAAACATTATAACCAACACCCCAGGATATCCCTCTAAAAAAGAATCTGTTCATCATGAAGCATATCATAACATGAAATATGGAACAAATTTAATGAAAATGTTTCTCAAAATTCCAATCATTTTTTATAGGATAAAACTTCTAATGTATGATATAACAACCTCAAACACATTAGAATAAAAATCAATATAAACAGTAACCTCAATACCACAACAAGAATCTAACATAAAAAACATAGAATACTGACTTAAAATATGTGGCTTATGTTCTCATGTGCACTTCTCTAAGACACCTTTACTCCATAATACCTGAACCAAAGGAATGATTCACCCATAGAACAAATTTTCCTAACAATATTGAATCCCAAAAACCTACTCCATGAACATTGTATCACCCTAAACTGAAAACTCACCCCCAATAAATTACATGAGAGTCATCAAGAAGATACCTAGGGAGATAATATGTGTGTAAAGAATAATATATATAATATATTTATCTAAGAATAACTAACTGATATGATACCTCTCCAATTATATCCAACATTTTGATTATCCCAATAGACCAAGGAGAAAACTTACTACCCCAACCACATCTCTGCTTCCCACAATAATGAGAAACCTTTAAGAAAACATTACCACCAACCTAGAACTTTAGAAGTATTCTCTTATAATAAAAACTAAACTAATAATGTTCTTGAGTAGCCTTAATACACTAATGAAACATCCACACATTCTTTATAATTCCATTCACAAAATATTTTCTATGAATCACATACTTTCCAAAATTAGTCTAGTACAGTGAAGATATGGAAGGCCTTCTATACAATTAATTGAATAGATCTATACCACTGGATGAGTGATCACTATTATTATAGGAAAAATCAACAATGTTAAGGTGGTCCTCCCATGAACCTCTAAAATATAGAACACAAGAACAAAATATATCCTTTGGTGTTGGAATAGTTCAATCTTTTTGACCATCCATATGATGATGTAATGTAATGATGTGGAAAAAATAAGGGACTAAATTGTAAAGACCTGGATTTTTTCATGTAATTTTTTTTAATTATATGGGAATTTTACATGTCTATGAAAATTGATGTTGCATGATTCTGAGGCCCAGAGTGCCCTGAATGAATTTTTGAACTTTTTTTGGGTACGTTCAGTAAACTTTTGAGTAGGTTTTTTGAAACTTTTGAACCGGTACTCAGAATTTAAATACAAGGACACTGTTGAACTCACAGCACCAATATTCGCTTAATGAGACCTTCAAATCGACCGCAATAGGTTGAGAGTGAAAGTTACTTTTCAGAATTTTTGTGGGTGTGTTAAAAGAATGAAAATAAAATAAAACATCTTTATTTCATTTTTCTTGTTGACACCACCATTTGAGTTATGGAGGTGGGGACCACCCGAGTTGGAAACCTCCTTTTTTAATTTTAGTGGTGGAGACCACCCGAACCCTTATTTAATGTGGGGGAATTCCTTGGAATTCTCTCATTCGATTGTGCTAACGTGAATTCAATTTAATGTTCCATTCAATTGTGCCAACGTAATTCAATTTAATGTGCCATTTAATTGTGCCAACTTTAATGTGCCAACACAACCAAATTAATTGTGCAAACCTTGATTAATTTGATAAACCTATTTTAATATATGCAGGCTCCTCATTTCCTAGTTGGAAGTCGTTGGAAAATGAGAGTTGGGGGAACCTTGGAGAACCGGGAAGAACTTTCTCCAATGAAGAACCACTCCCCAATGAAGAACGAGGAGCCGACCCTGAGCCTGGATCAGAAGAATCTTGCAGAAGCAACGAATGTCGACGTTCTTTATCACTATGTCTTTCGTCCTCATGCCACCTCCAACGAACAATTGAGGTAGGGGTTTTTACACGTTGAATTTATTCTATTGAATCTTCATATCCTAAATTCATGACAATGATGGCCAAACAAACATGGTTGTGGTCCCACACATTAAACTTGCTTCTCTTTCTTTTATTTCTTCATGATTTTTTTGTGTGTTCTTCAACACCCTAATTTTTATTGGTGATGTAAATTTAAAGATTTGTTGAGTACGATATATGGATGTGAAGCCCTCGACACAAGGATCATGAATATGTGATCGAATAATTTTTTAGTCTTGGAACAAAGACACAATGCCTCATAAAATAATGATATGGTTGGCACTCGGTCGGTCGTAAGGAAGGGTGGTACGCATCTGTGTTGCCAATTGAGGAGGAGGCAGCTGCCCGTCAGCCGCAGTGGGGTAGGATGGAGGCCGACAACCGGTCGACCGTGTGGTGGAGTGGCAGCACAGGTATGTGCTTCCGGTGGAATAGGAGGCCACGACCGCTTGCCCACGACAGAGAAAGAAGGCATCTGGCACCCATCCGTCCGCAGGTAGACAACGGTGCTATTGTTCCGTTGGAATGAAGATCGGTCGGCCATTCCGGTGGGCTGAGGTGCACCGTGCGGGACCACCGAGCAGTCCCCTGTGCCAGCCTGGCCACACTGCGGGCCACACTGGGAGCTGCACCATGGGATGTACCACATGATGCACTATGAGGCCGCATTGTAGGCCGCACCGCGTGCCACACTGTGGGCCGCACCATGAGGCAGCACCGAGGACCACAACATGAGCTGCACCGCGAGCCGCCCAGTGGGCCGCTTTAACGGGTCGCTCCCTTCGCGGGTAGGGTTGGGCCACCCCCTATGATGGCTGGGCTGGGCCTTCTTAGGCCCAAGACATACGGCCCAGACCCGGACTGGGTCGGGTCGACCAGAACCAGGTCGAGCCATCCCAGTTCGGGTCGGGCCAGGTCAGACCGAACCCGAGCCCTGTATTACTTTTTTGACTATAACTTGAGAACTGGGCGTCCATTTGACGAACCGTTTGTGGAAAAAAATCCATGGATCAATAATTTCCTTTTGATATACTCCACTTAATATTTTTATAAGCTTGGAGTATAGTCAGGTTAGATCGGACCCTAATCCAACCGAGCCATCAGAGCTGAAACGCTAATAACTTATAGACCGAGTGTCCGATTGATGCGTCGTCTGTTGCGTTGGGTCCCTTTTGACTTGACAGAAATTTGGGTTAATTTTTCATTGAACTTAAGGGCGGTTGAGGGAAGGCCTATTTCTTGGTGAGTGGTTCTCTCAAGCGCGATATGTACAGAACCCTGTGACTGGATGAGACTTGATGACTGCTGACCGTTTTGACTCGGAGTGACTCGGTGGGGAGCGCCTTTCTGTGACGTGGAAGACCCATGGTGGGGAGCGCCTTTTTGTGATGTGATATACCCATGGTACTCGAAGGGAGGATTACCTCATTATGCCACGAGGGGGAGTGCCTATGTGTGACGCGGCAGACCCGCGGTGGGCAGCGCCTCTGTGTGATGCGGCAGACCCACGGTACTCAATTGGAGGAGTACCAAAACAGTCCAAGGTTAGTGGGAGGCACCTCGGTGTGACATGGTAGGACCATTGTACTCGACAGAGGTGGAGTTATCCTACAGATGAGGTGTTTGGAATGTTACTTGTTACTATCCCTAGAGAATATTTTGGCGGGCTATCAGCTTCCCTAACGATCCTATGTGGGCCAGCTTCATAATTCTGTTTCTCAGAGTTGTATACCTAGTGTGAGTTGAGTATTTATATTTGTGATATTCTTTCCATCATGGAATATTTGGTATTTGGTATTTTGAGTTTGGCTTCTTGTTTCCTCATTATTGAGATGGGTTTATTCGAAAACTAAGGTATTTTTATGTGTTTTCGTGTTTTGAAGTATATACTTTGTGGATTTTTTAAGACCTTTGAGGGTCTCAGGGTCCCTACTGAGTATCGTTATACTCACCCCTACATGGGCTACGCCGGAACCATATTGTGTTTGGTGCAGATGACGAACATCGCTGACTGAGGATAAGGGTTCCAGGACTAGAGGTAGCTTGAAGGTGGACCATAGATGAGGCGTACCATATAGACGACCATTTGAGAGTTGCACCTACCCTTCAAGTAGGAGTCCTTGGTTGGTGTTCATAGAATCTGTACTCAGTTTTACTTGTACATTCTAGTTTTTCTTGTAAATTACAGTTGGTCTTGTATTCTAGCCCCTTTTACTTTCTGTATACACCATGTTTACTAAATAGTTTTACTTGGTTCTTGTATCCTTCTTTGGGCTTAGTTTTGTGAGTTATAGGTTATAAAGGAAATGCCTTCCCGTTTTTATGGAATAGGCCTTTCGGTTTTAGTCACCAGCCCCTGGCCTATGGTAGGTGGGCCTGGGGTAGTCACAACATAGGCCTCAAGGGACGGGTCGTGACAAAATCATGATGAATATTATTCCACACACATGTGTCAAATTAGGATCATGATTAGAGAATGATATTAATCTAAGTACCATAATGTTAAATAATCATCTCTATATATAGTGTCAACAGAGTATCAATGGCCCTCAACTCCTTGATCACTAATAAATAAGCTGACTCCATCAACTAATCCAAAATCACCTATATATCTTATCATACTCCACGGGATTGAGGAAAAGAGGTTATTAAATCAATTTATATATATCCTCCCACTACCACTAAAGAACATTAAATGGAAATAATTGAACTTTCAGAACCCAATTCATTTCCTTGAGATTCTTATTGACCAAAAACTATGTTGTAAAATCATCTACTAACCTATTTATAATAGGAAATCAAAAAATAAATCTTCAAAGTATGATACATCTGAAATATATTAACATGTATTACTAATGACATGGTATGAACCTCTTGAATAACTACCTTATGCACCACCAATGGAATAAAGATATTTTCTTGAAATTAAACCTAATGTTGATCATCCTCTAACTATCCCATTTGAGTATCACCACAAATATCATGATCCCACTATACCTCCCCCTCAAGATCCTCAAAATAAGACTCTAACACCTACCAAATCAAGGATTACTAAACAACCATTAAAAATAGGAAACCTCTACCACCAAACTCCCTTTCATCAAAATACAATGTAAAAAGCCCATATATCTTAATCTGAGAATCTCCTGACCGCTGAGATAAAAATCCAATAAAATCCAACTCAATGCATATTCTTTGAAATTTTACTTCCTATATGTATAAAAGGTCATGAATTTATAATCCTATAATGAATCCATCCATTGTTTCTAACATAATGTTGAATAATTTTAATATAAAACATACCAAAGTCTCTTGTGATCTTTGAAGGACACAAATTGTTATCTGATAAAATCATTCTACTAAAGCTTCAAAGGGGCCTTCTCCATCTCTATCTTGATATCGTGGGTAGAATAGTTAAGTTAAATAGATCAAAAATATAGATAACTACAGGATATGAATTATCTATACTTTATTAAAACATAACCCGAGCCTAAATGGGAAGCATTTAGAAAAACCATAAACATAAATCAATCTTCTAGTAGATGAAAAACGCGATCATTATCTATATTTCACTTTATAAACACAAAAAAATCCAAACACTTATCTTACTATATTAAATCTTAATCCATCATGGTCAATTCTATCAAAGGAGTCACCATTTGAGGGAAATTAGCCGTGTACCACCTATAATAACCCATGTGATTAAGGAAACTGTAAACCTAAGAAACATTATTGGGATACAAAAAAGAAATTACCACCTCAATCTTAAAATAATACATAAACAAGATATGTTGTGACAAAACATACCTTAGGAAATTCACCAATCATGATCAAAAATTAACATATATAGCTTCTGATTAATTTGATGTCATTGTATAACCTATAAAATTTACGTCAAATGTATAACATGATCCTCTAATAACCTTTAATTGGTGAGGATGTTTTCAATGTACCCTACATTGAACTAATCTTGGAACTCATTAAATATAGTGATCATAAGTCCCCTGAATATAGTTAGGGATTTCATGATACCAAAAGGTATAATAGGAAACTCAAAGTTTCCATAATGACATCTAATTGTAGACTTTGTAAAATATTCAAATTTTACCCCTATCTGATGATACCCTAAATAAAAATATATATTTGAAAACTAGATAGGTCTCTTAAACTGATCAAAAAACCATTAATCCTTAAGTGGGGATATTTTTTCTACACTGTCACTTGATTAAACTGATAGTAATTGATACATTGTCTCATAAATCCATCTTCCTTCTTCATGAACAATACTTGACCACCATATGGTGACATAATAGGTTAGATAAAACCCTTCTATAATTCATCATTAAATTAATCCAAAACTCCCACAATTTAGTGGGTGTCATCTTATATGAATAAATAGACATTGGGGAAACACATAGCTGTAACTTTATCATAAACCCAATTTATCATTAAGGGGAATTGCTAGAACCACTTCAAGAAATAAATCCTGTAAATATTCTATTACTCTCAAATACACTACTTCATGAAGTTTCACCAATCCCAATATCAACTCCAGTAACTATGAATAGATATTCTCTAGATTATTAAATCCATTTGACAATTTCACTCACTAATAAACACTAGATGCACACCATACACACCATGTAATACAACAACCCTCAAGAAGAAATAAATAGCATTATTCCTCTAATATAACCAATCCATGATAAGGATGAAATTATATGATGTATTTTCATCATGAAATAACCTATAATCAACAAATGTTTCCTAATCATCGGATCACAACCATGACTTAAATAAAACAAGATAGAATTATGTACAACTATAATACTAAACACCAAGGGTACTAAGGGACAATCCAACTTGAGTCCCAAAGATCAAAAAAATCATAAAAAATAAAGGATTTTTAATCTCCCAAATCAAATCATATGTCATTATAAAAGATAAGTATATTATACCTCAATTAATTTCTAATCGACTTAGTTTTAGAAACTATAAATCATGCATCTATTTAGTCCCTACTCATCTTCCTGGGAACCCAAAAAAATATTACCACCCCATCCTCACTCATACCTATAACCCAAGGGATGGGTAATATCATTTGGTTTTACTCTACTTACTCTATATCCTCTCTATTAACTAAAATCTTGTTGACTATATTATTGCTTCCAAAAATGAATCATTCGTAACTACTAAAAAGGTTGTATATGAAATGATAATAAGTTTTATAATGGCCACTAAGGATGGTTATTAATCGAAGATTATAATTTTTATGAATAATATAATAAAACAAAACTATTCATATGTTTTTGATAAAGGCCATAGAATTTCCATCTTTAGATAAATGATAAGTGGGAAACTAAGAGCCCGATAACTGAATCATCGACTTACTAGACCTAAACATCAACTATATAGATAACCAAGGAACTCCATCTATAACAATACCCTTTGTAGTGTGCTGATGAATCCACTCTTTAGATAAACTATTTTATTCTATTATATTCTTAGTAACTTCTATCTTTTCCAATACCTTGATATATGTTGACTTTGTAAATAGGGTACCCTTTCACTAGATCTATGAACACAATTCCCCCTCAAAATTTTGAGCATTCTATTTTTGACATGACCTAACCCACCAATAACCTATATGATCTGAAATTAATTCAAGTTTTCCACACCAAACCCACCTCTAATAGGCCATGGGAGGCTGACTAACCCCAAGTAAGAATATTACACAATTTGGGAAGCTTTATCCTAATGTATTTATATATATCCACAATTCACCACATAGTATATAATCAAATTATTAGATATAAAATAAAAAAATTAATATATAATTTATGTGACACCTAATAATCATACATATAGAATAAAAATTCGAAACATAAAAAATAAGGGAAAAAATCAAAGATCCCATTATCCCAAATGAAAACCAACCTAGATCAATTGGAAAAGGTAGAGGATCATGATCTACTGACTCCTGAAATAAATCAAACATGTTTTTTATACCTATAGGTACTACTAATATTTTACCCCACCAATATTGTTTCTATTAAAATCACCATAAAACTTCTCACTATCTATATAAGAAACAAGATGTGTGAGTGAATTCCTATTAAAGAATGAGTATATACATACCCGGTTGGACACCCTTAAACCCACAGAGGATAAAATTATTAGTCATACGAATAAAAAAATGTTAAGTATCTCGTATATATTCTATAAAGGTAGATAACTATGGGTTTCAAAGAGTTATATTGTTTAAAGCTCCGATACAAAAGGATCAATTGCTACAAGTAACCATAGTAATAAAACTACCTAGACTTTTTAAAACCACATCACCTCACAAAAAATATTGTATGGGACCCATTCCTTTCTATGGTATGAGAGTATCTGTTCAATGTATTACCAATCCCCAATAGAGTAATCACTCCACATTGAGCATTTTCTATTGGATGAAGGTGTAGATAACTCCATGGATAAAGGAAACATGCCTCAATAGTGAGGGAGTTACTAACTCCATCACTCATATAGGGTACCTTCACCTTGTTGGGTCCATGTTTATACTTAAACCCGTTAAAATGTGAAGAAACTACACTATGTGTTTGTGGGGTTTTACAAAAAATTATGATGAATTTGTAAGACCTACACCCTACCAACAGAACTTTACAAGGGGAGTATCCAACATAATGTATACTTTTTTATTCTATTCTAAACCCAATTTTTTACCCTATAATTTGAGGTATCAATAACATACTTCATTTCCTCAAGTATCACCTAGAATCTATAAGATGAATATATCATTCTGGTATACATGCAAAAAATGATTAGAATATACTACTGTGTTCCTAAATCCAAGTCTTGAGTTAAAATATGTGAAATTTTTTGAAGGTTGAACAATATATGGAATGTAATTATGGGGAAACAACATGTATCCTTATATAAGTAGTCATTTTATGTACTTAAATTTTATTTTAATGTGAGGTTAGATGTATATAGTGTGTCTATGATAGGTACACAACAAGTGGTACCAAGGGTTTCTCAGGTGCATTCCTATAATACACGTTGAGTCATTTTATACAAACTTTTACAAAGATCCTTACATATATACATGTCATGATATACTTTAGGGTTATCTGTAATGTATTTTATTGATCCCTTGTCATGTTTCCAAAATAGATAGTGTACCTCCAATCCCACATGACATGTTGGGCCCAGCAACAATCTAGGCTTGTATTCCTATACACATTGAGATAAGTGATATAGATATATATAGAATGTGTAACTAAACAAATCATGTGATATTTAACATGGTATGAAAACCTTAGCTTTCTTTATAATAAATTACAAGACATGTGTATAAACAATCACATGTTGTGTCATCACATATTCAGTATAAAGAAACCCTAGCCACTAGAAATCACACTATCACTATAATTTTCAAAATTTAATTACTTTTAAATTGCTTCCATAATGTTGTATCATAATTTACACACCTTTTTTGGTTTTCATTGGCCTTTGACGAGGCCTCACTGACCATCCTTTGAGGAATAATTTCCTGAAAATTTACCCATCATGTCCATTCATGTCATTACCCCCTTGATCCTATGACACCATGCCTCTAATAATAATTCATACATCCTTTTATAACCATTTCAATGAATCAATTTACAAAATATACCTTATAAACCTTGGATACCACTCGTTCATCATTTCAGGTCTATCTTCATCAAGACAAAGACCATAGAAAAAGATGATAGTGAATGAATGAAGAAGACGTAGAATAATAACAAGAAAGAATTAGGGTTTATTGGATATTATTAAGGACTATCCATCATTAGTTATCCACATATCAATGAATGATGAAGAACATGAGGATATTGTTAATTCCAATCATCAATATTATAAAATAATAGCAGAAGTATTTTTGATTATACTAGTGATTAAATGATAATAAATCTTTCATTAAATTAAACTAAAAACCACAAAATATGGAGTATAATTCAATAGGGAAATATGTATCTCAATTTTGGATATATGGTTGATTAATACCACATTCTCATTGAGTTCTATCATCTTTACCATTAGGAAAATGATCTTAATTCTCTAAACCTTAATCTCTCCCTCACTCTTCCTAATTAGATTTTGTTTTTGAAGAATGTGGAAAAACTTAATTAGAGGAGTTAGGCATGAATAAATAGAAAAGGTTTAGGGTTATATTAATACAATTTATTATTATTTTTATTTAAAAAAACTTATTATGGGACTGGCTCAAGGCCCGAAATGTGAACTCGTTTTATTCTACCGCTAGTGTAAACTTCCATTTTAAGTAAAATCTTGGTGATGGTTTTCCCAATCAATTATACCTTTAGGAGAAAATGGTGATTCTAGAAAAACATGTGAAGGACCTAAAATATATATATTATATTTAATATAATATATGGAGCCTCCAAAACCTTTAATTCCATTGAAATTTCTCAGTGAACTCCTATAAAATATTATATAAAATATTTTAAAGATTAAAACACAAAAACCAAACTCACTACATCTCCCACAACCTTCTAAGATTTGTTTTCTTAAAAAACATAACCTACGTGAAATTATGAGGGTACTAAGACCGCATATGATTTTCATGTTCCCAATATCTCTATTAAAAGTTCATATTCTACAATCGAACATGCACCAATGGTTTCACATTAGCTCAAAGTTTCCTCTCACATTGGTCCTTGATCGTCATAGGTTACTCCAATATGGTATTATTATACTCTAAATATATCCCACCCATTTGATGATGTGGGATATATTTTGAAAATCTATCCTCTATTGATAAAAATGGATGATATTTTCACCCATCCCAACTATGAGGGTAGAACTATGTAGTAATAAATCACACCTCCCCTATGAAATATTTGAAACTCCCAAATGAACATTAAGGATCACTTAATTTTAAAACCAAATAATTAAAAACCACATCATGATAAAAACTTTAGTGACACATGAAATCCCTCATAAAATTCTAAAGGCCACCATCATAGGTTAATATAGAACCTATGATAGATTTGAGTTTTTATCATCCATTATATAACACCTATATCTTCTTCTTTGTAAACCAAACTCACTTCAACACCATAACTAATGAATATAACATCTTAATCCATCATAGCGGTGACCTACAAGGCCAACTTTATAGGGTCTCAAAAGGTGTCATGCTAATATTGTATGGTAGTAGTTATTATATATGAACATCATGAAATGAAGTTAATTCTCCATTATCCATATGAGAAAAAGCGCACAAGACCTTAATATATCCTCAAGAACATGAATGTTCCTATTTTTCTAACAATATTTCAAAAGGTATAATTTCATGCTCAAAAGAATCTATGTCTTAAATGGTATGTATACACTCCTCTATAATTGGTACATGAACTAATTCCATTGATTTGAATTTATTATCAATGGTGTCCCATGTAATATTTATATCTCATCAACATAAAAGAGTCCTACGTTTTCAACCAAACTAAGCACCTAAATAGAAAAGAAGTGGGATGACTTTATTTGTCTATTGATGGTCACCTAAACAGTATAAAAAAAATCACTAAACATGGAAATCCTATCATAAAATCCATTAATATGTTATCCCACTTCCACTCCAGACCATCAAGGTTGTGGGACAAATCTATTGTAACCTAGTTCTCTTATGTCACCCTTTTATAAGTTTGATTAATTGATATGAACTGATAAGAAAATACAATTCATACCTTGAAACTGATATTATTACTTGATAACCTGGAACATATTCACTATACCTAAATATACTACAATTGGGGAAGTGTAAAATTCATTCAGAACCACCTCACAAAGTGATACTTGAACTGTATTCTACCTATTAAAACGGATGAAATGATCCCCACCTTCATAAAACCCATCATGTGAATCACTTATGTCTATCAAGTTTTTATGACCTCACAATCAATGTCTTTCAACTATGTTACCCTTATAAATTTATGAAATTAAGGGGCCACCACTATCGATAAAAGATAATACACATCCCTAATTTATTTTGTTTGAATTTTCATTGATTTTTAATTATACATTCATTTTATTCCACACTCACCCAATCCCATGGTCATTTTTCATGCCATATTAGTACAGTGTGATGGTGATTATAAGGAGATCAACCAAATTTGTGGTCAAAAGTAAAAACTTGGGTAGACTATGAGGGATTAATAGGTTCTAAGAGAAGAAGATATAGGTGGAAAATAGGGTTTCCACCTAGCTATTTCATCCCTCAATATCGGACCATGTTTTCCATTCCTTTGGACGGGTGAGGGTGAGTAAGTCCTATCCACCAATCACGAGTTGGGAGGTGAGGTCACCCAACTGGTTTGGCCCCAATTGGGTCCCATAAAACTAACCCACATGTGAAGAGGGTTAGGTGGGGGATCCTTATGTTAGTTATACTTGTACTAACTTGATCTTGTGCATGTGGGGACACCCACATACTCCACGTGGCCCTCTCTCTCCTATATGGAAGAATTTTGGAAAGTTATTCACTGAGTTTCTATCTTGAACAAATAAATAGCCTGTACAGAGTATTTTTCTGAAAATATCCTAATTATTCATTTTATTTATCCATAAAAGGTTATTTATTAGGTGATATATGAGGATTTAGGATTTAGATCCAATGGGATAATCGTGATGATTGGGTGAGGCGATGAAATTGTTATCAAGGTTAGTACATTTACAATGGAATGTTGTGATAGGAATTAGGTCCCATGTACTCATTAATCATGTATTTGGGTACTCCCCCACATACTTGTGGCATACTTCCACCAAATTATTATCGGGTTGGTACTCCCTTGATGCTGATAAGGTGGGATTCCTCCCCAAACTACATATAGGTTTTAGTACTCCCATACATCTTTAGGGATCAAGTCCTCTATCCAAACGGTTGTTACTCCCTTGATCAATGTCTTATTACTCAATATGGTATGGGTACCTTGCTACAATTTAGGAAGGTTTCATCAGTTGTTGAATTGGGTTGTATGGATTATCAAAGAATGTACTACTTTACTTGTATACTAACATTGAAGAGATGGAATTTATTCTATATTTTGGATTATCCAATAATGAATATATGGTTGTTATTAAGTAGTTATACTTAACTTTTTATTTGTGGTTGAGATGATGAGTTTTATTATTATTCCTTCATGGTTTTCATGGAATCCTACTGGGTAAGTTTATACTCACCCCTATATGGGAGACTTTACTTTCTCATGTTGTGTCTTCTAAAGATGAAAAATTGGTTTATGAAAGTATTAGTAGACAAAGTGTTTAAACATCATTATGGTTATTAGAGGAGGTTTAGAAAATGGAGTTTGTGTTGTGATATTGGAATTTTGGGGTCTTATTTACTACCACTGATTAGGTTGGCGTTTATCCATTTGATTATTTTTGGGATAATATTTTACCCCTTATACTTTTTATTTTTACACAAGTTATATCATTTATGGATTGTAGAGGATGTAACATAAATTCTATATTGTATTTATTTTTATTTTTTGTATTATTCATTATTATATCTTCTGTGGAAATGTGTGTTGGGTATACGTGCATTAGGATAAAGCCAACCATTGTAAAAAATATGCCAACTTGGTTGTAGTCACCAACCCTTGTCCTATCAAAGGTGGGATTGGTGTATCAAAAGTGTCTCACAACCTACCAATGGAGATGATGGATTGAGTCACCAAATAGTGGTATCATAGTAGGGTTTTACTAAGAATGGATTTTGAATATGTTTTTATAGTGAGTGTTGGTTTGGAAAATTAGGGTAATAATTTTAATGATTCAGCAGCTTGGTTTTTATTCTAGGGAACCTAGTTTTGGAATGATAATAAATATATCCATTCCCCAAGACCATGATAACATTTTTTTCAAATCATTAAATTGTGGAACCAGTTTCATAGAATAAATAGTGGTACATGTATCATGTAAGAATGGGTTATTGATTTCCATATCCTTCTTGAGTTAGCTACCCAAATATACTTCATTAATTTTGCAAAATATTCTCAAATTATAGGATACTACCACACAGATATTCATCTAGAAACTTGTGGTTAGGTTATGACATGTATGTTCCAGTGAATGATCCCCTTTTATTAATTAATATATAAATGAATATTTTTTTCATCGAATAATTAATGATATGTTTCCACTCGTTGTGTGAGATGTAGTGCATCAGCCCATTGTGATGTGATTTTACCCACCTACCATAGTGTTGGTTGATGTAACTATCCAAATTGAAAATTAAATTATTCCCATGGGAATGAATAAGGATGTGAATAGGTTCAACACAATTCTTGAGTTTTAGAATTAGTGGTCACCTTGATTTTGAGACGATCTTAGACCTCATGTAGTAATAGACTTGAAAGAGAGAGTAGTTTGAGTACTCCATCTTGTTTGGAATCATGTATCCTATATGGTATTACATTTATCTAGTCTCCTCTAGGATGATGTGAGTTACAGGATTTATTTGATCATATAGATACAAAATGAGGTGATAAATTCTGGGATAGAGTTTGAGTGTGTGTTCTATGAAGATAACATTCTAGTGACACTAAGGTCTATGCACATTAAATGGATATAGGAGTTGTTGGAGGGTAGTATATCTATTTTATATTATTCATTAAGGTTCATGGATTTCATGAGTTGTTATCTTGACATGTTACGTGATGGATTCTTCTAAGAAAGGAAATTAGAGTGAGCTCTCCACAATGATATTAAATCATGATTTTTCCCCTATGTCTCCCAACCAATGTTGTGGTATTTTAGTGATCCATTGTGTTAGGGATCTTTCTAATGAATAGGTGGAAGTTGAAAGGTACTAGTATTAGGCACCAAGAAGTTGATTCATCAACTACAGTTAACTGACATCGAGAAGCAGATTCCCGATGTCAGGGTCATTCACATGTGAATTCTCAGACACAAGGATCAACACCTTAAGGTGTCTATAGGGGATCCACTAATCTTGGAGGTAGGTGGTATTTTTCTAGTAAGGGATGAGGTTATCTCACACATTACTTCCTAACCTTTCTTTCTGCAAAGGGTAGTCAAGTTGTAGATGGGATTCCATATTATAGAAAATGAAATGACCAATGAGCATCCTGAGGCAATCATGGGGGCCTTAGGGAGGGGATGTTGGTAGATGAGTTGATGGATCCTCAAGAAGAGGATCTGGATGAAGATTGATCTATAACTCACCCCCACCCATAATTAGTCCTCTTCAAGAACTGAGGGTTGGTATTTAGGAACATAGTATGATATAGGTTAGGGAGGGTTATGACAAGGCATCTACCAACATAATTTTAGGTATTATTTTTGTATGTAATATGTTGTCACCCAAATTCATTTACACTGGTAAAATCTATTTATTCGTTTCCTTATACCATGTTTGAGGACTATAGATTCTAGTAGTTCCATTAACCCAACCCATGTGACTATAAACTTCTACTATGAGTGAACCTATGCTCAGTCATATCTACCGACAGTGTGATCTTGTACTTAATGAATAGAGGGTTTCATGGGACCATTATATAGCTATGATTATCTCATATTATTTCATACTTGGAATATATTTCCTATCTTCAATAAATACCTAGATAGATTTTTACCATTAGTTAATGAGACGTTTCTGAGTAGAAAAATTGAGGTTCTCCTTTGTGGGTAAAAGTTACTTCCAATTGAGATGAGTAGGGACCTTATATCAGAAGTTTCATACTATCACCCATTATTTTGTGATATAAGCTCCTTTTGTGACAGACACCTTGAGCGATCAACATCCAATAGTGTAAGAGGTGTGCATGGATTATTTTCTTGAGGATGTGCCATGATTTTCCACTCATTGTGATGTTGGATTCTCTATTGAACTTCCCCCTATGACCACTCTAATAACTTTCATATCTTATTAGATTCCTTTGGTTGATCTCAAGGAAATTAAGATATATTTAGAGTACCTTATGGATAATGGTTTTATCATACCGAATTTTTTCACCTTGGCATCCTTGGTATCATTTTACAAAAATGCATATGCGATCTTGAGGCATTAGGTTGACTATCACCACATGAATTATGTTACGTAAAGAATAAGTACATCATGTTGAGGATTTATGGCCTCTTTAACCTTCTTAATGGAGAGAAGTGGTTTTTAAATATCGATCTTAGACCTAACTATCACCAACTTTTATTTCATAAGGAGGACATACCAAATATATTATTTTTATGTTTCTATTTACATTATGATATTTTTTATTCCCTCCATCATGAAAAAGTACTTGAAAGTTTTCATGGATATTATGAATCATATCTTCTAGTATTTTGGGGACTAGTTCATGGTTTTATTGATCAAATACATTTTCATATATATTCCATAGTAGGGAGAGCATGTGGAGTATATGAGGATGGTCCTAGAGTTTCTTCGAGAGCACCATCCAAATAGAAATCTCTCTAAGTGTTAGTTTTAGATTAAAGTGTTCCACTTCTAAGGAATTGTCATCTTATAAGGAGGAGTGGTTGTAGACCTACTAAATATTGAGGCGGTGTTGGATTTGGAGCCACCCAATATAATGTTCAAGTGATGAATTCTTATTCACTTAGTTGGTTATAATTAGTGATTTTTGGTAGATTTATTCAGGATTACATCCCACATGACTTCACTGAACCAAAAAAGGCGGCCATTTATTTTTTCTAAATTCTTCCAAATATATTTTTGAAGAGATAAGGAATATATTGATGAGTTCTCTTATCATTTGGTTTACAGAGGAGGGGGCCGAGTATGTAGTGCTCCATCATGCCTCTACAATTGAGATCAGTTGTGTTCCAATGTATATAAGGTAGTGATTTCTTATGTACAAGACTATTATATTTAAATATGTAATTCACCTTTAAATGAATAGTAGTTTTGATAGCATCGACATACACATTAGGAATCTTAACACAAACTGCAATATATTGTTAAAATATTGTTATTTAAATATAATTGGTGTAACCATACCATTGGATTGGCATTTATATAATAGAGTAACCAAATTATGAAATATATGTAGAAACTTTCCCCATAATAGAAGTTTACTGGTTAACTCCAAAGAAATAGAAACTCAATTATAAATAAAATCATATATAATTAAAGGAAATATTTTACTGAAAACTAACTTTTATTCCCAATTTATTTTTTATCAAAGTAAATTAAGTTAATCAATATATATGAATGATTTTAAATAAATTAATATGTCCTATAATTAATTTAATAAATAAATATTAATCTAATTTTGGTTAATAGGAAAGTAATGAGTATAAATTCATTTATACATCAAAAATATATTTTCTTCAAAAATGGTTTTTATTTCAATTTGTGTGAATGTATTATGACTATTTTTTTTACAAATTTATAAATTTTATTTTATTAAATATACATAATTTTTAAAATTATCATATTAACATAATATTCATATAAATGTTTTGGAATTTTTAGAAAAGGATTATTTTTGTGTTAATAGTGAAAATACAGATTTTCTAAAAACTATTATTTATTTTATTTTAATAAAATTAATTTAAATGTTCCATTTGGATTTAGATTTTTTTAAAGACACATTAGTTTAATTTTATTAAATATTATTCAACAAATTCTATATAAATATTAATTATACTTGACTTTGGTATAAAATATTTTTATTTTTAAAAAAAGTTATTTTTCTAAAAAAAAATTCTATACGTTTTGTGCACTTACATTAAAATTATTTTTTACCACTTCTTGTAATTGAGTATTATAAAAATAATTTTATATTTGGGATCATAATGGTGAAATTAAATAAAAAACAATTTTAATTTTTTCCATATTAATAATTTACATAGGTGTAAAGTAGTTATTACGATAATGGGTAAAACAAGATAATTAATGTTAAAACTATGTGATAAAATAACAAAATATTCTCTCTAAATGGTTGTATGATTATTTCAAGACCACTACCTAATCTTTGGTAAATTAGTACCCATTTGGGAACCAATTTACATGATTATGAATTCTATTTTATATTAAAAAAATTATATTTACAAAAATCTCTCTTTATGTAATTTAATAAATTAAATATACAATCATGGTAAGGATAAGAGTAAATATACATTATAAAGGAAAATATATAACTTTAATAATGGTAAGTAAATTATATTAACATTTATAATTTATTTTAATTTTCCAAAAATATTATAATAGTTTAAAATTCTTACTCAATGGTAATTATTTGTTTATAAATTTATGAGAAAGATAAACTAAAATATTTTAAATAAATTAAAAATATTATGATTTTGATGAATTATGATGTTCCTAGAATATTATAGATAATTATAAATTATAAGTGTTTATTTATGTTTTTTAATTCAAATTACATGTTTATATCGATGCCTTTAAAGTCAAAATATGCGAATTGTTAAGAACATTACTTTTAATGATATTTAATGCTTAAAAATAATTTTTAAATAATTATAAAATCATAAAATTACTATATTTTCAAAATGTTTTTGATATTTTTGATCCCATCATCCATCATTTTTTAATATTCTATACTTCACTTTTAAAATTATATTAACCCTTAAAGATTGAAACATAGCAAAAATGCCATTGATTTTTTTAATAAAAAGGAAGTCATTACACCCATTTAAAAACAAAACCAAAGTTAGGTTTTATGTTAGGGATATACACAAATACCCCTCTAAAATTGAATTCCCAAATCCCTAATCATATGGTTTGACCATAAATCTCTCCTTCAAAAGCCTTAATCTCAATTGAAAGGAGGATACCAAAATAGAAGGTATATGTCTTAACTGGTTTCTTTTAAGTTTATTTTTACTTCTACAAAATTAAAATATATTATAAACATTCAAATATAATGAAATAGTTATCTGCATTATAATTAAATATTAATATTTTTATGTTAATACGATTTCACATCACCTATTTTATGAAATGGATAATTAACACTTCCCTCATGTGTATGTATGGACTACCATCTCTACAAAGCGATGACTTTCATTTTCATAACTATATCATATGGATTATTAAAATGATATGTAAAATGAATATATATAGTATTTATGATATATTTATTATTATGGAAATATGATATATTACTTACCTTCTCACCCTCCCATCCTTTGGAAAACTGTAGCATCGCTCATGCGTGTGTGTTGACTACCCCCTCCACGAAGTGATGCTATTAATTTTTCAATTTTTCATTACGCAATTGGTAATAAGGATGAATTTAATTAACAAATATGGAATTTATAATATTATTATGATTATTTAAATTTAAAAATTTATATAATATATTTATTTTTCATCCATCAGAAAAATGAAAATCTCATTTATTCATGCATATGGACTACTATCTCCATGAAATAATATGCTTCATTTTTCTAGAAAACCTTAAATTGACAGTTATAAGAGTATATTAAATACATAAATATGATAATTATAAAATTTTTAGGACCTTCTATATGATGAAACCATGATTTAATGAAATTATAGGGATAAAAAAGAAAAACATACATAAGAAACAACATAGATAATACCTAAATAATTGATTTTAACAATGACTTTTGTGTAATTGAGTAAAAATAAGTTATTAATAAATGATTTATATAAATATATATAAATTTTAATATTATAGATATGAATAAAAATATTAATTTATTAGACCGGTCATTTGACTGCATCCAACCAAGCGAGAATCCAAGGTAAGGGTTTCTAATATAAAATTTTCTTATTTGTGATACAATTTGAATTTAACGCCTATTTCCATTGCATGATGTTTATAATTCATATTTGAAATATTATATCATGATATTTTTTCATTAATGGAAATTAAATTTAAACTTAAATTTCTATATTTCAATTGGTTTCAATTCAAGTGTTACAATATTTTTATGTGTTCTTAGTATCAATTTTGCTTCCATGAGACTTGCTTCATTTTACATATAATGTTTTCTTTCATATAGTGTAATTAATACCCCAAGAATATATTTATAAATAATATTGTATTTAATTAATAATATTTACACAATAATTCCTTGTTATAACTTTATTGGGCATTTTATTTGAATATTACCATGGTCGTTAGGGTTTATGTTTCAATCTCAATTTTAAACAGGATTTTGTATGATTTAATATTATTTACATAAATTATAAATGATTTCTCACTTAAACCTAATCTATTTTCTTCTACATTTAAATTTATATGGTTTAAATGTATTTTACCATTTTTTTTCTCTCATTGGTACTAAAATATATTGAGATAATGTTCTTAATAAAACCATACCTTATTTCTCCTTTTTGGAAAAAAAATTTATCTTCTGTATACATACAATTTATTTTTTATACATTTTAAAAAATGATGTTGTGGGTCAAACCTCTTTTATTGAATAGTAAAATGGAAAACACCTTTTTAAAATCTAGGAACAGAGGGAACCCATTTCGTGACCCATTGGCCTATTGGAACAAACGACTTATAAAAATAAGACCATAATGATCTAACATGGTCTCATATTCCCAATATTGAGCATACAACATGATAATAATTAGTCAAATGACTAATCACCCCTCCCCAGATAATGCACCTATGATTCCAGTCTAAGATGATTTGTCACCCTTACCAAGAAGTTGGATCATAGTAGTCCAAAAAAACCTAGAACCACCCTCCATCCTACATTTCCATGTATTAGAGAACCAAATGATAGGTTATAACACACCTATTCCCATTAATATATGAAATTTTCAATGTAAATTTTTTATAAATTTCTAAAATGTTTTGATGATATATTTCACTCTACATATATATATTTATCTTCCACTGCATATTTTATTACTTAATAATTGTTTATTTTCAGGATTATAATATTGAAAATTATATTAAAATTTAAATTTTAAAATTATTCATGAAACCTCATGAAAAGAGTTGTATAAGTTATTTATAACATTATTTTTGGAAAAATGGTAAAAAATATTTACAATAAACTTATTTTTAAAATTTTCACTTCCAATTTCATGCCTATTTATCATAGAATGTTTCTTTACTACAGAACCTTAATTTATAATTAATTGATGGTTTCATTCTATTTCATGTTATTTATTATCATGGATGTATTCCATATCATTTAAAATATTGACTTAGTAATATACTTATTACTCTATATGTAATAAACACCCCATTTTATTTAAATAAGATTGGTTATTCATAGCAAGAGATCAATATCATTTATTAATTAGGGAAACATTGATAATCCATATAATTATTTTCTATATATGGATGACTATTGAGTACAAATTTTGGTCTAATATGTTCAAGGGAAATATTGAAATTTTTTGTTCTAGTTTCCCAATATGAATATTTATTATTAAGGTATATAGATTTTGTATTGAATGGTTATTTATTTCTATCACATGATTAATTCATTTTACATAGTAATTGATGGGTGGGTACTAATATTAGAGAGCCAATCGATGAAATTGTAGGTCTCATTAGACAAACTAGAATGGGTATTTGGAATATGTTTAAACTATTTATGTATGTTATATTGGAACAATACCCTGGCGCTAAGATTATGATGTCTGGTATTATGAATTATATCATTATAAAACAAGTTAATATTATTCATGTGATTATTTAGTTTGTTATGTCTATGTAATATTTTTTATGCTTTATGTATTCATGGAACCATTCATTGTATGTTTTCCTTTACTGAGTGTTTGAGATCACCCTTTCTTATATATCTATTCCCTGGGTTATAAAGAATAAGAATATTAAGGATAATTATTAAAGGATATTATTCTTAAACAATGTTGTGAGAGATTTTGAAGACTAGTTATAGAATAACAAAATCTATGAATATTGTAAAAATATACACTAGATGATACAAAATTGGTTTGGATTTGTCAACATTTATACAAACTCATTAAAACTCTAAACCAGAAAAGGTATTTTGGACGTTTTGTAACTCAATATTTTTTTTTGAAATTGTAACTATGGAAGTTAAAATTTTTGTCACTTCATTTTTTTCAAGCTAACATGTACATAGCATGATTTTAACACTAGATCTGGGTGTATGGGTTTTGGGAATTATAGTTGGTATTAGAGTATGATTTAAATAATTCATATTTTAGTATGTTATAAGTTAAGGATAATTTAATAGTTTTAGATTCCATAATAGGTTAATAAGGGTATTTTTTCTCATAATCTAAAAGTTATAGATAAAATTGAGGTTTAAAATGTTATTGGGTATTATTATAGTTAATTAGGATAAAGGGTTATTAGATTCTTTGGAATATATATTTTATCATATAGATAACCATGATATAGAGAATTTATTTGATGAATAAGTGATTAAATATTTTTAATAATAATTTCTCCATATTGGGAACTTTATAAGATTAAGGTAAATGAAAAATTATTGGATGAGATGGGATTTTACTTTAAAGTGTTGGATATTATCTAAGGAGTAAATCGTGAGTTATCTTTTGACTGTATGTATGAATTTTTTTGTTTTATGTCTTGGTTATTTTGGTTATTTTGGGAGAATATTAGCATATTTTGGATAATATATGATTGGAATATATACATTGTCGGTAAGTGGCTTTATCTATAAATACCCATCCCTAATCATTACATAATCATGAGTTATACGTCATCAATTCATTATCTTATATTTGAGGATCTTTATGGTTTATATTTTTAGATAATTAGATTGTAATCCTTACATAAAAAAATATTACATCACAAATTGGATACTTCCACTTATCATAAACTTCACCCACAACATTTTATAATATAAAAATTATTTTCATGAAATATATTCATAATTCTTATATAGACATAATTCTTATCCGACTAAGACTTAAACCCTAGTGTAAAACATTTTAATATGTTGGGTGAGCACAAAAATCTAAGTAATGGATAACAAAAAAAAGAAAGAAACCCCTTAGTTCATGAATACTTATAAAAAAATTACATTTTTTAGAAAATAATATTTCCGCTCAAAATTAAAGTTTTTTTACCCTAAAAATCAACTTTTAGGCCCACATATTTTCATGAAACATTTCATAATACATTTTGAATGAAAAAATAAAACTCATAAAGGTTTCATTTAAATAACTACAAACTCATAAAAACTATTCAAAAATACATTCATTTTTTCCTTAAAAGTGTCCAATGATTTCTTTTAAACATAAGAGAACTAAATTACCTTTTTAAATCATAAAATTTCAACAAAAATCATTGAAAAGATAAATAAATTAGTTTTTTAACTTGGGTTATAATTTTCTTATCACTTTTAAAAATAGAATAACTTATATGGTAAACTTCCATGATTATTATTACCAAATTCATTGGAGGGGTATAATAGACCCACTCATCCTTACATTATAATGTAACCTACCATCCTTGGTTTATAATGAAACCATATGTCCTTGGTTTATAATAGAACTTTCCATTTTTAATTTTTCACCAAACCAGCTGTCATTATATACAATTTCCATGAACTATAACATAATCATAAAACTTGGAATCCTAATTTTTTATCACCATACTAAAAATAAATATTATTTTTACCCTTATGAAAACATTTTCAGATATTGAAAATTCATTCCATTTAAAACCCTTTTTGAAAAAACCCAATGCAAAGGGAAATATATTTTTAATTTGAAAAAAATGAAATATTATAAAGGAATCAAAGCATCACATATGTTTATGGTGGAAGGAAAAGAACTATTGATGCCATATACATTAAAATAGAACTGCACTCTTGTCTTTTTCAAAAATGCTCCATATAAAATACTTAAAATGATCCCTTTTAAAAACATTTATAACAAAGTAAAAAAGGTGAAATCAAATATAGTCTATAATAATTCATATACATATAAATCAATCAATAAAATGAATTTAATAATATTTAAATTCAAAAAATATATTTAGAAAAAAACCATCAAAATATTTAAAATGAGGTTTTAAAAGTAAAGTGTCTCTCACCTTGAGTCTGAATCATCATGTACAGTATTAATCTCCATGAATAATATACTTATGTTAATTATTTACTTTATTAAGAACCTAATTCATGTTTATTATTCCTTTTATATTATTTATTTCCCTGTTATATTCAATTACTTAATCATTTAACTTTATGTCATATGTTTTCATGATATTTGGCTCATTTCTCCAAAATGAAATCAGTTGGTTGACTATATACAAATAGGTTATTATTACACCATATAAAAAATAATAATCATGAAATAATTATAATTCTTCTATATCAATTATAATTTTAGAACAAACTATGGTTGATAGTTATGAAAAATAAACTACGTTATAATCACAGAGAAGATATGACGTACGTATACATGAGTAATGATTAGATTTTTCAATAAACACGATGAAAATAAGTTAGTGTTATTTTTTATTTCTATAATTATGATTATATCATAGATATATTATAAATCCATAAAATACACTAATATATAGCATATATGGGATGTAGTGATGAAAAAAATCACATCACTTCATAGATGTAGTAATCCACATGTACGAATCAACGATGTTATCATGTTTTCAATGGAATAATAGGTAATAAATAAGATGATATATTATCTTTATATAATGATAATTATTCAATTAATATCATATATATATATATTAAATACATATTTATAAAAATCCATCAGATGCATTGATGGGAAATGAATTACATTGGTTAATGAGGTGATAGTCCATTATACACATGAATAATGATTTAATTTCTCATTTTATGGGTGGCGAGAAAATATTCACTTATATAAGTGAGGAGAAGGGAACTCATAAAATTATATAAATTATTAAATTACTATAAATTATTTTTCATGGAAAAATGATCTAAACTAATATAATTTTATGATAATATGGGTATGGGTCTAAATAATATCATAGAACAAACGTTTTAATAGTTTATAATAGGTTTTTACCCTGATCACTTTGTTTTAACTTGTTTTAACCCTTTTTGAAAATTACCATGATAACAATGTTTTTTCTACTTAGTGACCAATATAGTTACTCTAAAAGGAATATTATTTCCCCAATGAACCGTTTTTTATATTTTTAAACATAAACAAATCACTTTTACAAATATTGGATTCTTAGGAATATTAAATATTTTAATAAAATATTATTTATTATAAAATAGCATTAATGTGATTTTGGAAAAATTCATTTAACTTGACATTGAAGACAGTAGAAAAAAATATAATTCAAATATAATTCAATAAAACCTATATGATAATAATTTTTATTTTAAAAATTCATTGGATATAATAATTCATTATATTATGTTTCTTTTAATATTTTTAAAATAATTTATTTTATTTTTCTATTAACTGAATAAATTTTATAACACCGTTGCATAAGTTTTTAAGAAAATTATTTATCCCTTAAACCTTAATAACAAATATCCATGATAAAGTAAAATATAATATATTTAAAATAAAGTTTCTAACAGAACATAAATTATTTTCTTCCCTATCAAAAAATATTATAGATATTAAATACAAGAAAGTGATGTTTTTGACATTAATTTTTTCTTAAATATTATAAAGGTAAAAAATCAAATCAATATGACACTTGTTCTCTAAAATTATAACACTTGGAGGGACATAAAAGAAATTTCCTAATATAATAAGATAAAGGAAAATTTTATGGTCTTTTTATAGTCTTTAACATATTTTTTAACTATAATTACTTGATTTACCATTACCATTATGGCAATTATTTACTATGGTTAGTACTCATAATGACAAAAAATTAAAGGTTCCTATTTATTAAATTTTTATCTTGTGATTAAAAATTTTGAATCTATTTTTAAATATTCAATTCACAAATATTTTAGAATTTATTTTAGAATTAAACCCACAAAATTCATAGAAAATTAGTTTTTCAGAAAAATACCTTTTTAAGTATAAAAATGTTTTTATACCAAATTCAACTGTAAAATTAATTATAAAAAAAATTAATTTATTATTAATCAAAAAAACTAATTAAGTTTTAAAACTATTCTAAAATATAATTTTATTTGTAAAAATTTTAAATTAAAATATAGTTTACATTAAAAATTAGTATTTATCATTATTCATCAAAAAATCAATCTTTTTAGAAAATTCTAAAAAATTAATCCTAATATAATTTTGATAAGATTATTTCAGAAATTATAACCTTTTATAAAAGTTTATTTTTAAATTTTCTAAAAAATAATTATAATATTTTCTCATTAAAAATAATAAAAACCATTTCTATAGGAAACATTTTTGTGAATCATAATATTACAATACCAAAAAGTGAGTTCTTATTTCCTAAGAATTAATAAATATATTTTTATTTATTATGAAACTTATATAGATTTTATATTGTGGTTATTCCTATTTATAGCTACTATTTCAAAGGTTGGGATATATCTATCATGTTTAAAAAAAATTCATGATTCATTTAAGCTCAGTGTTACAGGTCATATACTATATCAAAAATAGTATTATTTTTAAAGTATTATGGTTTTATATTCTCACATACCTTTAATAAATTTTGTCCTCATAATTTTAAATTTCTCTATAATAAATAGTTTTACATTTCAAGAAAAAACATTTATTGAAATCCCATATCGTAAAAAGGGTTAATAAAACTTCCACTTAAAAATAGGGAAAGGGAAATAAGAAGGTCATCTAGAATAACACAAAACTTGTTTTCAAAATAGTATAACGTTAGAATGAAGTGAAAATATAGGCATAGAGAAAAAACATAATGTCGAAATAATTATGGAAAGTGATAGAGATAATTAATCACAATAAAGTGATTGATAATGTGAAAGTTAATGACAAAAAAAACCATAAACCAATAAGGTGTGAAAATTTAATCTATTCATCAGAGATGAAGGTAATAGGATTATATTTTTTCAAGATCCTTTTCCTTGAGTTGGTTAATTCATTTAGAATATAAATAAAGAATATATTGAAGTAAACTTACTTGATTGGTAAAATTTCATCCTTTAATTAATTTCTGAACAGTATCATCTTTTGTTTCAATATATCCGTATTAAAAATGAATTTTTCATAGTTGAAACATGAAAATAAACTTCTTATAGATCACATAATTACATAAAAGGATAATAAACAATTCCTCCTATCTTTATAAATTAACCAATAACTAAAATAGTTTTCACAATGTTAGATAAATTGAAAAATGAATAAATCTTTATATGAATAAATACAACATTAAACTACAAAGCCTCAATAATAACACCCAAAGTTCAACTTAGATAACTTGAAAAATAAATAACCATAAAATCATCAAAAAAATTACAACCATGTTGGAAACCCAAAAAATAGAAGGATTTTATTACATATTCAGTAGAGATTAATTTAACAATTATCTACAACCCACATTAGTTTCTCATAAAGTCACATACCCAAGAATGTATATTCTCTAATTAGATAAGTTTAAAAGATTCTAATAATTCTCATAAATAACATGAATTGACCTAAAGTGATATTAAATACATATATTTTTTCAAAATATAATTCAATATTTATTCCTAAAAAATATCATGTTAATGAATAATATTCCATTTACCTTAACAATATAAAGTTCCCCAAAATTATATTGATCTTTTTCTGAAATAACATTTATCACTCAGTCACCAAATCAGTATTCAATCCCATGTTTATATAAATGATAAAAGATATATTCCCAAAATCAACTTAATATTTATCTATCAAATATTTTATATCAAAAAAATGCTAACCTAGACATCATGTAGGCTAGTGGTAGGATTTGAAACCTTATCTCCCTTATGTTGTGAGTTCAAGCCCCATGGCCTTATTAGATGACACGGGATTTCAAATAACCTTTTTGTTTTACTTTTATTGAAAGTATATTAGTATAATTCATATAAATTTCCCAAAAATAAAATGAACATGCATAAAAATGAAATATAATTGTTCTTAAATAATCCTTCATCCTAAACCTATGGGTTATATATGCCTCATCCTAATAAAACATCCAACAAAATATTACATAATCAAAAGTTTTAAGTCAATAATTCATTATCTTAAATTTGTGTATATTTAAGTTTATATTTTTATATTATTATTCCATCACAGATAAATAAATAAATATTAAATTATAAAGTTTATACTTTAACTTAGTTTACATTTTCCACAATTTTTTGATATAGCAGAATTTTTTTCATGACATATCTGCCCAATTTTCATCTTAACCTCATCCTTGTCCCAACTCATCCTTAAAACCCAGTGAAAAATATCATAAGACAAGGTATAATTACTAAAATCATAGTAATGGATACAAAAAGAAACAAATAACCCTATCAGTTCTGGAATAGATATAAAAAATTCATTTTCAAAAAATAAACTTTGTACTAAAAATAATCATTTTTTACCTAATAGATCAACTTTTCATCATGAATATTATCATAAAAATTTTATTAATAAATATTAAATTAAAAAATAAACATCCAAATTTTTTATTTAAAACCATGAAACCCCCTGAAAATCATTTCAAAATGTTATAAATTTTACCCTTAATAAGTAGAAAATACTTTCTCTTAAATATAAGCTACTTATCTTACCTTGTGAAATCAAAATATTTCATTGAAACCCATTGAATGAATTAATAAATAATATATTTAACATGGGAAATAATTTACATATCACTCTTAAAAATAAAAAAATGTATATGACCAACTTCTATCACGAGTATTACCCAATTCATTAGAGGGATATAACGGAGCCACCCATCCTTGGTATATAACTTCACCACCTTTCCTCAATTTATAACCAAAAAAGAAGTCCTTTATTTATAAGGGAACCACATATACATGATTTATAGCAGATACAAAATTAATTTTAAACAATATCTAATAACCATAACATAATAATAAAACATGAAAATTTTCATTTTAATCCCCAGTCTCAAAAAAATATTCTATCCACCCATAAGAATACACTTCCAGATCTTGAAATATTAATTGCATTTAAAATTCATTATGAAAATAACCAAAAAAAGGGAAAGTATATTTTTATTTGAATAAAATATGAAATCTTATAAAAGAATCCAAACATAAAATTATAGTTATAGAAACATGAAAAAAAACTCTTTACACTGTATATGTTAAAATAGATCAATAATTAGGTCTTTTGTCAAAATATTCTTTATAAAATACATACAAATATACCTTCTTAAATCCTTCCAAATAATGTAAAAAGTGATATAAAATTTCCATTATAATTCATTCATTTCCATATAAATAAATAAATAAAATAAATTTAATAATAATTAAATGGAAGAAAGATATTTAGAAAGTAAATATTCAAAAAAAATTAAAATGAAGTTTACAAAGTAAATTGTCTCTTACCTTAAGTATTAATCATCAAGTATGTTATTTCCATTACTAAATAACAATATTTTTTCATTTATTTACTTTATTAATAAAAAATTTCAAGTTTATTATTTCTTTTATTTATTTATTTCCATGTTATATTCAATTACTTAATCATTTAAGTTCATGTCAGGTGTTTTGAGGATATTCATCTCATATGTCCAAAATGACTTTAGTAGGTTAAAAATGATCAAATAGTTCATTATTTAAATTTTATTAAAACTAATAATCATGAAATAATTATCATTTTTATATATCAATTTTAGTTTTACAACAAACTATGATAGATGGTTATGAAAAATGAACTACGCTAAAATCATGGAGATGGTAGGTCATATGTATTGATGAATAACATTTCCATTTTTCAATGATAATGAAGAAAATAAGGTCAGGTTTATTTTAAATTTTCAAAATCATTATTATATCATAGATATTATATAAATTATTTAAATAAATTTATAAATATTATCTGTGGTATGTGGTTATTAAAAATGAATTGCATTTCTTCGTCGAGGTGGTAATCCACACATACGCATGAACGACATTATCATTTTCTAATTGATATATATTTAAAAAAAATAAATGATGTATTATATTTTAATAGTTATAATTATTTCATTAATATAATTTATATACTTAAATCCATCCTTATAACTATCTGTGAGAGGCAGTTATGGAAAACAAATTACATGGATTTTTGAGGTGGTAGTTCACCGTACCCATGAATGACAATTTCGTTTCTCATTTGATGGAAGAGGATATAGATGTTGGTTATTAAATAAAAATAAAAAATATAAAGATATATTGAAGACACTTTTGTTATTATTTCATCATGTTTTAAGAATATTAGAGGGAATAAATAAATCAAAAACATTCAGTTAAAGACTATGCCTTTTCTTCTGACCACCTCCTTTTTTTACATCTTAAACCCTCTATGGTTAGTAATCTGCCCAAAATAATTCCTATATTACATGGGGATGGAATTTTGAAAGGTATTGGATAGATATTTGGCAAACTGAATGGGTTTTAAGTGTTAATAAAATAGGATAGAATGTTCCCATTTATAAGTGAGGGGATGGATGCTCGTGTAAATACAAAAAATATTAAATTTGTGTAAATACATTGCCATAAAAAAAGGGATCCAAACTGAAATAAATAGAATATAGGATGATTATATGTCTAAATTATATCATAAAATAATATTTTTAAAATTTTATATTAGTTTTTTATCTCTTTGTTCTAACCTCAGTAAACCCTTTTGGACAATTACCGCAATAAAGAAGTTTTTACTCTGTAGGGGTCAATATAGTTACTATAAAAGGGTAAATGGTCCCTAAATGGACCATAGATGATATATATAAACATATTAAAATTAATTGAACTATGATTGGTTTTTTAGTAATTCTAATTTATTTTATAAAATATTAGTTATTATAATATATCATTAATGTCATTTTTGGAACCATTCATTTATTTGAATTTGACAACAACATGAAAATAATGGAATTTGAATATAATCTATTAAAACCATTATAATATGATATTTTATCATAATAAAATCACGGGACACAATAATTATTTTAATTTATATTACTTTTAACAATTTTTAAATTCATTTATTTTATTTTTCTATTAATTGAATAAACATTGATTCAGCGTTGCATAAGAATTTAAGGTAATTATTTCACTACAAAAAATTAAAAATAAATTACCATTATAAAAACAAATCATTTATATTTCAAATAACCATTTATAACTAAAAATATTGTTTTCACCCCTATCAAAATATAATATAGATATTAAAAGAAATAAGGTAATATTTTTGAAATTTTCTTTTACTTACATAATATAAGGATAAAAATAAAATAATTATGGAACCAATGAAATGGTCAAAACATTAATAGCTAAATTTTGGGGGTTACATTATTACATTGGCACTAGATACAAGGTATCACGTCCAAAATTACCAAATAGTTTTGTAGTCTTGGAAAAGTAGATACGTAATTGAATATCATATTACAAAAGAAAAGTTAAAATAAAGAACAATATTTTATTTCATAATTCCATTATTACCTTTAACAAATTCGTTCATATAAATCAAAATACAATTAATGTAATCCTAGTGAATGGAAACATTAAAAAGGGGTGAGTTCATATGATAAGTAAGGGTATGCATATAGTAGAAGCAATCGTGAATACATATACCATAATCAATATGGGAAGTTAAATAACTAGAAACACCTGTCATTTAATTAATAACCTGATCATGAATAATAATATATAATTAATAAATGATTATAATATAATTTCATATAAATAATCACATGATCTTGAAACTTATCCATAGATATCGTAACTAATCAGATGATCACATGGACCTCAATAAATAATCTCATAATGAGGGAATTCATAATTTCGAACAACATTAACATGCCATTAAGACCTTGTAACAAGAAATATTACATAAATTGGTAAGACATCATCCAAATAATCAAGCTATTTTTTCTTATGAGACATGCTGATGCATTTGGAGGCTATATTGGGACCCACCAGTCACTTATAGAGTCCAATTCATTCCTCATATGAAAGGGGATAAACATAATAGACATAATCATTCATATTAAAAAACTAGCATATGAAATGTTAGTAATTTACCAAATTAATAATCATAATCATAAAACATCGTGTGTAATATTTTGAATGGTATCAAAATATCACATCACTAATCAACCCATAAAAGGGGAATTATCCAAAAAATTAATAAAAAACTAGAAGGCCTTCAAGCTGGGTTAACCAGTCAAAATGACCATAAAATATTCATATAAATAATAATCATGAAATAATTAAAATATATCACTAGTGAATAATATTTAAAATAAATGTTTTTATCATTGATGAATTGAAATACCATAAAAATTTTATTAAAATATTATTTAGGAAAACACCCTTTTCACATTTAAAATCAATTTAAAAACCTTAAAAAATTTCACAATTCTAGTTAAAATATTTTATATGAAATAATAAAATTAAATTTAAATGGAATATTAAATTAAATTAAAGGTTATGATGATAGGAAATTCTATTAATGTGGATTATATTAAAATAAATAACCATTCCACATTTTTGGTAAATGTCAAAAAGTACCTTGTTTGGAAAACAATTAAAAGATTACTTTTAATCCATTGTGTAAAAAGTCAACATGGGTAAAAATGTATTTTAAAAATAATAGGATAATTTTAAAAACATTTTTTAAATAATTTTTATAAAACATGGATGTAAAAGAAAATGGATTTTTGATCTAGGTGAGATATAAAGTCGATTTTCCTTAAAAACATTTTTTTAGTATCTTGAGTTCTTAAAGAGAGAGAATTAAAATTAAAAATATTAATTTATAATAAAAAACATATGAGAAAAAATACAGTTGATTTAATATTGAAATATCAAACATTTCCCTAGTATAGACTTAAATATAAACTATCCTGAATAATGATGTGATTGTGAAATAAAACCTTACCGCTTTGGTATGTTTTGAGCCATAACCCCATGAGAGAAATAACTTCAAATGAAACGTTAAATAAAATTAATATAAATATATTAATCATATAAAATATCAAACGGTAATTATATTTACCACACTAAATAAATTAGTGGTGAGTATGGCATATGAATCATCGGTGTAAAAGTGAGACGAGAAACCCTTACCTCGTGTCCGATTTCAATCATATGTGTCTGAACCACCGATATAATAAATAAATATTAATTTTATATATATTTTAAGAACAATAATCATATATATCATACCATATATGATTTAAATATAACTGTATATCACCCTTTTATTAACAATTATTTGTTAAAATCATTTTTTCATGTAATAACTGCTTTGTTTTTTTCATGTATTTTTAAGTTTGATAGTTTTATTTCCGTGCACTTTGATCATGGTTCCATCATCTATAAAATTTTAATCATGGTATAAATTTAATATATATTCCTTTTAAATTTATTTATATTTATCTATAAATGTTATATAGAAAAATTAGTCACACCGTTCATGTAGCAAGTAAGACGAATATACACATGAATGTTCTTTCCATTTTTTTAATGGATGGAATAAAAGAAAGGTAAATAATATTTAACCATTTTAGAATCTTTATTATATAATATAAATCATATATATTCAATAAAAATATCATTATTACCATCAATATAAAAATAAATTGAAAATTCCATCACATCAATATGTGGAGTTGGTAGTCCACATGTATGCGCTAGTGACGTTATCATTTTACAATGGATTAGAAGGTATGAAAGTTATGTGATGTTATTATTTCAAATGTATAATTATTTCATATATATATTATATATGTACACATTAAATATATCATTTCATTGATAAATGATAGGTGATAATATAAAATAAATTAATGATATTTGTGTTATCATTTCAATATATTTGGGAAATATTTGAACGGGTAGATGAAAAAAGAAATTGATGTTTCATGGTCAAGAAATATAAATCTTCTTCAGAGAACCTCTTTATGTTTGTGACTAAATCCTTCCTAGAATAACTTTTTGATCAAACTACTAACTATATGTCATGGGTAGTGATGAAAGGAAGGTATTTGGGTAGGTATTGTCAAAACTAAAGGAATATTGATGTGTGGGGAGGAGGGGATATGGGTTCCCTTTTATAAGTAGTGGAATTACACACTTTGAATTTTTGAGAAGAATAAATTATAACCACGTTTTATAGACCCAAAATGAATCTAAAATGGAACATAACCAAAAATTAAATGTGATAAAAAATTAAATGTGATAGGTTTGAAACATAACCATCCAATATAAATTAGACATGTTTTATAGTCATTTTAAACCTTATCTTTTTATTTTATCTCCTAGTAAACCCATTTAACCATAACTATGAAAATTGATTTATAATATTTTCAATATTAAATATGAAAAAAAATTAATTCAACCATTTTAACATATCGTGGTAATACTAATTCTAAATACCTAATCCATTTTACCAAATTCAATTATCTTTAGTGGAACTATTTAACTTAAAATTTTACTCAAAAACAAATTTAAAAACAGTTTCCCAAAGAAAGTGTTTCTTAACTAAAAAAAAAATTATACCAAAAATCATTATAAAATAGATTAAAATGAACTATATTTGATCAATATTACATTAAAATCCATTTTAACACTATATGTAACTCTTTAAATTCTTCAAAAAAAATTAGTTTTCTAATAAATGTTTTCTTTTCACTATTGATAAAAAATTAACATTTTTTGAAAATTAGCCAAAAAATAATTATTAGATAATTTTGACATGATATTTTCAAAAATTAAGTTAATTTTTTAAAATATATTTTCCAAAGATGATAAAAAATAGTTTGAAAATAAGTGTATAGAGTGCAACAAAACCATTTTTTGGAAAAATACATTTTTTTAGAAAAAAAAAATTCATTACTTTCAAAAGATTTATATTTTCATTTATAAACAATTAATAACTGATGATTTTATATTATAAATTTTTACACCATATAATTTTCATAATTTGTTTATTCCTATTCAAACCTTACAATTTAATGGATAGGTTGTAATGTAATACCACAATATGGTTCATTTAGGCTGGGGGATGCATGTGTCGCAAGCTATTGAAGATATTAAATTTATTTGAAATGAAATATTCAATAAAGTATTGGGTTGTTACATTACATCATCCTTCAAAAAAACCATCCTAAATTTTATTTTGTAATGTCACCTTATGAAAATATTTGGGTATTTATTCATCATAATTTATTCGATTTCCCACATTGCCTCTTCTATATTATGATTTCACTAATGTACCTATACCATCCTAGTCATCTGATTCTTTAACACCTATTCTCTAGTATCTAGAATCTGGATAGGATCTTCATTGTAAGATAGATTAGTTTTCAATTCTATTTCTCTAATGGTGAGCACATGCACTGGGTCTAGAACATACTTCATTAATAATGATATATGGAACACATCAGGTAATTTAGAGATACTTGGTGAAATTTATGAATAGTAAGCCACAATTCCGATTATTTTAAGGATTTCAAAATGTCTTATATAACTGGGTCGCAATTTCCATTTCTTACAAAACCTTATAACATCCTTCCATGGAGATAATTTCAGGAAAAATTTGATCTCCAAATTGAAATTCCAAATCATTCCTCTAGTTATTATCATACATATTTTGCTTATATTGAGAAACTTTAATATGGGTATTAATAGTCTTTAACTTTTTTTTGTTTTATCCCCTATAAGTTCTTGGCCTACAAGATTCCACTCAACAACTTCATCCCAACAAGTTAGGGTAAAGTATCTATTGTTGTATATTGATCCATGCAAAACCATTTCAATACTTGAATGGAAGCTATTATTATAGGATAACTCTATAATGTAAATACTAATCCCACATATCTTGAAATTCAAGAGATAATTACCGAAAATTCATTGCAGTTTTAAATATTCCTTTTGTACTATCTATAGGTTTGAGTCTGATAATAGGTGCTCAAATGAATCTCAATATCAAGAGCCTTCTGAATAATTTTCCATAAGTTTGAGGTAAATCGTGGATCATGATAAAAAAAATTAAAGGAGGTGCAACATAGAGTCTTAAAACTCCATTAATGTAGATTCATGAAAGTTGATATTGAGATAAATCTTCTCTATTGGAAAATAAATGTAAAAATTTAGTGATTTGATTAGTAATAACCCAAACTACATCATAAATTCTAGGTGTCTTTAGTAATCAAATGAAAAAATCCATTGTAATGTAATTATATTTACATATAGAAATGAAAATAGGTTTCATGACTCCTCTCGGATATTTTATCTCAGTATTAACCTATTGAAAAACCAAACATCTTGAAATATAATTATCTATTTTCTACTTTATGTTATCCCACCAAGAATGTTACTTTGAATATTTATACATATTAGAACCAGTGTGTATAAAGAAATTAAAGCTATGAGAATCATCCAATAATTTTCTCTTCATATCAGGTATATATAGAACACATAACTGCTTATAGGTTTCAAAACTCCATCTTCACAGATGAAGTCTTCCAGCTTTCTAACATTCATGGATGTAGTTTTATTTTGAAAATTATCATCATTATATTGATAAAATTTTGACTTTTCCAAAAAATAAGGTTTGGAAATCATTTGAAAAATTAGTGTTGTATCCCCTTCCATAATAATTACCATATCAATATTTACTATATCCATGAACATAAGATCCATGTAAATCCAAATTTTATTCCTAAATATCTTTCCTATTTAATTCATTATATACATTATTTTCCTTCCATATGTGGTAGTGTATTAAGAAATCACAATCCTTGAATAGCTCAAGCCATCGTCTTTGCCTCATGTTGAGATATTTTTATGAGATGATGTATTTCAGAATCTTATGATTCATGTATATCTCAAATCTTTTTTACATGTAGATATTTCCTCTATATCCTCAAAGAAAATATTTTGGTAGAAAAATCAAGATCATCGGCTGGATAGTTTTTCTCATTAATCTTTAACTACCTTGATTCATAGGCAATAACATTATCAATATTCATAAGGAAAAAACAAAGTACCTTCTTCGATGCATCACTATATATCACAAATCCAACATTTCATGATGGTAGATTCAAAATCTGAACATTCATAAATATCTTCTTCAATTCTTCAAAACATTATTCACATTCCTTTTTTTATATAAACATAACCCCTTTACGATTAAGCTTAGTTAACGGGTTAGAAAATCAGGAAAATTTTTGTACAAATCATCAATAGTAACCTACTAACCCAATAAAACTACATACATTTATTATGTTCATTAGATAAGTCTATTATTGGACTACCTTTGTCTTCAAATGGTCAACTGGTATTCCATACTTAGAGAAAATATGGCTATTAAATGAAACTTTCTGAAGTGATAACTCACGCTTTCTAAATTTCACATATAAATAGCTTCTTTTAAGTGTATCAAGATTGATCTATAAGAGATTCTCATGGTACTCTTAGCTCTTATAGTACACCAATAAATCATCAATAAATACCACACAAAAGTTTCAATATATTTCTAAAATACTCTATTCATTAGATTTTTGGAGACAAAGGGTGAATTAGTCAATATAAAAGAAATTACTATGAACTTGTAATTTCTATACATCATTAGATACAATGAATTTGGAATATCTTATGTAATTAATATTAATTGATGATACCCAGAATGAAAGAAAATATTTAAAAAAATATTTATCTCCATGAATTTGATCTAATAAGTATTAAATGTGAGGTAGAGGATACATATTCTTTATCATAATAGAATTTATTTCCCTATAATCAATGTAAAGCCTTATAGATCCACCTTTATTCTTGATAAAAATAATAGGGACTCCCCAAGGTGAAACACTTGGGTATATAAATCCCTTTTAACACAACTTCTCTAGTTTTTTATTCAACTACACTAATTTCAAATTGGCTATTCTATCAATATTATTTGATACTGGTCTTGTATGAGTGATTAAATCAATGAAAAACTTAACTTAATGCTCTTCTTAATGTTGTGGAAATTCATCAAGAAATAAATCAATATATTATTGTAAATAGGTATATCATCAATTTAATGATTACATTTTCCATCTATAGATTTTTTCTTCTCTTGTTCCCCTAAAATCAAATTTAGAAAAGCCAATGGGGCTAGATATATACATAACTCACATAATGAAGTCTCCCATACAAAGATGATAAATTATATATCTTCATCATGGATCATAATTTCCTTCTCTTTGTAATAAATGTTTTTATAATATTTTCAAATTCAATCCATACCATTGATTATACAAAAATAAAACATAGTTATAATATTGAATTCAGTGAATAGGGAAATTTTATGTGTCATAATGGGAACTAGCCGACACATCCTTATTACAGTTATACTTTAACTAAAAGTATTAACTAATAACTCCCATCATATGATACTAGGGAAATATCTAATTTTCTTGGAAAACATGGGTGATATAAAAGATCTGAACATCCTTAATCAAATAAAACATTAACTGAATTTGAGTATATTATTAAAGTACATGACCACACATCATTAGGGACATAAAACTCATCTATTGTGATTGAATAAACTTAGTCTTGATCGCTTGGCATTTTCTAGTCAAAATTCTATTAAAACCTATGAAAATCATTTTTTAGTTTCACATATTATATCAATGGAATTTTTTCACATTTATGTCTTCATTATTACCCTTGAAATCATGATCATGGTGGTCATTTTCTCCAAGCATGTAGAAAAATCTCATCCTGAACATGCATGATCCATAGTGTTTCTATCCACATTTATTATATACAGGAAATCTCAGTATTCCATTATTCCCTTTTTCTATATTTCTTTCTCAAGAGTACCCAACCTCCATTTTCTGATATTTAGTTACATTGAATTCATCATACATGGATAATTATTTCTCTATATTGATATAACATGATAGCATGTACCCGTATAATTACAATGTTTGGGATATCAGTGCCCTTTAAAGGATTGTATTAAAACCATCAAAGAAAAAACCAATATTTCTCCTCTGATTATATAAAATGTCTAAAGAATTTAATTTTATCCTTGTAATGTTGGACTCATACTTATAAATATTTTTATCTTCCTTTTTTTAGACTCAGGAATTGTTTCCAAAATCACTTGTTGCTCACAAGGGAATTTTTTCCAAGAAGTGTACACAAAAATCATTCAAATCCATGTTTTTTATTTCTTCTCCATACTAAGTGTTTTTAATCAATGACCACCAATTATTTTCATACCCTGAGATATGATGAACTTCCATAAAAACCTTATCCCTTTCATAATATCCCCAAGAGAGAAATTTGTTCTCTAAAGAACTTATCCATTACTTAGCTATAAAAGTATTTTTAGTCCCATTAAATGATAAAGGTTTTTGAGGAATAGAGTGGTATTATATTATAACACCACACTGTGGATCTATAGATTGATCCATATGAGACAGGTTATTGTTCATACCTGAGTCATTTATCCAGAAATAGTTATAATTTATTTATCTCTAGTTACAACTCCAGGTCCAGATTCATTATCTTACCTGTGAGGGAAACCCCTTCATGGATTACATGCATTGATATGGTTCATATTCCTTAACCTATATGCTATTTGTGAAAAATGGAATACACTATATTATATTATAACATTATGAATCATAATTTATAATTCTAAAACCCGTTAAATAATTAGCATAAATTGAAAAATGTATGCATAGTTTATATCATAATCATAAACTTGGTTTCTTGGTGAAAGTTTTGAAATAATGAAAATATTTCAAAATCATTCATAATGGTTTGTAAAAAAAATGTTAATTAAAATGTGCTTATACCCTAGGATTGTCAAAAAAAGGTTTTCAACAAAACCAATTTCTTAACACTAGGTGAAAATAAATTCAAATCCCAGTGAACCCTTTTCTGATTTATTAACCATGTGTAAAACTATACCACATCCACATCCACTTTTAGTATTATAACATTGATATATTTCAAGAGAAACCACATAATATCTACCTTACCAAAACATTATAATGATTTCTTTTACATAGATTTATCCTAAAAAAATTTCATTGGGATATATTCAATAATCTATGTTTTCCTAAATCTAGTTCTAAATGTTTCTTCTAAAATTTCATGGATACCAACTATGAATACGTCAACCCAAGTAAGATAAAGTCTAAGGTTTATTTATTACATTGGAACTAGATACAATGTATCACAACCTAAAGGACCTAATAGACTATTAGTAGTAGAAAAATAGATACATACTTGAATCTCACATTTCAAATGAAAACATAAAACAAAACATAGTATTTTCTTTGAGAACATCATTAATAAGTTTGGAATTTCCTTATATATCAATCATGAAACACTTCACAGAATCCCATGGAAAAAATATAATAAAGGGGTGAGATCAGATGCTCAATAATGGAATGCATATATTGGAATTTATAATGAATATATAGGGAATAATAAATATGGGAAGGTATATAACTAAAAACACAAGTCATTTATTCAATAACCTTATCATGAATAATAATATGGTAAGAATAAATGATGATCAAATAATTCCAGATAAATATATCACATGATATTGAAACTTATCCTTGGATATAATAAATAATCAAACAATAACATGGAAATCAAAAAATAAACTCAAAATGAGGTAATGCTTAATTTCAAACATCATAAATATTCAATTAAGGAATTGTTCCAAGACATCTCACATAAATGGGAATGGCCTCGACTAAATAACCAAGCTAGTTTGTCTCATTAGACTAAATTATGCATCAAGGGGATGTATAAGGCCCCACATATAATGTACTAAGTCTAATTCATTCTTCATATGAAATGGTAGAATCAAAATCAATATAAAAAATTATATTGAAAAACTAGAATATGAAATTATAATACTTTCCCAAATCAATAAACATGACTATAAACTATCTGGAGTAATATATAGAATGGTATCAATATAGTACATCCCTAATTAAAATGATCATAAAACATCCATAAAAATAATAAGTATGGTTTCATTATAACATATCCTAGTGCATAATAATTAAAATAAGTGTTTTTGTTATTAATGAATAGAAATATGAAAAAACATAATTAAAATAATTCTTAAGGAAAATACCATTTTCACATTGGAAAAAACATTTAAAAAAATTACAAAATATTAGGAAAATATTTCTCAAGAAAATAGTCTTAGTTTTATGAAATGTAAAAAATAATATAAATGATCGGTTAGGATAATGGGAAATCCTATTCATGCTAGGTATGTTAAAATAAATATTCCGTTCACATTTTTGTTAAAAAGTCAAAAAGTACCTCATTCAAAAAATGAAAAAAATATTAATTTTAGAAAATATTTTCAAAGATCAAAAAATATGCCAAAATTAATCATAAAAATAATAGGATAATATTACATACGTTACTTAAAACATTTTTAGAAAACCTGGACATTGAAGAGAATAGATTTTTGAGAGAAGTGAGAAATAAAGTCGATTTTCCTTAAAAAATTATTTAAGTCTCGTGAGTTCTTAAATATAGAAAATTGGAAGTAAAACTAATAATTTATAGTAATAACCATTTTATAATGAAATATAGTTGGTTCAAGAGAAAATTATTAAATATTTACCCACGTTAAAACTTAAACATAAACAATCCTGAATAATGATGAGATTGTGTAATAAACTCTTATCATTTTGGTAACTTTTGAACCATAACCACCATTAAATAAATAAATTAAAATAAAAAATTAAATACCATTAATATAAATATATTCATGATATAACATATCAAATGGGTTTCATATAAACCACAAAAAATAAATAAGTTGTGAATATGGCATATGTCTCACATAAGTAAAAGTTTGATGATAAACATTTACCAGAGGTTTTATTTCCTTTGTGTGTGTTCAAACCTCATTTGTAATAAATATAGATTTATTATTTTCAAATTATAGAAATATATTCATACATATAATAACATATATGGTTTAATTATAACTTTTTATCAACCATTTATTGACAATTCTTTGTTAAAATCATTGTTTTAGGTAATAACTGGTTCATTTTCCATGTGTGTTTTGGTTTGGTAGTTTCAGTACTTATACATTGATTATGGTTACATAAAATACAGAATTTTAATCTTGATATAACAATAATATTTTTTAATATTTTATTTATTTTGACTAATCCACAAAATGTTCATATAAAAATGAATTAAATCGTTCATGGAAACAATATGTCGTACGTAGGCAGAAACATTATTTCTATTTTTTAACGAATGGAAAGAAAGAAATGTAAATAACATTTACCAATTATAAAATAATTATTATATCATATATATTTTATATATACATTAAATATATCCATATTATCATACTTTTCAAAATAATATGAATATTTTGTCACGTCACTATGTAGAGGCACTAGTCTACACATACATGCGAGCGATGTTGCTGTTTTCAAATGGATTAGAAGGTACGAAGGTATATGTGATTTTTAATTTCAGAATTATAATTGTGTAATAAATAATATATATATATATATTAAATACAACATTACATCTATTCGTGATAGGGAGTGATGGAAAATGAATTACATCATTTCACAAAATGGTAGTCCATTGTACACACAATCGACAGTTTTGTTTCCCATTTGAAAAATGATGTGATGGATATATGTCTTTAAATTAAAAAAGTCACTTATCAATAAATTGAAGATAATTTGTAATTATTTAGTCATATTTGGTTATGATTTTAATGGGGTACATGAACAAGATAAATGAGGATGCTTGGTTAATAATTATACCTCTTCCTCAAAGAACCTCTTAATATTTATATTTAAATCCTTAAAATAATGGTTTTATGGTAAAATTTTGAAATCTAGGTAATGGAGAGAGATGTAATAAATATATTTTAAAAAGTGTTTTATAAACAAAATTTCTCTTTATTTGTGTATATTAGAGGATAGGGAATCAATTTTATAAGTGGGGGGAATGACACATGGGGAATTTTTTAAAAGAATTAATTAAAACCATGTTTTACACACCCCAAATACCTCCTAAGTGGACCATTCATAAAAATTGGATTATATAATGTCAAATTGTTTCTTTACAATATAAATTGTACATGTTTCAATGTCATTTTAACCCTTATCTTTTTATCTTAACACTTATATATACTCATTTTAATCTTAACCGTAGTAATTAATTTTTTTTATTTTTAGTAGTCATTATAAACAAAATTTAAGTTGAACTTATAACATAAAATTAATTCCGATGATTCATAATATGGAATCCATTTTAGAAAATACAATTCAATTAAATAGAATAATTTAAGTTAAAACTAAACTCAAAAACTCATCGAGAAAACTATTTTCCAAAGAAAATTTTTCTTAAGTATAAATTATTTTTACATAAAATCTCAAAAAAATGATTACAATGAAATGAATTGGATTAATATTAATTTTAAAGAAATTAGTTTATAAATAAACTTCTTAATTTTTTTTAAAAAAATCATTTTTTCAATGCAAATTTTTGTTAATCAATATTCATCAAAAAATTAATCTATTTATAAAACTTTTAAAAATTAACTCTATGATAATTTGGACATGATGATTAAAAAATGAAGTTTATTTTTTAAAATAAATTTTTTAAATACTGTAATATTATTTTTCTAAAAAAGTTTGTAGAAGGTAATGAATCCTTTTTAATAAAAATAAATTTTTCAGAAAAAAAACTATTTGTTTCACTTTCAAATGAGTTTTATATTCATTTATAATCAATTTATAACCAATGATTTTATTTTATACATTTTTAAACTCTATGATTTTCATAATTTAGTTATTAACATTTGTTTCATCCAATTTAATGGTTAGGTTGTAATGATATAACATATTACAGTTCATTTATACTTGGGGTTGAGTGTATCACAAGCTATCGAAGTGATTAAATTTATTGAAAAATAAATATAACATAAATTCTTAGGATGTTACAACAAAGTGTACTTATTTTTGAAACATGGATAGACATGGATGAAATAAACTCACATAATTTGATAGATAAAAGTATTATTGTCATTTTTAAGTCCTTATCACAATATTTTGAACCTTAATTATAAGATTTACCCTTACCATGGGGATAATTAGTTTTTTGGTTACTATTCATAATAACAAAAAATAAATGGTAAATATTTACCAAATCTATAACTATTAATTAAAAATATGGAATAAATTGTTAATTGTTCAATTCATAGAATTGGTAGATATTATTCTAAAACTAAACCCACGAAACTTGATGAAAAGACATTTTTCAGATAAATACATTTTAAGTATAAATTCTTCATACCTAATTAAATTATAAAAATAATTACAAAGACCATAATTATATTATTTTTAATCAAAATTAACTAATAAAATTTTAAAACGAATCTAAAAATGTAATTTTACTAAGTTAATACTCTAAAATAAAATACAATTTTCATTAAAAATTAGTATTTCCGCTATTTATAAAAAAAATAAAACTTTTCAAAAAAAATTAAAAAAATAATAATACAAATATAATTTCAATTTTTTTATTTAAAAAATATATCCTTTTAAAAAATTGAATTTCTAAATTTTACATAAATTAATTATAACTTTTTCTCACAAAAATAAATGAAAAAATGGTTTTAAAGAAAAAAAAGTATTCTTGAAGTATAAAATAACCTTATAAAAAATCAAGTACTTAATTAATAAGAATTATTTAATAAAATTTTATTTAATATTATATTTATATATATTTCAGGATTTTTTTATTATTATTCATAACTTCCAACTCAATGGCTAAGTTATAATGGTCGTATTTAAATAATAATACTTCATGGTTTGTTTAAGTTTAGTGTTGCATGTTGTATACTTTATCGAACATAGTATTATTATTAATATATTAGGCTGTTGAGTTATGAGTGATTAGTTTTTTTAGAGATAAATTTTATGCTTATCTTGGAATAATATGTGATCAAATCATTCTTATCTTTGGGTTTCAACTTGATCTGGAATATTTTGAAGACCTTTAAAGTTAGATATTTATGGAATGACTTAAGTTGATCTTTGGGTGTTAATGTTCTGATTTTGGAGATTAATGAGGTATTTATTAATATTAAGGTTTATTCATATTGTATATTATCATAACTTATGCTAACCATTTTTTTCTTAATAGATAGAAATATGATAAATAAATTTTTTTCCTTTTATGCATATTTTGATCCATTTAAACTTATTTTTAGTGCTTCAATAATGAAACATACATCATGGTTATGTATCATAAAAAATAAATCAAAGGTGTAAATTCCTCAAAACACAATGCACTAGATTTCAGTTATATATTGAAAATAAATCAAGTATTTTTTTCTCATTATCTTTCTTTATTGTAAAATAATTCCTCAACTCAAACAAGAGGAAGATAAATCTATCGAGTTTTATGAGGAAAATGGAACTTAGATTATGAGGTATAGAAACACATTTAAAATTATTGGTATTAAAATGTTATACACAAGGTTTAGAAAAATTTAAGAGACACTACGTTTTTTAATTGTAATTTTTAAATTCCTTAAGATGACAAAATATACATATAAGACTATACTTATGAAAAGATACAATCATCTTGGTAAGAAAAAATTTAAATTATAGGGATGATATTTTTGTAAGATGAGAGAATGTAATGCCTTTAAAGTTAAACATGTAATTATCCTTTAAAATTATATTATGTTCAAAAGTATATACTACATGTAATTTTATGATTAAAATGAATTGTAGTGTAATATTAAAATATGGTTTTTTATATAATTGTTAAAACCTAATTGTTGGATTGGATAGTGTGAATATGTGAAATGACATTATGAAACATATATATAATATTTTTCCTTAATATAAATATACTGATTAATTCCTAGAAAATAAGAAATAAATTTTAGGTTAAACCATATAAGAATAAAGGAGATACTTTTCATAAAACTAATTTATATGTGTAATGTATTTTTTTTTATTAAAGTAAATTAAGTAAATAAAAAAATATAAATGATTTTAATAAAATTTATAAATTATTTTTTTAGTAAAATAATTTAATATTCATTTAATATAGGTTACTAGATAAATAATGAGTATAAATTCATTTTATAAATCAAAAAAACATTTTCTTTACAAAATATATTTCCATTTCATTTTGTGCATAGATATTTTGATTAATTTTTTTAAATGTTATAAATTTTATTGTGTAAAAGAGATTTTTTTTGAAATAGTCATGTTAAGATAATATTATGATAATTTTTTGGGATTTCTCTAAAAAATATTGATTTTTTGTTGAAAAGTAAAAATACTAATTTTGAAAAACCATAATATATTTTCCATTAATCATAGTAATTTCAATTTTATATTTTAATTTATATTTGTGTTTATAGTTTTTTAATTTTAAATTTATTAGACATAGTCTAATTAATGACATGGTATTCAACGTCATACTTTATTTTGGTATAAAATCTTTTTATGATTAAAGGGTATTTTTCTAAAAAATGTTTTCCATTGTGTTTTGAACACTTATATTAAAATTAATTTTTAACACTTCTAGAAATTTGATATTTTAAAATTTATTTCATATCTATAATCAAAGTGATCAAATTAGGTAAATAATTCCTTTTATTCATGTAAGTAATTTACATTGGTGAAAATTTTTCACCACACTAATCAGTAAAACTAATTAATTAAGGTGAAATTATGTGATAAGTTCTTAAAATCTGTCTACAAATGGAATTATGAGTATTACTAGAACAATATTTTATCCCTATTAAAATTTTAATTATTTTGAATCCACATGATATGATTTTTAATTCCATTTCTATATTAATAAATTTATATTTTCCTAAATGTCACTTTCTTTCATTTAATATATAAAATATGTTTTCAGAATAAGGATAAGAGTAAATATAAATTACGAGTGAAAATAATTATGGTAAAAAATTATATTCATGTCTATTATTAATTTATATTTTTAAAAAACGGTATAATAGTATAAAATATTCACCCTTCATTAACAAAAAAATTATAAAAATAATAGAAAAAATGATGAAAATGAATTTAATATCATTAAAAGTAACATTTTTTTGATTAATTATGTTGTTTGTTAATATTATAGATAAATATAAAGTAAAATTGAGGATTTATGTGTTTTAATTTTAATTACACTGTTATCTTGATTCATTTAAAGTCAAAATATGAGGAAAGTATTAGAAATTGGGATTTCCTGTCCCAAATGCCACATTTTGATGCCCCAAGTCGGTTGACCACAAGACCTTAGGAATTCCTCCATATACACCAGAGGTTGATAATTAGTAACAAGGGTCTAATATATATCATGGGGAGACTATACCCTCTTTATCAAAGAAGAACAACAACAGAAGATAAATAATTTTTTACAAATGACATAACCAATTACCAAAATAATTTTATAACCACTAAAAAATAGTATCGCAATATGAAACAAAATAGATGAAATTTTTTCTAAAACTAATGTAGTAGATATGTCATTCCATATACATGTTATTTTTCTAATACCAAACCAAAATAAAGACACACAAACACTCCCAAGTTGGTCATGACACTATGTATGGTTATCTTATCCATGCTCCATTAAAATTCATCCATCTAACATAGTGTTATTACCCTTATAATGTCCTAAAAAAATGAATTATATTTAGGTACTGATCATGAAGCCTAGAAAAGGTGTGATTACAACTCAGTAGGCCACCACCAATAGTGTTAAAAACAATATATAGTTGATAACAATGTATGTAATTGCATAAATAATAAATTAATAAAGATAAAATAAGTAGTTTACTAATTCAATTACTATTTAATTAACCACACAATTTACCAGGGTTTATGATAACACACAAACCATCAATAACTTCTTTGGAATGTGCCGAAATCTAAACTATATCATATAAAGAATCAAATTTCATTATAACATGGGATTTTATTATCCATTTAATTCATGTTAATTTCCTGGATACATGATACCATAGTCAAATGACAAACATTTGGGCCTACAAATTCATGTATAGAACCCCATGGGTTTTTGAAACATCAGTCCCTATCCCATGCCTCATTGTTGTCACATATGGGCTTTTTAAGCAACAATCCATTTCCCACTCGTGTATATCAAGAATTCACAAATGGGATTTTGAAGTATCCGTCCATCTAACACACATTTATATAACATATATCACAATATCACATATATCACAATTACCCATACATCGATTTCAATTATCAGTAACATTTTTAACAAATATTCTCATTAAATTGTACCTTTTCAATTTATTCAATATACTTGGTTCATCACTGTAATTTGCATGGATTAATATAAAAATTCACTATTTAACCATTTATCAACATTTAATAACATAAACCCTTAACCCTTCAAGGTTCACACAACCATCCCTTAATTACCATTAATCAATCAATTCAACATTCAACGAATCAACCAATACTGCAGTCCCATCAATTTACTAATTTCTTGACTCTATTAATCAATCAATTTCATAGTCCATTAATTAATTAATCCAATTAAAGATGCAGTTTCTAAATTTTCAATACAAGTTTCACAATTATATATATGTAATTAAAATTAAGTCTTTGGTAATTGATAAATAGACTGCCTACCTTAGGATCGTTCATAATCCTTCTCCAAATTGAAATCCCAAATTTGATGTGGAATGATCAATTACAAAATGTTGGAATGTTTTTAGAATCAAAACGTAGGTCCAATACTTTTGGCATCAGAAAACTCTTCCATGTAATTCATATAATGCTTCTGAACAAGATCTCAGAGCATAGCTCATTTCTAAAGCTTTGATTTGACTGGTCGTGGATCCCAAACGGAGTTATGACTTGATGTTATGGTTGTTCGAAGTCAGGCTACTAGAAATGACCATCTAGGATGATTTTTTGGAAAAGTATATTTTTTCACTCAATATTGGAGGTCTTGAAATCTTGCGCACAAGAATGGAAGTTTTTCACTCAAGAATGGAATCTTGCACGCAACAACAAAATCTTACGTGCAACATGTTGCACAAACCTTTTACGTGCCCAATGAGATTCCTTCTTCCACATAGGCCACTCGAAAAAACATCTAAGGAAGGAGCGCACAAGTTTTGAGATGTGCGCGCAAGATTAGCATATGCACGCAATATTCTTATGCACCCAATGCGACGTCAAATGCCCCTTTGCACACGTAGCCACTGCAGGGTGCGTTTAAGATCACTTTCGCGCCCAGAATCTTATGTCCAACCACTCTCGAGTTCACCTATAAATACAAGTTCACCCCCATCCCTTCGAAAGAGGGATCTGGAGGTCAGCTGCTGCTCTTATACATGTAAAACCACCTCTTCCGCACCCACATGGAGGAATGAAACCCTCAATGTGAGATCTTTTGTGACAGGTCTCATATGGGTCAGCTATCACGCAGGCCCACAATGGTTTGACCCTCGCACGAACCATTTTTTGACTAAGGAATGTGCGCATAGAATTCCAATCCTATGCGCAAAACTTCCAATCTTACACGCAATAGTACTAATGTGTTGAATCTTTCACGCACCTTTGTCACAAAATCCAATCTTGCATGCAACCCATCCTTTGAATAGGCCATATTTCGTGCAACAGTTTCCATGCATGTTCCCACTGGTTAATACCGCAGGGGCTATTCCCCCACACCCGACTAAAGGTCAGTGTCGGGCTTTTGTTCTGACCCCCCGAGCTTGTGCCTTCACTCCCATCACCGACCCCCATGAACAATGGAGAGTTGAACCGTGAACTTTTAGGCCAGGATGTCGACATTTTCCGTTGTGCCCTTATGATCACCCACCTTCCACCTATGGAATACCATGATTTAAGATACTCCTCCCCACACCATGAAACACTTTAAGTCAACAGATTCCTCTTGGTATGTATCCCTTATCATTAGTTGAGATTCTCATCATCAATTCCCCAAGTACCTTGAGTCGAACCATTCCTCAAGTAACTCATTCAAACCCTATCACCTGACTCCTATGCTAGGATCCACTAGAAAGGGTTGCTCTTGCATAAGTCCCAACACCAACCATTGTTAGGAACCTTATTCCTAATAGTCCTCACAACATGACTTTAAAATGTTGTGGTCTCCATTTAACAAACATATGATGCCTCTTGTCCCAAATAATAGATGCCTTATGCACCGAGCATAAGATGATAATAGACCTCTATACATGACTATAAACTGTAGTACCCCCTATGTGCCAAACATAGGTTGCGTCTTACTCTAAATGAGATATTCCTTATTCTACAAGAATAAGATTCCAATAGTCCTTACTGCATGACCTTAAACTGTAGCATTCTCTATTATTCAATAATAGGATTCCTCTTACTCCAAACAAGATATGCCTTATGCACCTAGTATTAGATGCCAACCATCATCTCTACATTACTATAAACTGTACCATTCCCTATCATTCAATAATAGGATTCCTCTTGTTCCAATTAAGTGATTGATTACATGACAATCATAAAATACCTCATGTCATGATTGTAGTGGCATAATTTCGAGAGTGTTGGAATCCGTTCAAACATTCCATCACTCCACCTCATGCTTCGTGTGTCTTAAATTCGGATCTTCATCCTATTACATGTCTGAAGGGACCCCCCCCTCCACTAATGTCCTAGTCCCATGCTGCATCGGCTCCCCTACCATTCTGGGCCAATTCCCCTGAAGCCTTTGGACTACACATCGAGTTAGGTCCTATGTTTCAAACATGTTCAATAGTTGACCCTCATTTGTTTGTCCCCATTTCATGCTAACGTGATATGGATTCCCTGTTTCAAACACAGTCTACATTTATCCTCCATCTTCACACCACCCTCACCACTTTTCAAATGTTGGTCATGTGATTTACACATTTCATATCCCTTTGTTTGGACTAATTCCAATGACCATGGCATTATCCCTCTTGTGCACTAGCACATAGGTGTAGGCCTCAACTATATGCCTCAACCCAACAGTGAGTTGGGATGCCCTCATGACCATACATGAGGAAGACAATATGGGTAGCTACCTTGTGTATTCCCCATTCATGATTGTCGCTCCATAGCGGCACCCGGGCAGCTTCTTTGCGTAAACCCCATTCACCATTACTGCTCCATAGAGGCACCAGGGTAGCTTCCTTAAGTAAGACCCATTCACCATTTCTACTCCATAGCGGCACCCAGGAAACATCCATGCGTAAGCCCCATTCACCATTACCACTCCATAGGGGAACCCAATCAGATTCCATGTGTATGCCCCATTCACCATTGTTGCTCCATTGTGGCACCTGGGTAGTTTCCTCGCATAATCCTCATTCACCATTGCTTCTCCATAGCAGAACCTGGGAAACTTCCTTACGTAATCTCCATTCACCATTTTATCTCCATAGAGACACCTAGGCAGCTTCTTTACAAAAGCCTCATTCACCATTGTCACTCCATAGCCACACCTGGAGAACTTCCATGAGTAAGCACCATTCACCATTTTCACTCCATAGCGCCTCTTGGGAAGCTTCCATGTGTAAGCCCCATTCACCATTACCGCTCCATAGAGGCACCCAGATAGCTTCCTTGTGTAATCCCCATTCACCATTTCCGATATATAGCTGCACTCGGGCAGCTTCCTTGCTTAATCCCATTCACCATTGCTGCTCCATAACAGCACCTGGAAAACATCTTTATGTAAGACCCATTCACCATTTACGCAATATAGCAGCACCCAGACATCTTCCATGCATAAGCCCCATTCACCATGGTCACTCCAAAGCGACAGCTAGGAAGCTTCCTTGTGTAAGCCCTATTCACCATTGTCCCTCCATAGTGGCACCCAGGCAGCTTCCTTATATAAGCCCCATTCACCATTTCTGCTCCATAGTGTCACTCAGGAAGCTTCCTTGCATAATCCCCCTTCACCATTGTCGCTCCATAGTGACACTCAAAAAGCTTCTTTGTGTAAGCCCCGTCCACCATTGCCGCTCTATAGCGACCCTCGGGCAGCTTCGTTGCGTAATCCCCATTCACCACCCTTTATGGACACAGCTTTACTCCGTGATCATCAGGTCCTTGCTACCTCTTTTTTCTCACACTGAGCATGACTCACATGGGCTTAGAGTAGTAATCATTGAATATGGAATCATAATTGGGTCGTATTATCATGTAATCCTCAATCCATTCCGAACTATATGGACTTTGATCCTTTCCATGGAAGGGTACGTAGGAATCCTACCTAAGGTCCAACCCTAATACCTATTAGTCCTGACCCCCGTCATGTCGGTTCACTAAACCATTCCGAACTATGGGGACTGCGATCCTTGCCAAGACAAGGTGGGCAGGAAGCCTCCCTGAGGTTCAATCCCAACACCTGTTGGTCCTGACCCCTTCATGTCAGTTCACCAACCATTCCGAACTACGAGGACTTTGACCCTTGCCAAGGCAAGGTACGTAGTAAGTCTCCCTGAGGTTCAAGCACAACACTTTTTATTTTGAACTATGTGGGCTTTGATCCTTGCTTCCTAGATAGGGTACGTATGAAACATCCATGAGGTTCAACCCCGTTCTATGGTAAGCCATTGTGATTCCCATCCGATGGTAATCTATTGTGATCCTCATCTGATGGTAAGTTGTTGTAATCCACATCCTATGGTAAGATGTTTTGATCACCTTCCAATGGTAATTCGTTGTAATACCCATCTAGGAGTAAGATATTGTGATCCTCATCCAGTGGTAAGCCATTTTCATCCACATTCGACGGTAAGCTATTGTGTTCCCAAATTAACGCTAAGCCTTCGTGTTCCCAAATCGATGGTAAGATGTTGTGTAACCAAATAAATTCTAATCTCTTGTGTTCCCCAATCAACGGTAATCTGTTGTATTCTCCTTCGTTGGGAAACACATATCGGGTTCCCCCCAGGCATCAGACCAACTCGGGCTTCTAACCCCATGTAAGCCCTAATATATCATCAGGTCATTTTCCTATGTGTTCACACTAATTCTATACCCCTACTAAACTATGCAGAATTTGATTCTCTGCCTCAAGGATACATTGGAAGACTCTCTGAGGTTCAATACCATCACCCTTATCCAATCGTGGTCTCTCCCTCAATCCTATGTGTTTTGGGAAAGTCATTCCCCAACCCAGGGGTTCTACTTCCTCCGGATCCTATCCATGTGTACATTATCATGGGATGCCTCCCCAGGTGTCCCCCCACCCCTCTGAACTATGTGGGATTTGATTCCCTACCACAGGGATACGTAGGAGGTCTTTTCGAGGCTCATTCCCAACATCATCATCGCCCTCGTGTCGGCTCCATATCACACTCTATCAAATCTCAACCATCCATATCCATCCTAATTATTACGCGGGCTACCACATCCCATTGAGATAATGTCACCCACTTTCTCACTGACCCTAGCAGTAATCGGGTAGCTAACCACACGTTAGACCCAGTATCAGTGAACCCTCTTGGGGTTGCCTCCATCTGATCCACTCATGCCAGTGTTCTGATCAGTCTGATCTATCTCTAAAAGACGTTAAACTCATAGGATACCCTATGTTAAACATGGGATGTTTGAGGAAAACCTCAAAAACTACTCCTTTGGCATAACCATCTCCCTAAGACACTAAACTCAGTGCTTTCCCTGTTTAAAACATGGGATGTATGAGGAAATCCTCGGAAACTACGCCTTCAGTGTAATCATATCCACAAGATATTAAACCTGAGGAATACCCCATGTTAAACATGGTAAAATAAGGAAAACATCAGACACATGCCTCCATCATACGATCCCCATGACCGATGTGGGATGCCTTGGGTTCTGTGCCCTTGAGATTCCCTCTTATGAGGAAGAATACAGGTTCCCCAATGTCCACACATCCATATATGCCCCGATATGCATGATGTTTTCATCTACTCCAACTGAAGGTTTCTACCATGTGAAGACCACATGGACTGTCCTGATAGAAGTAGTGTATTTAACAGGTGTCCACAATGATATGGCACTGGGAATGAGATTCACTAACCACAAATCAAATCTATGAGGGAGACCAAGACTAGGCAATGAGTTGTGAGGAGAAATACCTGGAAACAGGAGATGACATCCCATCATCCTGTTTCGATCAAGGAGAAAATGTCCCTGAATTAGCGACAGATGCCGCCCACCTTTGGAAAGTAGGAATGTGGGGAAACAATCAGCACTTCCTCGACAAACAGATGTGCGCCCCGACAAAGGCGTCGTAAATAAAGACTACAAAAATAAACATCTAAGGGACCCTCTATTTACAAAATTTCCAATAGAGTTTAACTGTACCTTCTTCATTAGGAAATAGAGACGGTAGATAGAGTAATCCAAATGGGAAGAGAATACATATCGGAAGAGGATAAGATCCATCAATCAGATCTTCGATTCAACAAGAATGGAGTTAGAAAAGCCCTGGAATCCTCTATAGGAACTGTAAAAATGAAAAATAAAATCTTAGGTTGAGTGGAGGAAAATGAAGGTGAAGTCCAAGTGGTTTGGGATTTTTTTTTTGAAAAAATAGAGAAATAAATCCCACATGAATAGTTTCCTAGGATGGGGTGCATGGTTTGTCAAACCATGTTTCCTAACCATGTTCCTCAAACTAGGTGTTTCATGGTTACTAAAAAGAGGGAAGATAGTTTTAAATTATATATTCCAACTTTGAAATTAATTTTTTATCATTTCGGGGTTTGGGGGGAGGCCATATGGTTTGGAAAAACTATGCGCCAATTGTGCTTCACCCCATGCCTCTTCAATCAAGGTGTGCGTCTTTCTAGTCATGACCACACCATTTTCTCTAACTGTGATCCAACCATTCATAGACCTATTTTATTCCAAAACTCTCTAATTTTACCTAAAACAAAGATAAAAATACCCAACCAATATATACTCAAAACAAGGAAAAATAGTACGTGAAAAAATGATCATAAGGCAACTCCAAAAATGTTAAGATCTAAAAATCTCCCCACCTTATAATATCTCTTCCTTGAGGTTTACTCCCATGAATCTCTAAGACTATACAATAAAAATATTGGGCCATTGAGATAACATATCCACTTCTCTCTCCCATTTTTCCTCTAGAAAACGTCCATGTATCCACAATACTAGAACTATTATCAATATCCTTTCCTTGCAACACATTCTCACTATGATCCATAACACATATCAGATACTCATTAATAGAAAAATTAGTTTCAAGATCAACTTCATTGACATCAATCACATGAGAACGTTCAGGGTGATACCACTGAAGTTGTGACATGTGAATGAATTTATGCATAATATTATACCTCTATGGAAGATCCAATCAATACACCACCATCCCGATTTTCTCCACTACCTCAAAAGGTTCAAAAATTTGGGTGAAAACTCTCTCTTCATAGGAATCACAAATTAACCCAATCTAGCCAACATATGTAGAAAAATGTGATCACCCTTCATAAACTAAATGGGAAAAATATGTCGATTAGAAAATGACTTCATCCTACTCTAAACTATGTCCATATGTTTTTCAATCACCTGAACCAACTTAGACATCTTCTGCATGAGACTTGGTACTCATATCTCTTACTCATGATCCTTCATCCAACATAGAGTTCATCTGAATGGAATACCATAAAGTGTCTTGTATAGTGTTATCTAAATAGTTTTATGATTACTGTTGTTATAGGTGAAATCAGTGAGAGCTTTGTGTTTCTCCCAAGACCCACCAAAGTCAAGAACACACACTCACAACATATCAACAAAAACCAATATAGTATGCTCCTACTTCCCATCTGTCTATAAATAGAATTCCATAGTCATAAATACCTTTATACCACACACCTTTTTTAATCCATTCTATAACCATGATGTAATATGTTAGTCACAGTCTGAAACTATAATCCATGGCACCCAATAAAAATGGAAAATCTATAGAATATAAAATTTTCTCAAATGATCATCTTATAATGTCTCCAAAATATGCAATAAATGTTCTAAGTTTGTCAGTCGGTCCACAACCACCCAAATAGAATCATTTTCTAAGGAGTCCTCAGGATATCCACCATAAATATTTTATAACATCATCCCACTTCCATTCTGGAATGGGTAATGATTGTATAAAACCACCTGATCATTGACACTTGTCCTTCACCTATTGAAAGGTGTTGTATCATGTCACAAACCCTACAATATTCTTTTTCATGCCCAGCTATCAATATTAATGATGTAGGTCATGGTACATTTTGGTCAAACCTATATGCACCACCCACTTAGAAGCATGAAATTAATGCATCCACTCATCCCAAATACATGTAGGCAAAACAACATGGTACCAAATATATATGATCTCATCCTCATCTATGGTCTAATTAGAAGGTGACTCCCCACCTTCAAGGCTTTCCTACATGGATAAACACTATGGATCCTCATATTTACTCTCTATAATCTGAATTAAATGAGTGGACTCCACTAAGACTGATATAAGGGAAATATTCACCTTGACATCCCAAACCACAACATGCATATCAGCTAAAAAATTCATCATCTTCCACTCATATCTAGACTCCGAAACTACTAAATTCTGTGTTTTCCTACTCAAATAATGAGCAAAAATATTTCCTTTCTCAGGTGTATATGTTATCTAAAAGTCAAATGATTTCATATTCTCAAACCACGTCTCCTACTATCGATTCAAATTTCATTGTGAAAAGATAAACTTTTAGATCTCATGACCAATATACAAATTAAATCTTTTACCCGACAGATAATTTCACCAACACTCCAATCCATAAAAAACTGTAGTTAACCCGAGGTCAGGCATAGGTTAGTTCCATTCATGTGGCCTCAACATTCCTAAACCATATTCCAAAACATTATATCACTACATTAACACTTCTCCAATTCCAATCCCATATTCATCAAAATAAATTGTATACTTGTAGATACCCGAAGCTTGACGTACATGGACAATACATTACTTTTGCAGAATACTTAATACATAACAAAAAAACCAAAACTCAAGGATCATAATAGTTTAGTGTCTTTGGAAACTTGGAATATAAACATCTAATCATGTTTAAAGATCTTCAACAACTCCCATAACAATCTTCCCCTTTTTGTTTGCTTACCTAAAACCTTTCTTTATTTCCTGGGGAAAATAAAACATAAAAAGGGTGAGCTCAAATGCTCATTAAGAGAAAACATAGAGAACATAAAACAATCTATAAACATTTGAAAGCAAAAACTTCAACATGAAATTTAAACATCAAAATATCGAACAAAGACATAAATCGTGGAAGTACGTAAGGAATATATCATAATGGAACATCAACCATGATAAAATATAGTGGGAATAAAACATGTAATTGTGGCAACCATTCAGCACATGTTATGATTTCCATAGTAGCCAAGGCATTGCTGCCAAGACCATCTTAGTGGACAAAGTCCCTTTCTGAATCGAGTTCACTCCTCATTTCAGTCCTGTAACACTGAACCAGATTAACTTACCATTCCATCCATGTCTATATCATGAGATATAAATCTTTACCAAATGAATTGGAGGGATATATAGGTCCCACCCATCTCATAATGAAATCATTCTTACTTGTTCCACAACATAAACATAAATCATTCATCATAACCCAAAGAATAAAATGGGTTTGATAAACATCATTCCATCATCACATAATCCATATAAAATAAATGGATATCATTTCATAATAATAAAAGTAAAACCATTTAAATCATAGAGACATTATACTTTAAATATACACATTTGAAATAATTTCATCTTATATGGAAAATGGTTTTGATAAAACACTTGAAATGAATTCTGGAGGAAAATATCCTTTCTTCTTCAAAATCATTTTCTTTTCACAAAATGTCATTCACTTTTAAAAGAAAAGGGTTCTGTTGAAAATAATCATGAAAACTTGTAGAGGAATATTTATGAAAATGAGGGGTTATGAAACCATAATAATCCATTCACGCCATATAAGTTAAAAATAACATTCTTCTCGTACTTTTGTCGGAAAAGTTAAAAAGTACCTTGTATGGTAAACAAAAGAAATATTCCTTCCAAACCTTATTGTAAAAGTCAAAAAATGGGTAAAAATGACTTCAAATAGACATGGAAGAATAATAACAGTTTATGAAAACATTTTTATAAATCATGTACATGGATGATAAACATAACCCCAGTAAATACTTATGAATAAACAATCTCGGATAAGAATGAGATCGGAATAATTATCCCATACCTTAGGTCCGATATGATTCGTATGGAACCGAAACTATTGTATAATGATTTAAATAATTTCATTGACTTATTAAATAATCATATTCAATGTTATGATAAAATATATGTTTCACTTATGACTTTATATTACCCGTTCTTTTGTAAATTCCATGTTAAAGCAGCGTTTTGGGTAAAATCATTTCATTTATCGTATGTGTTTCGACTTGTCGTTCTTGATATTATTACTTATATCCTAATTTAAATAATTCCAGAATGTAAAAAATGATTTATATATAATATATATTCATCATATACATATATATTATGGATTGATAAAAGGAATGAAATACACCGTTCATGGAGACGGTAGGTCGTACGTACACATGAATGCTGTTTTCGTTTCCTTATTGAATTGAATGAAACTAAATAAATGAAATACATATATATATATATATATATATACATAAATCCAGTAGAATTATTATGTCATATATTTCATTATTATTTATTATATAAACTTTATAGTCATTCATGTATGGTTAACATGGAGAATGAATCTTATCGCGTCGTGGAGACGGTAATCTGTACGTACGCACGAGCGATGATATCATTCCCATAATTATTGAATAGAATTGGGGTGGATGGTATAATATATAAGAATCAGTATGATGTTATAATAACCATATATAGTTATTCTTTACGCCATTATACCCATCCATGTAAGGTGTTGGTGGAAAAACAGATTACACCACGGCGTGGAGACTGTATTCTGTACGTACGCACGCGCAGAGATTTCATTTTCCATAGGATGGACAGAAGGTGAAATGGGGTTACCTCATATTTATAAAAAAATATCAGTATATGAGTGATACTGATGTTATTACTTCATAATGAAACAACTAAAGAAGAAGAAGTAGAAGAATAAATAAAGTTGAAAGAATCAGTAATGGACATTACCTCTTCTTTGAAGCGCCTCTTTGAGACCTCCTCTTAGGGCACTAAAATTGGTCTTTGAAGAGGACCAGGACCTCTAGGATGTTTCTAGGGAAGTGGGGAAGTGAAATGGGAAGGGGTTGTCTGAGCTTGAAGGCTCAAATTGGTGTGAGGAGGAGAGGTAGGAGGTGCCCTTTTATAAGGGAGGAGAGGGGAACCTTTGGAAATATAAGTAAAATTTGTTTATATTAAATCTCAACCCCTCTTAAAAACTTCCAAAATGACTCATATCCAAATATTAGATGAGATAGGGTTGTAATCGCATCAACCAATAATATTTAGACATGTTAGGAATTTATTTTAAACATTATCAACTTGATTTATCCTTATTTATCAATTTAATTTTATTTATTGTAATAATATTCAAAATTTTAAATTATTATAAATAATTACATATGTGTCATTAATATTCCATAATTTTACACTTTATGAAATTTTAGACCATATAAATTTTAATTTATAATTTTTAAATATTTTTGTGATTTTTAATCAATTTTATAATATGTTATTTTTATAAAATAACAATAGTGTCAATTTTGACACTATTCATTTATTTGAATTTAAATAAAATATATACAAAAGATATGTTCTAACTAAAAGATTTAATAGATTAATAAAATTTCATATGTATCTAGAAAATTATTGGATCACATTAAATAGTTCATATAATATTTATTTTATTATTTTTAAAACCATTTATTTGATATTTTAATTAGTAAAATAATTTCAACATCACTATTGTGTCATAATTAATGATAATTATTTAATCCCTAAAAATTATAAATAAAGTCATATGATTTAGATAATTGTATTATCTTTCTGGAGACTATTCATTTTCGAAGTTTCATTAAGTTTATCACTAAATTAAAATTATTATACTTATAAGATTTAAGAAAGTGACATGTTGTCACTTTCTTTGGTTTTAATAATAAGTAAATTATTTTCATGGACAAAAGTCCATTAAATGAATATAATCCGACTCTTAGGTGATATGGGTCGACTTTTAGTCATCCAATAGAATTTTTGAAGGTGTTAGGGTAATTTTATAATCTTATATTTATCCTTAATTACCTGATTTTCCTTTAACTATGGTAAATAAAATTTACCGTAGTTACTATTCATAATGCCCCAAAATAAAAAGTAGCTTATTAACATAATTTGGACCCACTTATTACAAATATGGAATCCATTTTTCCAAATTCAATACACAATAGTTGAATAAATTAAATTAAAATTAATCTCATTGTTGAAAGAAAATGGGTTTTTGTTTAAAACATTGCAAAAGACTGAATTGATTTAACCTACGAATTCAAGGTAAAATCAATGCTAATGACGTACATTATATTAAATGGTAAAAATATATTCTATTTATACGTTAAACCCATTAATTATTATAATTTAACCATATAAATTATTACGAAGAAAAAGTTCTTTTTAATTAAAATATAGCGTGTTTTTACTATTCATTAAAATATGAAAGTTATCAGAAAAATATCAAAACATTATCCAATGTAAATTTTTATATCCTGATTCAAAATAAGAAGTTTATTTTGAAAAATTGAACTTATAAAAATGTCAAAAACTAGATTTAAATTGGGTGCTCCATCAAAAGGAGGCAAAACTGCATTTTTTGAAAAAAAACTTATTTTACCCGAAAAATTTATTTTTTTCTTATATCATTTTCTAGAAAATGTGTAAGATTAATAATAATGTTATAAAATTCAAATTTTAGTTAATACTATTCATAACGGCTAGTTCATAAAAATATTATAATAATATATCATTGTTTAGTAAAACCCGGTATTGCTTAGAACACACACTATTGAGGAAGGTCGTGATTGCATGTAATGCAAGCCAAGTCAAGGTTGCATGTAGTGCATGACTCTTTTGTTGTTGCGTATAAAAAAATCCAACCATATTTCATTAATACATTGAATATATGTATATATACTCAATGTTTCGTAGAATAACTACTATCAAACAAACTTGAAATTGTGTTTAACACGATCCAGGATTAGTGTTGCGTATACTGCAAGCTAATACGGTGTTACGTATAGGTCAAGATAATCTTGGTGTAGCGTACAATAGAATATATTAAAGAAATTAAAAAGAATATATCTTATAAAATCTCGGGTTGTTACATTCTACCCCCCCTTAAAATGAATTTCACCCTCGAAATTCGTCGGGGTTATAAATCGTTTACTATTCATAGAAACCCACATCGTAAAAAGGAATACTAAAACTTAATTTTAAAAACTAAAGTATGAAATGTAATGATTAAACAAAGTAACTCATCACTGGGTTTCCATATAGGAGAACATAGGTGAAAATATTTATATGGAAGAAAAATCAAACCTCAAGTTCTGATGGATAGTGGTAGAGAACATGGCTATAAAAAAGCCATCAATCACAAAGCCATAAATTTGTGATGATCTAAGCTACCATCTGATTCATCGGATATAAGGGCCCTAGGACAACATTTTTGGTTTTCAATATCATTTCCCTAATGTTTGAAATTTTTAATTAGAAGAAATACTTGCTTCATTTTGGTACAATCTCACTGTTGTTCGTGCTTTGAAAAATTTCCACTTCATCTCTTAAAGAAATTAAGTTGAATTTTTTATTTGTGAAGTGTTAACAGATCATGTGATAGAATGATGGGTCATTCCATCTGTTTCAAACAAAAGGTTAGAAAAAGTTATCAAATATACATAAGTCCATCTATGGTGAGGTTAATAATATACGATTCCAAAAATGAACTTATACTTTATATATAATACCGCTTAATAAAATAAAACTAGTTTCTACTAACTAGGGACTTCCTGTAGGCCAGTGGTAAGAGATAAAGGCTAGTCACACTTCGGTTGTGGCTCCGATTCCCACATCCTTGTCCGACGCGATGGGTTGTCGCCCGTCCTACAGGTTGTCCTTTTTCTAGAACTACATTACTATAACATCCTATCAATAATATTGGAAAAAGTACTATCCTTAAACAATACTAACTTATTTACAACATAATACATTCCAATCTTTAGACTTATCTAAAATACTCCAGTCCAATCTCATAGTATAAATAAAACCATTAATAGAAAGGTTATCTACCAAGAATGTGAATACAAGCATTTATCCCACATATATCATAAGATATATCTTGTTGGTTTCATTCCAAACACATGAATACCTTAGTTATATATTCTCTTGAAACATAAATTACCATATAACCTTAGTTAAAACATGAATATTGTCAAAATGTTACTCTTTCCACATACCAAAATCCCAAAAAATCTATATAATCAAACCATAATATCACTTAGTCTTTATATCAGTCATGAGCTCATGAATACAATCAAACATCTCGTTATCTTCTTATCCCTTTATTATGCTCATATCATCTACTTTCCAAAAATATCTGAATAACCTTCCTTGGTTACTGGTACCATTCAACATATACTTTCAAATACTTTAGGAAAAACAATAGTGTAACAATCCTTAGATGATTATTTATTCCATAGTACCATACATTATTCTTTATAAACATACAATCATTCCACTAACTTCTTAAACCACTGACAGGGCTTCATCATTTCTTTCATCTCATATTTCATTTGTAGTCTTCTTCATCATCATCCACATAAATACTACTCATATGACCATGCTGATTCTCTTCATGAGATTTTCCCTTAGGGAATTGGTTTTCATAATGCCCATACATTCCATATTTAAAACATCTAATCATTTTTGATGTCGTAGCAATACAATTATCCTTGTCTGTGGTGTTAACTGAACCTTTTCCTTTGCACTTTCTGGCTTTGTGTCCTTATTTTCCACACCCAATTCATATTCTAGTTCCTTTGAAACAATCTCCCCGATGCCTCTTCCCACATGATTTACATGAGGGAAATTGAACTTTCTTTCCTCTATGATCATCATGAAACTCCATCTTTCTCTTATTATCTGAGTCGGGAAACTTACCAAAGTTAAGATTAATGATCATATTATGAGATTGATGATTAGGAATAATAACGATTTTTGGACTTCCAAATCCCGTTTCATTTGGTTGCTCATGAAAAATATCATTCCATTGTCCATCATATCCTCCATTATCGTGAATCTTCCTATTTCCAGCCATTTTCTAAAACCCAAAAAGAATAGTGTGAGAGGAAAAAATCATGTTAGGGAAAACAACATAGTAAAGGGGGAGTACCATCAATATCTAACATCTTAGGTTAAATTCTAAGATCATTACCATATTTCTAGGACTATATCCTATATGTATACTTATCCTTAGGGACATCCTTAGACATACCTTAGAAATATCTCTAGGGATCTCACTAACATTTTCGCATCCTAGTTTCCAAAGGTTGACTAAACCTTTCCTCTGATACCAACTGTAGAGACCCAAAGCTTAACGTACATGGAAAATACATTACTTTTTTGGAATACTTAATACATAACAAAAAAACCAAAACATAAGGATCGTAATAGTTTAGTGTCTTTGGAAACTTGGAATATAAAGTTCTAATCATGTTGAAAGATCTTCAGCAACTCCCATAATGATATTCCCCTTTTTGTTTCCTTACCTAAAACCTTTCTTTATTTACTGGAGAAAATAAAACATAAAAAGGGTGCGCTCAAATGCTCAGTAAGATAAAACATAGAGAACATAAAACAATCCATAAACATTTGAAAGAAAAAACTTGAACAAGAAATTTAAACATCAAAATCTTGAGCAAAGACATAAATCGTGGAAGTACATAAGGCATATATCATAATGGAACATCAACCATGATAAAATATAATGGGAATAAAACATGTAATTGTGGAAACCATTCATAACATATTATGATTTCCATAGTAGCCAAGGCATTGCTGCCAAGACCATCTTAGTGGACAAAGTCCCTTTCTGAATCGAGTTACTCCTCGTTTCAGTCCTGTAACACTGAACCAGATTAACTTACCATTCCTGCCATGTCTATCACATGAGATATAAATCTTTACCCAATGCATTGGAGGGAGATATAGGTCCCACACATCTCATAATGAAATCATTCTTACTTGTGCCACAACATAAACATAAATCATTCATCACAACCCAAAGAATAAAATGGGTTTCATAAAAATCATTCCATCATCACATAATCCATATAAAAGAAATGGATATAATTTTATAATAAGAAAAGTTAAACCATGTAAATCATAGAGACATTATACTTGAAACATACACATATGAAATAATGTCATCTTAGATGGAAAATGGTTTTGATAAAACACTTGAAATGAATTCTTGAAGAAAATATCCTTTCTTCTTCAAAATCATTTTTTTTCACAAAATGCCATGCACTTTTAAAAGAAAAGGGTTTTGTTTAAAATAATCATTCAAACTTGTAGAGGAATATTTTTGAAAATGAGGGGTTATGAAACCGTAAAAATCCATTCACACCGTATAAGTTAAAAATATAATTCTTCTCGTACTTTCGTCGGAAAAGTCAAAAAGTACCTCGTATGGTAAACAAAAGAAAGATTCCTTCCAAAATTTTTGGTAAAAGTAAAAAAAAGGTAAAAATGAATTTAAACATACATGGAATAATAATAACATTTTATGTAATCATTTTTAGAAAACATGGACATGGATGATAAACATAACCCCAGTAAATACTTACGAATAAATAGTCTCGGATAAGAATGAGATTGGAATAATTATCCCTTACCTTAGGTCTGATATGCTTCGTATGGATCTGAACCTCCTGTATAATGATTTAAATAATGTTATTGACTTATCACATAATCATATTCATTGTTATGATATCATATATGTTTCACTTATGACTTTATATTACCCGTTCTTTTGTAAATTCCATGTTGAAGTAGCGTTTTGGGTAAAATCATTTCATTTATCGTATGTGTTTCGACTTGTCGTTCTTGATATTATTACTTATATCCTGATTTACATAATTCCAGAATGTAATAAATGATTTATATATAATATATATTCATTATATACATAAATATTATAGATTTATAAAAGGAATGAAATACATCGTTCATGGAGACGGTAGGTCGTACGTACGCATGAACGCTGTTTTTGTTTCCTTATTGAATTGAATGAAACTAAATAGATGACATACATATATATATATACATAAATACAGTAGCATTATTATGTCATATATTTCATTATTATTTATTATATAAACTTTATAATCATTCATGTATGGTTAACTTGGAGAATGAATCTCATCGCGCCGTGGAGACGGTAATCCATACGTACGCACGAGCGATGATATCATTCCCATAATTATTGAATAGAATTGGGGTGGATGTTATAATATATAAGAATTAGTATGATTTTATAATAACCATATATAGTTATTCTATACACCATTATACCCATCCATGTAAGGTGTTGGTGGAAAAACAGATTACACCACGGTGTGGGTACAGTATTCTATACGTACGCACGCGCGAAGATTTCGTTTTCCTTAGGAAGGATAGAAGGGGAAATGGGGTTGCTTAATATTTATAATAAAATTTAAGTATATGAGTTATACTGATGTTATTACTTCATAATGAAACAACTAAAGAAGAAGAAGTAGAGGAAGAAATAAAGTTGAAAGAATCGGTAACGGACATTACCTCTTCTTTGAAGCGCCACTTTGAGACCTCCCCTTAGGGCACTAAAATTGGATTTGAAGAAGACCAGGACCTCTAGGATGTTTCTAGGGAAGTAGGGAAGTGAAATGGGCAGGGTTTGGCCGAGCTTGAAGGCTCAAATTGGTGTGAGGAGGAGAGGGAGGAGGTGCCCTTTTATAAGGGAGGAGTGGGGCACCTTTGGAAATATAAGAAATATTAGTTTATATTAAATCCCAAACCCTCTTAAAAACTTACAAAATGACTCATATACGAATATTAGATGAGATAGGTTTGTAATCCTATCAACCAATAAAATTTAGACATGTTAGGAATTTATTTTAAACATTATCAACTTGATTTATACTTATTTATCAATTTAATTTTATTTGCGGTAATAATATTCTTAATTTTAAATTATTATAAATAATTACATATGTGTTGTGAATTTTCCATAATTTGACACTTTATTAAATTGTAGACCATATAAAGTTTAATTTATAATTTTTAAATATTTTTGTGATTTTTAAACAATTTTATAATATGTTATTTTTATAAAATAACAATAGTGTCAATTTTGACACTATTCATTTATTTGAATTTAAATAAAATATATACAAAAGATATGTTAGAACTAAAAGCTTTAATAGATTCATAAAATTTCATATCTACTTATAAAATTATTGTAGCACATTAAACAGTTCATATAATATTTATTTTATTATTTTTAAAACCATTTATTTGATATTTTAATTAATAATATAATTTCAACATCACTATTGTGTCATAATTAATGACAATTATTTAATACCTAAAAATTATAAATAAATTCATATGATGTATATAATTGTATTATATTTCTGAAGACTATTCATGTCTTAAGTTTCATTAATTGTATCACTAAATTAAAATTATTATACTTATAAGATTTAAGGAAGTGACATGTTGTCACTTTCTTTGGTTTTAATAATAATTAAATTATTTTCATGGAAAAAAGTCCATTAAATGAATATAATCCGACAATTAGGTGATATGGGTCTACTTTTAGTCATCAAATATAATTTTTTCAGGTGTTAGGGTAATTTTATAATCTTATATTTACCCTTAATTACCCGATTTACCTTTAACTATGGTAAATAAAATTTACCGTAGTTACTATTCATAATGCCCAAAAATAAAAAATAGCTTATTAACATAATTTGGACCCACTGATTACAAATATGGAATAAATTTTTTCAAATTCAATACACAAAAGTTGCAGAAATTAAATTAATGTTAATCCCATTGTCGAAAGAAAACGGGTTTTTGTTTAAAACATTGTAAAAGACTGAATTGATTTAACCTACGAATTCAAGGTAAAATCAATGATAATGACATAAATGATATTAAATGGTAAAAATAGATTTTATTTATACTTTAAAACCATTAATTATTATAATTTAACCATATTAATTATTACGATGAAAAAGATGTTTTTAATTAAAATATTGTGTGTTTTTACTATTCATTAAAATATGAAAGTTATCCAAAAAATATCAAAACTTTTTCCAATGTAAATTTTTATATCCTAATTCAAAAGAATAAGTTTATTTTTTAAAATTGAACTTATAAACATGTCAAAAACTAGATTTAACGTGGGTGCACCATCAAAAGGCGACAAAACTGCATTTTTTTAAAAATACTTGTTTTACCCGAAAAATTTATTTTGTTCTTATACCGTGTTCTAGAAAATGTGTAAGATGAATAATAATGTTATAAAATTAATAATTTAGTTAATAATATTCAAAACGGCTAGTTCATAATAATATTATAATAATATATCATTGTTTAGTAAAACCCGGTATTGCGTACAACACACGCTATTGAGAAAGGTCGTGATTGCGTGTAATGAAAGACAAGTCAGGGTTGTGTGTAGTGCACGACTCCTTTTTTGTTCCATATAAAAAAATCCAACCATATTTCATTAATACATTGAATATATATATATATATATATACACTCAATTTGGCATAGAATAACTACTATCAAACAAACTTGAAATTGTGTGTAACATGATCCAAGATTAGTGTTGCGTATACTACAAGCTAATATGGTGTTGCATATAGCGCAAGATAGTCTTAGTGTAGTGTACAACAGAAGATATTAAAGAAATTAAAAAGAATATATCTTATAAAATCTCGGGTTGTTACAATACTCCTCCCCTGGATCGGGTAGGTTCATGATCGGTGGGTATTAAACTCCTTCTTCAACTCCTAGAATGCATTCTCACATGCTCTAGACCATTCAAACCTTTTTAACTTCTTGGTCAAGACCAAAATAGGTGATTCCAGGAAGGAAGATTCCTTGATGAACCTTTGTTAATAACTTTCAAAACCTATAAAACTATAGATATCAAATCCATTCTTGGGATACTTCAAAGAAACCACAGCCTGAACATTCTTTGGTCCACTAAAACATCATCCTTTGAGATGATTTAACCAAATAAGTGTATCATGTTGATATATAATTGATACTTATATAGATTGTCATGTATTAAATACTCTCTCAACGTAATCAGGGTAATGTTAATATATTGTTCATGATCTTTATGAGTCTTAGAGTACACTAATATGTCATCCAAAAACACAACCACAAACAGATCTAGGTGTGGGTGGAAGGTTTGGTTTATCGAGGCCATAAAAATTGTAGTAGAATTATCCAGACCCAACAAAATCATGAAAAACTCATAAAGGATAAACCTACTTCGGAATGTAGTTGATGGTATATTATAAGGTTGAACACACAACTTATAATACCCTAACTCAAGCCTATCTTGGAGAAGATATAATCACCTCTCAACTAGTCAAAGAGATTGTTGATACATGGAAGAGGATACCAGTTCTTTACTATCATTTGTTTAAACTTTTGGTAATAAACACATAAATGCAACATATCATCATACTTCATAGAAAACAAGACTATAGAATCCCAAGGTGAAATACTCAGATGGATACATCCCCTATCAATCAGCTCTTCTAGTTGATTCTTAATATCTTGAAGCTCTGTTGGTTCCATTCTATAGGGTGGAATATAAACTATTTTATCCCTGACATGAGATCAATTGTAAATTCCACATATATATTAGGTGGTATCCCTAAGAATTACTCTAGAAATACACCTTGGAACTAGTCCACTATGGGTGGAAAGACATCATAATTCACACCCCCATCATCCAAAACTAGACTCACAACTTGGGCGGTGAGCTCCCTTAGTTTATAATTAATTGGACCTGCACGGCCTACCTAGATATCCCACTTTTCATGATGCACATAATTATTTATCTTAGTGGACCTAAATCTTATTCAACCATGGTAACAATCGATGAGGGATTGGTATGATACCAACCATTCCATTCCCAATATCAAGTCAAATCCTGAAATGTCATGTGTATATATATATATATATCCCAAAAGAAGCGATACTCCCCAACCTTGAAATAACACTCCTTTTATAAAAAAATGCCCTCAACCATACTCTTTAAGGTGTTTTGATCATCATAAATCCACTAATAAACTCCACAGTCAGTCTCAAACCATTTAAAATTTTTATAGATATGAAATAATGAGAGGAATATGTATCAAATATGGCACTATAAAACACAGAATCTATAAGAATAATACCTCTAACTATCGATGGTCTAACCTTTTTATCCACCAGTACATGATGAACTATATGCAATTGTCCTACCCCTCTTCCATATGTTATAGTCTAAGTCCCCTGAGCCACACCACACTGTTGATATGGGAAATCTTTCCGAGTGGTACCATGTCCACATCCTCAACTTATATGACTACTAGAACTATAACTTCCATACTGATATGGGGTAGAAGACCCCCTTCCGTCTCTCTAACTCTTTCCATCTCTTAAATCTCTACCCATATGTCATTGGTTCCTGAAGAACCATTATATATTTCCCATCCTTCCACAATCTCATCACTCTACTATTATTTGGGGGAACTGTTTACATAAGTGAACTAGCCTACCACAATGGTGGACGATTACTCGGATAGGGTCTTGATTAAATGAGCCTTCCCCGAGTAACACTTCTTTCCAATTCTATGGTCAAAATTCTCATATTGATCCTTCATAATATGAAGAATATATACCTCTTGGTTATTCAAAATAAATAATCTCTCTTCTCCTAGAATCATCCTTTAGGTTCCCCTCAGATCTGAGAGCCTAATTCACAACCTCTAAAAACTTTTTCCACCTAAATATATTAACCTGGGACTTAATTTCAGATTAAATAAAATATTGAAATCATTTTAATATTGTATTATCATATCTTACCAATTATAGAAAAAAGCACTCAAAATATGTAAATCTTTCTATAGATTCCATCATGGACATACTCCTTTATGTCATCCTCATGAACTATGATTCCCTCTACTACCTAATCATCTTGGGATAAAATTTCTCCAAGAACTTCACCTAATGTCCTTCCTCTCCATATTCTCCAACTATCCTTCCCAAGTCCATATTTCCCACAAATTCTTTTCATGAACACGTAACATATAAGCAACCAATTTGACTCTATTCTTTGTTGAAGTCCCTAAGTGGTCAAGAATCATCTAGATAGAATCAATTCAAAACTTAGCTGCCTTAGAACCACCTTCTCTGATGAATGTAGGAGGGCGTTGTAACTAAAACTCTCATGTCAAATCAGACATGCACTTCACATCCCTCCCTGGGTCACATTCCAAAAACTACATAAATCAAGAAAATTTGTCACTGAACTTATCCCCTACATCCTCACTTGGAACTATTAGAGCTTTTGGTTCCACTATTTGAGGCACATAGTAGTGTCCTCTTGTCATCCTCTCAACATGAATCTTCATGGAGTCATATATCCATAATTAAAAACACAAGCCTTTGGATTAAAAACACACAACATCATCATAATTACATAATATGGATTCGAAATAAATCATCAAAGGTCACCCCCCCAAACCCCACCACATGGTCAAAACTGAGTCATTATCACTACCCTTAACCATCCCTCGTCGAGTTCATCTCTCAGACAGGGTAAAACACATTCTATTTATTCATGTTTCCCATTAAACACCCATTTTTACCATATTTAGGATCATTTTTAACTTTTCAATTTCATATTAGGAACCTTTTCATTTTAAAATACAAAAAAAAAACATTTCATTTTAATAACATACCCCAAAATTTTATTTTTCATGCATCCCAAAAATGATGTATTTAACATTATAGTCCCAAGTGCCTATAATGATGCATGCCTACTCAACTCTCTTGACATATCGAGCCACAATCAAAATCTTATAAATATTAAAAAATAATAAAATCACACTATAAGTGCATCACATGAGGTGAAATAAAATTACACTGTAACAACACACATCACTAACAACAATCCCACTCAGAGTATTTACATTTACCTTCGCACATGGGTTAGCTACTACCATGAATGAGATCTTAACCAAGGCTCAAATCATTCTAATATCATATTTACCTTTCTTAAATAGTAAGACAAAAGAAAAGAAAATAAAATAAAATTGAATTTGATACCACTTTTTAACTTTTCGACCTTGGTGCCACATGTTAGTGCCCCAAGCCAGTTATCCTCAGGCTCACCTCTCCATATTCCAGAGGCTACCAACTACTTGTGAGGGTCCCTATTTATCAAAGATTCACAACAAAAGAAGATAAATAACAAATATAAAAAAATATAACCAATAACTAGAATAATTCCATAAACAATACATAATAATATCACAGGATGAACTAAAACAGATAAACAATATCCCAAAATTAAATTAGTAGATATTTTATTCAAAATATGTGTTAACTGTCAATTGAAGAACCAAAATAAAGTCATAATTATACTCCCAAGTGGGTCCAAACTCCATGATTGGTTCCCTCATCCATTCTTCATTACAACTCATCCAACTAACATAGAGACCAGTCCCTTGTCCTATATTGGAAATGTGAAGTTTATTCAGGTACCAATCAGCCAGCCTAATTAGGGTGTGAGTATAACTCAGAAGGCCACCACCAATGTCTTCTTAAACAATATCCTGACAATAATGGTTTACACTTTTGTATAAAGAATAAAATATAAAATATAAAATAATTATTTTACTTATTCTATTATTCTTTAATTAACCACATAATTTATCCAGTTTCAAGATTACAACCAAGACACCAATACCTACTTTGGGTCGTTCCAGAGTCTGAACCATATCACATAGGGACTCACAACTCATTATAACATGGGATTTTATTGTCCATTTAATTCAATTTCATATCAAGGTTACTTGGAACCATAGTTCAATGCCAACATTTTGGGCCTAGAATATCAAGTATAGAACCTTGTGGTATTTTGAAGCATCATTCCCTTCCAACACCTCATTTTTATGACATATGGGATTTTCAAGCATTATCCCATGTCCCACTCATTTATATCAGTCAATAATATATGGTATTTTGAATCATCAGTTTATGTCCCAAACATGTATATCCCATATATCACAATTTAACATATATCAAGGTTAATCATCATTAACATTCTTATAAAAGATTATCATTAAAGTGTACCCTTTCAATTTATTCAACAAACAAGGTTCGTCACATTAATTCGCATTGATTAATATTAAAGTTCACCATTTAACTATTTATAAAAATTTAATCACAAAAACCATTAACCCTTCAATGATTACTCAAATATACCTTAATTACCTTTAATTAATCATTTAAACATTCCATTAATCAACCAATTCCCCAATCCCATCAATTTAACAATTTCATAAAAAAAATTAATCAATCAATTCAACAAACCATTAATTAATTAATTAACCAATTAATTGATAAAATTAAAAATGAAATTGCTGAACATTCAATAGATATTTTATAATTACATACACTTAATTAAAATAATGACTTTTTAATGCATAAATAGACCACCTACCACAAGATCATTTATGAACATTTTCCAAACATAAATCCCAAATTTGATATGGAATGATCAGTTGCACAATAGAGGAAGGGATTTAGAATCAAAACCTAGGTTGAAGACTAAATGAATCAACATCCAATAAATACTAGATCTATACCATCACCAATAGATTAAAACTACCAAGTATTCATCAGGGAAAAGAGAAATGGGATATATAAATCAAAATGTGAAGGTATTGAATACCAGAAGATGTGGATATCCATCAATTGGATCTTCAATTAAACAAGAATGGTGTTATGAAATCCTTGGAATTCTATCCAGGACCTCTAAAGAAGATAGAGACCATTTTAGATTGATTTTGGGAAAATGAGTGTGAAATATGGGTGTCAAGGATTTTTAAAAATAATTTTAAGAGAAATAAGTCACTTGTGCGCAGTTTCCTGGGTTGTGGTCCACGGTTTTCCAAATTGTGAACCCTAACTGTGTACCTCACCTTAGGGGTCACATGGTTACTACTAAGAGGGATCATGGTTTTAAACACCATGGTCACACTATGAAGATCCCCACTATTTTAATTTTTCATAGTTTGGGGGAGGCTTTTTATTTTGTAAAAATCATGTGTGAACTGTGCTTCACCCCTACATCTTCAAATAGGTCACACAATTTGCTGGGATAAACCGCACGGTTTGGCCTAACTGTGCACCAACCATGAAAATACCTATTTTATTCCAAATTTCTTCAATTGAACATGAAACAACCCCAAAAACCCCAAAAAATATATACTCAAATGAAATCAAAACAGTACCTAAAAAATGATCATGATACAACTCTAGAAAGGTTTGGGTCATACAGAAATGACTTCAAATGACATTTAATGTTAAAAAATCGTTTTAAATAATTATAAAACCATAAAATACTATATTTACTCAAATTTATGGTAAATGTTATATCCTATTATGTATGATTCATGTATGATCCACTTATCATTTTTAAAATTTCATTCATGAACATTAAATATTAATTTTTTTGAAAATGCCATTGTTTTTTCGATAAAAAAGGACCCACATTAAAAATTTCAAAACAAACATAATGTTTAGTTTTATCTAAAAAATCAACCATAATTCAACTATAATATTTAATTATCATATCCCCAATCCCCTGCAGTGATAATTAATCTCTCCTTCAAAATCCATAATCTCTTATCGAAAGGAGGATATCAAAAGAAGAGGAATAACTTTTAACTGATTTCTTTTACGTTTATTTCATCATATACCCACATAAAATAAATCCTAATCATGATGATATAATAACATAATTATATAAAATAAACTAAAATTTTATTATGTTAATGGAAAAACACTTTTCCATCACTTTTTTTATCCAATAGAAAATGAACACTTTGTTGATGTGTATTTATGGAACAACGTCTCCAATAAGAAATGTGTTTTATTTTTCATCACCGCATTAGATGGCTAGTTAAAATGATGGATAAGAATTCTATTCTGGAATTATTATATATTACTTTTCTTCTTACCCACACATCTATTGAATAATGATAACATCTCATATGTGTACGTGTGGACTACCACCTCCCAAAAGCAAAGTGTTTCATTTTTTATTTACACCTTACATGGATGCTCAAAAGGATGGATTGAATTAATTAATATAAAATTTGTAATATTATTATGATTTTATAATGTTAAAAATGTATCTACTATATTACATTTTTATCCACTAGAAAATGAAAATGTTTTTATGTGTATGTATGGACTACCATCTCTAAGAAACGCTGAGCTCCATTTTTTGATGACTAGCTTACATATATATTTATAATATTATATTAAATTAATAAAAATGATAATTATAACGTCTTCAAAAACCTATTAGGAAAGAAAATTAACAATTCTCGAGGACTGGTACTGTCGATTCAAAACATACATAAGAAGACCAAAACAGTTAACGCCTAAATAATTGATTTTAAACAAATCGAGTAACGGGTAAAATAAATTTATTAATAAATGATTTCTAGAATGATAAATATAAATATAGATCTTATATAAATTAATATTAAATATAAATTTATTATACATGATTTTGGAATTCATCTCACTAAGAGAAAATCCACAATAAGGGTTTCTCATCTCAAATTTCTTTCTTTAAGACATCTTTCCAAGTATACATGTATTTCTATTATAGGGAATATATGATTCATATTTCCAATATTCTATTGTGATATAATTTTTAATAATTTTATTTAATTTTCTATGACATGATCTATATTTTCGGAGGTTTTTATTAAATTGTTAAAATATTTATAATGGGGTTTTCACCAATTTCAATTCCTTGATACATGTTTCATATTATACACCATGTTTTATTTTATTTGGTGTACTTAATTAAAAATGAATATATTTTTACATTATATTTTATTTAATTCTGTTGATTTACATAACCATATCTTTCTATAATTTTTGATAGCCTCTACTTCAAAAGTTACCAAATTTGAAAGGTTTTGTGTTTCAATATCAGTTTTAATTGGGATTTCTTATGTTTGAATATGATATGGGGGAATTATATGATATTTCTATCTTACATATAATCTTTATTATTCTCCTATAGAAATTTATATGATTTTGAAGTATTATTTACACTTTTCCTTTCTTTAGTACTCAAATTGACAAATATGGTGTTCATCCAAAAATAAAAATTTATTTCTCCTCTTTGGTCAAAAATATTTATCTTATATATTCTTATTACATATTTTGTTTCAAGATTTTTTTTTTCTTTAATGAAATTATTTCAAAATCTCTGTTTTTTTAATTTTGAATAATTATTTAGAATTTTAAAATTAATATTTTTATTATTTAAAAAATATATTTTTTACTTTCATTACAAAAGTGTGAAAAGAATATTCTTTTTAAACATTTATAGAATGAATGATGTGTTCCCCCATCATGACCGTTATTCATTATTTTGATTACTATCCATGTTTTAATCATTTTATGATGTAATATATATTTCCATTATTCTATAGAATTTTTAATGTAAAATTGTATTAGTATCTTATAAGTTTTGAAAGTAGATTTCACATCCCTTATGTATATTTTTGTCTTCCACACCTCATTTTATTACTTAATTATAGTTTATTTTTAGTATTTTATTAAGTAAATTTTATTAAAATTTATGTTTTAAAGGTATTATTAACTTCTAAAATATTTTTTTATGTTATTTATAATTTTTTTTGCAAAAATGTTATAAAATATGTGATATAAATTATTTTTATAACATTTTCCTTCCATTTTTCTCTTTACATCCCAATTGATTTTTATTTGATGAAACATCATCATTTATAATGAATAGAATTATTCATATACATGTTATTTTTTATCATGGATGGTTTCAAAATCATTCAAAATATTAATTCACCGTACACAAAAATTTTAATATAAATTAGAATGGGGTTTTTACTAAGAAATATATATTGTTTACTAACTATGGAATCACTAACAATCCATATACATTTTAGTTATATATATATGATTAATCACTACTAATGCATGTTGAACATGTACTGGGAAAATTTTAAAATTTCAAATGACAGTTTTCTAATTGGAATGTTTGTTATTAAGGAATGATGATTAGGTATCGAATGGTTATTCATTTATTTCATAATATAAATGCATTGGAATTATTATATGATGGGTAGCGTCTAATGATTGAAATCCCCTTGATGCATCAAAAGGTATCATGAGACAACCTATATTGGGTATTTGGAATATGTTTTACCTATTTATGTATGATATCTTAGAATAAGGAATTAATGGTAAGATTATGATGTCCAAAATTATGAATTATATCATTATGAAACTAGTTATTGTTATCCATGTGATTATTTAGGTTGTTATTTCATCTTTGGATATATTTCATGTTCATGAAATTTTTTATAGGTAATATTTGATAATTATTTATCTCTTCCAGGTTTTTTATGCCTGATGTATTCATAATAGATTCATCTTTATGATTTCCCTTACTGGGATTTTGAGATCACCCTTTATTATGTTTCCATTTCTAAGGTTATAGAGAAGAATAATATAAGTAATAATTCTAGAATATTATTACGTGTATAAAAATTTTAAAGAGATATTGGAGGCTTATTATTGAATAAAAATATCTATTCAAAGTGGAAAAAAATATAAATAAGATGAGAAAGATATGGTTTTTTATTTATCATATTTTACCCTAACTCTCTAAAAATATAAAACTAAAAGGTATTCATGGTGTTTAGTGCCTCAATAATTGTTTTTGAATTTCCAATTTTGGAAGTAAAAAATTTCATTCACATTAGTTGGTATTAAGATGACATGTAAAAAAATATGATTTTAGCACTATATATGGGTGTACAGGTGTGGGAAATTATATTATAGGTCTAATAAGTTGAGAACTCCTAAAAATAATTATTTTTACCATAATTTATAGTCAGTAGTTGTTTTATTCAACCAAGATATTTAGAGGCACTATCTTCTTGATGGATAATTTATGGTATATATAGACGAGAGGAGTCTAAGGTATATCTTTAATTAGAGAGAACTTTACCTAGGGCAGAGGAACTGATTAGTGTTTCTACAATTTTATGGCTTTGAGATCTAGGGAAGGGAAATATGGTGGTAGATTCCCTTAGCAAACGTTTCTGGTATCAATTGTTGGGAGAGTCCTTCAATTAGCTGTCCATGTTTCATTAATCTGTAGTTGATGAGGGAGGAGGGGCATATCTTCAAATGATATTTGTGATCATCATGCTTATTCATCACGTGGGGAGGCTTAGTTAGGGGACATAAACTGTGATGTTTTTTTATAATATATATTCTCAAAAGATAAACCTCAAGGATGTTCTAAATGTAGGGATCACGTCATCTTTTTTCAAATATGGGTGGTTGTACCAACTGCATTGTATAAGGAGGTCGTAAGGTTATTTTATACTTAACCCTTGGAAGTGTATCTAGAAGTGTCTTAGAATTACCAGGACATCTAGTTCTAGTTTTGGATAGATGTAATAAGGTGGATTATTGTCATGTTTATTTCTTAATGACTCACATGTTGGATAGTAAAGGTAGAGCACCATGTCCCATCATATTTGGAAAAACACATTGAGGTTATAGAGTTGAATTGAAATGTCATATATATGGATTTTATAAATGATATTCCAAAATAAATTAGAGTTTATGATGTTATCTAGGTGATCGTTGAAAGACTAAACAACTTGACACATTTATTTTTCATTCATGTGTAGAGTTCAATAAAGATCTAGGGTAACTTGTACATAGAGAAGATATTTTAGTTTCATGAGGTGAATTTTATGGTTGTTTCCAACTAAGATAATCATTTTACATATTTTTTAGAGAGTGTTGTAATAGGAATTTAATACTCAATTGATGATGAGTACAAAATTCTACCCTCAGACTAATAGACAAATCAAGTGTATCATTCAGGTTCTCAAGGACATGATAAGGGACTTAATGTTGTATTTCAACTAAATATGAGAGTAACACATTCTTTTAGTGAAGTTCATGTACAAATATTTCCACTAATACACCATCGGTATGAAGGATTTCAATGATTTATGTGGATGACCCTATAGGTCACCCCTATGATAGTGGGTAATCATAGAGATGTCTATGTTAGGACAGAAGTTAGTGTAGGTGTTGAAATAAAAGGTTTACGTTATCCAAGAGTTTATGGGGGCCTATCAAAGATACTATAAGTCCTATGGGGATCGATGAGGAAGACCTTTGGAGTTTAGGGAAGGGTATCATTTGTTCCTAAAGGTAACACCATGGTGAATGTTGTGGAGGTTTGGTTGGGGAGGAAAGTTGTTCAAGAGATTCATCGATCAATTTCCTATCGCATGTAGTGTGGGAGAAGTTTATTACATCTTGTAATTTCCCCAATAGTAAGACCGATAGAAAAATATATTTCATGTGTTGTAGTTGAGGAGTTACATGAACAATTTGTTGCATGATATTGATTTGGGAGAGCCTAAGATCATGGATAGATCCAGTTTATTAGAGTATCTAGTTGTGACCAAGGACCAATGGTTGAGGAATCTTCACAGATGATCAATTCTACTAATGAGTTTAATTTTGAAATAAGGGAACATTTTAGTGAAATTTTGGGTGGGTGATATAAAGATATAGACCTAGAAACCACACCTTTTTTAGTAGGTTAATCTTTTTGGGGTGAAATCCTTGATTGTGGGAGTATTTAGTAACCTTAATTGTAACTGTAAATATAGTGACCTGCTTTTTCATGTAAGACTTTAAAATATTTCTACATATATTTCTATAGATAAGAGCTGAGACGGTGTGTGATTCCAAGACCCTATTTGTTCCTAATTAATATTATTATATTGTTATGTTTTCTTATACTATGCAAATGATAGAAATGGGATATCTCTCAAAAAATATCTCAGATGAGAAATTAGAGGCCACATTTGAGTTTTAAGTGTGTCATTTACCCTAGGTGGGGTATAACTTTTGTGGGAGAAGGCCTACTATGGAAAAAGTTACCAAGGATGTTTTTGTTAATAAATTTATTTATTTATTTTGGATATCAAGTCGAATAAATTTTAAAGGGAGTCCCAAATTGGAAATCTGAGACCACCATTGAGTTAATAATGTCGTGTTTACTCTATGAACAACATAAAATAATAAGGCATAGGATTTTTAGATCCCATGATCATTGGTGTGTACAATTAAGAGGTTTATGAAAACCCTAATGAAATCCATTAAATTTTGGTCTATGAAATTTCATTTGGGTTGGACCCTAATTCCACATCTGCCAATGGAAGATCCTCCTCCCTCCCTTGAAAAATTAAAGGTGGATCTTTGGAGGATAATATAGAAATCAAGGTGAAAACGTTGGTGATGAAGAATGGATCGAATCGAGGTAGGATTTCATTTCCTTTGAATTCTGCATCTCTGTCTTCAAATTCTTGAATCATAAATATCTATTCATTATCGATTGCATCATTCATGAACATAAAAGTTGATGGAAAAACTAACACATACATTGATCTATACTTGGATCACATTTATTTCTCCCATTTTAACCTTTATTCACGTGTTCTTCATCATTTACTTTTTGGTGCATCAAAAAAACAATGCAAATTCGAGCAGGGCAGGGATCTATGTTGATAGGGGCCCAAGGGTTACAAATCTGAAATTGTATCTTTTTTTGAGTTGAATAGGTGGTGGAATGGTGAGTGGAAGGTGGATCTAGTCCATGCATCTCAACCAAGATGAGATCCGGCAGTGGGCGGTCAGTAGCGAGTTGAGTAGGGCAGTAGCTAATATGGTGCAGTCAACTAAGGTCGGTGAGGCCATAGAGGCTCACGGTGGTCTGACGAGCAAGGAGTTGGTGCGATCAGGGTGGTTCGGTGGTTCGAGGTGGTGTGAGAAGAACATAGTTCTGGTGAGACAGCAGGCAATCATCATGGTGGTGCGCGACCAGGACAGCAGAGCAGGCCAGCTTGTGGTGGTCTAAGGGGGGGACGATAGCGGCTGGAGGCAGTGCGACTGAGGACTAGGAAAGTGTCCTGGGAGGGTAGGGGAAGTATCCCATGTGAGAAATTGAGAAGGGGGGGACCCTATGGGGGATCTGTAAAACAAAAGGGAAATAAAATGAAAATGAAAATTAAATTTTTATTATTATTGTTATTGTTATTATTATTGTTTTTACCTTTTAATCCCCTATAACTTCCTTGTGCTACGTAAGATTGACACACCATCTGTGGAAACATGACCACATATTCATGACAGTTTTTTAAGACCCATGTTGGGTACCTATATCCATCTTATAGATATGGTCTGTTAAACTCCCTAAAATAGTAGTAATATTATTATTTTTAAATGCTATTTCAAACAAAACTTTTCTATGGAATGTCAATTTGACGTGTTATCTACCGCAACACGACCCAATTTTTTAAAAGCTCATTTAGGGACTGATATTGGATGCCTATTTCAGGCTTGTGGATTGGGTGCATGAAATGTATATTTATAATAATAATATTATAAATAATATTATTATTTATAAATATTGTGTTTGACATAGCTTCTAGATACGATGTTTGATCGATGTGTTATCAATGACATTGTGACCTTGAAATTGAGGTAGACATTTCAAGATGGATTTCATACACTTAAACTGAAATTGAGGTGTGGTCCCCTAAGTCCAAGTTTTCATGTTTGTGATTAAATGTGTCCTTTTCATTGGGTGTCTATTTTGGATTAATGAATAGCCAAACCTGTGTTTTTTATGAGGATCACAATAGTGAGATCTATATGATGTGTTCTAGGATCGTTATACGTGACCCACAAGCATTGTTCATGTAAAATGCAGTGAAATGAAGCTTCTTCACCAAGTTTCCAATTTTGGAAAATGAATCTTCAATCCTATGTTTTTTATCATAATGATCACAATTGTGTGATCCGTTTGGTTATCCAATGCCGTTTGAGGGGGAATGTCTGAAGAATTGTGTTTTTTTCAACAGGAAAACAATAAGCATTAAATGCTCATCATCCCTTTTGGATGGGCGAACCATGTACTCTAGGAGTACATTGGCACACCAAGGGGTACTAGTGCACAGTTTAGTACCAAATTATGGCAGGATACACGACCAAGTGACGAGGTAGGGTCACACATCATGTGGGCCCCACAATCATCTTGTTCCACCTTATGAATCTTCTATCTCTCATATCTTCTTCTTTTGGGCTCATATTTTCACACATGAGTAATATATCTTAATTTTTTTCTATGTTGAACACGATGGTCCCTCTATAGTGTATTTTGAGATGGGATGTGAGATGTTTCGGTGTGACGCTTATCTAGAAAGACACCCGATGATAGCTGAAATATTACTATATCTTTAGAGCATCTCAGGATTACCATCATGTTGGGATGGACAGTTTAGTTCCTCGATGATTTTTTAGACATATTATCTAGAATGTATGGCCAGTTTAGTTCCTAGATGAATTCTAAGAGGTACCATCCATCAGGGATGGCCAGAGAAGTTATGGGATTACCATATAGCTAGGCTGGGTAGTGGGTTCCCCGGTCATATTCTAGGCTTACCCTCCAATTGGGATTGGAAGTGGGTTCCCTGATAGTAGTTATAGGTACCCTCCAGAATACTACCCTTCAGCAGGGCTGGGTAGTGGATCCTACCGATGATGCTTTATGGGAAACACCCTCCAATGGATTACCCTTTAGTAGGGCTGGGTAGTGGGTCCTCTTTGACTTTCAGGTGATTATCACCCCTAACGTACTAGGGTATGGATACCTGATGACTATAGTGGAACCCTCTAGTTGGGCTAGGAATGGGTCCTCGACCTTGATACATGATGTTTCAACTTGGTGGCTTAGTGATGAGATGTGGTTTGATATACCTTTGGACTCACAATAAAGAGGAACACTTTTCACACCAAGACACATATGTCGACGCGAACTAATATTGTGTGGTAGAAATAGAGATTCCCAAACAGAATAGTATCAAGGTTTTTATATTGAGTCCCATAGAATTGTGTGTTCTTGGAAGATGTGTGGGATGTTGGGAATAATTGATGGATACTTCGGGAACTATTAATGTCTCTTCTTCTTAGGACGAGCTATGAGATAGAGATCCCCTTACTCTCTCATTAGGGATTATTCGACTAAGCATATATATATATATACACATATATACATATATATATATATATATATATATCCTATTGCAGAACCCAGTCCTTGGGTTTTAGTTACACTCCTTTCATGAGAGGTAAAGACGTGCGGGGTATGCCACAAGATTTTTGTGTCTACCTTCTCAAGGTTAGATGAGTTCACTCTCCTAATATAGGTATAAATGACTCAACAAGATGTTCATCTTCTCAGCATTTTGAGATCCTTTTGTTTGGATGAGTTTACTTTCACTCTTATGTTTGGTTGAGTTGTACACTTTCACTGTACAATGTTTTAATGACTGTGTTCCTCTTCAGTTGTATCTCTTACCACTCCCCTTCTCCTTTTTAGGGAATCCTACTGGGTATTTTCTATACTCACCCCTGCATGGGATTTTCCCACATGTGTCGTGCATTATGAAGATGACAGATAGGTTGATTGTGACTTTAGAGGAGCTTAGGGATACAGGTTCATTGACTATGTATAGTGGTCGTAGCTTGGGATATAAGACTAGGGATCTCTCAGTTGTTTTAATTTTTAGTTACTACCAGGTTATGGAACTTTTCTGGTTGGTCATGTTTTTCCTTTTCCTTTCAGTTTACATTATTGTTTTTTTACTAATTAAAGGATGGTGCTTATTTGGTTTACTTTTTATTTCAGTGGTGTATCTTTTGTTCCTTTCCCTCTGTACTTTTTCATTGAGTTAGTTGTCTGTGTGTATAAGTTCATAGGCAAAGGCCTCCCTGAGTTTGTTGTGCCTTCAGTTCTTGCCTCCACCCCTATCCTATGGAGGTAGTCTTGGGTTAGTTGTGGCATTAGCCTCTACATGGGTCGAGTTGTGAAAAATAAAACCTTATAATACATTAATAATATCTTTCCATTTTTTAAAAGATAGTTAAAAATCACAGACTTCATAGAGCCCCGATATTAACATCTTAAAAATATTTTTTTATCCCACACATGCATAGTCATAGTGAAATGATTTTACTTAAAGACAAATAATTTGATGGGAAATCTATGTCCATGGTTATATCTGTAATAAGTATTTTCTCCCAAGTGAGGTATAAATTTTATTTCACATTAGTAACTTTGGTATCTGTCTTCATGGGTGGAATTTAAGGTTAAATAAATTAATTATTGATACCCTAATTCACCAAAATTTTAAGATTCATTATGAAATTTAATTAGGTTTCATCATAAACCATAATGAGAGGGAGGAGAGGAGAGATAAGATATTTGGTAGTCTGGGGCATGATCAATGTGGAAGAATCATCAATGATGTGGAAATAGAAGCATTATTCACCAACTAATGATCTATGTATAACATGGGCTTGTTAATTTTTTGTCTCTATTTTTATATAAATTGTCACTATATTTTTCAATTACTCATTTTTCATGAGTTTGATACTCATGGAATGGGTCTTAGAGTATAAATTTTATCACATAATTTCTTTTTTTTTATTTTCATTCCATTTTCATTCAATGATAACTATATTCCTCCCCATTACTCAATGGCTGAGATGCATACTTCCTTAGCATGGCTCTGAACCATTGTTCATGGCCAGTGGCTCAATGATAAAGAGATCTTCTAAATTTTTTGTAGCCACACTAAAATAAAGTGATAATTGTAGAGGCCATGTGTGTGAGTTGGAATAGGATCAAATGAGTATGTGAGGTCAAACAATATTCATAAGCGGGGTTAGGCTACAATGGTGTGGTAAATCTTGGTGAAAGATAGGCAGTGCATAAAGGTGTTTCAACTATAGTGATGAATAGTTGAAATGATGGGAATGTTGACCACATCGATGATCAATAGAAGCAGCTTAGGGAGGACGAAAAAGGAATAGCTGAAGCACAGAGTAAAGAAGCAATGGGTGGGACCAGGGTTTCCCAGGTGTCTTTTAATAACATTGTATAAGATGGTTTCCTTCACTCCATGTGGAAAATGGGAGTGATTCAAGCCCATCCACCCCTCATGGGTTGGGTGGTGTAGTCCAGCCTAGAATAAGACTCATGCCTTTAGCATACACATAGGGGTGTATCTACTCAAACCAACTAGGATCGGTACACATGATTTGAATGGGAACCATATGGCCATTCTAAATAGAACTCATGTGGTTCAAGTACAAGCACATACCCCAAAGTCCCTCGGGGCCTCCATGTGACTTGTTCTACTCTGTATAGAATATTTTGTCTAATTTTTCACCTAGTTTCCATTTTAGAAAAATAAATTTCATATCATGAGTATCTTTAAATGCTCCTAAAAATGAAGTAGTCTATTCATCCATCTACAGTTTTTATGCTAAATGATAGGAAGCTTTGGATTTTCTTCTATAAGGCCAAAAAATGGGAATGTGTGTGATGATTCGAAAGTTATAAAAATTATTATGACCATAAAGGCATGTTTTGATAAGGCACATGTCCCCCATATTCATTCATTCTATAGTTTGGTACTCTAACATATTTTTGGGGGCATGTGTCCTCTAGATAAACATGGGGTTAGTAATCTCTCAGTTTCAAAGAGGTGTGGATCCCCTACACACTATAGATAGGGTTTGTTACTACCTCACATGAATAAGGTGTAGGCTTCTATCCATGAGTTCAATACTATCTCAACCAATATCTTATTAATTCATGTTGTGTGGGTCCCAAACTATAGTTTCAATGATGTTTTTTGGGTCTCTAAATTAGGTTGTATGGATTCTCAAAATCTGTATTTATTTCACCTATATTTATAATTTATGAGAGTGAATTTCTCTAACATTATTGATTCTATTTTAATGAGTATCTTATATTGATGATTTATACTTCCCTTAAAAATCTTTGTTGACAAAACTTATTTTATTATTATTATTTCTTCATGTTTTTTAAGTATTCCTACTAGGTATGTTTATATTCATCCCAAAATTAGTGATTTCTCTCAAAAAACACATCATATGTAAAATATGAATAGCACAGTGGAATTTGGGTTAGTAATGATTAGTAGTTATTAGAGGTGGTTATAACAGGTGGTGTTTGTGTTAAGAAATTATTGTAATAGGTTTTTCTTCACTATGATTAATTCAGGCAATGTTTCTCCATTTAATTATTGTTATGCATGCATTTATTCCCTAGAAATTTTTTTTCACAAATTAATTATGTTTTTGATTTTATAGGTTATCACATGCATTATATATTATAGTTAGTTTAATTTTTATTTTATTTAAGATTATTATATTTTTTTTGTAGGTGTGTGTTGTGTATAGGTGCATTAGGATAATTCCTCTTATTATGTTTGATATACCAACATGGTACTTGTCTATACCCAATAGCCTATCAAAGGTGGGATGGGGATGGAACACATGACTTATTGTCACCCAATACGGGTCTAGGTGGGTCGGTTCAAGTCATCATGGAGGTGGCAGTAGTACAGAATCCTAAAATCACCACCCCTAGTTTCTCCATATGTGCCGCCATCACCCCTACCATAGTAGTATCCTGGGGACCTATTATATCTACCATGTAGAGGCCCCTGATAATGTTTTTTCATCTATTAAGTATGTATATCTTCCATTTTTCCCTAACTACACTCTGTTTCACATAAGGTTGGCCAGTATCAAACCAAATGACCTTATCCTCCATAGGCTAAACAAAGCCTCCTGCACAACTGGATAAATACCTTGTGTGACTCCCCCACCATTGATATGTAAAACTTGAATAATGTATGTGTGTTACTTTGGAATAATGACCATTAATCATATCATATACTTACTAGAGATAACTAGTATACTCTAGGAAAATCAGTATTATCTCTCATCATCAGTTTTCCCCCGTCTAAAAAGATCTTGATCACTAGGTCCCTTTCCAAGACTCCAGCATAGGTGAGGATACATAGGAGAAAACAATGGATGGGGTCTATAGGTGATGGACTCTATAAAACTTCTATAATAAAAAAATACATCAAGAATCACATTGGGAGAGTATCTCATGTGGTTAATGAACCTCAACTCATAATATAATACATGCATGATACGTTATTGTAGGTCTAATAGCTCTAAGATACTTTTCATCCTCAATATATTTGGTAAATAATATTCATGAAAGATGAACTCAAAATATGAACATGGAATAGTCACCTTGTCATGGGTCTAGATAACCATGTTTTACCAAAAAATCACTACCCAATGGAGAAGGATAGATGCTAGAATCATTTTCTGATCAGTGGGTTTCTAGAACAAGAAAACCCATTCAGTCACTACCTCAATCCAATCCTTATAATCATGAGGTCAAGAATCACCCTAAAAAATGGGTGGTCTATTTCACTAGAACACATGAATCACACCTAGCTTATTATAATATTTATCTTATCCAACTATAACACTCTGTTTATTAAAAGGTGGATTATTATCTAATTATACTATATATGGAGGGTCTACTGACTTCACTATGGGTATATGAACTACTCCCTCTTTACTTGGTGGGAAAATATCATGATCCAGTCCCTATATAGAAGCCTCATCAGTAATGTAATTTATGATAAGAGGCTCTAATACTAGAATAGGTGTGTCATGACCCTACCTCTGGATCCTTTTTGGCTATCATCATGGTCACATATAATATTTTATAAGAAAACCCCATAGTGATTAAGGAATATTTTTATGGATGAATTAAGTAGAATGTGATAATTAATGATCAAATTCTATATGATACACTTAATAATTTACTAATACCCTACAACTTATTCTTATGATTTCCCAAGTTAATAAGTAATTTATCAAATTCCTTGTGAATGAAAACATTGTCCATCATACCAATACTAGGTTACCAAGCCTAAAATCTAAACCAAAGATCCCTTGAAATCACTGCCCTAAGTTCCAAACCAACATCTCTAGATACCTAACTCCAAACTCTATCCATAATACCAACTCACTTTCATACCTCTCTGACCTGTGTCGACTTACTAGGATCCAATCTTGGGAAATAGTTATCTCAGTGTTCCACCACAATACAACCTTCAATAGGCTAGAGGATAGTGACTAGTACTAAGTAGGTATATTATATGATATGAGAGAACTTGTCCTAATATAACTATACATGAACACTTTTATTGATATAGGATATAGTCATAATTAATGATAGAAAGTAATACTAAATGAAATAATTAATACATGGGAAATACAATAATCATACAAATAGAATGAAAAAGTGAAATAGTAAACATTAGGGGGGGAAACAAGATCCTAATATGAAAAATTCAAACCAACCCAGATCAACTATAAAAGTTAAAGACTCTTTGATGCATGACATCTAACCCAAAATCAAACCAAGACTATCACCTTTTAGTATCTATAAAATATCACTCTACTAACATTGTGTCCATAAAAATCACCATAACACTAGTAAGTATCTACATAATACATGACTTTTATGAGAAAACAAACATGATGGGGTGAGTATACACATATTTATATGGATTCCCTGAAAACTAAAAAAAATTTAAAATATTATTTATCTCAAGACCAAAAATGTAAAGGATGGCCTAGAAATCCTTTATAGGATGAAAATTGGAGATAGTGGAGAGTTCTTTTGTTTACAACCCTACAATAGAAGGATCAATCATGTTAATTAATCCATGAAATTGAACTACTATGGTTTTTTAAACCCAAATCACTTACATGAAATGGTAGTGGGCACCCACACCTCGCCTAGGAATGAGATTATTGGTTGATAGAATAATAGACCCAGATGGAGGACTTGCACCTCATTGAATAGTTATCATCAAACTAGGGAGTACCTAACTCCCTGGATAATGGAAATGTACCCAGATAATGGTGGAGTTATTGACTCTATCTATCATATAGGGTACTTGTGACTTTTCTATACTAAGGGAGTATTTAAACCACTCTTTAATGTGGAGTAACCGAAGTTTGAGTGTATGGGAAGAATCAAACATCCTAATGAATTCATAGGACTTTTACCCTAACAACAACATGCTAATAAGGGAGTACCCAACCTCATGTATACTTCTATCATTTTTTCCAAATCCATCCATCAATCATATGAAGCAGAGTAAACAAAACCTAGTTGAACCACCTTGCATATTACCTCTTATTATAAATAGGAATTTATTTCCATGTTCTACATAGAGAAAACATAGAATTGACTATGTGTGTGTCTAAATATAAGTATCGGAAATTAAGATATGAAAAATTCCAAAAGGATGAATAGTTCATAACATGTACTTATGAAGACATGTAATATTGACCTAAAGAAATAATCTGGTCATATACTTCCATAAACTTAATGTTTGAGGGCCAATTTACATGACATATTTATTATGGGTACACAACATGTGGAACTCATGACCTTCCTGGGAATGTTCCTGAAGTACATTCCAAATGAGGCTTTCTAGATGTATAAAACATGTCTTCCATATAAATATACCATTTTATTCTCAAGGTAAATCAATTTATACAAAGAAAAGTCCTGATTATTGTGTCTAAAATACATGGAGTCCCCATAATCCCACATAACTTTTAGGGGAACGAGACTATCCAGGCATGTTCACATGTACATGAAAAGTTGTGTAACCTAGATCTACATGGAATGTTTCATTAAATTACACCTTATTTGATATTTAATGTTATATTTAAATCTTATCTCCCAAATTTGTGAATTACATAGTGGCTGTATTGGATAGAAACTGTTGTGTGAATATGTCTTCAATCATTATAAACCCTAGTCATCATAAATCATATTACCACCACCATTTTTCCTCTAATCATTCCTGAATCAAAACCATTTATCTGTTCCATCACTAGAACACTGCTAGCGGGCATTTCCATCCTTCAATAAGGCTTTATTGACCACCCTTAACCATATAATCACCTAAAAGTGAACGTCCAATTCTCCTACACATCACTTCCCATTGGATCGCACACCACCATGCCTTCCACACCCCATCATTGCACAACATACATCTTGTCTCTCCCCTTTCACTAAAGTCTTATCCAAAAGTGCCTTCTGAAACCCCATATGCTATTTCTTCATCATTACACTCTATGTTTATCAATACTCCAACTATGGGGAAATCCAACGATGAATATATAAATAATTAGGTAAATATGACACATAAGAATAAGAGTTCGGTGATTTGTGAGAAGTTCTAACTACATTTTATTATGTTTGTATCCACCAATGATGAAGAACATAGGGGTTTGAAATTATTCTAATGATTCAAATATAATAAATATATCATGGAATTTAAATAAAGGTCAAAAATTATAAATAAGAATTTAAAATGGTGTGTCCTACAATTTGTTTGGTTAGAAGTTCGATAAAGACCACATCTTCTCTAAGTTTTGTAATCGATATCACAAAAAATGCACACTTTATTCTCAAAACTCCATATTGTTTATTATTTAATATTTAATTTTTTTCTGGGTGAAGAATGTGGTTTTACCTAATTATATGAGTTAAGTGTGAATAAATGGAATAATTTTAGGGTTTTATAGATTTATTTTATCATTTATTAATTTTAATAAAATACTATTGATATACCTGGAATGAAAACTGAGGTTATATCACCTCTAGGTTAACACCTTATTTTGAGTTAAATTATGATGATGTATTTTCTATATTTGGATCCATTTAGGATAAAATATTGATTCTCTATGAACACACTCATGTATAAAAAAATATACTATATTTAATATAATATATGAGGACTCCCTCACAATGCATTCTACCTAAAATATCAAAAAACTACTCTAAAAATAGTATTTAAAATATTTAAAAGGTTTAATAAAAAATACATGGGTAAATACACTTCATATTTAGGAATAAATGAATAAGACTAATGTAAAACGTACTTGAAGTGAATATTAAACTCACACACCCTAGACCTACCCTTTGGGAGAGAAATAAACTCATTTCACAACATCACATTCAATGTTCAAGAGAGGAACTATGCCTAAAAATAATCATTAAATATCTCCCAAGACACCTTTTACTCCCCAAAATCACTGAGAAATAAGATCAATCATTGGTGAGTAGATCCTTGTAAAACAATAATATCCAATAGAATCTAATTCCCTTTTAGAGCACATATCAAACTGAAATATGTCTCCAGATCCTCTAATCACCTCTATCTCTCTTGGTAAAAAAACAACCCCTCATAATTTTCAAAGATATGGAAGTAAAATTCACATTGATTTATCCTCAAAAAATTATCCCCATCTACATAAACTCTCTAAATATCTACTAGATCACCCTCTTGCAAATCATTTTCTAGAACCTCGTAAGGAAATCGACCACAAGTTATCATTATAATAATAATAAAGATTCACAAGCTCTGGAATATAAAATTTATTATGAAAATTAAATTAAAAGAATTAAATTTCCCCAAAACATCATGATTTAATTACAGGTGTAATAAATTTATATTTATATATCACACCTAGGTTGTTACCACCTAATCTATATCATTTAGCTTAGTATGTTTAGTATGCTTAAGTTCCTTGCATCGTATCACATGGTACCCAATTCACCTATTTACTAACCATCCACCGCTGATTAAATAACATTAAAAGTTTTATAGAATATTTTTTCCAACTAATCCCATGCAATACTCGCTATTATTTAACTACAAACTTCGTCTGAACTCTTATCCATTGATATGATACGATTTTTTAAAACTGGACCCCATTAAAACCCCTCTTTGGGAAATATTTAACCTGATTATGACCCATAAACCACACATCATATAGACCAATTGTTTATTAATATCACCACAGACATGAAAACACATGTATATAATGAATTACCCACATAAATCTAAAGAATAAATAAAAGACAATTGATAAACTCCATAATATAATAAATAAACCAATCCCATAATTCATGATACATAATTCATCACCCAAATTCACTATAAATAATTCCAAAATAAAATAAAAGTAAGTCTATAAAAACAAGAAAATAGTAATAACCACCATGATCTAGTAAATCTTACCCAACTCACTAACTTCTTCTTGAAGACATCGAAAATAGGTATGTGTGTCTCTATTTTTTTTGTATTAATGATTTATTTTTTTAATTATTTTATCAGTTTTATTGTGTGTTTCTTTTGTAAATTATAGACTTATAGTAAAAAAAAATTTATTAAGAAAATTCTTCTAACTTTTCCTAATGTTTTGAAATTTATTAAAAATATTTAATTATGTGAAACAAGGTATAAGGACAAATGTTTTTACTTATTTTTCTTGTTGAATGATCTATTAGAATTAGTTATGAAATAATAATGGAAGAAATATAAAGGTTGTGGTAATTTCCACCAATTACCTAATGCCTATATTTAGAATAAAATATATTATACATTGAATTCTAACAATGCACCATCTTTCTAGTGTAGTCTCACGAGTAAAACTTCAGAGGCCGCTCTTATTTCAATAGTAGTTGTTTCAATCCCTAATATTTATTTGGGAACTAATTTTGATTAAAATGCTTGGGAATGATCTGAAAACTGCCCTAGTTCCTATAGAAAATGTGTTGGATTCTAATGATATAGTTGTCATTATAATGACACCTTAACTTACTATGCATGCTATAAAGTCCCATAAATTAATTCTATGTTGTGATACTCTATATATTGTAAATTTCAAATGCCTTAGTGACATAACCACACAGAGTTCCAATAGAGCCTTAAGAGCCACTAAGACAATACATTCATTTTCCAATGAATCCTAATAATTCACTGTAAAACTATTTCTACCATCCAATACACTCTCATGTATCAATGTAAAATGCATCAAGGAAATGAAACAATATCAACCTATATAATATCTATTCCAAGGGATCTATGAATTTTCAAGATGAAAAATTACATGTGCTTAATATGCCTTCCCTGACAAGGGCATCAGGGATCCCCAAATAAAATATCTAACAATATTGGGAAATTCTTCGATAAATAACCAACATGGTGAATGATCAAGGAAATAGTATAAGATGATTATGGGAACTGATTCCCACTAACCATATCATGAAAACTAACACATATAGTCCTCATGTAAACATCACATTGAAAACCTATGTATGTGTGGTAGGGATATCATTGCCTAAAAATTATTAGTGTGTTAATAAATTGTAATGGTTGGATAAGAGAGTAAGCATTATAGGTGTCTAGATTCTTGGAATAATTATAGATATATTTTCCTTTCTTGATTTAATTATAAGTTTTATGCAATATATATCAGTTTCTCAACTAGAAATGCATGGAAGCCTAACCCATTTTTGTTAGTTTAAGGGATATCACAATTAAAGTTTTTGAGTTACGTGAACAATATTTACATTTCTTTTCTCATGTGTTATTTATCAAATTGATATTTAACATAGTTGAGTTATGGGGAAATGGGTGATTGTTTTTCAATATTTATCTTCATTAAAACTTATTTACTAAACTATGGAAATTAATTGAAACACTTCCTTGATCATATGGTGTAATCAATAGACTATGTGATGCAGGAGTGAATATACCATGACAGTGGATAGGTAATTTGTAGGATGAATTGGTTTCCCCTTTCTTGAAGCATAAATTGAGAGAGGATATGGATGAGTGATATCAATATATCTATACACACCCAATGAGTATAAACTAGACTACCCATGTACACTATCCTCGCCTGTCTCACTCTAAATAGTAGTTAAACCTTTTGGCCCCATGACCTCAAGCATCCCCCCACCCCTAGTACACTATAGGACTAAAGATGAGTTTCATTTAAGTAATTTGGGAATCATATAATCTCTTTATTAGAATAAAAAAAATATCAAGAATAATATAACTTAATAACCAGTAGGTAACCACACATCATAAAACAAATTCTCAATACTATGTAGTTGTTAGCAAACCAATAAAATAAAAATTTCATTTCATGATAATATCATGTTCTAGAAAGAAACCCAAAAGATATATGTAATTGAAAATCCCAAAAGAAAACTTTCCCAAGACTAGTCTAGTTTCCTCTTTAGGATTCATCCCATAAACTCTCAAATCATTCATTTATCACTGGGCCTTTACTATTATCCAGGAATGCATCCATGAAGTCTTATTTGGTACCAATGGGAACCCTAAGTAGAGTGTGAGTATATCTCAATAGGCAACCACCAATGATGTCAAAATAAATTACCAATAAAAGTAACTTTTCATGTAGATATATAATGGATAACAGAAAATTCATTAAAAACATGTTTTAAGAATAGACAGTTCCTTATTAACCTTTTGTCCCTTAGGTCCAGAAATATTACCTAAGAAACCTAAGTATATTTCATCCAAAGATGGGTGTCTAACCTATAAATCATATAGAAGTTCATGCTTTATGTAAAAAATCGTTTTTCATTAATTACTCAATTCTTGGTACCAAAAATCATCGTTCCAAGGTACCAGTGCCTTTTTTTAATTACTATGAGTTCCTAAAGCATTATTTCAGAACCTAAACCATGTATAAACACCATTTATGCCTAGATCATGAGTCTAGGACATAAACCATGTGAAAACATTTTTGTTTCCTATATAATCGGTCCGAAACCTAAACCACAAATGTAGATAATCGGTTCAATATACCAATCCATATAGAATACTACTAGTTCCTAGACTATCAATCTGGCACCCATACCATTCTATCATTTAAAAATTACCAAGTTTCAATATATTTGACCTTTCAAAACATTTAAAACCCATAAATTAACTATTCTAACCATTATTATTTACCAAGGTACACCATTCCCAACACTTTTAAAAAAATCACTGATAATCCATTTCATAAATTATTCATATAACACCAATGATAAATGTTCTTTAAAACTATTTAACAATGTAAAATATCAAAATAAAATATTAGCCAAACCATTCTATTAACATTTAATTAAATATTTAATTCCCAATTCATGCCATGTATCCCATTTTCCCATTCAATCAATCTAAACAACAATACAAACTAGGTTTAGCTTTTAAGCCACAAATTTCACCACTTAAAGTCTCTCTTTAACATTTTCAAGAATCGGCTCACCCCATGGGTGGATATAGGTTTAATCACATGATCAACAAAAAACATGATGTGATCTATGAAAGGTTTTAAGATATACTATTAGGGCCCAAACTATTTTCTTAATTATGTAGGAAAATTACAAACACATTGGTTATATCACACATACTACATACAGATGAAAAACTATCAAGACTGTGGAAAATATCACTTAGAACACCTATCATATATTTATTTACATCCACAAATCTAACCTTATCCTTAGATTCAATGTAAAACCACTAAAAAAAATACAATAGCCCTGAAAATAGGTCATATGAAATATAAATTATGAGGGAAAACCAAGTAGTGGAACATCAAAATAATGGAATGAAACATACTGAAAGACTTACTTGGGGATTCATATTGAAATAAATGACACTTAAAATGTCCAATAATTGAAGGATAATCACCCTTAGAAGAGGTGGGGAAGCTCAAGATGAAATTAGGGTAGCTGGGAGAGAAATGGGGAGAGAAAATTTGTTTTTATAAAAATATCGTGAGACCCAAGTGGTAAATTTTCAACATTTAATTTCATGTTTTATTTGGATTCACATTTTTTCAAACTATGTGTCAACCATTTGAGCCTCAATATCCAATTAAAACCCTTCTCTTATGGTTTCTAAGGACACCTGCACAGTTTGGTTAACCTTGATTAATCTATGAAAATAACTCTGGATCATAGGGGCCTCATTTTGCAGGGTAACCAGTGCATCATCACACAATTTAAAAAAACATACCCCCCCTCAATATATCCACATGTTTAGGGTAAAAAAAATTCAATAACCATGAGTGTAAAGATCTATTTTCCAAATTTGCAAGACCCAAACCCCAATAACACTCCCAAGACCATCCCTACTCCTAAAAAAATAATTTCAAATATATTTTAAATAGATGTTGAATATAATTAAAATAAAAATTTACCTTTAAATGTTTTAGGTTCTTACTTTCTCACCACTATATAACATCTTGTCCTCATGTTGTTCTCTGCACCATCACTATGATTACAAGGTGAAAAGATCAATCCATTAGGCCCATCTATCATCATCATGCTCCCAAGTTTTCTTTTAAAAAATGTCATTCTTCCAAAAAAAACATGAACTAGAGGTATGGTATAACCCTAAAGAGTTTTAACATTTTAAGCCATGATAAACACAAGATTCTCCTCAAAGGAAACATTTTCATCAGTAACAAAATAATTAAAATATATCACATGAGAAGGGTCAGGGTGATACTACCAAATTTGTAACACATCAAACACATAATTCATATCACTATAGCCCAATGGAAGATCCAAATTATATGATACCATACTAATCCTCTCATCAATATAAAACTACCCAACATACCATGATGCCAACTTACCCTATTTCTAAATTTAGTGATGATCTAACCTCGATAATGCATGAAAGAATACATGTCCCCCTAATGAAAACTCAAGAGGTTTATGAAACCAATCGAAATATGTAATCTATATAATTTGGTCTTTGGCCATATATTTTTGGATCAATTAGACCTACTCTGATGTTTTGTGTTCAAGACTCAACCCTAATAATACTAATTATCTCATTATTAACTAGTACAAAGGTGATCTACATGGAATACCATGTCGTGTATTGAATGGTACCATATGAATAGTAAATTAATAACTATTGTTATAGGTGAACTCACAAAGTGCTAGATTTTTCTCTTACATTATGATAAAATCTAAAACACATGATCTTGGAATGTACTCTATCACCTAAATGGTGCACTCAGATTTCCTGGCTGTCTGTGAGTGGATGGTTTTTCATAAACACACCAAAGTAATGAAAGCCTTCTATAATCCTTTATATAATCACAATGTATAACAGAGATCTTGATCTAAAACAATACTCTAATGAACCCCATTAAATTATATTATCTCTTAAACATATAGGACACCAAACTCATCAATAGTGAAGGTCTCCTGAATCGGTAATAAATGGGATAAATTTTTTAACTGATCCAAAATTAGGAATATCATGTAACTCTTTCCATAATCTCTAGGTAAATACACAAAAATTCCTTAGTAACATCATCCCACTTTCATCTTATAATGGGAAAGGGCTAAAATATGCCCTAATTTTAGTGATTGTATCCCTTAAAATACTAATTGGTGTATCATTACATCACAAAACATTGATATATTTCTTTATTTTTAAGCATAAATACTTTCTACAAAGATCATAACACATCTTGGTAAAACTAGGGTGCACCATGCATTTTTTTGCTCCTCTTTCTGGCGGCTGGGGCATACGAGCGACACATGCAGATAGCGTAGTAACCAGGGGAAGACTGTAGAGCTGGAGAGGAAGGAAGAAGCTGGCACGGTGTAGTTCCAGGTTGTGGCAAGGCAAGGTGTTGAACCCTCAGATTTGGGAGCCTCAGATCAGTTCAGGGGAAAAGTGAGGAGCTGAGATAGGGGTAAAAAAGTAGCAGTGCGGTTTGTGGAAGCTGAAGCAGAAGGTGGGAATCCACATGGAAATAAAATTGTTCTTTCAATATAGGAATTGGTGAATGATCCCAAGATCACTATAAAGCATAGTGGCTCAACTTCAGGGGTCACCAAACATCAATTAGTAGGGAAGGTATTGGTTTTTGATAGCATACAAACCCACAATCTTTGTCCAGTCCATGGGGACAAGGGAGATAGCATAAATTTAGTTGGATCAGGCCTTTTGAAATCTTGTGTAGCCAACAAGGTGAGGTAGGAGCAGCCAAGGGATTTGGATCCTAATCCAAATGTCTAAGATGTTTTTAGTAGATTGATAGGAGATCTCAGTGGTGTGAGCAGGATAGTCACAGTGCTGGATCGTCATGAAGTTTCCAGTCATGGTCAGTCTATACTGGTAGGTGAATCTCAATCCAAAATCAATGAGGAGTGTCTTAAGGTACAAAAAATTTGTGCTATACAAGTTGTGGGTTTAGAGGATTCTTTCAAGCAGTCTCAGTTCATGGGGTGTGACTTCTTACAACCTAGTCAATATGGGACTATTGACTGGATGTTGGTGGATGGGGAGACTAGTTTGGGTATAGAGGTTACTCCTTTGGGTGGCAGTGGTGATATGAATGGAATGGAAGCGCATAAGGTGAAGGTGGGAGGGGGTCTGGACCCGATTCATACCTCAGTTTCATTGCGCAATAGGTTTGAAGGCCTTCCAGAGGCTGATGTGAATTCTGAATCCATCACCCTAGGTGAGGGAGTCAGGGCCGGAGTGTAGTCCTTCAAATGGAGTGATCATGATCAACCCGCGGAGGAGTATTCAAGCCCAAGTAGTAATACGGGTCTTGAAAAGAGGACGGGTAAGAAGGACTAATCTTCATTACCTCCTCTTTTAGAGAATTTCTCTGCAAAGAAGATGAAGGGAAAGAAGATGGAAAGGGAGTCTAGGCACCTTTAGAGGCCAGGGGCACAGGGTGATGGAGACATGGTACTTCTTTTAAATTCTGAAGAAGCAATGATGGATAATGTGTTGATGCTCAATGCAATTGAGGAGGAGGAATCTAAGATGATTGAGAGGTCAATTGTGGTGTCCCTTAATGAGGAATAATTTTCATGGATTGATACACATGACTCAATTCTGGTAGGGGGTTTCAATAGAGGGGTAATCAGCATTGATGAGTACATTTAGACATGGGATGAACTTGCTTCTGAGTTTGAGAACAGGATATTGGAGGTTGTTGACTTACAGGTTTTATGTTTATCATGGAAACTTTTTAGGGAGAGGGACTCGGGTAATACTAAATTGCTTCTTGAAGACTTTGATCAAGTTGGTGGTTTTGGCCAGTTGATTTTAGAGGATTGTTGTGAGAAATGTGTAACCCTCTGGTTTTTTATTACTGGTTGTCTTCATTTGGATTTTGGGTGCTTATTTACAGCACTTACTTAGACATGCGCCGGATGGTCATCAGAGCGCGAAGTCTTCATCGATGGGGGCCTTTTGTATTGGGATGCTTGAGAGGGTATGGCTTCACCATCGGTATCGTGCTCATGCACTTTTCACGGGACTACTTGTCGAAGGGTCCTGTGTTGGTGAAGTCTTGCTATCATGACTCAATTGTTGGGGTGGGGTAGGTCCAGGTGTTTGATTTGGTGATTTTTTCCCCTCTTTATCTTCTTATGATATTTTGAGATTACTCAGTCTGTATGTGTTATTTCTCACTTTCTTCCTCAAAAGTGTATTGGTAATAAAAAAAGTAGTTTTCCGTCACTCATGGTCCATTTATACACATTCTTTTGAGATGTTGTGACCTAATAAATACACCTTTTAAAACCAGAAATGGATTTTATATTTTTTTTCATATAACTGACACTATATTAATATAATCAATATGATGTGGAGATATTGGGTATGATAGTCTATGGATTGGGAGTAAACCATAATGTCTTCAATGAAAACAACCACAAATTGGTCCAAATACGAGTGAAAGATTCAATTCATCAAGGCCAAGGATGTAGTAGGAGTATTATCCATCCTAAAAGGCATCACAATAAATTCATACAAGCCATAAATTCTTATAAAAGTAGTATGTGGTATATCAACTGCTCTCACCCTCAACTGATGGTACCATGATCTTAAATTAATCATGGAGAATGCACAGGACCTCTTAGCTAGTCAAAAATACCTTCAATACATGAAATATGATATTAGTTATTATTTTAAATTTGGTTTAGCTTTCGGTAATCTACACACAAGGATAACGTTACATCATCAATCTGGGGAAAAAATAGTAGAACACTAAGGTGATATACTCTTCCAAATAGACCATTTTACCTATAATTCCTCCAATTGAGTATTAAATTCTTGAATCTCTATCAGAACCATTCTATAAAGGGTACTGTAAACTGGATAAACCCTAGACACTATCTCAATGTTAAAATCAATCTCTCCCTCAGGTGGAAACCCTACAAACTCCTCAAAAAATACAACTTGAAACTGATCCACTATCAAAGGGATAACATCCCACTCTAGTCCCATATCATCAAGCACAAGACTCACAACCTGGGATGTGATATCTCACAATTATTGAGGAATAATCCTATCATGGCCTTTCTAGATATATCACTCATCCAAATGAACATAGTCATTACCCACAGGAGATATGGAATTCACCTTCCTCCGGTAACAATAAATGTGAGAATGGTATAAAACTAACCAGTCCATTATAAGAATCAAGTCAAATCCTAACGATACAAGGATGAAAACCCCCTAATGGAAATGGTACCTACCAATCTTGAGGGAACACTCTTTGAGATGATATATCCCATATAATTGCACCCCTAACGGTGTTTTAAGTGACATGACCCCATATAATAATTCTAAAACTATTCCAAAACCATTCACAAACTGATAAGATATAAAATAAGTAGAATCCTTGATATAAAATAAATCACTATCAACCATATAAGACACAACAATCATACCTTAGATAATCAATGGCCCAGCCTCGGTGCTGGTGAGAGTTGGATTAACTACATGAAACTGACAAGTCCCTATACCCTAATCTCCTTCTAGAGTCCTACTCATTTTAATATGTTATTGATACTATGAATTTTTTATTGAATTATTATTTTCTCCACCCCAACTTGTATGGCTAGTAGAACTCCAACTGATAGATGGATATAGGGAAGAATTTCCCCTCCTAGTACTCTATGTTGATTTAGGTCCCTCATAGCTATCCATTTGTTATTTTTTCATATAGGACCTATATATGTGCCTCATTCAACCAAAATCTCAACATGAAACTAGTGCACAAGGTCACTAACCACACATATGACTTGGCCTACAACATTGGTAACTAAACACTAGATCACTTCCCAAATATTCCTATACACTCCCTTTGCTGCTTTTTTATCAACCACCGTATAGTAATTTCTCATTGTGTCCCTTTCTACTACCTGAGGATGTACTACCAGATCACCTAATTAAAATTTATTTCCCACCACTATAAGAATCCTTCAGATTCCGCCTCAGCAATGAGATCTCTATTTTCCACCTCAATGATTCTTTTATAGTATAAAATATTTACCTCCTACATGATCGCACGATTAAGAACATCCTAAAAACATTTACCCTAGTGGACTCTTATTTTTTAAATTTTAGAACAAAATGTTGAAGGTATTTGAATTATCTATCATAATATATCAATTATATATTTCCCTAGCTCAAATTCATAAACTATATACCTCTTTCCTACCTCACAGTCACTAGTTTGAAATGATCCAAGAACTTCTCCTAAAATTCTCTCCAAGACATTACCTTATGATGATAATCATGGACATAAATATCCCACCATAACTTCAATGGTCCTAGAAACATGTAAGTCGTCAACATAACCCTCCTCTTTGGATGAGCCTCCAATTCTTCAAGGATCGTTTGGATAGACTCAATCCAAAACTCGCCTTCCATAGGATCACCCTCTCTGACAAAATTTTTTGGGGTGTTTTAGTTGGAACTCTCTAGTCTGATCAAACATTGATAGGGCGGCCCAAACTAGGTCCCTTTTTATAAAATGCATAATTCTATAGAAATTATCATTGATTTCCTCTTTCTCTTTATCACCAAGATCCAACTAGGGATCTAGTTTTGTAAATACCCCAACCCTAGTGGCCCATATTCGATGGTAATTTTATTACATTAGTATAACATACAAGGAATTGCATCCCAAAGGACTGAATGTTTTCATAATCTTGTTAAAATAGATACATACTTGAAATTCCCATTTTAGTTGAAAAAATAAAATAAAAAACTATTTTCTGTGAGAATTACATATTTCTCCCTAAATTATCCTTGTATATCAATCATAAAACACTTTTCAATATCCTGGGGAACATAAATCATAAGAGAGGGTTGAGCTCAAATGCTTAGTAGGAGTATGAATATGGTGGAATTTATCTTGAATAAATAATCATAATTAATAATAAAAGATAAATAAATGGAATATAATCTATATAAATAATAACTTGAGCATAATAAGACAAGAATAAATAATGATAAAATAAAAATATATACATAATCACATCAGATTGAAACATATCCATGGATACTCTGACCAATTGAATAATCGCATGGAAAACAATAAATGATGTCATAATTAGTTAATTCATAATGTCGGATGTCATAAACTTATTATCAATACCATTCATAAGATAGTTGAAAATTATGGGTACAAACCCATTTAATTTGGCCAACCGATTTCTCTCACGATTCATACCGATGCAACGATGGGCTATGTAAATCTGGTCCACACCCATCAATTAATAATTCCAATTCATTCCTCATATGAAAGGGGTGAAACAAAATAAACATAAACATTCCTACTGAAAAATAAACATATGAAATGTTAATACTAACCACAATCAAATAAATATAATGAGAAACCATACAGAGTAATATAGTTAATGGTAATAAAACTATACATCCTTAGTCAAACTAATCATAAACCAAAAAAATAAATAAAATGGATGATATCCATCAAATATATCCCCAATGTATCATAACTAAAATAAAGGTTTTATGTTAATGATAAAAATAAATACCATAAAAATGTCCTTAAAAATATTTTTGAGGAAAATAACCCTTTCATTTTGAAAATAAAATTTTTAAAGAAAAAAGGATACCAAAATGTTTTAAAAATAAATTTCCTTGAGAATAACCTTTTAATGTTATAAAATATTATTTTAAACATTGAGAGTTCATGATGGTGTGAAATTATGTTCATGTTGTACATGTTAAAACAAATTTTCCTTTCACCTTTTTTATAAAAGTAAAATGGTCCTTGTTTGGAAAATGATATAAAGATTAATTTCACAATATTTTATAAAAAAGTAAAACATTGGTAAAAATTTCTTTCAAAAACAATTTGGATAATGTTAAAGATATTTTTTAAAACATTTTTAGAAAATATTTATTTGAAAGAAAAATCAGTTTTGACTGAAAAAAGAAAGAATGTTTCCTTTTCTTAAAAAAATTTTCGTAATAATTTTAAGTACCAAAGAGAGATAAAGTCGTAATATTACTTTAAAAAGATCATGAATAACCATTTGTAAATAAAATATACTTATTTTAATACTGAAATTTCAAATAATCCCCCTAAGGTGGACTTAAACATAAACAATCATGAATAATGATGAGATTATGAAATAAACCATTACCACTTTGGTTACATTTGAATCATAATCCTTGTGAAAAAAAATAACTTCAAATGAAACATTAAATACCATGAATATAAATATATTCCTGATATGACCTATAAAAATGGGTATTATATACAACACAACAAGGAATAAGTGGTGAAAATTTCATATGTCTCACGAAAGTGAAAGTGAATTGAGAAACACTTACCTCGAGTTAGACATCCTTCATAAATGGATTAACCTCCAATATAATAAATATTTTTCTATTATAAATATATTATATAACAATTATAATTTCTCTCATACCATATATTATTTTCTTATATTATTTTATCAACTATTTATTAACAATTCTTTATTAAATTCAATATTTAATGTGATAATGGATTCATTTTTCATGTATATTTTAGTTTGGTAATTTGGTCCTTTTAATTTGACCACAGCTACATATTCATAGACTATTAACTATGATATAAATATCATTTATATTAATTATATATTTATTTATATTAATCTAGGAAATTTAGAGATAGAAAATGGAATACACCATTCATGGAGATTGTAGATCATACATACACATGGATGTTGTTTCAATTTTTTTCAAATGATGGAACGAAAGGAAAACAAATATTAATTTATTTTTACAAAATTATTACTAATTTTTATTTAAAATTTATATTACTAAAATATATCCTTATTACTATCCGTGTAAAAATAAAATTAAAAACATTTTTGATCGCTATGTGGAGGCGGTAGTCCACATGTACACTTGAACGAAATTATTATTTTACAATAGATTTTAAAGTAAGAAGTTATATGTGATATTTTATTTATATAAGTATTAAAAGATCGTAAATATCACATATATTAATTAAATTTATCCATACTATCTTCCATGTAAATCTTAATTGAAAAACAAATCACATTGCTTCGTAAGGTGGTTGTTTGTTGTACACACGAGTGATGTTATCGTATCCCCCATAAAATGGGAAGTAATAATTTATATGTGATATTATAATTAAATATTTATAATAATTTCATAAATATTATATAAAAATTTTAAATCCAACATTATATACATTCACAAACAGAGGTTATGGAAAACAATTTACATTGGTTCGTGAGGCGGGAGTCTGTTGTACACGTGATCGATGGTTTTGTATGTCATTAGATGGAATAAGATATTTATATAGGTAATGACTTTAAAAAACATTTTAGTATATATAATACAATGGTTTAAATATATTATAATATATGAATAATATTTTAATAATGTGAAGAAATCAATTAAACAACTGCACATATTAATGATTTTACATCTTCTTTTGAGAACCCCATTAGATTTATACCTAAAACCTTTATATATTGGATTTATGATAAAAAAAGACTATAGGATATTTTTATGGAATTAAGTAATATATTTTGTTATGTATTTTCTTAACCAAATGTATTAGGAAGTGTGAATAGTGTAATAGAGGGGGTGTCATTTTATAAGTTGAGGAGAGGACACAGGTGGAATTTTGGAAAGGAATAAAGTACACCCACATTTTTCATTTACTAAAAGGATACAAAATTGGTATTTATAAATCCCTATATCTTATAATTTCTAAATATTTCCTTCAATTTTGTTTTGGATATGTTTTAGGTTATTTTAACCCTTATCTTCTTAGTCTAAACCCCGAATAAACATAATTTTACCTTAACCATGATAAGTAATTTTTACAACTTTCACAATTCATTATGGTCAAAAATTAAGTAAAAATTATTAGATAATATTAATTATATGATTAATAGTATTATATCCATTTTTTCAAATTAAATTCACATAATTGTAATAATTTATTATAAAATTAAACTTGGAGATGCCTTGAAAAAACTGCTTTTCCAAAGAAAAATATTCAAAAGATTAAAATGTTTCTATATCATAATTCAACATGAAATTGATTATAATGACCTAATATAGTTAAATTGAAATTTAATTTTATTGTTTTTAATTTAAAACCAATTTAAAATATAACAATATTTTTAAAAAAATTTAAACGAAATGTTAATTTTTAATAAAAATCTGTATTTTTCACTATTCTGCAAAAAATTAATCTCTTCATAAAATTATAAAAATTTTGCCCAGTGATAATTTTGACATGTATATTTAAAAAATTAATATTATTTTGAAAAATAAATTTTCTAATGGTTTCTAAAAATTAATTTTAATTTATGAGTGCAAAGAGCGACTAAACCTCTTTTTAGAGAAAAATTATTTTTCAAAAATCACTTCCCTTTCTTTAAAATGGTACAAATTTTAGTTCTAAAAAATATATAACCATTGAATTTATTTGATACATGTTTAAAACATAAAATTTTTATAATTTATTTGGTCATAATAATACCCACATACTTAACTACTAATTTCTAATGGTCATGTGTCAAGAATAATATTTTAATGGATTGACACATTTTGTTAAAACTCTATATTGCATGCATCAAAATATATCGAAGATATTGAATTTAATTAAAAATAAATATACTGAAAAATCTTATGGTGTTACATTCTTTTATAATATTGGTTTTTTGTGACATTTATTCTACCTAACATGATATTTCTCTTTTAAAACCTCATGGTGTTATAGTTTCCTCTATAGGAGGTTTATTCTCAATAGTATCCTCTCATCACCATAATGTAAAATTTCATCCTGGAGTTATCCATATATAATTAAAAACTAAGGTTTCATTCTAGATATCATATTACTTACTTGGTATCACATAAGAGGGGTCACAACCATCCATAAACAAGCTACTCTAAATACACTGTCTCAACAGATATAATTGTAGCATTATCACTACACCCAACCATATATATCCAGGTCCACTGGCTAACTCAGAGTATAATTAATTTCCAAGGCTATGATATTTTTATTGAATTAAATTTAATCAATTATATTAAACATCTATCAATTTAAAATAGTTAAACCCCCTTTATTATTAACTAATTATTTAAAACCACAAAAAAAAATAAGAAAATCATTTTACTTCCCAAAAATAAACTTTTCTATTTAAAATAAAACATTTCATAAAATGTTTTTTATTGTATGTCTAATATAATTCATGTCACATGATTCATAAGTGTATAAAATGACACATTCTTTCACAATCTCATGTCACATCGTCCTATGAGTAAAATCTCATTAATGAATATCATCACAAAAAAAAGTGTATCACCCAAGGTGAAATAATATTTTATCTATACAAGTGAACCTCAAGAACATCAATTTCATCCTTGGAAATATAGTTTTCCCCCACACATGGGTCATATACTCCCATACAAGATCTTCTTACCAAGTCCTGACATATTATATTATCTTATCTACCTTTCTAAAATAATAAACAATAGAAAAGACCTAATCTATGATAATACTTTGTAATCTACCGACTTAGATCACTCTAAATAGTATCCAAACCAGTGTTCCACATGAACTCAGACACACATCACTATATTCTAGAGGATTCATAATACTGTATAAGGTCCATTGAGGAATGTGGTGGGACTATACCCTCTTTATCATAATAAAATAATAATGGAAATGATAGAATTTAATAATCAGTAGGTAACCAAATATTAGAAACCAAATTACCAAAATTGGGTAGCGACCAACAATCTAATAAAATATAAATGTCATGTATTGTTAAACTCGTGTTCCAAAAAAAGAACACAAAATAAATAAATAACTAAGAATCCCTGGAATGGTTCATGACACCTAGCTCTGTCATGAACCAAATCTGGTCACCTTCAAAACGGGCACTCGACCTAGTCCGTGGTATGTCTCAAAGGGCGTTACCGATCCCCACAGGCTGGAACAAGTTCCCAGGTATCATAAAATGAAATTTGGTAACGATTTACCTGATTTTATAAACATAAAACAACAAAAAAATCTGGATTTTTTAAACCAAATTATCTCTTAAATTTTTTCAGAATTGAGTTAGACAATTTAGAACAATGTTTAAAGACTATTAAAAAGGAACAAAACCAAGAAAGACATCCTAAGAACCTCCTCGTGGAAATGGTCACTGCCCTCAAGCCATCTCCGTGACACTGTGCCAAGAAATACCGCTAGAAACCCAAACCACTGGCTCTAAAATCATTACCCAAACCTGTGACAAAATAACCATGTATGCTTACACCCAAGAGTGTAAGTAGGGTGTGAGGAAAATCCTAGAAGGATTCCACCACAAAAATATTCCATGTGATAATCATTATAAGACAGAAAATCATGCAGGTTATGTAAACAAGAAATGTAAGAAACAATTTCTAGAAGATGAAACTTTAAATAAGAACTGCATTTTAGTGGGTTACTTCAAAATAAATCAACACTTTTAAATAGAATAAAAAATCTACTGAATTTATCCATCAAAACATACCATATTTTGATGGTAAGTATAAAATATCTAATTAGCACTGTCAATGGGAAAACAACCATAGGCACTAGCTCGATGTGGGTCCCAAGTACCTCGTACTCGGTGAAAGTAACCATACAAATATTTGTTCTCATGCACACGAGCCACTAGTAGGGATCATACCCATAACCTATTGGCCCTCCAACATCATCATAATCATAGTTTAGTTAGTTTTGTCATCATCATACTTGCTATGTGAAATAGTGTCCAAACCCTACGGGTTAACTAGCATACTAGTACATGTCCACCCACCTAGATACCTGATTTTTCCCTCTTGTTCCCAAACAAGTTCCACAATCGATAAAATAAAATTTTCACGTGAAAATACCACTTCCAAGTCACACACACACCAAACATCCAACACACAAGTCCCATGATCCCCTTTTTTATTAAAATTAATTTTACAAATCATACTCACACCAAAACTTCCCATAATATGTTTCACCTCTCGTTCACACTTCAACAAATCATTTAATCATTTTTACCAAAAAATTACAAGATAGTAAAAATCACATAACATCCCCTTCACATTAAAATAAACCATTTAAAAACTACACTCCTACCAAATTTTTTGGCAACACAGCTTCCCCTCTTACGTAAATCAAGAAACTATTTAAAACCTTTACAAAACAATTACAAGGAGTGTAAACATGTTTTTCACATAAAATTCTTCTAAAACCCTCTATGAAGAAAAAACGAATACCAATATCACCTCAAACCAGAATTGGTATCCATAACATCATTTAATAAAATTATTTCATGAATTATAAAACAATCCCAATGAACACAACATGGAATACACACAAAAAATATTCATTTTTTCACAAAAAATGCCACTTAAAAACCAAACGCTTAACAAATGCGACCAAATATAATTTTTACACAAAAAAAGATGGAATAGAATCATGATAAAAATATAAATCATGTAAATCTAACTCATCCAACAATGCTTTCACATGGAATCACCTACCATTAGTGCCAAAAACTCTAAAACATTGTGTGAAACTTCAATCACCCCACCGCTGCACTACAAGGAAGTGAAATAAATCTAAAATCGACAAGATGTCATCAAAATGAAACAAAATTAAACCCTATGTATGAACCCTATCTTCTGGACATTTAAAAACGTCATGAAAATTGGAAGAAACCCAAGGAAAATGGGTGGAACATGAAAGGAGACCCCCTTACTTTAGATATCATGATTAAAAAGCCCCAAATACACTAGTAGATGAATTTAAAAACATCCAAAAATTAAAGTGAGGTTATAATAAGGCTCAAAGGTTCATTTAGGAACTAGAATTGGGGAAAAGAGTGAAAAATGAAGGATTTACGAAGAAAACAAATTATTTATTCAAATCAGGATGATTTGAGAAATATTGAAAATTGTCCCCCTAATCTGCAATGTAAATGAGCTCCAAAGATGGATACACAAAGATGGGTGCACGCCTAAGGCTGTTGGATTATTTTGGGAGGTAGAATCACATAAAAAGGATAAAAATGAATCTGATACTAAATAACCAAATGTTATTTAACTCTAAATGATCTTATGGGCTAGCCCAATTCCTTAAATAAAAACCAAACTCCACCATGATTATGGATTCCAAGAGGTTCCAAATAGATATTTTGGTGTTAATAGGTTAGGGGAGTCCATTTGTGAGGTAGAATGGGTGCAAAATGTTGAGAAATGAAATTTTTATAAAAGAAACAAAATTAGTTTTTAAATATGGAAATGGGCTCACGGTTTGACCCAAATCATGAAAACTCACCCTTTCCTCCAAAAACATTTGGGAAACCACAAAAAAAACATTGGAAATTAAATTATAAATACCTTTAAAAGAATTCATGGATGTGAAAATTCTTCAAACCATAAAAATTTTCTCATTTAGAAAGTCATAACAAGGCCAAAAGAAAAAACAAAACCCAACTAAAATGCCAAAATGGTCTCTGTTTCCAAGCATCTCCCACCCCCAAAAGGCCAAAAAACCACTAGTAGATCAATAAATGAAGAAATACTCTCACAAAAAAAACATAATCCACTTCATGAAATGATCAATACCATTCAAAATATATCCCAAAACAAAACACCTCAAACACAATCCGAACAAGACTCAAGCAACTTACCTAGAACAAACAACAAAAAAGAACCAGGTCACCCCTGTCTTACTTCAACAAAACTATTGGGCGCACTCCAATCCCAAATTTAACTCAACGAGGATGTTGTCAGTTAAATAATACGAATGGTTATACCTATTATCAGAACAAAACTAGGAAAAAAACCTTGTTACTGATATGGGGAGACACAAGCAGACTCCCCACTATAAGGGGCTACTCAATTTTTTCTCGATACATAATCGAGACACTAATAGGGGGAGACCTGAACAGAATCCTTTTCATAAGAGGCATAATATTTTTATAATTATCCAGAAGAAATTACATGAGACTCATAGTGGGTCTCCCCACCATAATAACCAACTATCCTAACCAACTAGCATGGGCCGACACGAAAAGACCCTAATTTTAAAAGAGTTGGCACGACTACACGGTTAGTCCGAATAGTTTGGGAAACTGTGGGATAACCATGTGGAGCATTCCTTCCAAAGGGGAAACTTTTCACAATTATATGGGCCAAAAAGCTTGTCCATGTGGAGAATTTGTGGTAGCTACTATCTCTTATCAGAATGATTCATAGATTGGTGCATGGTTACTACTAACTATACGCAAACTGTGTGTTACCATCTGTCTAGCCCGATTTTCTTACTTTTCTCTAAAAACTAAAAGGAAACAAAAGGGTGGAAAACATTAACATAAGAGATAACATGGGAACAAGATTCCCCCACCTCTTTCCACCGAACGAGAATAACTAGAGAAAGATGACAATACCAGAGGATTAAACTATTCCCATCTTTCATACCAAAGACAAGAATTAGACCAACAATTTTTAATGTCCCTGGGATTTCCCTGACTATGCTTTAGCTTCACTCCAGTACATATGGCTGGAGGATAGATGATCGAATCATCTTCATCCCCATAGTCAGGCCTTGGGAGACCCCTAAATGGAACTTCTTCTTTCGGTGCCACAAACAACTACACTATGATTTCAGATAGGTTCAATGAGACACAACAATCTCTAAAATCACTTTTCCAAAACCTAACATTTTGTAGATACAATATCTTAGAATAAGAACACATAGTACCCCTTGATTCTTTAGATGAAAAATTGAAGGAGGAAATCACATATGCAAACACCACCCTCTATACAAGAGATGTCGTGATTTTCCAAAGGGAGGCACACTACCGACAAAACAGATACTCTCAGAAGATTACACAACCTTCACTTTTGTAGTCAAATGAGCACATGAACCGTAAGGTTTCACCGAACAAGAACCTTATGACTCGTAGAAAAAATATATGGATAGGGACCTTATGTGAGTCCCAAAAAACACATGATTTCATACAAATAACCATATCAGCCTCTCTTGACCCTATTCCCCACATCGGTGGTTTAACATGAACCCAAATTTTAGAGATACTAATGGAAGACCTAGAATCCCTCTTAGGAAACATTTTACACCAACAACCCTGGACCGCTCCCAACTTTGGTGATTCATGTAACTTAAGGAACTAAGGTTTATTTCAACCTTCCCTGACCACTCTCCCGCTACAAGAGGATCCCAAAAATAAGAAAGGAAATGGAATGGACTCAACCTTTAAATCTTGAGAAAAATATTCCTAATATTGATCAACTGGAGGATATTCTAATGGAGAAACAATCTGGGCTGCACTTCAGTCATTCATTAAATCTTAATAGGTGAATAAATTATCCAACGAGATAACCCAAGGACCCAACCAAGCTGGACCATCGGTCAAAACGTGTCACAAAATAGAAACTGACACATAAGGGGAGCCACCATAAAGGCTTCCGGAACTTTTCTCAGAAGAGACCACTAATCAGCCCATCAACCCAACATACCAAATAAAAAACCAAAAACACTATTCAAACAAGAGGGGTTCTTAGACTCAACACATACCACAACAAGAACATTTCCAAAAACACATAAGATACACCACCCCAAACCAGTTATCAAGACATTAATTTTTCCATTAAAATAATCTCTTTGGAAATAAACTGTTCTGCAGTTAGCATATCCACCAATGGTACCCCATGGGACTCACACATACATGTTTTTTGGCTACACTAGGTACCCTCCTCATATCCATCCTGGAACTCACCCAGTCATTCCATTAACCATCCATCATCCTATATAACACAATGCATGTGGTTTCGTATGGAAATACCACAGGTTAAAACAAAAATTCTTTCCACTTTTTAGAACCAAAACATTCAATAGAAACATCCTTTTTCTCAAACCCACTAACAATAAAATCAAACCCAATTTACAGCTTACAAAACTTTTCAGAAATGTACAATCATTCAAATTAAAAATCACTTCCAATATATTCACATCAATTTCAAAACATCTCAACCCCTTTCAAAAAACTATTGATTTTATGACAAACATCATTTGATCAACACCCATTCATTGAAAAAATAATATATTCTTATTTAAAAAAAGGTTCTAATGATTTGTAAAATGGTTGAAATTATCACTAGTTACAAAATCAAAAATTCATTTCTAAAATCCAAAAACAAATTCAAAAACACTATATTCCATTCAGAACACTTTTCCAATAATTCAAAAAGTGCCTTTTCAAACAGATTTTCAAACTCCACTTTGATGTAAGTTATACATTGAAATGAGTTTAAATACACCATTTACCATTTCAAAACAATTCTGAAAATTCAGTTTCACCATTTCACAAATCAAAAAATTCCCTTTTTATTATAAAATCATTTCACAAAAACTTTATTCTTCTTAAAACAAATTCATTTTTCCTTTAAAACCAAACATCCAAGATTCCAAAACTAAAGGACACAAGACAATGCAAGAGGAAAATAGTTTCAGTGGGTGACTTGGACATATGGTTGGAAGCCATACGCCAATCACTTCACTATAATGTAGAGTATTCTAGGGAAATATCCCCTACTCGACATGGTTTTCTAGGATTTATGAGCTCACTGAGACCATTAACCCAACTCTCTTTTCATTTCCCCTAATCATCATCAAATGAAGAAAACCAAAGGACTCAGATAAAATCTGACTTCCCCTAGAGAATTGAATCACATAACAAGGTGTGTTGGCGAGGCACACTACTCATAATCAGAATGTCAAGCCCAGTAAATCCTAAATCTGGACTATCCTGACAATTCCCCAAATAACATGACCCAAAGGGGGAACCTGAACCCTTTGATATAATTTTATCATAAATTGTAAGAACCTGGTTCTTATAGTTGAGGTATGGGTTTCTTCATTTCCTTTTCCTTACGTGTTTTTGAGAAAATAAGGAAAATGGGGGAAATCCAAAATTTTGTGCGTACACGCCATGTACTTTTCCACGCGTCGTGTACTCTGGCCGTGTGAGATTACTACATAGGGCGTGTTGTCCTATCAGTGATGAAGGGTGTAAAAACTGACTACACGCCATGTAATCAGTTGGCAGGTGAACAGTAAGACGGTGGGAGTATCCACCACCTGAGTGACAGTACACGCCGTGTATTTAGAAATACATGTCGTGTACTCTTGTCGATAGATGAACAGTGTAGCAGTGAAAAGTAGCTGCCATAAGAACAATTAAATGATGAAACGTACACGCTATGTACTTTAGAGTACATGTCGTGTAGTTTTTCTTTGCTTAAAATTGGCAGTAGCCTCCTCATTCGGCAGAGGAGGCAGTGGATGCATTTGGAGCTCGGGAGGAGAGGTCAGAGCTTGGAGGAGCTCCCGATCGCACACTGGGAATCCGTTTATTCCATTGTCGATCTTGTTTGAACTGTGAGGGTAACACCATCCTTCTCCTTGATCCATTCTTACTAATTCTTTCCCAGGGGTATGTTATTTACGTTTGAATATGAAATATCTTATCACAGATCTATGTCATTCTCAGTTGATTCAGGAGGCGTCATTCACATATATCGATTAGTAGAGATCATGGTATGTGGTCTAGTGTTTAATTCTAACTGTTGAGTGTTCTTGTGTACCATTTTGCTATGCGCCCATATTTGGGGTGTCGTATGGCTGAGGCCTTGGATTTTTAGATATCTAGAACTGCATAGAAAATCTAATGATAAATATAAAATGCTGATTGGGATCATTGCTTGGATCCAGGGCCACCCTGTTGGTGTGTTTCCCTTGTTTAGTCATTTGGCCAGGATACCTGTGGGTATACCATGATTTTTAGCATGATTTGAATTTACCTGAGAGGAATTGTGTATAAATTTCTTGCTTTTGTGTGGGCTCATCCCGGTTATTTGCTTAGCCTGAGGGTAGTGTTTTGTTTAGCCTACAAAAAACTTTTCTCATGCATGTGGGTAGTAGTTTCTGTGCCTATGGGCGACATCTCATATGCCTACGGGTAATATTCGTTATTTCTATGGGCAGTAACATGTGGGTTTCGATTCTGATTACCTAAGGGTAAGGATTTTCATGTCTATGGACAATGTTTACGTTGTATATTCACTGTAGTGATTTATTTTGTTGTACCTTCCAAGCTAAATCACAAGCTTGGGATTGATAAATAATTAATAAAATGGCAATGTAATTGGTAGAGATAGTTACTTTTGAGTACTTCCTGGTTTACTACATATTATTACTATACACTGAAAATTGGGCATGGGACATTGGTGGTTGCCTGCTGGGATTTATTTCTCACACCCTATTTGGGTCATGTGTTCATCCCAAACAAATTATATTGTTATAGGTGTTGATAAGGGAAATAGTCCCTCTTCAGGTACTTGATTATTGTGGAGGAGTGGGAGAGCATGGGACAGATCTTAGGCTCGCGATGCAGCTGAGTTCCCATTGCACTATTTTGTTTTCCATTACTGTACTTGTACTTTGTATTGGCATATTCTAGATTGCAGTGTATCCTGTTTTGGCTGCTTTCCTAGACTTAGAGACATAATGCATCATCATATATATATGACTGTTGTTATATTTTACTTTTGTACTGTTATCTGTTTCAGTTGGGAATTGTTTACTACTTCTGCTTTTGTATGTTTATATCTATTTTTGTTGTGTTAAACTTTGACAAATGAGGGCATAGTTTCCTCACTATTAGACCTAGGCCATTACTGCTATTCAGTAGCCTCTGGCGTTTGGGGAAATGCACTTGAGGTCATTTGACTAACCGGGTTCGGGGCACCCGTTGAGTGGCACCCGAATCTGGGATGTTAAAACGTCGTATTAGAGGAGTTCTTTTATTTGATTTACTATTTGGAGCCTATAGTCAGAGATAGGACAGAATAGGTTCTTGGTAATAAGCTATGACTAGGAGTAGCTAACCAGTGTACAGGGAAAAGCCAATTTACCTCATGTTGCAATTTTTCTAATTTTTCAATTTTATAGTTGATTTGATTTTCAACATTAAGTAACAAACTTGTGGTATGCTATTATATTTTTTTACTTGGGTTCTCTTTAGTTTCAACCCTATGAGACGAGGGCATGACATCACATGCATCATTTAGGCACATGTTAGAATCACAAGCCATGCATGGTATCTATGCCATTTAGGTGTATTAGAAATTTCATGTTGTTGTGATAGATGTTGTGTTAGTATAAGAAATCTATTGTGATAGATGACTTGATAAAATACATGTTATTTGATAGGGTATAATTACGTAAGTTTTTTTAGAATGAACACCAAACTTTGGTTCTTGAAGAGTATGGGCCCTCATTTACCAGAATTTGGTGGATCAATGAATTTTTACCTTGTTTATAACATGTATAAGATGCCAAGATTTTATTCGCGGGGAGTATGGTTCCTCACGGATCAGAATTTGGCACTTCTGTGTTGGTTTCGATGTTTTTCTGGGCTCCAGAGTAGTTTTGGAGACTTACTATCTAGAAAAAACCAAAATATATGCCATGTAATCATGAATACACAACGTTTACTCTTATTTTTGGGAAGAAATGAGAAACATTTAAGTACATGTCGTGTACCATATGTACACATCTTGAAGTCTCCAACCGTGTCATACGCCGTGTGGGCAGAGACATGGGATGGGGAATTACTAGATGGAACTTTCCATGTACTGATTGTACATGTCGTGTTGTGTTGACCATGTGTCCTCCATGTAACAACCAAACATAGGTGGAGAAATATCTGAGATTAAACATGTCGTGTCCATCTTGAACACGCCATTTTTTTTAACCTTGGGATCCGGCCGTGAAACTAACAAACACGAGTCAGTGTTATCTCTTCTTAAACACGTTGTGTACATGAGGGAAACGACGTGTAGTCTTGGCCAGTGAGAGGTTGTGTGGACTTGGTCATGTGGCTAGGGAAACGGGGTGGTGTGCACACCGTGTGCGGGTGCAACACACCGTGTAGTGTCATCCGAGTAGCTTTCCATGTCACGAACAACACAGGCAGTTGAAATCTAAACAGTACACGCCATGTAGATATTATACACAACGTGTAGTCTTGTTTAAAGGAGATCCATGTGGCTAAGATGTGTAGAAGGACTCGGGAAAGGAAATAAAATTCAAGTACATTCCGTGTGTGTGGACAACATGCCGTGTGTTTTGGGGTGTTACATGACCAGTGTTGGCAGAGTACACGCCCACATGATGACTTAAGGGAACACATCCTGTAGTTATTATACACGTCGTGTAGTCTTGTTTTGTAAAACATGTAGGTTTTCCTTCTCCTATTCCGTTCTTACACTCCTTGTTTTCAATACTTGATGCCCTTAATCAAAGGCGCGTGTTGACCTTGTAGATTCATGCCACCGAGATGACCTCAAGTTTTTTTCCAGGGGAGCGGTAATGAGTATACTCCAGAGATAGTAGTCCACGAGCTACCAATGAATCCTCCAGCAGAGCCAGATGTGGTGCTAGCCGTTATACTAGGCACAGGCACTGATGCGCAGTTCTGTGAACGCTTCAGGCGGTTTATGCAGACCTTCCTGGGAGCACCGCTAGCTGCCACATCTATGGTAGATCTGATGCACATATTTTAGCAGCAGCATCTGCCTACATTTTCAAGGAATGGAAGAACATAGGCTGCAGAGTCTGGGCTGGGTTTTATGCATACTATTTTCGAGCATCTAGAGATGCCTCCTGGGAGGAGGTTCAAGCTCGCTACATACATGTTGTGTGATTCCACCAAGAGATGGTGGGATGTTACCACTCAAACTGAGCATCGTAGAGACATTTCATGGGATGATTTTCAGGTAGTCTTCTATGAATTTTTCTTTCCAGAGACGCTTAGGGTGGGTAGACTTCGAGAGTTCAGGATTCTGCAGTAGGGTGATATGTTAGTGATGGATTATTCTTTCCGCTTCACTGAGCTATAGTATCTTGCACCTATTCTGGTGGGAGATGAGATATTGAGGGCTCGACGCTTTGTGTATGGTCTTCGATATGACATACGAATGCTGGTGAATTTTTTCAGATAGCCTACAGTGCATGATATTGTGAACCAGGCACTGATTACCGATCGGAACCTGCAGGAAGCTAGTGGTGCAGGACATGGCATTTTGGTACCAGTTTTTGGTACTAATTATATCGGTAAGAGGAAGAGACAGATGGATTTATCTCAAAGTTGTAGTACTAGACAGAAGATTTCTTCAGGTGGCCAAGTCATGTGCTACTAGTGTGCTAGAGAGGGGTACAAGAGACCTCAGTGTCCACGTGACCCAATGGAGTGTCGAGCTTGCGGTAGGATGGGTCATCTATAGCATTTTTTCAGGGCGTTTCCACCAGTGGCTAGTGAGAGGGGTTATGTGCAGACTCCACATACGGGATCAGGGCTAGAAGCTTCTAATTAGTTAGGGAATTGGGATACGTCGGAACTTTCAGGATGAGTTGGTGGTCGTGGCCATGGTAGACAAACACCAGGATCTCAGAGACAGTAGGGTGGGTCAGATCAGGGTAGCCAGGCTGTGTCGTAGGGCCACAACACTGTGTAGGAATATGCAGTGCAACAGACCCAATATGAGTAGGATCCCAAACCTTATATTATCAGAGGTACTATTCTAGTATATTCTGTTTTATCCTATGTACTTTTCAATATGGGTTCTACACATAGCTTTATATTTGTGTCTACTGTGGAAGGCATTGGGCTCTGTGTTTCTTCTTCTTCTGATATTATGGCACTAGACACTCTATTGGGGACTAGAATGGATGGTGTGCGTTAGTGAAGGGAGTTCCCCCTAGAGGTTGGTGGGTGTCACTTTTTATGGGACCTCTATGTCTTAGAGATGACGAGCTATGATGTCATTCTTGGGATGGGATGCTTGTTACCCTTTCGAGTCTTTGTAGATTTCTATCGTCGTAGGGTGAGTTTCACGTCACCAGAGGGCGGGGAGTTTCTATACAAGGGTGAATGGTATGTCCAGGCGCGCCGAGTTGGACCCGAGATTCGTGGTCATGGTGGAGTGACAACCCATATTGCGAGTTTGTATCTGGATGACCAGGTAACTTTTCAGAAGGATTTCCCTCTGGTGGTTGATCATTTTAGGGATGTATTCTCGGATGAATTTTCAGGTCTTCCTCTGAAGCGAGAGGTGTATTTTTTTATTGAGCTTGTTCTAGGAGCAGAACCAGTGTCCATTCCTCCTTATAAGAAGGCTAAACTAGAGTTGCAGGAGCTTAAGAGGCAGTTTGAGGAGTTGCATAAAAATGGTTTCATCCGACCCAGTACTTCTCCTTGGGTTTCATCTATCCTGTTTGCAAAGAAGGAAGATGGTACCCTCAGACTTTGTGTGGATTATCGGAACCAGAACAAGTTGACAGTTAAGAACTAATATCCCTTACTGAGGATTTATGATCTTTTTTATCAACTTCAAGGAGCACGAGTGTTCTAAAAGATTGACTTGAGATATAGATATCATTAGTTACATGTTAGGCCATCAGACATACCTCTTACAGCTTTTTGGAGCAGATATGGTCTATAGTAGTACTTGGTTATGCCGTTCGAACTCACGAATGCGCCAGAAGTTTTCATGGCTCTGATGAATCATGTGTTCCACCCATATCTAGATTCTTTTGTGGTAGTCTTAGTGGATGATATCTTGGTGTACTCTCACACTTGACATGACCATGATACCCATCTTGAGATCGTACTGAGTACACTGAGATAACATAAACTATATGCTAAGATCTCAGAGTGCCACTTTTGGATTGACCAGATAAACTTTTTGGGTTATATTATCTTAGAGGCAGGAGTTACAGTAGACCCATAGAAAGTGATAACAGAAGTTTCTTGGTAGAATCCTAAGAATGTGTTTGAAATATTGAGTTTCTTGGGGCTGGCTAGTTACTACAGGTGCTTTATACAAGACTTCTTTCTCTTATCAGTGCCATTGATGGGTTTTACTAAGAAGGGTGTGACGTTTAATTGGTCAGAAGCTTGAGAGATATCCTTTCAAGAGTTGAAGGGAAGGTTGACATCAGCACCGGTCCCGATACTTACAGAGAAAGGGAAGAGCTATATAGTTTACTGTGATGCATCTGGTATTGGGCTAGTAGTAGTGTTGATTCAGGGTGATCGAGTAGTTTCGTACGGGTCTCGGAAGTTGAGGCCACATGAGATGAATTACCCGATGCATGATCTTGAGTTGGCTGCAGTTGTTCATGCGTTTTGTTATTGGAGACATTACCTCTTTGGAGAAAATTTTGTTGTGTTTACAGACCCAAAATGTCTCAAGTACATCTTTACCCATCGTGACTTGATCTTGAGATAGCGAAGGCGGGTTGAATACTTTCTGTCCTTCGACTTTGAGCTTTCCTATACACCTGGTAAGGGTAACGCAGTTACTGATGCATTATGTAAGAGGACTCAGATACAAGCAGTTCAAGAGGCCAGTTGTGAGTGGAAGCTCATGTCTTTGTTCTCTAATATGCATTTGGAGGTGTGTGATAGTTAGGGGAGATCATATCTTTCTTCCTTAGGTGTGACTTCTACCCATCTGGATAGAGTGAGGATGAGATAGCTATCAGATTCGGAAGGCCTAGTTCTACGGGAGTCGGTGGAAAGTGATAACCCTCCTCCTGGTTGGACGATAGGCGATGATGAGAGGTTGTATATCCATGGATGAGTATGGGTTCCAGGGGATATACGCAAGGAGTTGATATGGGAGTTCAATGATTCATCTTGGGTAGTGCATCCTGGAGTTACCAAAATGTACCGGGACTTGAGACATCAGTATTGGTGGCCGGGTATGAAATGAGAGGTAGCTGGTTTTGTTGCGATATGTTCCACCTGTCAGTAGGTTAAGGAGGAGCATCAGAAGCTAGCTGGACTGTTACAATAGTTTCCCATTCGGGAGTGGAAATGGAATGATGTCACTATGGACTCAGTGACCGGGTTGTCGAGGTCACCTCAAGATAGTGATGTTGTGTGGGTTGTTGTGGAAATTCTTTTGAAGGTATCTCACTATTTTCTGATCAAGGAGACCTTCGGTGTGGACGAGCTCAGAAAGCTATATATCTGAGAGGTAGTATGCCTTCATGGGGTCCCTCATTCTATCGTTTTAGATAGGGATTCCCATTTTATGTATCTTTTCTAGAAAAGAATTCAGAGGGAACTGGGTACATAGGTGCTTTTAAGAATAGCTTATTACCCTCAGACCGATGGCAGGTCAGAGCGTATGATACAGGTGCTTGAGGATATTTTGTGCGTATGCGTCTTGGACTTTGGTGGCTCTTGGGAGAAGCACATACCCCAGGTCGAGTTTACCTAAAATAATAGTTTTTAGGAAACTAATGAGATGGCACCTTAGGAGGCTTTATATGGTAGGCCATTCCGATCACCATTGTGCTAGTTAGAGGCAAGTGAGTTAGATTTACTATGACCACGTCTCATGCAGGAGACTTTAGAGTAGGTCCAATTGATTCAGAAGAGGATGGCTACAACACAGTCTCATCAGAAATCTTCTATTGATCGTTGTAGATGAAGCTTAGAGTTCATGGTTGGGGATTAGGTTTTCTTGCATGTTTCACCGAGGTTGGGACACAGGCAGATTAGGAGACAGGGTAAACTTTCACCGAGGTATGTGGGGTCGTTTGGGATTCTGGAAAGAGTTGGGCTGGTTGCCTATCAGTTGCATTTACCATAGAGGTATAGGTCCATGCACGATGTCTTCCATGTATCTCTGTTACACCATTACCACTCAGACTTGTCTCATGTCTTTCATCTTGAGGAGGTTGAGCTTTAGGTTGATGCGTCCTTTTAGGATCATCTGATTCATATTGTTTTTAGGATCACGATGGTTCTCCGAGGTCGGTCATTTCCTCTCGTACGGGTGTTATGGAAGCATGGACGAGTGCAGGAAGAAACCTGAGAGAGGGAGACCGACATACGTGCTCAGTAGCCAGATGTGTTGTAAGCTTTATCTTCACCACCCTTGGAAGGGAAATTCAGGGACAAATTGCTTTAAGGGGGGTTGTTTTTAAGAACTCGGTTCTTATAATTGAGGTATGGGTTTCCTCATTTCCTTTTTCCTTAAGTGTTTTTGAGAAAATAAGGGAAATGGGGGAAAATACCAAATTTTAAGGGTACACGACATGTACTTTTCCACACGACGTGTAATCTAGCCATGTGGGGTGAGTATACAGGGCGTGTTGGCCTATCTGTGATGAAGGGTGTAAAAATTGAACACACGCCGTGTACTTGGTATTTGCACGTCATGTAATCAGTCGGCAGGTGAACAGTAAGGTGGTGGGATTAACCACCAGCTGAGTGACAGTACATGTCGTGTATTCAGAAATACACGCTATGTACTCATGTCGATAGTTGAATAGTGTGGTGGTGAAATGTATCTACTACAACAGCAGTTAAATGATGAAAAGTACACATCGTTTACTTTAGAGTACACACCATGTAGTTTGTTTTTTCAGTTAAAATAGGCATTAGCCTCCTCATTTGGCAGAGGAGGCAGTGGACGCGTTTGGAGGTTGGGAGGAGAGGCCAAAGCTTAGAGAAGCTCCCGATCACACGCTGGGAATCCATTTCATCCACCGTCGATCTTATTTGAACCATGTGGGAAAGACATTCTTTCTCTTTGAGCCATACTTACCAATTCTTTACCGAGGGGAAGTTATTTATATTTGAACAGGAAAAATCTTATCACATATCTACGCCATTCTCAATTGATTCTGGAGGTGTTTTTCACATATATCGATCAGTGGAGATCGAGTTAGGTGGTTTGCTATTTAATTCCAACATTTGAGTGTTTTTGTGTTCCATTGTGCTACAAACCCTTGTTTGGGGTGTCATATGGGTGAGGCCTTGGCTGTTTAGATATCTAGAACTACATAGATAATTTAATGATAAATATAAAATGTTTATTGGGATCATTTCTTGGATCAAATGCCTCTTGGTGGGTGTGTTTCCCTTGTTTAGCCATTTGGCCAGGATACCGGTGGGTATACCGTGATTTTTAGCATGCTTTGAATTGCCTTGAGATGAATTGTGTATAAATTGCTTTCTTATGTGTGGGATCGACCTGATTACTTTCTTAGCCTAAGGGAAATGTTTCATTTAGCCTATGGGAAACTTTTCTCATGCCTGTGGGAATTAGTTTATGTGTCTGTGGGCGACAGCTCATATGCCTGCGGGCAATATTTGTTATACCTGTGGGCAGTCACCTGTGGGTTTCGATTCTGATTAACTGAGGGTAAGGATTTTCTTGTCTCTAGAAAATTTTTACCTTATATATTCACTATGGTGATTTATTATGTTGTACCTACCAAGCTAAGGCACAAGCTTCGGATTGATAAATAATTAATAAAATGGAAATTTAATTGGTAGAGATAGTTACTTTTGAGTACAGCCAAGTTTACTGCATTTTATTACTGTACACTAACAGTTGGGCACAGGCCTTTGGTGGTTGCCTACTGAGATTTATTTCTCACACCCTGTTTGGGTCATGTATTTGGCCCAAACAGATTATATTATTGTAGGTGATGATAATAGAAAGAGTCCCTATACAGGTACTTGATTGTTGCGGAGGATAGGGGGAACATGGGACCGAGCTTAGGCTCGTGATGCAGCTGAGTTCCTGCTGTAGTGTTTTGTTTTCCTTTACTATACTTTTACTTTGTATTGGAATATTCTATATTGCAGTGTATCCTATTTTGGATGCTTTCTTAGACTTAGAGTCATAATGCATCATCATATATATATATGATTGTTGTTATATTTTACTTCTGTACTGTTATCCATTTCAGTTGTGTATTGTTTACTACTTCTGCTTTTGTATGTTTATATCTATTTTCGTTGTGTTACACTTTGAAAAATGAGGGCATAGTTTCCCCACTATCTGACATACGTCCTCACTATTAGTTGGCAGCCTCTGGCATTTAGGGAAATGCACTAGAGGTCATGTGACCAACCAGGTCCAGGGAACCCGTTGAGTGGCACCCAGATCCAGGACATTACACAAACCGAATCTAGTCCCCTTCAAAACTAGCACCCAACCTGGTCTATGGCAAGACCCTAAGGTCATTCCCAATCCCCAAGGGTTGTCACAAGTTCCCAGGTATTATAAAATGAAATTTTGGAATGATTTACCTGATTTTATAAACATAAAACATCAAACAAATCCAATAAAACAAATCATTATTTTTCATACCAAATTATCTCTTAAGAAATTTCTGAGTTGATTTACACAATTTAAAACAATGTTAAAAGACTATTACAAAGGAAAAAAACAAAAAATTACAGCCCAAGAACCTCCTCATGTAAAGGGGCACCACCCTCAAGCCATCTGCACAGCACAGGGCCAAGAAGGACCGCTAGAAACCTGAATCACTAACACTAAAATCTTTTCCCAAACATGCAGAAAAATAATCAAATCTACTTACACCCAAGGGTGTAATTAGGGTATGATCCAAATCCCAGTAGGATGCCACCAAAAAAAATATTCCATGTGATAATCATTATAAGAAAAACAATGCTTGCATGTTTTTAAACAAGAAATGGTAGTAACAATTTCTAGAAGATGCAACTTTAAATAAAAACAAAATTCAAGTGGTATACATTAAAAGAAATCAAAACATTTAAATAAAATTAAAAATCTACAGAATTTTTCATGCCCAACATACCGTTTTTTCTGACGGTAAGTTAAAAATATCTAATGAGAACTAGTAATGGGGAAACCACCATATGCCCCAGCTCATTGTGGGTCCTAGATACCTCATACTCAGTGAAAGTAACCATTAAAATATATGTTCTCATGCACCCAAAACACTAGTATTGATCATACCCATAATCTATTAGTCCCCAAAAATCATCATCATTATAGTTTAGTTACTGTTTTCATTGTAAAACTTTCTACGTGAAATAGGGGCCAAACCCCATGAGATCACTAGCATACTAGTACACGTCCACCCACCTAGATACCCGAGTTTTCCCTCTTATGATCAAACAAGTTCCACAAACCATGAAATACAATTTGAACAAGAAAATACCACTTCCAATTCACAAACACACCAAACATCCCACACACATGTACCATGATCCCTTTTTTCATTCAAATTCATTTTAGAAATCATACTCACACCAAAACCACCCACAATACATTTCACTTATCTTTTACACATCAACAAATACTTTAAACAATTTTACCAAACCCTTACAATATAGCACACATCACATAACAACCCTTTCAAATTAAAATAGAACATTTCAAAAGTACACTCCTACCAAAATAGTTTGTAAACATAGTTTCACTTCTTACATAAATCAATAAAGCGTTTAAAAACTTCAAAAAATAATTCCAAGGATTGTAACCATGTTTTTCACATAAAATCCTTCTCAAAACCCTCATTGAAGAAAAAAAGAATACCAATATCACATAAAACAAGAATTTTTAGCCATAACATCATTTAATAAAACTATTCCATGAATAATAAAACAACCCCAATGAACAAAACATGGAATAAAGAAAACAAATATTCAATTTTATAAAATGCCACTTAAAAACCAACCACTTAACAAATGATAAAAAATATAATTTCTGAAAAAAAACACAATGGAAGATAATCACGGTAAAAATATAAATCAAGAAAAACTAACTCATCCAATAATGATTACACAAGGAATCATCTACCATTTGTGCCAAAACTCCAAACCATCATGCGAAACTTCAATCGCACCATCACCACACCACAAGGAAGTGAAATAAAGCCCTAATCCACAGTATTTCACCAAAATAACAAAAAATAAAACCCTACGTATGAACCCTAGATACTGAACATTTTAAAACCTCAAGAAAATTGGAAGAAACCATAAGCAAATGGGAGGAACATGATAGGAAACCCACTTACTTAAGATATATTTAATTAAATGCACCAAATACACCAGAAGATGAATTTAAAAATATCCAAAAATTCAAGTGATGTTCTAATAAGGGTTAGGAGAGCATGTAGGAACAATAATGGTGGAAAAAGAGTTAAAATGAAGGATTTATGAAGGAAACAAATTACCTCTTAAAGTCTATATGATTTGAAAAAACATGAGATGTTTCGCCCTAATCTGCGATTGAAATGAGACCCAAAGAGGGAGAAACAAAGTTGGGGGTGCTTATAGGGATTTTGGATTTTATTGGGAGGTAGAATCACCAAAAAATAGAAACAAAATAATTAGATATTAAATAATCAATTGTTAAAAAAACAGGAAATGGTCTTACAGGATGGTCCAATTCCTTAACTAAAAAAACCCGAATCCACCATGATTATGGATTCCTAGAAAGTACAAATATATATATTGTGGTGTTAATAGGTTATGGGAGGAAATTTTGGAAGTTAAATGGGTGAAAAATTTCAAAAAATGAAAGAGTTACAAAAGAAGAAAATTGGTTTTCAAATCTAGAAATGGGCTCAGAGTTTCGCCCAAATCATCAAAACTCACCATTTCCTCCAAAAATGTATGGAAAATCCCCAAAATAAAGAAATAATGGAAATTAAATGATAAATAAATTTAAAATAAGTTGTGGATGTGACATTCTCAGTGCCATAATCCATGATTCATCCAATAATATCCCAAATCACCCATTTATCACTCAGCCTATACCCTTGTCTTAACCTACATCCATTAAGTATGCTCGGGTACCAACGACGACCCAAGAAGGGCATGATTAAAACTCAATAGGACACCACAAATGGTGCCTAAAGTATTAAATATTTAATGTAATGGTTCATGTTCATATAAAATGGATAATATAAAAAGGAAATGAATGAATACACGTTTTAAGAATAAACTGTTATTTATAAACATTTTAGCCCTCATACCCTAAAGTGGCACTCGGTCCACCCAAACCTAATTCAACCATATTTGGTCGTCTTAGTTATAAATAAATTGGTAATACATGATTTATGTAAAGAAAGTGTTTTTAATTAATTAATTAATTCTTGGTACCAAGAATCATCATTCCAAATTACTCATACCATGTTTGAGAACTGGCATTGCCTAGAGTGTTAGCTTGGAACCTAAACCATGTAAAAACATCATTGTTTTCTAGAGATTCAATAAAACACTTAAACCATGTCAAAAATATATTGGTGATTATAGAATTAGTTCAGTATCTAAACCACATATTAAAAGTGTCAATCCAACATCTCAATACAAAAAGAATATTATTAGTGCCTAGAGAGTCAGTATAGCAACCAAAACATTCCATAATTTATCAATTTCAAATGATCAATATACTTTACCTTTTAAATCATTTAAAACCCATAAGTGAACTATTAAAACCTTAATTATCTACCACGTTTAATCGTGAAAAAATAATTTCCAACATAATTTACAAATAATCCATTTCATAAACAATTCGTAGAACATAACCATTTAGTATTCATTAAAACCATTTAACAACTCAAACTTTTTAGTTCAAACATTATCCCAACCATCCACTTAAAATTTCATAAAACATTTAATTACTAAGTTATTACAACTATCTTTTTTTCTCATATTATCAATCCAAACTACAATCCTTATCAGTTTAAGCTTGTAAACCCCCTATTTAACCTTTTAATTCCCCACTTTACCATTTTTACGAATCGAAACTCCTCATGGGTGGTTGTAGGTTTGGTCTCTTGATAACCAATGGACCTAAAGGAATTTTTAAATTGTCTAAAGACATAAAATTAAGGCTCAAGATATTTTCTTAATCAAGGAATAAAATTCTCAAAATGTTGGTACTATTTTACATACTATAAACACATGAAAAACTATCAATACTATAGTAAATTTCTATTATACTACCTATCCTATGTTTATAGATATAAAATCATCCAATCTGGTCCATTGATTCAACATCAAAAGAATACAACCCCAAAAAAAGATAATAGCCCTAGAAATAAGTGATATGAGAGATAAATGATGAGGTAATATCATGTAGTGAAATATATAAATAATTAAAAGAAAAAAAGACTTTTATGCTTTTTTGGTCATTTCATTGTAAGAAACAATACTCTAAATAGCCAAGAATCAAAAGAGATTCATCCTTGGAAGAGGAGGATAATCATGGGATAAACATAGGGATAATGGGAGTGAAATGGGGGGGGGGGGGGGGTATTGGGTGAGTTCATAAAAATAATTGGAGGGAAAAGTGGTAAATTTACCACTATTAATGTGTAACATAGCCTAGCGCCATGGTTTTTCAAACCATGAACCACCTGATCGGGAACCACTATCCAAGAAAAACCCTACTTGCATAGTTTATTCGTCCACCAGTACAGTTTATTTAACCATGAAGAACTCATGAGAATGACTCTAGATGTTGGGTACCCCATTTCGAATAGTTGACAAGGAATAATTTTATAGTTTTTAAAATCAGGATGCCCCTCAATCAAGACACACAGTTATGGTGTATGGTTAGCACTAATCTTATGCAAACCATACACCATGTGTTGTCAAACTAGTTTTCAAAATTTATCAATATTGAACCCCTAGACTGATCCAAAGACCTTCCTTACTTTTGGGGAAATCATTTAATAATTATTTTAAATAAAGTTTAACCAAAATTGAAATAAAAATACACCTCTACAAGGGTCATAATCTTACACCAGGAACAATGTTCTTAATGAAATGTATAAGTAGGGTATAAATTTTTTACTTAGAAAAAGGAGGTGGTTTAAATGAAATTAGAACACTAAGTATAGTAATATTAGCTTAAATTTAGTTTAAATACAATGATAGTTCCGTGATAGTGATAAACTAAGGACACCCATAGGTATTCCCTTTCTATGTATTCATTTAAATCTATATTTATTACCACATCCACAACACATTCAGCACACAAACATCCTTTTATATAAAATCCCAATAATAAAATAAGTGAAAAACTGAGGATCATGGGGTGACTTTACTGTCTCCTTATATTTGAATTGTTCTCCCATGAAGAATTCATTTTTAATTATAATTATTTAGTGTATATATATAGGGAGTTGTTCATATAGGTATACTTAGTAGGATACTCCCCTAAACCTCTCATGAAAATTTTGAATAACTATACTAATGCCTTAGTGAATAAATAATAAAACCAACTCATTACCTATACTAGGTCAACTAATTTCCCAAAACCTAAAAAAATTCCCAGTCACCCCATAGTGAATACACATAATGTTACATTGTATCAAGAACATATAAGAGAAGGTACCCTACTCCAACTACTCTGCTGAACTAGTCACCCTCACGCCCCCATGGATTGTTCCTTGGTGATATCATCCCTCCAAAACCCATATAATCACATATACATATATCTATAACCATATCCTAAAAATCACATAAGCACATCCATAAAAAAATATCTCATTGTTGTATGGTATAAAATCATAAAGGGTATTAACCTTTTCCCCTCCTACTTCCACGTGTTCCACCACCATAAACCCATATCATATATATATAAACCATAATCCATTATATAAAATGCATCATAACCAAGATCCATTACAGCTCATACTATTACTCTAAGGGATATAGGGGAAGGGAAGTATTCAGTCAATCATACCTTCGACAACTTAGATGTTTGGTATACACCCAGAACCCAAAATCACATACGTGTGTTGGTCATGTTACTTGGATCTAGTAAAGGTTCATAATAAATAACATAAAATACATTTAGAATATATATATGATTATTCTTAATCCCATTTTATGGGTCTTCTACCTAAAACTCTATATTTTCCCCTACAAATAACAATACGATTATGTATACCAACATTGACCCAACTCTAACTATGACATGAACCAACCCTTAATCACCACATCTGTCCAGATAACCACACAACCTCTCTTTAAGGCCTCATTTACTCATCCTATAACACATCATTATCTTCTATTTATTAATCATTTACTGTTCACTTTACGACATCATTTATTCAAAATCACAAATTCAATCAATACATTAGTTTATTACAACTATGAATAATACAACTATCACCTAATCTAATAATTTATTTCCAAATTATCACATTTAAATCAACCAACCATTTTAATTATGTTAAACGTTTCATTTATTACTTCTATCATATCATTTTAGGTTGTCACTGCCCATTCCTATTGATAAATTCATAAATTTAATATCATTCTACACCTTAGAGAAACTAATTGTAGAATAATTCAACCTCTAAACATACTAAATAAAAAATTATAGCAACCACCAAAAAATACTAAAACTTCTATAATATAATACCCAAGACACTACTATATCATGCAAACACTACATACCAAAAATATTGCACAACGCACACTCTATCACAAATGAAACATCTTTTATTCATGATAATATTTAAAAGTTAAATTTATAAATTTAATAATTTATATGTGAAAAAAATAAATCATTTTTGGACTAATAATTTCAAAATTATATTATGGTAAATATCTAGTCTTTTTTCAAAAAAAATGATGAATTTTAAGTGAATAGTGAAAAATAATGTTTTTACAAATACCTTAACTTTATAACATATTCATTATATACGCATGAACTAAAAATTTAATAAAAAATTTGGATCAACCAAAAATTTATTTGAGGAGTAAAATAAATAATTTTAAAATATTGTGTTTAATTTGGAAACCCATACTTGAATTTTTTGAACTTATGTTATATTTTAATAATAAAAAATCTATTTTAGTCATTTTTCATTAATTATTTATTCAAAATGATATATTTTATGTTTTATTGACATTAAATCCACATAAATATCATATTTATATATATATACCAATTAATATATTTTTAATCAATACTACACTTGATTTTTCTGAAAATTTATTTTTATACTAAAAAGGCATTTTTTCCAAAATATGTTTTTCTCGTGTCAATATATCTTTTACTAAAATTAGTATTTACCACCTCATTAATTATAATATTATAAAACAATTTTAATATTTTAAAAAATCCTATTCAAGTTTTATAATAAGTTCCATTAAATAATTTTTATAAAAATAAGTTACCAAGTTAAAAAATGAGTTATCGTAGTAAAAGTAAATTGTGGTAAAAAGATAAATCAAGTGGTAAAGGCCTAAAAGATCTTAAACCATATCCTTTATGTTTATGTATAATTTTTTTTACTTACCAATTTTAACCCATATCCATTATTTTCTACTATTTAATCATTTTCCTTTGAAAGTGGAATGCCTTTAATATAAAGTAGGTAATATTTACAGACAAAATCCACCCCATTCACCTATAAAAGGATTCCTTCACCACCCCACTTCTTCATTCATATAAATCCAATAATCCATACAAAAACCTTCAAAACCATATAAAAACTCTACTTACCATTTTTATAAGATTTTTTCTCACCAAAATACCAATATGAGAATACTCAAGGAGTTTTCTTGACGTGTAAGATGAGAACTCCTATTCACTAATTTTTAATTTCAATTCTATTCCTTATTCTTAGACATAAAACAAATATATTATACCCATATTAACGTAATTACATAAATATAATTATTATAATAAAATTATATTATGTTTTTGTAATAATAATTTTTAACATTCTTTATAACCATTTTAAAAATGAAAACATCTCCAACACAATGTGCCAACTACCCCCTCCATGAATGACGTATTTATTTTTTATCACCGAATCACAATGGTTATAAAAATTTATTTCATAAATATATATGATATTAAGAAGTGATATATTTCATGAATATGCTTATATGAGTTCAATAAAATAACTAATGATCAGTATAAACTTATCTATAGATATCAATAATCTACCTAAAACAAGAACATCATTGATGCCACTCTGGAAAACCATACCCTAAATTTCATAAAATGAACATTTGAATACATAAATCATTGAAAACATGATTTAAAACCATTTTATAATATAGTAATGATGCAATTTTTATCAATTAACATGTACCAACATCACTGTTACTAAAAAGAGACAAAATAATTGATATTACTAACAACTAATGAACAAAATGAACAATAAAAAACTGATATATGTGTAGAGGATGATTATAAATGAAAAATATAAATGTTAATTTATATTATTAATTTTATTAAATAATTTATTAATATTGTGAAATTTATTATACATTAGGTTAAGAATGTTTTGTGAAGTCTAGGTGTAAATGGTAAGGGTTCCTCCTCTCATAATTTCTTTCTTTGAGTCATGTTTTTTAATACACACCTAACTTATTTTATATGGTTCATTTAATGTATATTTGAAATATTATATCATGTTTATGTTTATATTAATGTTATATAATGTTCCACTTCAATTTATATCTTTCAATTACATTATATTCTAATGTTTCCAAATCTATAAGGGTTTTTGTTAACTTAAAATATGTTCATTAAGTTAGGATCATTTTTCTTGATCATTATTTTTATAATTTTGGGTAAAATATACCATATTTTAGAATTATATTTTAATTCACCTCCTATTTTTTGGGATTTAAATTTCCTTCTCATGAACTAGTGTTTAAAGAATTATTACATAAATTCTTCATCATTGATGGACTTATTTCTAAATAAAATATCAATTTTGTTTATATTCATCCACATTGGTGGTTGTTTTTACTCCATGTCTATATTATTTATTTACACAAATATTTTCATTTATTATTTTGAAACCCATATATTTATTATCTCATGTGATATTATTTTTTATCTTTACATCTATTCAAAATAATGTTTTACTATCCTTTTTATGTTGTGGGTTTCAATAAAGGTATTTTAAAATATTAAAGATAGTTATCCTTTCATATTCATATATTATATATTCCACTCAACATTCACATACTTAATCATATATGGTTCAAAAAAAACATACTTAATCATAGTTTATTTTTAATACTGCATTATTGTAAATTATTTTAAAAAAATGTTTTAAAATTATCATTGACTTGTCATGGAAATAGTTTTAAAATTAAATTTTAAATTAATTTTGTGACTATGTTAAAAAGTACTATAGAAATTTATTTTCAATGATTTTATTTAATTTTCCTCTCTATTTCCAAATAATATTTCTATTAAAAAAAACCTTTCATTATGATTAATTTTTATTATCCTTTAAAGCCTTATTAATTTATGGTTTCTACATTATTTTGTACACCATGATTGTTCTTAGTTCATACATTTTTTTAAAGTAATGATCTAAATCACTCTATATATTTAATTTTAAAATATATTCATCCACCATATACATGTTCCCTTATAGCATAGAAATATTCAACATCATCTCCATTTTTTCTTACCCATATACCCATTTCAATATATGGTGTTGGTTGACGAAAGCTTACTAAGTTGTTCTATTGACAATAGAATATTGTAATTCCATATAATTAATTCAATATTGATATTTATTGATTATATTTATTATATTTAGTATATTATTTTAATATTTTAGGAATACAATGGAATTTTTTAGTGATGAGTTAGGGATGGAATTATTTATCCCTTTGATACATTGAGTGGGTCTTATAAGAATCATTAGTTGGTATTACTCACTTATTATTTGGGAATATGGTGTAATACTACCCATATATTGTAAATATCTTGGATGAGCCCATTGGGTACGATTAAGAGGTCTAACATTATGCATTTCATCCTTGAGAAGTTAGTTATTATTGTTCATGTGATTAATAAATTATTATTATCCATGGATATATTTTGTGCTCAAGTTATTGATTATATGGGACATTTATTTCTTAAAAAATCTATAATATTATTTAATCCTTATGTATTAATGATATATTTTGTTGTGATCAACCCATTATACAGTATCAGAGCTAACCCTTTGTTTTGTTTTCATTTAATTAGGGTACCAAGAAGGGATCTTTGAATGAATTCAAGTATGTATATGGTGTATGTACTACCTATTTGACATATATATCATTATTGTAGTTATATTTATGGTATTTAAAGTTTCACATCAAGTTCAATTTTTCAATAAAATTCTATTTAATAGTTACCAATGTTTTAATGGTTTTTGTTAACTCAATTTTCTTTTGTTGAGTTATGATTATTTTTATTGAACATTAATCTAATAATTTTTTATAATTAAACATGTTATTTATTTATATTATATTTTATCCCATGTTTCTAGGAATTTATATTTATTACTCATGAACTCATTTTAAATGGATTGTTACATTAATTATTCTTCATTGATGGACTTATTTCTTCACAAAAAATAAATGGTGTTAATAATAATCCTCATTCTCTTTGATGTGGATTTCTCATCCATGTTGGTATTATTTATTTAAAAACATCTGTTATTATTTTTATATCCAAAAAATTATTATAAAATTTTATCTTATCATTTCTATTTACCTCTTTTAAAAATACTATATTACTATCCTTTTTGTGATGTGGGTTTCAATAAAGATATTTTTAAAATATTAAAATGGGGTTTCCTTTCTAAATCACATATTTTATCTTCAAGTACAAATTTTATTACTTACGAATATTTTTTTCCCAGTATTCCATTATTGTAAATTATTTTACTGTTAATGTTTTAAAAGTATCTATGAAACCAAATGAAAAAACATGTTGTAGTAATTTTTAATTGTTTTAATAATATGTTGTAAAAAAATTAAGAAAGTTATTTTCGAGGTTTCACTTCCACCTTACTCTATATTTTCAAAAAAAAATCCATTACTACAAAAAACCATAATTTTTTAAAAATCTATGGTCATCTTTCAGACCTTATGAATTTATAGTTTTAAACTTAATTTGCACACAAGGCCTAGTCTCAGTTCATATATTTCCTTGAAGTTATGTTCTCAATCACTCTCCACATTTCTTTTGAATTTTATATTTATAATTCATGTCCATGTTATCTAGTAACATGGAAATATTCAATATCATATCTATATATTTATAAATGTATACCCAATCCTATACACGATTTTTATTGATGGAAACTTACTAAGGAAGTTATTCTCTTAGATCGGGAATATTGGTGTTCTGTATACTTGATTAAAAATTTATATTTATTTAATATACATATTTTGTTCATTCAATATTTTAGGAATACATTTTTTATGTTTACTTATGGGTGGGGTCCATAAGTATATATATCTTCAATTCATTAAGTGCTTCTCATGAGATAAATTTGGTTGGATTCCTTACTTAATATTTGGGAATATGGAGTTTGTATTTATATTTATTATAGATGTCTTATATGAGGTTTTGAGGGTAAGATTAAGGTTTAAAACATTATTCACTTCATCATTGAGAAATCAGTTATTATTTTTAATGGGATTATTACATTAATATTTTCCATGGATATATTTCATGGTCATGTTATTGATTATATATAATATTTACTGATTATCCACTCTTTCATGTTGCTCATTAATTATGTATTAAGGGTAGTTTCTCATGTATGTAACCCCTTAATGGGCATCCGAGGTCACCATTTTTTCTCATTTCCCTAGGGTTCCAAGAAGGGATAGTTTAATGAATTCAAGGATGTACTAAAAGGAATAAAACCTTTTTTTCATGACGTTTACAAGCTATGTTTGAAGTTTATATTATAATATCACAATCATATAAGTATCAAGTCTCCCAATAATATACTTTGTTTAATCTTGTTTGATGTGATTGCTTATATCTTGTACCAATTTAATAAAGTAACCAAAAGCTCCAAGTTACTAGAGTGGGGGTTGTTATAATTGGTATCAGAGTATGGTTCAGTATGAACCATGAGAAATAGATTCTAAAAGAAATTATCTAGTATAAGAATTGAGAAAAACCCTTATAATGATCTAGTAATTTTAACTGCATATTAATTTTTATTGCTCAATATTTATAATTTTATGATATAATTAATTATATTCCATTTTTTATAGATAGCATCTAGTGGAAGGAATGAAAAATATATCAACCCCTATAATCAGCGTATAAATTATTGATTTAATGAATCACTTCCTTTATTTCAAAAATCAAAATACACTTCACATTAACTTGGTTTAACATGAATTTTATTAGTTTTTCTGTTTTTATAAAATTATTTTCTAGTGATCAAAATACTATAGAAATTAATACTGTTTTAAAAAATCAAAAAGTATAAACTTTCATAATATATTACTCTCACCGAATTCAAGAGAATTATAGTGATTCTAGATTAATTGGTCAATTAATATATAAAAACATTGTGATCATCAAAATATAGTGAAGTCGTAACAAATAATATTACAACAAAATTTAATATTTTCATAATACAAATGTCAAAGATTGTTACAACATCAATGAAAAACTTCTAGAAACTAAAGAATGATTGTAATCACTTAAAGTATTCAACATCTTCTTTAATTAGAAATGTTCTGGATGTTTTACATTATGATTTCTTATAAAGATCTATGTATTATGAGGATTTATTATAAAGTATTACAATATATATTTTGTGAGTCTTGATTGAGGTCTTACAGATTTGGTAAAATGAATGATTTACATACCTTGTTTGATCGAGGGATTTTAGGGAAGGGAATACAGATTTATCGAGACTATGACACTACAACTACTGATAGGAAAAGTTTAGAGCTTCAATGGATAGAAGGAGATACCTTATTATTGATTTTAAAATAAGTGATACCTTCTGATCGGTTAAAAATCAAGGATACATAAATTCAATTCTACAGAATTCCTTACCACTAGTGTTAAAGAATTTGGATTTATAATAACCTTTAACAGGATTATTTGGTTTTTTAACAAATAATTCATGAATTTTATAAAATTTAAACTTTAATCATCTTTGAATAACCACAATTATTTAATTTTTAATTTCTATTATTCTAATTTCTTTTGTCAGATTTACATAAAATTCTGAAAAACATATTTCGATTTTACTTACTATATTTCATACAGTTTACATTTTTTATAAATTAATTTTTTACACTATTCATGAATTGAATAATATTTCATAAATTCGATTAACTTAAAATAAGGAGGATGGTAAATTGTTAGTTAAAATTTTAAAAGTATAATTTACAACCATCTTGTACATTTCCAATATTATATATTTCAGATAACATTTGGCAACAAAGTAATTCTATACATCATGATAATATTATCTTTATTTTCCATTTTTTAATAATAATCACATATCAATTTACTTACACTAACTATGTTGGTAAAGGAATGGTTTTATTTGTAATGGAATGGTTTTCATGGGAACACTTGAAAATATATGTCTAACTAGACCGACTATTTTTTATAAATATTATTATGAATATCAGAATGATCACATAAAGTATTAAATAATTAATACTAGAGTTGACAATTTTCTTATGATTATTTGGCGTTATAATTCTATTGAAAAAGAAGTTAATCATTTTTTATAAGAAACGATAGAATATCAGTAAATTCATAATGTTTGTAATACTCTCTTATATTCTAATAAACGGAATATTTATAACAAAATATTATCATATGAAATGGTGAATGGTATTATTTAGAAATTAGAAACTACACATTTCAAAACAACCATTGTTTTAAAAACAAGAATATTTATGTCTAGAGTAGATTATCAAGCCTTTAATTTTCTGCATGGTGAAACAGTCATAGAAATAAATCAATTTATTATGACCATTGTAAATAGTTTAAAATCATTTGGTGAGAAATAATTATCATGAGAATAACTTATTTAAAAATGGATAGTTATTCTTACAAAATAATAGGAATCAAATAGGACAACCATAAATTAAAACAAATATTTAACTAAGTTAAGTTCATATTATTATATTGGAATGTTAACTGAAGAGATATGATGATAAAGAGAAGAGTAAAATGGAGTAGTATTTTCATCTACTTCTATAAATACCACTTCTAGTTATTTTACTGATATTTTTAAATGTCAAGTTTCAAGTAATATGTGAAAGAATTCTAATCAATGTAATTTAGATGATAATGTGAATGAGATTTCTCAACATTCTAGAATGATGAATAAGATGTTCAATATAATTAACTTATAATATATTCATCAAGATGATAGAAAGGTTATAAATTATTAGGAGTATTCATATGTTATATACTATGAATTTAAGAATACATTCAATATCAAACAAGATTGTCCTAACTTAAAGGGGGAATATAAAAGTCCAAAAAATATTCTAAAATAAATAAAATGATGTCTTCATATCTTTAGACAGCCTGAGCGTAAGTTAGGGTGATATATCTTTTGATAGTTCATCAAAACATAGTATAAATTAAAGCGAAAATATTTTGGTTTTTATAAATATTTTATAAAATATGACAAATATATCATGGCTAAGGTAACTGGTAAATATTTGAAAAATTTAACTCTTTATTCTAAATTTACATTTAATTCTATTGATAACTATTTAACTTTATTAGATGATGAAAAAAATACATCAAAATATAAAAATGTCAATTCATCAAAAGATGAGTAAGGTTTCCAAACTCTTGATGAAATGGTTAGATATGTTAATATCATTGAAAAAGAAAATAATAAGTTTAAAAATAACTATGATTTTGATACAACTAGTCATATTAAAGCTAAATAGTGAATTTCAATGTAACTTATAATGTCTCAAAAATTTCATCAGAATTAGAATTTAAAACAAATTTCGAATCAAATTCAAATTATATGAATTATATTGTTAAATGGAAATATAAATTTTTTAGCTTAAAAAACATATTTATAACTTTAAATATGCTAAATAAACTATTAATAAAATTTATAAATAAATTATAAGCTTAAGAAAATATAATGAATTTGGTTTTACTTCTGATAAATCTCATTTCCCATCAAATCACTTTTTACCTAAAAGTGAACCCTTTTTCACTAAATGTCAAAGGAGGGGTCACTAGAATAAGTAATTTTATTTAAACCATGTTAAATATTTAATTTTTATAAGGAATTTATTTTTGAAAATCTAGATGTTTCTAAATATATAGGATTTGTGAATATTTTAGTTTAAAAAAGTTGTTCCAATGTAAATGGACCTAAGAAAGTCTGTGTACCAAGAACTTAATCCTATAATATTTAAGAAAAGGGGTTGAGTACTAGTAACCAAAACAACTAGTACATATAAAGTGGTTGTACTTATAATATGATAGGAAACATGTATAATGTCTATAATTTAAAAAACGTTTAAATGTGAATGAGTCTCTATTAGAGACAATGCATAGGGTGAATCATTATAATTGTCTATTTATAGGGAAAATATTTTATAGAAAATTAAAATTCATTGAACATGAATACTATATTAATAGGTGTAATATTAATATAATTATGGTGATGAAATATAATATCCATTATGTTTATATTAATTTTCTTGAATTACTTATTTTTATGGGTGTTTATTATTATAATTCATTATGATTAAAATATTATCAGAAGGTAAACAGTAATTTTGTATAAGGAAATTTTAAATTTCATTCATACAAATAATTCATTGGATATATGTTTTGTTTATACACATTCACGGGAATAATTTTGGTCCACTCATACTAAAATGGACATTTAGCTCATATTAATTAAAAATTTCTATATAAGGATTGTAATCTCAATACATTTATCCTCACTCAATTTCCAATCATTTTACTTTTTTATTCTATAATGAAATTAATTTCAATAAAAGTATCTTCAGGATATATTATCAGAATAATACCAAAATTCCATCTATAAATCTCAATATTCCTTTTGAAAAAATAATTAGATCATCAGATGCTACTAATTCATTCTCATGGATCAATGGTGAAAAAGAAAAGTTCAAAATTTTATAATATAGAAATATGCATACAATTATGAAGAAACTGTTGATATGATCTTAATGTCTGGTGGATAAGATGAAGTTAAAAATATGAAATAAATATAAAATAATATATTTTTAGATATTCAATCATGGTTTAAATGTAATTTATGTAAAAAAATTCAATTACTCGACCATATTAAAATGATTTCTTAAAGATCCAAAAAGATACAAAAGTATCTAAAGCTACCAAAACATATGATCAGAAAATTCCCAAAAAAAATAAATTTATAAATTCAGAGTGTAATTTTATATTCAATGTATTATTATATTTATAATATTATTCTCTATTTCAACTTATCAATTTATTTTATTTAATCTTTTTTTATTCTACTCATCTTTTAATTTCTTTTTTAAAATCTAAAAGGGGGTATATTTATGAAAAATTGAGAAATAAAGATTAATAATTTCAATTATTGATTAATATATCTAATTATATATCTTTTTTTATTACTAATGAGTTTATTCTAAAAGTTTTTAAAATATAAAAAAATTTATTTAACTATATTATAATTTTCAAAATCTGCTAGAATTCATATGGAGTATACTTTTAAATTCAACTAATATTTTCAATTTTCCTTACAAGTTTTGTGTGTTCCAAAAGGGGTAATATTGTTTATTAATTGAATCACTTAATTTATTTATTTTTTAAATCATAATACAATTATCATAAGGATAATTTAACTTGAGATTTTTTTATTTTCTATATTCCTATAAAATGAATTTCTTATAACTGAAATACCATAGAACTTAATATGTTTTTTTGAAAATATAGAAGTCTGAAACTTCATGATCGTTTAATTACACCATATTCAAGAGAAAATTAGTGGTTCTAGATTAATACATTGGTAGATAATAAAAAGCAATGAGATAATTGATTGATTTAAAATATTATACCAATATAGTTACAACTAGCATCAAGATGTGTGGGATATAACCACTGAATTTTGTTATAATTTATTCTATAAATAGATATACAACCTCGAGTGTTAGAAGAACTGATATGTGTTAAGAACTTGAGAAATTTTTGAATTTCATGAATTCTTAAAAATCTTGCTGACTTAGTATACTTCTGATTATTTTAAATTCTTATGTTCTTACTAAGAGCTACATCATGTGAGACTTTATTGAAATGATATAATAACTTATCTTATAATTTTTCATTTTCTAGTCTTGTGTGATTGAGGGATTCCAGATATTGGAATTCAAAGTATTTACCAATATTTCATGATTAACATCTTATAATGATAGTAAGATAGAGTTTTTGGGTATGGTACACTATACCAATAGACATGTTATGTTTAGGGATTCCAGGGATAAGAAGAAACACAATATGATAGGTATTAAAAGTAGGGATATTATTTGATAGGATAAAAATATGGTATACCTAAATCTAGGTTTAAATAATTCCTTAACACAAAGGTTAAAACATTAGGATTTATAATATAGTTTTATAGGAGTATTTGGTTGGATAACCAATACTCCAAGAATAATTTTATACTCCCATTGTATTCATCTTTTAATTACCACTATGTTTAAATTTTTTATTTCCATTAATTTTATTTCTCCTATAGCATTTTCCTAAACCTCCAAAAAACATATTTCATATGTACCTACTATATTTCATATTATTTATATTTCAACTTCTTGAATTTTTTTACTTTGATCTTGGAATTAATCAATATTTCATAAATCTGTTCAACTTAAACTTTGAGGGTGGAAAATTGTTGGTTAAATTTTTAAGATAACAACTCACCCCATATCTTATATATTTCCAATATTACATCTTCATCAAATCATGAATTTACCCTATGATCTTGTGTTTTAATTGAGTATATTATATCTATATTATGGCAATTGACTTAGGTTATGACCAATAATGTTAACTGTATGAAAAGCATATTTAATCATAGTGTGATGCATTTATATTGGGTTATTTCATTTGGAAAAAACGTTTATACCTTAAAGGAACTACTAATCCATGGATTATTGAGCAATGGAACAAATATTTTAAAAGTATATTTCTAGATTTGTGGAGTAATGAAAGGGGGAAGTTTATTTTGATGGTGTATTGTTTAAAGGGAAATGTTTATCCATAGTGATTATTAATTCAAAATACTAAGGAGGAGAATGAGATAGACAACATGGAATGGAAAATTTTTATGTTGATATTACTTGATAAATATTTTTCATGATAATAATGTAATAATAAAGAAAGTAAATTTATTTATTTAAAGTATAAGGAGGAGGAAAGTGTTGCTAGATATGGGCATAAGAGTTCAAAATTACAAGGGAATGCATTAGAAATTGTACAAAATCAAGTAAACAAGATTTATTTTTATTTTATAGGATTAAGATGAGCCTTGGAAGGGTTATACTTTCTCATATTGTTTCATTGTATGGTGATATAGAATCATGTCCCAATAATAAAGGGAAATAAATATCAAATTCTTATATTTTAAATGGAAATTAGAATATGAAGAGGATGAATGAGTAGCAAGTAAAAAAGAAATGTGGTATATACGAATAAGGGAAGAGTATGTCATATTATATTTAATAATTGTGGAAGGAAGCATGATCGTACTTGCAGAAAGGGAATGAGATTCAGTTATAGTGTGTGGATAAATTCCATAAGGGTCATTAATGAAAGGTAAATAAATAAGCTTCCCATATCTAGTTCCATATATGTAAGGATATGGATAACTATTTCAATAAATTTCCCTATCATTGGGGGAATCTTCCTCATAATATGATTAAGAAGAAAGGATAAGATTATGCTATTAACATAAATGAATTTGCAGTTCCTAAAGATATGATAGTAATTACTTTGATCACAAACTCAAATCTTGATAAATAATTATATGATTTAAGATATAGGCATTATTTTATATCCAGAATGTTTGACAAGAACATTTAATCATCCCCTAATACTATGAGAAAGTAGTTTTCAATCAATAAAACTAGTGAAAATATTATCCTAAAAAAGATATATTGGGAAGTATCTATTAAGATGAACAAATATTTATTAGATTATAAATCTATTTTTATACCTATGATTTTCTCTGACATAATTCTTGGTATGGATTGGATCTCAAAGTACAATTTAGTAATTTATTTTTAAGAGAGATATATTACTATTTATAAATGAGGCATAAAATCCTCTATTTTAAGTGGGGATACATCATTATCTATCCCTTTATTAAATACACCTCTTGTACCTGAACATAATGAAATTCTTAGATAATATGAGTAGATAATAAATTTTATGATTGTAAAATATATCCTAAGAATATTTTTTATACATATTGATCAAGAATATATTGATATATATCAAGAAGAATTACTTAAACATACACCAAAGTGTAAAGTTGAGTTTTTCATTGAACTCATTCCTAATGAAAAACCCATATCTAAAACTATCGATATAATATATCTAGTGGAATTGGTGGTGTTAAATAAAAAAGTGTATGAGTTTTGTGATAGGGGATTAATATGCATTAATGTTTCACCATTGAAAGACTCTATCCAATTTATGAATAATAATGGTGGTTTATGAGTTTTTTCATCGATTACAAGGAACTCAATTCCATTACTATATATAATAAGTATTTTTCACTGCACATTGATGAATTATTTGATCAAATTTAGGGAGCTCAACATTTTTCGAAAATTGATCTTCATTCTAAGTATCATAAATTTTAGGTGAATAATGATGATATAACAATGAAGACATTTTATATGAGGTATAGAAATTATAATTTTATAATACTTCCCTTTGGATTTAATAATTCACCCTTTGTGTTCGTGGATGGAATGAATTAAGTATTCAAGAATTATCTTGATAATTTCATAGTGGTGTTAATTTATTGTATCTTCATACACTATAAAATCTATTAAGATTATGAGAATTATTTGTGAATCATTATTGATCCTCTCATAGAAAATTAATTATATGGAACATTTATGAAGTGTGAATTTTCTCTGTTGGATGTTTCTTTTCTTGGATATATTTTCTCTAAGGATATGATATTTTTCGATCCTTAAATGAAAAGTGCAATCAAGGAATTTCCTACATTGATGAATAAAACTAAGATACATAGTTTCCATGGTTTATAAGGTTATTATCTATGATTTCTTCAAAATTTTACTCATTTAGTCAACCAATTAACTAATTTGTCATTTAAAGGGAAACAATTCACATGATCAATGTAATTCGAAGTAATTTTTTATTAGCTAAAGAGGAGATTTTTCAATGAACAATTATTGAATCTACTATCAAGAAAGGATGTATTTGAAATAGATAGTGATGCATTTAATGAAATATCAAGTTGTGTCCTTATAAAAAATGATAGAGTGGTTTCTTATGCATCAAGAAAATTGAATATCCCTGAATAAAACTATCAACTCATGATATTGAGTTAAAATATATCCTATTTTCCAGGAATATAATAAGGAAATATCTTTACAGTGATATGTGTGGGAAATATATACACCAAAAAATATTGAAGTACATATTCCTTTATAAATATCTCGACATGGGGTAAAAGAGATGGTTATAACTACTCAAGTACAATGATTTCTTGAAAACTACCATCTTGGGAATGAAAACAAGGTAGTTGATGTATTCAGAAGGAATTTACATGGAATTTTTATGGTTTTGAGGATAGACAAAGATCATATATTCATGTATTTAGTAAAGTCAGATATAGTAATTGTAAGGAAATGGGAAACCTTATACCTTTTTCAAGAAATTTAATACCAATCATTATTGAAAAATGTCATGAATTCCCAATAGTAGGATAAGGGTTTACAGAAGATAAGTAAATCCATGAATGGTGATATATTTTTATAATATACCCATGAAGATGGTATGTTAATGTTTAGAATTATATTTTTGAGCTCCATCCTTATATGAGATAAAATGTTAATTTCTAAATGAATCACATATTTCAAATTTCAATATAAACCCTAGTAGCATAAATATGTATAGGTATTTAAGAGAAACAATTATGGGGGATGGTATTAAGTAAGAAATCCTAGACTATGTATCTAGATTATTAGTGTGACAATAGGTAAATTCAAAAAGACAATTTCCAAAATAAGTCATTAAACCTCTTCCAATTCCAATGTAGATGTGGGCCAATGTTATAATGGAATTTTTTAGTGGACTTACAAAGACTCCTAAAAGGAAAGATGTTATATGTGTAATTTTGAATTATCTTACAATGTTTTCAAATTTAATAACAATAAGGGAGGATCTTTACCTTGAACATCTCACATAACTTTTTATTGATGAATTGGTGATACTCCATAGAGAACCTCTATTAATTTTATCTAATAATAACCCTTTTTTATATCAAAAATTTTTATATGTTTTTAGGATGATCTAAACATTTAGATACATTTGATCATTAATGATCATCATACTTATTAGTATCCTAAAAGGACTATCAAACATTATAATACATTCTATAGTTATTCTCACTAGAATTTCAAGTTATGTGGGATAAATATTTACCTATAGTATATATTTCATATAATAAAATCTTACATTTAAGCTTTCATATAGCCTCAGTGGGGGGAGCCTGGTGCATCTTCGGCTTCATCTCCCCCTTTCTTCGATTTTTCCTTTTCCACCCCCCCTTTTCTTTCTTCCCCTGGTGTTTTTTTTGCAAGGTAATGGCTTCGACCCGCAAGTTTTAATGGCCTAGCCAAGGAGAGCTTCTCTATTATCCCCCTAGATTGATTAAAATGTTTCTTTGGATTCAGGTTCCTCAGTTGCACTCCCTATCAGCATACTATGGCGGCTTCCTTCAGGCTTTGGGATCTGTGGGTTGTTCAATCATCAGTCTTCCAAGAGGAATTTCTAAAGATGGTTTTATTATGATATGTGGTGTTCCTCGATTGATTCTTCCTATGTGTGATGAATTGTGGGTTCTGAGCTTTTTTTCTGGATCAACAATGACTCTTACACTACTGGTTGGTTGCTCATTCCCCTTCCCTAATGTTGTGTTCCTCTACACCTAACATAGTTGGAGCATGAGAGGTGGTACTAAGAAGTTTTGGGATGTGTGGGTTTGGAAGCCGTCAGGATTCTGGGTGTGAACAGATTCATGCAGTTCAATTATATGGACTCTTCGACGATAGTGATGTTAGGGGTTTTATTTAACAATGTGAAGGGAGTGGTTTCTGTTTCTGGATCTCTTAGTTGTTTGGTTTTTCTTCTTAAAGTGGTGTAATTAGTGACGATGATGAGTTGTTATTTGGGAGTTTCTTCCTAAAATCCATCCATGCTATTTTTTTGTATGCGAAAATTCATGTTCTGGTTGCGATGATTTCTGTTTGGTTTTCATTGTTCCATTCATCAACTCTGGCAGTTTGGATGGTGTTGATATTAAGATGACGATGGTGTACCACGTTCATGATGGAGGATGCCAGAGACTGACTTCTACTGATGTGGTGACTCTTGGATCGAAGCCTCCTATGGTTTGGTGTTGGTTTTGAATTTCAATTTTCATTTAAGCATCTTAATTTTTGGATTCCCTCATGATGTATGTGGTTCCCAATTATCCTTAAAGCACTATCTTGAAAATAAAAAATATAATTTCCATCCTTATTAATACATCTTAATGAGAAAAAAGTGATATGTCGATAATCAGATGAATGAATTTTAATTTTATGTTGGGGATCAAGTCTTATTTAAAAAATATCAATGGAAATAATTTTTAAGGTTTTGAAAAGAATAGTAAGATAATCTCATGGTATATCAGGGATTTTTAAATTTTGGTGAGAATTGGATTTTTGTCCTACAGTCTGGCCATGCCACCCAGCCTCTCTATGGTGAATGATGTCTTACATGTTTCAATGTTGAGGATGTACATAACAGACCCAAGTAATGTACTCACCACTACTAAAATAAAGTTATAACAAGAATATCCATATAATTAACGACATGTTTAGATTTTGTACACTATAGAGAAAGTATCTCAAAATAGGAATGCTCAGTGAGTGAATGTACTTTGGAGGAATCATAAGACAGAGGCAGCAATGTGGGAACCTAAGGAAGAAATTTTGAAGAATTAGCCAAAGAATTATGATCTGATGTATATACACTTTTGAGGATGAAATTATTTAATGGGGTAAAATATAATTCAAAGGACTCTACTATAACAGGTAAAAGTTACATCCCAAAATATTTTCACATTGTACAATATATCACAATAGCAGAGATTTTATTCATAATTATATTTAAAAGTTAACTTTTATAAATTTTAGAGTTTATATTTGACAAAAGGGAATATTTTTTAGATTAACTGTGAAAAAATTAACTTGAGGTGATTTTCTAGGATTTTTTATAAAAAGGTTGAGTTCATAGGTGAATCGAGAAAATTATCATTTCTACAAATTCTGTAACTTTTATGACATAATCATGATATAATAATAACATAAAAATTTACAAAACCTTAATATGTCTTTATATATTAAAATAAATCATTTAAAATATTATGTTGAATATAAAAATTCATAATTAATTTTTTGGAACCTATATTATATTTTAATAAGTAACTATTTTTTTAATTAAGTACTCACAATGATTCATTTAGTTTTTTATTTATTTTAAAGCCACATAACTCTACTTTTTATATATATTGACTAATAAATATCATGGGAATCAATATTACACAATATTTTTGTGTAAATCTATTTTTATGCATTGTTTATAAAAACATATTTTATTGTGTTAAGAGAAATTTTATTAAAATTAAATTTTACCACCAATAGAGTTTTAACAATATAAAATTATTTTCATATTTTAAATAATTATATAAAATTTGGATAACATGGTCCATTTAATTTTTTCTAAAAAAAATGAGTTCCCAAAGTAGAAAATGTGTTGTCATAGTAAAAGTAAATTGTAATAAAAATTAAATCAAGGGTGGCCTAAAATTTCTCAAATATTATCCATTATTTGTGTCGATGAGTGGTGGATAAATCAAGGGTTACCCCTCTCTATTATTTTCAACTATTGGATCTTCTTTCCTTTGACAATGACATGCCTTTAATATAAAGTAATGAGTGTTTACAAAATTCCACCCCATTCACTTCTAAAAGGATGCATTCACTAGCCAACATCTATACACATATATGGGCATTTAGTTGAATAGAAAATTGAATAAATACCTTCCCAAATCTCTTTAAGATTCTATACATGGGCATATCTCACCAAAATATCAATCTTATAAGACTCAAGAAGTTTTCCTGAGGAGTAAGGTGAGAACTCCAAATCAATACTTTTTCATTTCTATTATTTTTATTCTTCTTATAATTTAACCAAATATATTATATATATATATTAACAAAATTACATAAATATCATTAGTATACTGAAATTTTATTATGTTTATTTAGTAATTATTTTCTCCCATATAACCATTTAAAAAGCAAAAACATCGATCGTGTTATGTGCAGGCTACTGCCAATATGGATGATGTATTTTTTCATCACAGCGACAAACTATTGGTTCTAAAAATTTATTTCATGATTATATAAGATAATAATATTAATATAATTGATTAATATTATTCTTCAATTATGACACAATAATTAACAATCACTATAAAGTAATCTATTAATATCAGAAAATGACCCAAAATAAGCTTTTCATGATTCCAATTCTCAAAAACCATACCCATAATGTCAGGAAAATGAACATGTTGATTCCTAAATAAGTTAAAAAATAATATTTTAAACACATTTTATATACTATTTATTATAAAATTTATATATAATAATGAGTTTTCACATATCCATTACAAAACATGTGTGAAACAACTGGAATTACTAACATCCAATGATAGAAATAAACATTTATTGACCGATATATGTGTAGTTGATAATTATAATTAAAGAATATAAATGGTAAAACAATTAATAAGGTTATTAAAAATGTTATTCATATGGTTATTTTTATTTTATATGAGGTTGAATATCTTTTGTGAATGTCATTAGTAAAATATAATGGTTTCACATCTCAAAATTTTCTTCTTTGAGTCATGTTTTGTATTGTGCACCTAATTAATTTTATATGGTTTATGTACTAACTCTTTGAAATATTATACCATGAATATAATTATATTAATATTATTTAATTTTTGACTTAATATTATCTCCTTAAATATTATTTGATTTAAGATTTACTGAATCCATAAGGGTTTTTGGTAACACAAATTTCATTCATTGAGTTATGATCATTCTTCTTGAATTTTTTTTGTATTTATTGAGTAAAATATATATTATGATTTAATTATATTTTAACTCATCTCATGTGTCTATGGATTTACATTTTTTCACATGAATTAATTTTCTATTGATTGTTACATCAATTATTCTTTTTTCCATAATTAATTCTTTATTAAAAAAACAACGTTACTGAGAATAATACTTATCCTATTTGATGATTATTTCTCCTCAATGTCCATATTCATTATTTCCACATTTTTTCCTTTCTTAATATGAAAGTTAAATATTTATTATCTCATTTTATATTCTTATTTCAGTTTATCTACATTAAAAATAATTTTTTATTATTTTTTTATGAGGTGGGTTTCAATAATGGTAATTTAAATTATTAAAAAGGATTTTCCTTTCATGAGCAATATGCTGACATGGAAACAAAATTTCTTTATTTTAAATAGAAGGAAGTGGAAAGTGTTTTTGAGTATGAGGTTAAATATCCAAGATAATCAACGTACGATTCATACTATATACATAATCTAAAGATAATTTTTGATAATTTATTTTATGGTATTAAGTCGAGCCTCCTAAGGGAACTAGTCTCTCAAATGTTTTCATCATAATATGATATACTATCAAGTGTTATTAAGAAAAAGAAATAAATTTTCAAGTATTATATTTTAAAATGAAATTAGGAGGAATATAGGACTAATAAGAACCAATAAAAATATAAATGAGTTCATGAAGAATAAGGGAAGGGAAAAACATAAATAATGGAATAATTGTGTAAGGAAACTCCCTAGTACTTTCTTAAAAGGGTTGCGAGTTTTATAAAAGGGTGAATATTATGATCAAAAGGCTCATGAATGAAAGGTAATGAAAAAATACACTGATATCTATTTCTTAAATAGTTTGAATGTGGGTAATTATTCGAAAAAATACCCAAAGTTTTAGGTAAATATACCTCAAAATAAACTAGAGGGTAAGGGAAAGCTTATACGATTACTATAGAAAAATTTGAATTCCCTAAAGACATGATAGAAGGTATTATGATCAAGAACTCAGTGATAAGTAACGTTTTATTTTATTATATATTTAAACATATTTTTATAACATTAATTTTTACTAATATCATTAAATAATCTCATAATACTCTTAGAAAGGAGTTTCGAATAAAGAATCCTAATGAAAATCTAAACTTAACATATATATTTGGAAATTTCAATTAAGATGTATATATTATCAATAGTTGGAAACATTATTATTATACTTATGATTGACTTTTACAAAATACTTGCTATAGATTATCTCTTAAATTATAATGCTAGAATTTATTATCAAGAGAAAGAGATCATTATTTTCAAAGGAGGCATCTAATGCATTATTTATAGAAGTGAGACTTCATTATCTATGTCATTTCTAGATCCACCACCAGTATCTCACCATAATTAAATTATAAGAGAATAAAAAGATAAAATGAAATGTATAGATGGGGAATAAATCATAATAGTATATCATATACCTATTTTTCAAGAAAAAATTATGTATTTACAAAAGAATTACTCATATATCCACCTGAGTGTGAATTTAATTTTTCCATTAAACTCATCCCTATGAAAACACCATATCTAAGACTCCATATATAATGGAACGAGTTTAATGGGCGGAGATAAAGAGTTAATTGATAAAAATTTGTAATAAGTTATCCAAAAACCGTTATTGTTTCACCTTTGGAAGATAATGTTTTATTGTTGAAGAAGGATGATTCTATGACGATGTGATTTGATTGGAAGGAAATAAATTCCATTACTATAAAGAATAAGTATCTTTTACTATACATTGTTGACTTATTTGATCAAATTCAGAGAGTTGAATAATTTTTATAGATCGATATTCATTTTGGGTATCATCAATTGTGGGTGAAGAAGAATTATATATAAAAGATGGAATTTCAAAAGAGGTATTGAAATTTGGAGTTTACATAAATAAACTTTGGATTAACTAATCCTCCCTCTATGTTTATAAATCTAATGAAAATAGTATTAAAAGATTATCATGATAATTTCATGGTGTTATTCATTAATAGTGTCTTGGTATAATATAAAATCTATGGGGATCATGAGAATCATTTTTGAATTATTATTGACACAATTAGAGAAAATAAATTATATGGGAAATTAAGAAAGTGTAAATTTTAACTCCATAAAGAGTATTTTATTATCCATATTGTCCCCAAGGATGGAATATTTGTTAGTCCTTCAAAAAAGGTCGTTAATAAATGGAATGTACTATTGAATATAATAGAGATCCGTAATTTCCTTATTTTATTAGTTTATTATCAATGATATGTTCAAAAGGATTATTGATTGGAAAACTAATTAACCATGTTGAAACATAAAGTGGTTAAATTCATATGGCTAAAGGAATTTGAATCACGTTTTTAGTAGTTAAAAATGCTATTATTCAATGCACTGGTATTGAACCTTCTAATGGTAAAGGAATTATTTATAATATTTTGTGATGTATTAAAGAATGTATTGGGTTGTTTACTTTTGAAAAATTATAAACCTATTGATTATACATTATGGAAATTTAATATCTATGTATATAAATATCCAAATCATGATATTGAGTTGGAAAAATTAATATATCTCTTGAATATATAGACGAACAATATCTATGGTGAGAAATATGAGATATATATAGACCTAAAAGGTTTAAAGTACATCTTCTCTCAAAAATAGATCAGAAAAAATATATAGTTAGAACTACTCACAGACTATTATTTCTTGATAAACTACCATATTAGGAAAGAAAAAAAAAGGTTGTTAATGAATTTATTGGGAAGGATTGTGTATTTTTTACCATGGTGTATATAAAAAATGATTCTATATTCATAGATATAGTAATGTTGGATATGGTAATTCTTAGGAAATAGGAAACATAAATCCTTTTCCAAGAAAGTTCCAAACCATATTGAATAGAAAATATAAATAAGTTATAGTAATATTATAAGGTTTTATAGAATATGATTAAATCCATTAATTATTGGACATTATTATATTTAATCTATGTAGATGGTGTGTTAATGTTTTAAAGGATAATATGTTTTCCATCTGTACTTCTGTTAAAAGGGGAATTGTTAGATGAAGTGCATAGATCATATTTCTCTACACACCCTGGTATCATAAACAAATACATTGTATTAGGAGAACATTATTTGTGGGACAATATAAAGTGAGAAATTATTGGCTTTCTGTATGGATGATTGTTTTTAATGTATGTAAATTCTAAAATAAAACATCCCAAATGAATCATGCAACCTCTCCATATACCAATGTTGATATTGGAAAATTTTATACTGGACTATGTCATTGAATTTCTAAAGACATTTTGGATAAATGATATAATATGGGTCAATATAATAAGTTTTCACATTTCCAAGTAATAAGGGAACATATTACCCTTGATCATCTTATATGACTTCATATTAATGAAGTTTTTTAGACTTTATAATGCACCTCTATAAATTTTATCTGATCATAGCCCTTGATTCACTTCCAAATTTTACTATATTCCTTAGAAGGATCGCAACAATGTGATACATTTGAGCATCTCCTATCACACTCAAACTGATGGGATATCTAAAGGTTTAATTCAAACATTATAAGACATGTTGATGACAATATCACTTAACATTAAAGGTACATGGGATAATTATCTACCTTTGGTATATTTTTCATATAATAATAGTTTTAATTAGAGAATTTAAACAGAACTATATGAAGTATTTTATGGTAATAGATGTTGTACTCTAACTTCTTTTGATGCGGTCGGAAATAGAAATCTAGTAAGACTATAAAAAAGTAGAGAGATAAATGTCATGGTTTGATCCACTCATATCCATTTTTAGACAACTCAAAGAAAACAAAAGAGTTATGTTGATAATAAGAGGAAGGAATTAAAATTTCTAGTGGGGGGTCATTTTTTATTAAAATTATCTCTAAGGAAGGGAGTTATAAGTTTTTGTAAGAAGGTAAATTTATTTCCAAGGTACATCAGGAATATTAAAATTTTGGTGAGAATTTGAATCATAACCTACAATCCGGATATGCAACCCAACCACTCTAAAGTGTATAATATCTTCCATGTTTCATTGTTGAGAAGGTATATTCTGGAAAAAAAATACATGTACTAACCGCTAAGGAAATAGATTTGGAACCTAACATGTCATATAATTGTGAGCTTGTCCAGATTATTGACACAAGATAGTAAGCCTTGTGGAATTGTATAACATTATTAGTGAAATTACTTTAGATTAATAATAATTTAGAGGAATAATTGTGAGAACTATAAGAAAAACTGGTGAATAATTATTGAGATAACCCATACAAAATTTTGAGGATAGATTATTTTTAGAGGGGGTGTAATACCTGAGTCTATACTATAACAGGTAAACATTGAATCCCAAAACTATTTCACAATGTGAACTCTACCAAAATATAAATAGATTTTATTTATGGTTATATTTAAATGTTAAATTTTTATATTTTATCATTTATATTTTGTTAAAAAAATAAAAAAAAAATTAGATTCATCATTTCAAAATTATCTTAGGGTTACTGATGGGAATTTTTCTAAAAGGTTTATTTTTAAGTTGATACTGAACAATATCATTTTTAGAAATACCATAAATTTTATAAAATAATAATGATATAATAATCCCATAAAATTTTAAAAAACCTTTGGCACAACCAAAGATGTATTAAAGGTGTAAAACAAATATTTTAAAAAAATTAATTTAAAACCCCATAATTGACTTTTTAGAACTTGTGTAATATTCCAACAAAAAAATTTGGTATTTTTCATAAATTAAGTATTGACAATGATACATTCAGTTTTCGATTTTTGTAAGACAAATAAATATTATTTTTGAAATATTTACCAATAAATTTCATGGGAATCAATACTACACATGATTTATTTTTATACTTAAAATGCATTTTCTTAACTATTTACATTACATTAAGATAAATTTTATTAAAATTAGAATTTTAAAATTTTCAAATGGTTTTAAAATTTAAAATAATCATATTCAAATTAGGTAATCAGTTCCCTTTATCTTTTAGTCATAAAAATAAGTTACGAAGATAAAAAATAAGCTACAACATTGAAAGTAAATTTTGGTAAAAAAATTATATCAAGGGGGAAATGCCTAAAATATCCCAAATATTTTCCATTGTTTGTGTCGATGAGAGGAACATAAACTATGTTTTACCCCATATTCATTATTTTACAATATTGTATCCACTTTCTAGTTAATGTTAAATACCTTTAATATAATTTTAGAAGTATTTATAAAATACAACAACTTTCATTTATAAAAGGAGCCATTCACCACCAACCTTATCCAAACAGATAATCCAATTAGATCTACCAAAACCTAAAACACAAATTAAAATTATAATCCTAAAATTATATATGTTATGGTATTACCAAAATACCAATCTAAGATGACTAAAAGAGTTTTCCTGAGGAGTAAGTTGAGAACTCCCAATGAATATTTTTTCATTTTTATTATTTTCATTATTCTTCTACCTCTACCAAATCTATTTTACCCATACTAAAATAATTATATAAGAATAATTAGTAAACTAAAACTTTATTTTAATTATTTAAAAAAACATTTATACCTTCCTATCAACCATTCAACAAATGAAAATGTTATTCATGGTATGTGAGGACTACTACCACCAGGAATGACATATTTTATTTTTCCTCACCGCCTCACATGGATGGTCATAAAAATATATTTTATAAATATATATGATTTTAAGAAGTAATATATTTTATGAAAATTTATTTATTGGATAACAAAATAAGTAATTATCATTATATAATAATTTTTTAATATTGGAAAATTATATGAAACAATATTTTCATGGATTCCATTCCCATGAACCTTACCCATAATTTCAATAAAATTAACATAGTGATGAATAAATCGTAGAAAAAAAATTATTTCAAAACCATATATATTCAGTGAATGGTTATTTTTTATCAATTGTTTTTTATATCTCTATTATGAAAAACATATGAAATAATCAAAATTACTAACATCTGATGATGAAAATAAACATTAACTAACTAATATATGTGTAAATGATGATTATAATTAAAAAATATAAAAGTAAATTTAAATAATTTTATGAAATAATTTAATAATATGGTTATATATACTATATAGGAAGTTCAAGATCTTTTTTTAAATTTGGGAGTAAAAGGTGAGGGTTCTTCATCTCAAAATTTCACTCTTTGAAACATGTTTTATATTATACACATAATTTTTTTATGTGGTGTATATACATCTTCTTCCAAATATTATATAGTAATTATATTAATATTATTATTATTTAAATTTCAAATAGAATTTCCCTCATTTAAGAATATTTAATTTAAACATTTCCAAAGTCATAAGGGTTGTTGTCAACTAAATTTTCAATCATTGAGTTATGATCCTTATTATTGATCTTTATTATTATAAGTTGGGTAAAATATACCTTATGATTGAATTATATTTTAAATCATCCCAAATTTATTTGGATTTATATTTCTTTCTCATGAACTTATTTTCTATGTATTTTTACATCAATTCGTCTTCGTTGAAAGTCTTATTTTTTTTATAAAAATGTAACATTGTTACATAAATCAACATCCTTTTTAATGGGCGTTTCTCTTTTATGGAAATATTATCTCTATAAAAAATGTTTTGATTTATTATTTTGAAATAAAAATATTTATTATCTCATGTTATCATCTTATCTCCCCATAGCTTTTTTCATATGAATTTTTTACTCTTATTTTTATGATGTGGGTTTCAATAATGTTTTTAAATATATTAAAATTTATTTTTCTTTTATAATAATATATTTTGTCTTACACTCCATATTTTTTTACAAAATCTTTCAATAAATAATTATTGATAATTATTTTTCATAAATTATTTTAAAAGTTGTATGGAAACCTCATGAAAAGTGTTTTCATGGTATCTTTTAACTTCATTATGTGGCTATGTTACAAAATAGTTAAGAAAATTATTTTCAAAGATTAACTTTCATTATCCTATTTGTTTCCAAAAATACTTACCATTACTAAAATACATACATTTATAATGAATTTATTGTCTCATTTCAACCTTTATGAATCTATGGTTTTCATTTTATTTGTGTGAACAAGTCTCATTTCCAATTCATAGATTTCCCGGAATTTAATTTTTCCATCACTCTGTATATTTATTTTGAATTTATTTCTCTTCTTCATGTACATGTTCTCTAGAACCATGTAAATATTATATACCATAACTATATTTCCTTAACAATATACCCATTTCTATATAGTATTTTTTAAAGAAATATTACTATGATATTTCTTCTATTGATAGGGGATATTAAAATTTCATATACATGATTCAAAAATATATTTATTGATTCTATTGATTTTTTTGTTTAATATATGAAGAATGAATTTGAAATGTTTAGGGAAAAAATGGGCCTATAATTATATATCCTCTCAATGCATTAGGTAGGTCTCATGTGAAAAAATTATTTTAAATCTATTCTATTTGAGAATATGGTGTATTCTAAAAAATTTCATATAAATGTAAAGGTTGAGGCCAAGATTATAATATTAAGATCTCCTACATTAGGCTTTCCATCATTACAGAATCAATTATTATATTCCATGTAATTATTACATAATTATAATCCATTGATATATTTCTTTCTCAAGTTATTTATTTTATGGAACATTTATTGATTACTCACTCTACTGTATTATTTATTCTATATGTATTCACGATATATTCCATTATACACAACCCCTTACTGGGCATCAGAGTTCACAATGTATTTTCTTTCCCTTGGGTAAAAATAAAGGATATTTAGGTGAATTATAGGATATAATTAAAGGAATAAAGAATGTTTTCAGAAATTTTATAAGTTGTTTTTTAATTTTTCCATATAATATGGAAATCGTGTATTTATCTAGTATCACAACACTGCAAAATTATTTCATCATGTGTGATGTGATCACTTGTATCTTGCACCAACGTAATAAATTAACCACAAACTCTATGTCCCTGGAGTTTTTTTTGTTACATATAAACATGGAAGGTAAATAAATAATAATATCAATAGAATTTAATAACATCAAAAAACTATAATCACATCAATAAAAATTAAAAACCTAACATATTAAATTGTGGTTCAAACATATCCAACTATTATATGAATAATAATAAACATTTATCAATTTTTAATTCAACATCCTATTTTACCTTTACCTTATTTAAGTTTTTATCCAACTATATACATGATAATCAGTAAATAATAACTATTTTATAATAATAATTTTACTGATAACTCTATGAAATGACATAAATTAAATATCATGGAAAATATATAAAGCATTTGTGAAAATCAACTCCCTTTTCAATACTTAAATTACATTTCATTAACTTCTAAGATAAATCAAATATATTTCCCTAATAATAATAAAAACATTATAATTTTACATTGAAGCATGTTAATAGAAGATATATTTTGAATCTCCCACCACAAACAATGAATTAATGATCACTTCAAAAGAACTTGAAGATCAATGATCACGCCACAAAGGATTGTCAAGAAATTTTTTTAAAAATATCTAAGAATCATTCCACTATCAAGAACCTAAGCATAAACCATAAAAACCCAACAAAAATCACTTCTATAAACATATGATAAGGAAGAAAAAAAGAATAAAGAATAAAACAGGGAAATTATAATACCCCATTTCCTTTCTATCAGGTTTTTTTAACCGTTATTTTTGGTTTTCTTTTTTTAGGTTGAATAATGCTGAAAAGAAATTGTGGGGATACATGTAATGGTGAAGTTAGGGTTTTTTTCAAATTTTCATCTTAAACCTATATTCTTTTATGTTTTCTGGGAAATTTCATGCCATGTAATAGAAGTACACACCATGTAAAATTTGTTGAGAAGAAGTTGTGCCCTGAATAAAGGGCTGGAAGGATTTACAAGTAAAGTAATATATTCATGTCATGTAATGGAAAACATTAGGTTTTTAAAGAAATTTGATGTTTTCCTGTGATTCGAACCATCATGAATTGCACGACATAAAATGGGATTACACACCATGAAAAATTTTTAGGTTACGGTTTTTAGGGTGGTGTGTGGCTGATTTTCATTTCATTCCTCTTGTAGTCTTACCTCTCTCAACCCAATGCTTACCCTAGATTGTTTTGGTGGACTCATTTACTACTACTTCCCTTTGTTATGTGATTAATCACCATTTTATTTGGATTGATTCTCTCTAGGTATGTAATCCATATGGTTCTTCTTTATTTTTGGTTGAGGCTATTGTTTTAGATGCAGTTGTGTCTGGATGAGTGACAAAATAGTATTTTTTATCAATCCTTTTCAGTTTGTTGGTGTGCCTCATCTTTTTATGGTTGTTCTCTTGGTTTCTGGTCAACATTGTTGAAGGAAGATGGGTTTCTACCATTTTGTGGTAGGTTTTTCTATAAAATGTGTTAAGTATTTGAATTTTGAATCATTTTTGATTAATTCTTTTCGTTGTTTCATTGATTTCAAGTGGAAAATGGTTTCAAATGATTTTAATGAATGGAAAATGTTTTCAAAAAGGGGGTTTTCTTTGAAAATGGATTTTAATTATTTAGAAATGGGTTTTTAAACTCCAAATAATATTATCATGGATTAAAAAAAGTTTTATGAAATTATGAGCATGTTTTTGAAATTAATTTGGGTAATTTAACATTGTAAACCTTTGGTGTGTTAAGAAAGAGACCCAAGTATCCTCAGTGTGTGTTTGGAACAACTATGAGGTAACCTTTTGTTATATCGAATAGAAGGACTCTATATTGGTTAGATCTAAATTTATATCTATTTAGTACATTTAAGTATGAAGTATGTTGTATCTCATAGGATAGAGACCAATATGTTAGGTGTTGTTTCATTTATGGTTATTTATTTTATGATTATTTTTATCATGTATTGTTTCTCATAGGTTTTTATATGAGGTTTTATCACATAGCATAACATGATAAGTTATTTCATGGATATGTGTTTACCTATTTACCACTTGATATATGGATATTATTTCATGTTTTATAACATATAATTGTCATATTTATAGTTTAAATAATATTAAATATATTTATGAAACCCAAAAGAAAAATAATTTATAGATGGATTTAATTTCTGAAAATGATTTTTTAAACTTTTAAGTTTTAAAATCTATAATATTTTAATTCTTATTATTAAACATTGTAATGAAACGGTGTTTCACAAGAGCCACAGCCCAGTTGGTGAGAACTCTCTAGGTTCATCCAAGAGACCCGAGATCAAATCTGGGTGGAGGCATATTTCTGGGTACTGTAGTAGTGTTGTAACAGGTACTGTTCGGTACTGTAGCCGCCGGAACTATTCATCCAGCTGGGCCTTCGGGCCACCAGTTTGGTCCTCAGGTCCTGTAAGGCTTTCAGAACACCCATGGCCTTCAGGCGAGTTGATTCTCAAGGCCTTCGGGGCACCCCAAGGCCTTCGGGCCACCCCAAGGCCTTCGGGCCACATGAATGCAGGACCCAAACACACTACAAAAAAGGAGCAGTCCGAGATGATGATTCAGAGTAGGTGCACTCACCAGAGCATAGCCAAATGTATTATCAGATTGAGAGGGTATGGATATGACATCAGTAACAGCCTATGATTGCACGGGAATCCTATCCAAATGGTCATGAAAAGGTGTAGAGCTACTATCAAGATGCAGATGCTAGGGAGGGGCAGTTCCCTGTAGATGGTATGGTTGAATTCCCTAAGACCTTAGGGTCATTTAATCTACTAAGCCTACGGGCCATGTAATATCTGAGCCTATGGGCCTTGTAAGGGTTCCCCCTCATCCCTTGAAAGGGGGGTTATCATAAAATCAATAAAAAATGAAGGCCTTCGGGCCATTCAGGCAGGTATAGAAACTGTGTCAGTATCCTTCTAGGATATGAAACAAACCCTACTTGTTCCTTTGGGAAATTTTTGATGTTATATTACAAGATTAGGGTAAAGGTAAGAGCAGCCTGCAACATTATGGATTCTCTTGTTCTTTTTTCATTCGGTTTGGATTTTTCTAGTGGTGATTGTTGGTCACATGGTGATTTGACTTACTTTCTAGTTAATTTTCTTTTGGATTGGATTGTATACCTTTGTGTTATCTCATCTATTTCTGGTTTCCACTCTGGTTTTATGTCTTGCTTTTATTATATCCAAGACAAGTTTATGTTATCCTATTTTAACTATATTACATGGTGGAATGGTTTAGGTGGATTCTCTAGTTCACCCAGATTGGTTCAATACAATTTTGTAGCATAGGGTTACTTATCCTGATGTGTGTTAGTACTACATGTGTTTAGTTCTATGTCCTTGGTACATAAGAGGTAGGACCATTGGAAACTGGATATTAGGTGTGGAAAAGGAGCCTGGTCTTCTCACTTCTACGACAGAAACCAAGTTTCCGTGGGTGTTCAAGTACTTTTAATAGGTTCGAGACTTATTTTTTGAGTTCATTTGAATAAACTATATAGGAAGTTTATTTAAATTGACATGTTGCTTTGTAAGTATGTTCTTTTGTTATTTCCTTACATTCTATATTTTTTAAATCTTTATTATCAATACATAATGTTTGTCCTATGATTTTGTAATTTTCTTAGGACTAATTTTTTATATTATACAATGCCTCTAATAATAGATATTTCAAATATGAGAGTGGAATATATGAAATCATTTCCCTAGGTAATTCCTCTAGTGGGCCCTACTTTGGTAGAACCTGGTATCCACACTATTAAAACTATGGGTCAAGTGTGTAACACCCCGAGATTTTATGAGATATAATCTTATTAATTTCTTTGATGTCTTCTATTATACACTACACCAAGATTATATTGTACTATACTCAACACCATATTAGCTTTCAGTATATACAACACTATTCTTGGCTCGTGTTATACACAATTTTAAGTTCATTTTGTTGGAATTGTTCTACGCAACATTAAGTATAGATTTTTTTAATGTATAAATGAAATAATTTTTGATTATGTTATACGCAACACCAAAAGGATATTCCACTACACGCAGCTCCGACTTGTCTTGCATTACACGCAATCGTGATCATCCTCAATAGCGTGTGTAGTACACAATACCAGGTTTTACTATACAATGATATATTGTTATAATGTTATTATGAACTAGACTTTATGAATATTATTAACTAAAGTTTGAATTTTATAACATTATTATTCATCTTACACATTTTCTAGAACATGTTATGAGAACAAAATAATTTTTTTGGGTAAAATAAGTATTTTTTCAAAAAATGCATTTTTTCCACCTTTTGATGGTGCACCCACTTTAAATCATGTTTTTGACATGTTTATAAGTAAAATTTGACAAAATAAAATTATTCTTTGGAATAAGGATATAAAAATTTATTTTGGATAAATTTTTCATATTCTTCTGATAACTTTAATATTTTAATGAATAGTAAAAACACGCAATATTTTAATTAATATCAACTTTTTTCATTGTAATAATTTATATGGTTAAATTATAATATTTAATGGTTTTAAAGTATAAATAGAATATATTTTTACCATTTAATATAATTTATATCATTAGAATTTATTTTACATTGAATTAATATGTAAAATTATTTCAATCTTTTGCAATGTTTTAACTTTTAAAACTCGTTTTCTTAACAACGGGATTAATTTTAAATTAATTTCTTCAACTTATGTGATTTGAATTTGGAAAAATTTATTCTATATTTGGAATCAGCAGGTCTAAATTATGTTAATAGGCTACTTTTTATTTTTCGGCACTATAAATATTAACTACGGTAAATTTTATTTACCATAGTTAAAGGTAAATCGGGTAATTAAAGGTAAATATAATATTATAAAATGACCCTAACACTTTTCTTAATATAATTTTATGATTATATTTCTTCATAAGGAATATTTGGGTCGAAATACAATCCATTGGAACCCACTTGAAAGTGATTTAGTCCTTTAATTTATTTTGTTTTAAAGAAAGTGAAATATGTCTCACTCAAACTTTAATAATGAAAGTATTTTTAATATAAGGTTATACAGAATAAAAATTAGATTATAAATACTCATTTAAAATATAAAATGTTTTTCTTTTTTATTGTAATTTATTCGTAATTTTTAAGTGATATTTAATTACCTTAATAGCTTATACATTAATGATGCAGAAATTATTTACCTAGTGAAAAATAAATAATATAGTTTTTATTTAGGTAATAATGTCCATAAAAGGCCCAAAAACTTGATCAAAACTTATTGGTCGAGTATATATATACCATAAGCATCCAAGGGTCGGCTTTGGGACTATTTGGAGCCATATAAAAGAGATTACGATATTTAAATTATTTTATTTTTAATAATGTCAAAGTTGTCACCTTCATAGCTTAATAAATATAACAATTTAAATGTCCTTATTTTAAGAATATAAATTCATGTAAAATTGTTATTATAATAGGATTTTATTTTTAATTTTATGAAACAAATAAGTATATTAAATAATTATACAAAAAATTTATAGTAATTATTTTATTATGAAAAATATCAAATAAATGGTTTTAAAAATATTAAAATAAATATTATATGAAATATTTAATGTGATCCACTAATTTTCTAGATTAATATGACATGTTATGAATCTATTAAATATTTTTGATCGAATATATCATCTTTGTGTATTTTATTTAAATTCAAATAATTGAATAGTGTCAAAATTGACACTATTGATATTTTATAAAAATAACATATTATTAAATTGTTTAAAAATCACAAAATTATTTAAAAATTACAAATTTAAAATTATATGGTCTAAAATTTAATAATTTATCTAATTATGGTAAATTCACAACACATAAGTAAGTATTTATAACAATTTAAAATTTTGAATTTTATTTCCACAAATAAATTTAAATAGATTAAATAAGGATAAATCAAATTGATAGGTTTTAAAATAAAGTCCAAAAATGTATAAATTTTATTGGTTGATTATATTACAACCCTATATCATCTCATATTCTAATGTGAGTAATTTTGGATGTTTTTATGTGGGGTTTGAGTTTATTATAAATTAATATTTCTTATGTTTCCAAAGGTTCCCATCTCCTCCTTTATAAAAGGGAACCTCCTCCCTCTCCTCCTCACACCACTTTGAGCCTTCATGCTCTGCCAAAATATGCCCATTTCACTTCTCCACTTACATAGAAACCTACTATAGGTACTTGTCTTCTTCAAAGACCAACTTTAGTGCCCTAAGAGGTGGTTAAGAAGAGGCGCGTCAAAGAAGGGGTAATCTCTTCTATCGATTCTTTCAAGTTTCTTTATTCTTCTACTTCCTATTATTTAGTTGTTTCATTATAAAGTAATAACATAAGTATAAATAATATACTTATATGTTGTTATAAATATGAAACTACCCCATTTCACCTTCTATCCATAATACGGAAAACAAAATCACCGCGCGTACGTACGTACGGAATATCGTCTCCACGCCGTGGCGTAATATGTTTTTCCACCACCACCTTACACGGATGGGTATAATGGTGTAAAGAATAACTATATAAGGATATTATAACATAATAAGGATTCTGAAATAGTATATCATCCACTCCAATTCCATTCAATAATTATGGGAATGATATCATCGCTCGTGCATACGTACGGATTATCGTCTCCATGACGCGATGAGATTCATTCTCCATGTCAACCATTCAAGAATGATTAAAAAGTATATATAATGAATAATAATGATATATATGACATAATAATGCTAAAATATTTATGTATATATAGATATATATATTTCATCTACGTACTTCAATTCAAGTCAATAAGGAAAGAAAAACAGCGTTCATGCGTACATACGGCCTACCATCTCCATGAACGGTGTGTTTCATTTCATTTATCTATCTATTATATATATATACTGAATATATATTATATATAATTATTTTTACATTCTGGAAGTAAGTAAATCATGATATAAGTAATAATAATATCAAGAACAACAAGTCCAAACACGTACGATAAATGAAACGATTTTACCCAAAAAGCTGCTTTAACATGGAATTGACAATAGAACGGGTAATATAAAGTCATAAGTGAATCATATATGATATCATAAATATTATTATGGTTCTGTTACAAGTTAATAATATGTTTAAACCCACTATACAGAAGTTTCGGACACGTATGGGAGAAATTGGACTTAAGGTAAGGGATAATGTTGCAATCTCATTTTTATCCGAGATTTCTTTTACGTAAGTATTTACTAGGGTATATTTTTCATCCATGTCCATAAAATGTTTTTCATAAAGTGATTAATATTCTTCCATGTATTTTTAAAGTCATTTTTACCCCTCTTTGACTTTTACTTTGTGTTATGGAATGAATCTTTCTTTTGTTTACCATATAAGGTACTTTTTGACTTTTCTGACAAAAGTACGAGAAGGATGTTTTTTTAACTTATACGGCATGAATGAATTTTTAAGAATTCATAACACCTTATTTTAATGAAGATTACTCTAAAATATTTCATGATTATTTTCTAAAAAATTACTTTTCTTTTAAAATTTCATGGCATTTTTTGAAAAGAAAATGATTTTGAAGAAGAAATGATATTTTCCTCAAGAATTCATTTCAAGTGTTTTATCAAAACTATTTTCCATATAAGATGAAATTATTTAGTATTTTTATGTTTCAAGTATAATTTCTCTATTATTTACATGGTTTTATTTTTATTACGATGAAATGATATCCATTTGTTTTATATGGATTATGTTATGATGGGATGATGTTTATGAAACCCATTTCATTCTTTGGGTTGTGATGAATGATTTATGTTTATTTTGGGGCACAAGTAATAATGATTTCATTATGAGATGGGTGTGACCTATATCTCCATCCAATGCATTGGGTAAAGATTTATATCTCATGAGATAGACATGGATGGAATGGCAAGTTCATCTGGTTCAGTGATACAGGACTGGAACGAGGAGTGAACTCGATTCAGAAAGGGACTTTGTCCACTATGATGATCTTGGTAGCAATGCCTTGGATACTATGGAAATAATATCATGTGATTAATGGTTTTACAAAATTACATGTTTCATTTACCATGCTATTTTAGCATGATTGATGTTTCATTAGGATCTATACCTTAGGTACTGTCATGTTTTATGTCATTGCTCAGGATTTTGATATTTAATAATTATGTTCATGTTTTTAAAATCAAATGTATATGGTTTGTTTTATTTTCTCCATGATTACCCTTACTGAGCATTTGATCTGACCCTTTATATGTTTTCTTTTCCCTAGGATATAAATAAATGTTTTAGGTAAGAAAACAAAAGGGGGAGATCTTTATGGGAGATGTTGAAGATCTTTTACTATGATTAGAAGAGTATGTTCTGAGTTTCCAAAGACAGTAAACTAATACGGTATTTGGGTGTTTGTTCTTGTCATGTATTATGTATTCTGAAAAAGTAATGTAATGTCTATGTACGTCAAGCTATGGGTCTCTACAGTTGGTATTAGAGTGAAGGTTTAGTTAACCTTTGGAAACTGGATGCGAAAACTTTTGGGAAATCCCAAGAGATATTTCTAAGGTATGTCTAGGGATGTCTCTAAGGTTAAGTATTGGTATAGGTTATAGTCCTAGAATTACGGTAACGATCATAGAAATAAACCGAATATGTTAGAGATTAAAAGTACTCCCCTTTATTATGTTGTTTTCCTAGCATGAATTTTTCCTCTCACACTATTCTTTTTTGAGTTTTAGAAAATGGCTGGAAACAGGAAGATTCACATTAATGGAGGATATGATGGACAATGGAAAGCTATTCTTCATGAGAAACCAAATGAAATGGGATTTGGAAGTCCAAACATCGTTAATATACCTAATCAGAAATCTCATAATTTGATCAATAATATCAAATTTGGTATGTTTCTTGACTCAGCCAATAAGAGAAAGATGGAGTTTCATGATGATAATAGAGGAAATAAATTTCAATTTCCCTCATGTAATTCATGTGGGAAGAGGCATCATGGATAATGTTTCAAAGGAAGTATAAAATGCTTTGGGTGTGGAAAAGAAGGACACAAATCCAGTAAGTGAAAAGGAAAAGGTTCGGTTAACACCATGGACAAGGATAATAATATTGCTACAACATCAACAATGATAAAATATTTTAAATGTCTAAAGTATGGTCATTATGCAAACCAATTCCCTAAGGGAAAATCTCTTGGAGAGAATCAGCATGGTCATATGAGTATTATTTATGTTGATGATGATGAAGAAACTACAAATGATATATGAGATGAAAGAAGTGTTGAGGAATAAAATGATGAAGCTCGATCAATGGTTCAAGAAGGCAGTGGAATAATTGTATGTTTATCAAGAGTTATGTTGTCTGGGTAATTTAATGGTACTATGGAAAAAAGAAACATTTAAGGATTGTTACACTATTGTTTTTCCTAATGTATTTGAAAGTGTAGGTTGAATGGTAATGGTAACCATGAAAGGTTATTCATATATTTTTGGAAAGTATATGATATTCACATAATGAAGGGATAAGGAGATAATGAGATGTTTGATATTATTAATGATCTCATGACTGATATAAGGAAAAAGTGATATCATGGTTTGAGTATATATACTTTTTGGGATTTTGGTATGTGGAAAGAGTTACCTTTTGATAGCATTCATGTTTTCAATAAGGTTATATGGTAATTTATGTTTCAATAGAATACATGATTAATGTTTCACATGTTTGGAATGCAATCAAAAAGATACATCTTATGATATACGGGGGATAAATGATGGTATTCACATTATTGTGATGTGACCTTCTAGAAATAATTTTCTTTATACTACGAGATTGGACAGAAGTATTTTGGATAAGTCTAAAGATTGGAATGGATTATGTAGGACATCAGATAGTATTGTCTAAGGCTAGAACTTTTTTCGATATTATTTCTATAATGTTATAATAGTGTAGTTTTAGAAAAAGGACAACCTGCAGGATGGGTGACTACCCATCACGTCGGACAAGGTTGCAGGAATCGAACCCACAACCGAAGTGTGATAGAACTTTATCGCCTACCACTGGCCTACAGGAAATCCCTGGTTATTAGAAATTAGTTTTATTTTATTAAGCAGTATGATAGTTGAAGTATAAGTCCATTTTTGGATTCATATACGGTTAATCTCACCATAAGATGGACTTATGTAAATAAATTTTGGTAACCTTATGTTCAAGAAAGATGGAATGACCTGTCATTCTATCGCATGATCTGCTAACACTTCACGAAAGACAAATTCAACTTCATTTCGTTAAGAGATGAAGTAGAAATTGTTCAAGGCACAAACAACAGTGAGATTGTACCAAAATCAAGAAAGTATTTCTTTTAATTCTTTAACATTAGGGAAATAATCTTGAAAACCAAAAATGTTGTCCTAGTGCCCTCATATCTGATGAATTAGATGGTACCTTAGATCATCACAAATTTATGGCTTTGTGATTGTTGTCTTTTTCATAGCCATGTTCTCTACCACTCTTCATCCAAACATGATGGTTAGATTTCTCTTCAATATCCATATTTTCACAAATGTTATATTTTGTGGAAACCCAGTGATGAGTTAATTTGGTTAATCGTTACATTTCATACATTAATTTTTAAAATTAAGTTTTAGTATTGCTTTTTACAATGTGGGTTTCTATGAATGAAACTTTCATGTAGTAAACGATTTATAACCCCGATGAATTTCGAGGGAGAAATTAATTTTTAGGGGGGTAGAATGTAACACCCAGAGATTTTGTGAGATATATTCTTTTTAATTTCTTTGATGTATTATTTTTTACACTACACCAATATTATCTTGTACTGTACACAACACCGTATTAGCTTGCAGTATATGCAACATTATTCTTGGCTTGTGTTATACACAATTTTAAGCTCGTTTTGTAGAAATTGTTCTACGCAACATTAAGTATAGATTTTTTTAATGGATAAATGAAATAAGTTTTCATTAAGTTGTACGAAACACCAAAGAGAGCTTCCACTACATGCATCCCTAACTTGGCTTTCATTACACGCAATCACAACCTTCCTTGATAACATGTGCAGTACGCAATATTGGGTTTTGCTAAAAAATGATATATTATTATAATATTATTATGAACTAGCCGTTATGAAAAGTATTAACTAAATTTTGAATTTTATAACATTATTATTCATCTTACACATTTTCTAGAATATGTTATCAGAACAAAATAAATTTTTCGGGTAAAATAAGTATTTTTTTTTTCAAAAAATGCATTTTTGCCGCCTTTTGATGGTACCCCAACTTTAAATATAGTTTTTGACATGTTTATAAGTTCAATTTGAAAAAATAAAATTATTATTTGGAATTAGGATATAAAAATTTACTTTTGATAAATTTTTCATATTATTCGGATAACTTTCATATTTTAATGAATAGTAAAAACACACTATATTTTAATTAAAATCAACTTTTTTCATCATAATAATTTATATAGTAAAATTATAATATTTAATTGTTTTAAAGTATAAATAGAATATGTTTTTACCATTTAATATAATTTATATTGTTAGCATTAATTTTACGTTGAATTCATAGGTAAAATCATTTCAATCTTTTGTAATGTTTTAACTTTTAAAACTCATTTTCTTAACAACGTGATTAATTTTAAATTAATTTCTGAAAATTATGTGATTTAAATTTGTAAAAATAGATTTTATATTTTTAATCATTAGGTCCAAATTCTTTTCATAGGATACTTTTTATTTTTGGGCATTATGAATAGTAACTACGGTAAATTTCATTTACCATAGTTAAAGGTAAATCGAGTAATTAAGGGTAAATATAATATTATAAAATTATCATAACACTTGTATTAATATAATTGGATGATTATATTTTGTCCTAAGAAATAATTGGGTCTAAATGGGATCTATTGGAACCCACTTGAATTTTATTTAGAGCTTTAATTTATTTTATTTTAAAGAAAGTGAAATATGTCTCACTCAAACTTTAATAATTAAAGTATTTTTAATATAAGGTTATAGAGAATATAAATTAGATTATAAATACTAATTTTAAAGCTAAAATGTTTTTATTTTTTATGGAAATTTATTTGTAATTTTTATGTGATATTTAATTACTTTAATAGCTTATACATTAATGATGCAGAAATTATTTACTTGTTGAAAAATCAATAATATAGTTTTTATTAAAGTAATAATACCCATAAAAAGGCCCAAAAACTTGACAAAAACCTATTGGTCGATTATATCTATACCATAATCATCCAAGGGTCTACTTTGGGACCATTTGGATACGTATAAAAGATATTATGACATTTATATTATTTTATTTTTAATAATGTCAATGTTGTCACCTTCATAACTTAATAAATATAACAATTTAAATGTTGTTATTTTAAGATGATAAATTCTAGTAAAATTATTATTATCATAGTATTTTATTTTAAATTTTATGCAACAATTAATTATATTAAATAAATATACAAAAATGTTATAGTAATTATTTTATTAAGACAAATTTCAAATAAATGGTTTTAAAAATATTAAAATAAATATTATATGAACTATTTAATGTGATCCACTAATTTTCTAGATTAATATGACATTTTAGGAATATATTAAAAAATTTGGATCGAATATATCTTATCTGTGTATTTTATTTAAATTCAAATAATTGGATTGAGTCAAAATTGACACTATTGATATTTTATAAAAATAACATATTATTAAATTGTTTGAAAATCGCAAAAATATTTAAAAATTTCAAATTGAAAATTATATGGTATAAAATTTAATAATTTATCTAATTTTTTAAAATTCACAACACATAAGTAAGTATTAATAACAATTTAAAAATTAGAATTTTATTACCACAAATAAATTTAAATAGATTAAATAAGGATAAATCAAATTGATAAGGTTTAAAATAAATTCCAAAAATGTCTAATTTTTATTGGTTGATGATATTACAACTCTATATCATCTCATATTCTATTTTGAGTAATTTTGGATGTTTTTATGTGGGTTTTTTTTTATTTTAAATTAATATTTCTTATGTTTCCAAAGGTGCCCCTCTCCTCCCTTATAAAAGGGCACCTCCTCCCTCTCCTCCTCACACCACATTGAGCCTTCATACTCGGCCAAACCCTGCCCATTTTACTTCTACACTTCCATATAAACCTACTATAGGTCCTTGTATTCTTAAAATATTAACTTTAGTGCCCTAAGAGGAGGTTAAGAGGAGGCGTGTCAAAGAAGAGGTAATCTCTTATACCGATTCATTCAAGTTTATTTATTCTTATACTTCCTCTTGTTTAGTTGTTTCATTATAGAGTAATAAAATCAGTATAACAAATATATTTATATGTTGTTTTAAATATTAAACAACCCCATTTCACCTTCTATTGATCCTACGGAAAACGAAATCACCGCGCGTGCGTATGTACGGAATACCGTCTCTACGCCGTGGTGTAATCTGTTTTTCCACCACCACCTTACTTGGATGGGTATAATGGTTTAAAGAATAACTATATATGGTTATTATGAAATCATAATGATTATAATATATTATATCATCTACCCCAATTCCATTAAATAATTATGGGAAGGATATCATCGCTCATGTGTACGTATGGATTACTGTCTCCACGACGTGATGAGATTCATTCTCCATGTCAACCATCCAAGAATGATTATAAAGTATATTTAATGAATAATAATGATATATATGACATAATAATTCTACTGGATTTATTTATATATATATTTCTTCTACATACTTTCATTCAAGTCAATAAGGAAAGTAAAACAGTGTTCATGCGTACGTACGACCTACCATCTCTATGAACGGTATGTTTCATTTCATTTATCTATCTATTATATATATATATATATAATATATGATATATAAATCATGTTTTACATTCTTGAAGTAATTAAATCATTATATAATTATTAATAATATCAAGAACTATAAGTCAAAACACATACGATAAATGAAACGATTTTACCCAAAACGATTCTTTAACATGGAATTGGAAAAAGAATGGGTAATATAAAGTCATAAGTGAATAATATATGATATCATAAATATTATTATGCTTCTGTTATAAGTTAATAATATTTTTAAACCCACTATGCAGGTGTTTCGGACACGTATGGAAGAAATTGGACCTAAGGTAAGGGATAATTTTGCAATCTCATTTTTATCCGAGAATGCTTTTACGTATGTATTTACTAGGGTAAATTTTTCATCCATGTCCATAAAATGTTTTTCATAAAGTGATTAATTTTATTCCATGTATTTTTAAAGTCCTTTTTACCCCTCTTTGACTTTTACTTTGTGTTATGGAAATAATCTTTCTTTTGTTTACCGTATAAGGTACTTTTTGACTTTTCTGGCAAAAGTACGAGAAGATTGTTTTTTTAACTTATACGGATTTAATGGATTTTTAAGGATTCATAATGCATTATTTTCAAGAAGCTTACTCAACAATATTTCATGATTATTTTCAACAAAAATCCTTTTATTTTAAAATTTCATGGCATTTTGTGAAAAGAAAATGATTTTTAAGAAGAAAGGATATTTTCTTCAAGAATTAATTTCAAGTGTTTTATCAAAACTATTTTCCATCTAAGATGACATTATTTAGTATATTTATGTTTCAAGTATAATTTATATATTATTTACATGGAATTATTTTTATTATGATGAAATGATATCCATTTGGGTTATATCAATTATGTTATGATGGGATGATGTTTATAAAACTCATTTTATTATTTGGGTTGTGATGAATGATTTATGTTTATTCTGTGGCACAAGTAAGAATGATTTCATTAGGAGATGGGTAGGACCTATATCTCTCTCCAATGTATTGAGTAAATATTTATATCTCATGAGATAGATATTTCTATAACGGAATGTTAATCTGGTTCAGTTATACATGACTGGAACGAGGAGTGAACTCGATTTAGAAAGGGACTTTGTCCACTATGATGGTCTTGGAAGCAATGCCTTAGCTACTATGGAAATAATATCATGTGCTTAATGGTTTTCCACAATTACCTGTTTTATTCCCCATGATATTTTAGCATTATTTATGTTTCATTATGATCTATGCCTTACGTACTGTCGTGTTTTATGTCATTTCTTAGGATTTTGATGTTTAATCATTATGTTCACGTTTTTCAAATCAAATGAATATGGTTTGATTTATTTTCTCCATGCATAACCTTACTGAGCATTTTAGCTCTCCCTTTATATGTTTTCTTTTCCCCATGATATAAAGAAAGGTTTTAGGTAAGAAAACAACTGGTGGAGACTTTTATGGGAGATGTTGAAGATCTTTCACCATGATTAGAAGATTATGTTCCGAGTTTCCAAAGACACTAAACTAATACGGTCTTTGGGAGTTTTTTTGGTCATGTATTAAGTATTCCATAAAAGTAATGTAATTTCTATGTACATCAAACTATGGGTCTCTAAAAAGTGGGTCTTGAGAACTCAGGATGTGTGGTGGATCAGGGCTCAAAATTTACTGAGAAGTATCCACCTATCATCCATGTTGACAAAGGAACCCAATAATTTGGGGAGTAACTTTAGAGGATATATAGGATCTTTAACTTCATGAAGAATCATTAATACTCTAAGGTAGGTTTTTTCATGTATATACTTGAGGGGCTATGAAGGAGATGGTGGGAATCTATTATGAAAGCTAAGTTGCATTAGGATCTTACCTGGGATTCCTTCAAGAAAATATTTTACTAGATGTTTTTAACTAAATAATAGTTTTTGGAGAATACCTGGAAGTTTTTGACCTTAGAGTAGGGGGATCATAACATTATGTATTATTATTGTTATTTTTCTATGTTGGTGCATATATCATCTAAGCTTTTCACTATTTAATACATGATGTCTTAGAGGTTTCAGTTTGGATTGAGGCATTATATTTGGACAATTTTGATACTCATATTCCATTTAACCATTCTAGAGGCAGTTGAAAAGCCAAATTTAGCTGAGAAAGACATAGGTAGGATGATTGGTTTGGGTGGATCTTCAGTTGGTTTAGTGGTTATCCATGTTGTATCTTTTATCCATAAAAAGGGAGTGTAAGAGTGGTAAGTTTTTATGAGGACTATTTTCATGGGATTTGAGAGGGAAGCAACATGTTGTCTACTACCAATGTTGAAGGTTTGGTCATACTTAGCCTAACTATGTGGTGGACACTAATAATTTTCATCTATTTGGATGATCTATCCATCCACCGAATTTTTGTGAAAAGCTATCTCAGGGCATTAGGGTAGGATCCACTCTCACCAAGGGTTCATTGGTTCATATAGATTCTTCCAAGGGTGGTGGGTTTAATACTTAGGCCAAGGGAGATGTTCATGTGGGTAAGACTGGATGGATTTATATAGTATATTATATACCAAAGGAATCTAAAGTAGGGCCATCTATTGTTAAAGGTATGATTTTTATCTCATATTCTATGGTGTCAGATTTTTTCAAAAAGGTGCTACTCATTATTTTATACCATCAAATTTATTTCACAAGTGGTTTTTGTGTTTGGATCTTATACCATACAAATTGGATCTTTCCATGCCTTTCAGAAAGAGTTATAAACAAGGTTTCACATATCCTATGTGTCGAGTGATGATAGACAACTATGAGGTGGTGTGATAATTTTTAGTGCTTGATATTGAAATCATTGACTTGATTATCAACATGGATTGGATACTCATTTTTAAGGCCCAGATATACTTTTATCACTATCGGGTTAGTTTTTATCTATCGATGGGGTCACTCATGTTTTCCAGGGTCAGTGGGACACTAAATTTAGGAGGGGGATCCTATTGTGCTTATGTTGGGGTAATATCATGCTAGTTTTTATAGATCTTTCTTGACACAGTTGAGCCTTGTTTTGGTGGTCAAAATCATTCATTTTCATGTGACTACCGTGAGGTATTTCTAGATAATTTTTATATTTTATCACCCCTAATATAAGTCAAGTTTACTATAGAACTACTCATTGGTATGATTCCTATTTATTTGAAGTCTTACTGTAAAGAACCTTATGAGTTGGAAGAACTTAAGGTCTATCCTGAGGACCTATATGCTAAAGGATTTATTTTTTATAGAATTTCATAGAAGGATTATTCTATCCTCTTTCATAATAATGAATAAGAGAGCCTTATACTTTGTATCAATTATCCAAAGTTTAATCAGGTGTCTGTTAGGAAAAAATATCTTTTTCCATGTATTTTTCATCTCTTTGATAATATTAGAGGGGATAATTGGTTTTCTAATATTTAACTAAATTTAGGGTATCACTAGTTGATAGTTCAGAATAGATTTTATACCTAATATAGTGTTTAGGATTCAATGTGGGAATTTTTAATTTCTGGTTATTCCATTTTGTCTCGCTAATTATCTTTCGGTGTTATGTCCTTAATGAACAAGATATTTCAATGGTTCTTGGACTCTTTTTTTGTTATCTACATGGATGATATTTTTTTGTACTCTAAGTTATAGGAGGAGAACATTGAAAATTTGGATATCATTATTTTAACATTGAAATAACATTTTCTTTATGGTAATATTTCCAAGTGTTTGTTTTGGATTGAAGAATTTATTTTTGGGGTGAATGTGATATTTCAGAGGGATGTATCAATAGATCCTAAAATGGTATAGTCAATTATGTCATAGGAATAGTCCTAAATTGTGTTTGATATTTAAAGCTTCTTGGGTTTGGCTGGTTACTGTCGATGAATTATTTATGAATTTTCCAATATCACATCTTTGATGATATCTTTAATCTATAAGGGTGTAATGTTTGATTGTAATGAAATGTTTCAAATATATTTAGTGGGGATAAAGGTGATGTTAAGTTTAGTACCAGTTTTGATTATTTTAGAACCAAGATTGGGTTGTGATATTTTTGTGATGTTCCAGTATGGGTTAGGGATGTGTCTTGATAAAGGGGAATCGGGTGGTGGATTATGTCTCGTTTTGGTTATTCAAACTTGAGAAGAAGTACCCTACCTATGATCTTGAGTTGGTAGTGGTTATTCATGCACTCAAAATGTGGCGCCACTATATCTTTGGGGAGTTTTTTATGATATATTCGGATCATAAGAGCCTAAAATATATTTTCATACAAATAGATCTAAATTTGTGATAGTGATACTAGGATTAGTATTTTTAGACTTTTGATTTTGTAATTTATTATACCCCTAGGAAATGGAATTTGATTTATAATGTGTTGAGCCGAAAATTATCAACACAAACCATAAAGGAATAATTTGAGGAGTGGTCTTTGATGATTTTGTTTACTGAGATGGTCTTGGGAATGGAAGAAATTTTTGGAATGGTGTTCTTGTATTTGATGAAGGATTACTCATATTTTGATGAGTGAACTTAGTTAGAGTAGGTGATAGACACTTAGTGTTAGTGTTTTAGTGAAATTCATTATGGTGTGGAGCCCTTGGGTGTGTGGTCTTGGTCTTCCAGTAGAGCATTGTGCTTCTGTAGTAGATAGGTTATTCCATTTTCGTTGAGACATGAGTTATTGAATAGTGGAAACCGGTTCTTGTTGGTTTTTGTACCCTAGGGATACCAATATGTATCAGGACATGAGGCATCAGTGTTGGATTTTGGGGATGAGATTGTATATTTTGGAATTCCTATCGCAATTTATTACTTTTGAGACAATTAATTCAGGGCACCAAAGACTTGCAGGGTTGTTGCATCCCTTACCCATTTCAATATGTAAGTGGGTGATATTTCAATGTATTTTGTCATTGGATTTCTATGTAATCCTATTTGGAAGGATGTAATTTGGATTGATCACATCTTATCATCCGTAGATCGTTGAACTGGAAGACATGGCTATCTAGATTCTCGGGGATATGCTTTGGTCTTGTGTTCTTGATTTCAGAGGATCTTGTGGATAGAATTTTCTTTTGGTTGAATTGTCCTATTACAATAGTTATCAAGATTCAATCTGGATGGTTCCCTATGAGTATTTTTATGGGTGGACATGTATATATCCCTTATATTGGGTAGAGTTTTTAGTGTAGTCTTTGGTTGGAAATAATGTTATTTAGGAGATGAAGAAGATGGTTTAGTTGATCTAGAGTCGTTTTATCATGGAATAAAGTTAAAATAAATCTTATTTGGACCATCATCATCGACCATTGTATTTTGAGGTTGGTGATCAAGTCTTTCTCATAGTTTCTCCTCACTTGAGACATCATCAGTTGGGAAAGTAGAGTAAGTTGGAACTGAAGTTTGTAGGTCCCTTTGAGATCATTGGATGACTAGGGAGGGTGGCCTATCGGTTGGAGGTTTTATCTATCTTGACCACTCTTCAAAACATGTTTCGGGTTTCCAAAATTATGAGTATATAATAGATCCTTCCCCTGTGATTCAATGAAAGTATGTTGATCTTAATCCCAATACCATTTCAGTTGAGCATCTGGTTTAGGTTATGGATCTCTAAGATAATTTACAATGCAGAAAAATGATCCCCTTAGTCTAGGTAATATAGAAGTGGGGATAGGATATCCATGAGATATAGTAGTGGGATTTATTAATGAGGTAGTATTGTCCTTCTCTTTTCTCAAATCTAGGATCTTGAGTTCTTTATAGGGGTAGAAAATGTTTATAGTGTGAAGATTGTAATGCCCTGCTACCTTTCTGTCATGTATGTTTTAACCTTTATTTTTGGTTTCATTTTAATTGGATGAATAATGCCAAAAATGATTTAGGAGGATAAATGTAAGGGTGACGTCAAGGATTTATTGGAATTTTCAGCTTAAACCTGCAATTTTTTTTATACATTGGGAAATTACACATCATGTAATGGGAGTAAATTCTATATAATGGATGCTAGGTAGATGTTTTTAATGTGATACTAAGAATGAAGGATTTATATTCCATTTAATAGATTCATGTAATGTAATGGAAAATATTAGGTTTTTAATAAAAAATCAATGGGTTTTTTAATAATTCCATCATTTTTGCATTACACAGCATTTAATGGGATTAAAATACATGAAATTTTCATGAGTTGTTGTTTTTAGGGAGGTGCATGGATGATTTTTATTCCATTCTACATGTAGACTTACCTCTCTCAAACTAGAACACTTCCTAGATGATTTTGGTCGACTCCTTTTCATCAGGATCACTTTTTTCAGTGATTGATCACCAATGTGGTTGGATTGCTTCTCTCTGGGTATGTACTCATTCTAGTTCTAATTTCGTTTTGGATGTAGTTATGGTATTTGTCACGGGTGTGTATGGATCTATGATCAGCTACAATTTTCTATCAATCCTTTTTATTTTCTTGTCGTTTCTCATCTTTCAAAGGTTTTTCTTATGGATTCTAGTCACTATTGTTAGAGGAGTCAATTTTTTTACCTTGTTGAGGTTGGTGTTTCTCTATAATGGGTTAATTATTCCCATTTATAATTGATCATGATATATTCCTTTAGGTTGTTCATTTATTTTAATTGACAAATGGTTTCAAATGATTTCTTGGAATGGAAATTATTTTCGAAAAGTGGTTCTTCTTGGACAATGGATTTTCTTAATTTTTAAGTGGGGTTTTCAACTCCAAAGAGGATGGTATTGGCTTTGAAAACATTTTATGAAATTGTGATCATGGTTTTGAAATGAATTTTTATAATTTTACATTGGTAACCTTTGGTGTGTCAGGAAATAGAATTGGGTGGTAGTAGTGTGTGTTTGACACTACTTGGAGGTAACCTTTTATAATATCAACTGGAAGGACTCGATATAGATTTAGATCCAATGTTACTCTTATTTAGTCTTATTAAGTGTCTATTACATAGTTTCCCAAAGGATAGATCTCCATATGTGAGGTGATTTTTCATTTATGGTTCTTTATCACATTATTGTTTTTATCATGGACTATTGTCCAAGATGTTTATATAAGGTTGTATCACATAACATATCATTATAGGTTTTTTTATAGATATTTATTTAACTATTTACCTCTTTATGCATGAATATTATTTCCTATTTTATTAATTCAACTTATCATATTTCTGTTTTTGAGAATATGAAATGATTTTATTGAAACCAAAGTGAAAATGATTTATAGCTGTATTTAATTTTTGAAGATTCATTGTAAAAATGATTTGTTGTTAAAATATAGAATTGTTGTATTCTTGATATTAGACCATGTATAGAAATTGTGGTGGTATACTATAGGGATTTTTCTCACACCCTACTTGTGCCTTTGGGTGTTTTTAGATGTTTTCTTAATGAATTCATTAAAGGTAAGATCATCTTGTAGCATGTTAGTTTCCCTTATTTCTACTTCTTTCGGTTCGTGTTGTTCTAATTGTGATTGTTGGTCATGTGAGGATATGAATTATTTTATAATTTAGCTTGTTTTTTGGCTTGGATTGTATACCTTGTTGGTATCTTGTATATTTCTTCTTTTCACTATGGTTGTATGTATTTTTTTAGTATATTCAAAACTAGTTTCTATTATCATGTTTTACCTATATTACAAGATGCGCTGGTTCAGGTGGATTTTCTAGTTGACCTGAGTTGATTCAATATAGAAATATTAGAGGATATATAAATAAAGATTACTTGAGATCAAGAAGATATCACCCACCTAAAGAAAAATGATTGATATCTACCACCAATGTGAAAGATTATCAATAAAGAGCCTCCAATCATCTAAGGTAGAAACAAATAAGTGGAGGAATATGGATAAATTTAAAATAAAATATAAATGTTATAATAATGGGATGGGTCATGTGATTTTATCAAGGGGTTATTCACTTCTCTGAAACATCTTCTTATTGACATTCCATGTCTCAAACCTCGTAATTAGTGATTTATAGGGGTTTTTGAAAATATGGCATGGGGTCATAAAATATATATGTGCACACACCCTAAGGAAGAGAACATTATGGGTTCATTATGCAATGGAATGGGTCATACCAACTTCCTAAAAAAATTTATGATGATCATGTTGAATTGACCTCATTTCCCATATTAAACCTTAACCACACCATAACATAAAGGTTATCACTAATACCTTTTTGGCCTTTGATAATCCAAAACTCTACCTTCCAACTCTAAACTCCACCTTGGTACCCTAAACACCCTCATACAAAAAGTAGTGGGACAAGGAAACATTGAGTCTCTACGCATGGTTCTAGATTTATTTTTTATTTTTAGTTCACTATAATGCATATGAACCACATAATTATATGTATTTATCATTTATATTGTATATTATTTTATATATTATACAAAATCACACCAATATGGATCCCTATTTTATATTTATTTATTTTATATGTTTGATATATGTATGGGGCATGTTGTATTTTCAATAGATTCATTAAATAACTATAAAAAAAATTTGAGGACATAGTCTTCCCATATTTAGATCATGCACTCACTGCTGGTCAATATTTTCTAGTGTTTTCAAAGTAATATCTAAGGTCATGAGGTGACCCCAAATCATTTCCCAAGGAGAGAAAAATTCATGGGACTTTAAACAATGGTATCATATTATTTGGTTTTAGGAATTAATTTAGTGAGAGGGGGAGATAATTGTTGGTTCATAGGTGGTAAGTTGTATGTGTTCCTGGTCAACATGAACATGATTGGAACCAAAGCTTCCTAAGGATGTGAAATATTGGTAGTAGGTATTCAAGGTGTAGATGATCCGTTGGTTTTATAATTATTTTTATAGAATGAACCGGACATGGGAAAAGTAATGAGGCTTGAAGTGGATATGATTTTTATAAGTGATTATATATCAATGTAGTGGACTCTATGGGGAATTATACAAGTGATTAATGGTGATTCATATTGAGGTGAACTCTTTATGATGATTCATGATTAATTAAGGGTAACTAATAATTTATTTGATGCTTAATTAAATAAATTCTTACTATAAACTTAATTAATATGAATTAGAGGAGTTAAATAAAAATCATGGTGGATTATTTGACTATGAATATTTAATATCCATATGGATATTTTTTAAATACAGAAAAATAGGGTTATAAAAGTGTTTTGGTGTCATTAACAACATGAATAAATTATTTATTGGTTTTTTTTAAAAAAAATGATTTTTGAGGCTTGGTGGTTTTGATATTTTATAGTTTTGAGAACACAAAGAAAGTTTTTTTTATCATTGAATTTCAAAATAAGGTGAAATGGATATATTTAAATATAAAGCGTGGTGTTTTTTATAAAATGATTGGTGAAGCCATAATTTTTTGTATTTAGGTTTATAAATTTTTTCAAATAGTTTTTAAATGTGTAATTAGTTGGTGTGTAAATGGGTTACACTATATTAAATAATTTATTAAGAGTGACTTGAGTGTTTGAATGGTGTTTTTAAATTGGGGATCCATGAGTCATGTGTTATTAAGGCCTGAAGATTTATATGTGATTGATGATCAAGGATACAAGTATGAGTTGATGGGTTTTTACTAAATGTGTTGTATTTTGATAGGATAATCCAATGGTAGAGAGAACCATGAGGTGGGTAAGTATTTTAAATTGGTAATTTATAGTGGAGGAACTATAAGGCATAGATTTGACTGGATTCTATTATTATAGTAATATAATGTGAATTAATACATTGTTTCAGTGTCATGGTTGTAATAAATAATAATGTTCTTAGGTGGTATTAATTTAAATGATAAATCACAAAAATAATTTTAGGGTAGGATACAAAAGGTTGATGATGATTTGGTAACTTGTATGGGTCAATGAATTTGAGAAAAATACATGTTGATCATTTTGAGGATGCAAAAAATTATAGTTGATAGTTTGTAACACCATGTGGGTTTAAGTGTCAATTAAATTTAGAATTTAAATTTTTATTAGATTGAAATATAAAATAATTTGAAATTTTGGATTCAGTTCTATAGGTATTATTGTTTTAGTGTTTTTAAGTGAGGTGTTTTGGTTGAATATAAAAACAGTCACTAGAACCCTTGTGGTAGCCCTCTAGGAGCCCATTAGGTTGGATAGGGGAATATGACTATAGTCATTGGCACTATAAATCTATTTCTAGACCACTAGAATCTTTTTTGGTTCATCAAGACTTCTTTGAGGGCCATTAAAATCCATTCGAGTAAATAAACCCACTTTTTAGTAGGTGACTTTTGGTATTCTCTAGAGTATTCATTAAAACATGTTTTGGTTTTCTTATTCGAGTATAACCTTAGAGAGCAGAGGACTCCCCTACCCCTATCGATTTTTCAACTTATTTCTCAATAGATTTATGGAGGATACTAATGGTTTTGGTTTTCTAATGAAATTTATGACCTCTCCCTTTTCCTTTTATCTTATCTCAATTCCTCTATGATTTTGGTTGTTCCAGCTAGGGATTTGATTTTAGTATTTTACTAGATCATAGTGAAATATATCCATAATGTCACATATTTTGTGTATATAAACCATAGGAGGCCTAGTGAGGATAATAATTCTTTAATTTTTGTCATTTAAATGTTGATAATATACTCGATGAGTTATTCTTTGGCTATCATTACATTTATTGGAAATTTTTACTTTTACAATTTTAGAAAAAAATTTCTATAAATCATAGAAGTGATAAGATTATATTATGATCTATTTTCACCCCCACCCCCCTCAGGCTTGTGATTTTGTCAATAGTGAACTACTTAGATAGTTTCTCTTGGTTTATTTTGATTTGGAATATTATACAAATTGAGGAAATTATGGAATAGTAGGGGTTCTCAAGTAGATTTATATCATTGTAATTGAGGATGGTTAATACTTTTATGGAAGAATTATTTAACATTATATGAGGCGGGTAACATTTACTCATCTAAGTATTTTTTTGATGTGTAATAAATTAGATTTCTTATACATTATATTATGTTTATGTATAGTTATTATTATCATCTCTATGGTTTTTTAGTATCTTGATACCTATAAAATGTTATGGGACTTGATTCATCCAAATAGTCACCAATGGATTAAATGGCTTGGTTAAATTGTTTATTTAGTTGTGGCCTATTTGAACTGGAATTTTCATCCCTTTTTATGGTTGGTGTGTCTTTTATTTATTCAATGTTTTGGAAAATCTTCTATAAATTAAAGTGTTGTAATTTAAAAACCATGTTTGATAGGATATAAATATTATGAAATGATATTTTAAATAAAATGGATTTAAGATTGTAATTCAAAGGTATTTCCATGGATTTTGGGGAAAATACTTGGGAATTTAAAAGTGGAATTAAAATAAGTTTTTAATGTATTTAAAAATAAAATTTGAATTATATTTGATTTATGTATTAAATAAATAGAACAATGAATTTAAAAAAACTCAATCCATTTGACCTTGTATGGGTAGTGTATTGTTTTGAATGCTTGTTTTTATTGAGTGATCTCTTGGTTTTTATGATTTCCTTGTATATATTTATAAGTTATTATGATTTAATAATTATTCATGATAATGGTATTAATAACTAAATGTGAATACTTACTTGATAAGAGGTATAAGTTTGGTTAGCATGTGTATCGAGTTCCTTATTTATTGTATGTTTTTTTGTGTCATAGAGAGGTTCCCTTTTGGATTATGATATAATCTTGTACTCTATGGTTTACAACTATTTAGAGATATTAATTTAGGGTTTTTAAGAGACTTTTATGGGTGTTCATCATGGGTTTTATCATATAATGAGATTTATCTTTAGAAAGTTTAAGACACATTTTTCTTGATTGAAAGATGGGTGAGGGTATTCCTCATCAACATTTTGGTCATATCTTTCCAAATTATGATATAGTATCATTTATATTGATTTTTGTAACTTGGTATGGTAAGGAATCCCTAATGATTTTATGATTGACGATAAGGGAGTAATCTTAGGTAGTGGAAGAATAGGTTCCATCATATGTATGGTTTTATTTTGTTATACCTTCTTAAGATAAATGGACCAAGTAAGTATCATGGTAAGAATGGATGTTTTAAATAATTGTCTCAAATATAGAGAGATATTAAGTAGGATCATTAATATTTATAGAGGAGATTTCAAGGACAACCTCTAGGATCATGATTTGGCCAAATGGGGAGGTGAAGATAGAGGATACCTTAGGGATCCTGATCAAGCACAAGTGGAGTTTGAATTATTTCATTATAATTATGAGTTCATGGATAATGATCTACCTATTTGATGATAGATTCTTTTACTAATATTTCTCTCTTCATAGGAAGAATAAATGCGACGTAGTTACTGAATAGTCTAGGTGATAAGTGTAGGTGAATGGGAATATCAAAAAAGTTATGTACCGATGACGGAAGATAAAAATTCTATATGGATCCAATAATGGTAAACTCATGTGAATGGAATGTGAGATGATAATATTTATTTTTTGATGTTTGACTTGAGAGATCATAATAAAGTAGTAATGTAATACTAGAATGTAGTGGAAACTAGAGCCTGTGATGACATGTGATTCATGGAATAAAATAAGAGCAGCTCTATGTAGTTTTATCTAATGAGGAATGGTAAGGTGAGATAAAGGATTATATAAGATATACGGTCTTTTTTATTTCACAGATAGTTTGGACCCTTCTCTTGTTTTCCCATTTGTTTTATAGTGAGATTTTGGTTATTCATTATTTATTAGTTTCGATCACCTTTTAGAGTCAATTTTGATTTTTTTTATCACTTACATATTGTCTTATGAATGTTGGGAACTCTTTGAATGCCCTTGTTTAGATTTATTATGATGAATATAATTTTCCATAATATTTTGGGTTGTGGTCATTGGCGAATAGTGGGATTAAAGATGGGTTAAATTATAATCTGATGAGCCATGAGAGTTAGCATATATTTTATGTAAGATGATATATCATAGTTTTTTGGTGTTATAATATGATATCCTTATGGTATACCTGGATTGGGGAGTATAATAGTGAGTATACTCAGTAAAAATATGGTTGGAACTAGCCTATATTTGTGGAGTACATGTGTGTGTGCATGTTTATTCGATACTATTATGGCACAAAGGCATGATGACCCGGTTTGAGAATGCAAGAAATATACATTTTCGGTGAGTTTAGTGGCACTCACCACACACATTCACATGTATATACTTGATCATGTTCATTCATTGAGTTCAGGATAGTGAGGGAATCCTACTAGGTCATTTGAATCACCCACCTACCTGAATACATGACATGGCTTTTAGTTAATGTGGGTATAATTTCAATTTAAATTAGGTTCATTAATCTTTTTGGATCAAGCCTAAAGTCTAGGTGTGAGTAATGTTTTTGATTTTGGGGAGTTGATGGGTTATAGTATCAATGTTGGTCCATATGAAATTATATTTATTTCATTTATTATATTGTATATATATCTTCAATGAGGGAGGTTTGTTTATTAATTTATGGATTAGTTATTATGTTTTTTTGATTTTACATTATATTGATGCATATCATGTTGACTATGATTTATTTTATAAATTTGGCTATGGAATACCACTATGGATCCCTATTTTCTATTTCCATAGGTTGGTATGTTGGATGTATAGATCGGTACAGCAAACTTTTTGGTAGATTATAGAATAACTATTGTGGGACATCTCTGATAAAATAGTCTCCCGCATTTGTATTAAGCCTTCACTACTAATTGAAATCCTCTAATGTATAGGGAGAAGTTCATAGGTCCATGTGGCATCCCTAAATCAGATTATAGGTAAGGAATGATTGGAGGGATGTTACAGTATCATTGTAACGTAATTTTATAGATACCCATTATGTGTCCCTAGTTTACCTCTCTCTCATTGGGTTCTTGAATGGTAGAATTAATTACAGTAATTTGATTTCTTTGAATTTTGAACCTTCACACATGTTTTATACTAATCACCTGACTCCCTTGAAATGTTCCTTGACTATTCTTATTGGTCTCTTGGTAAATCAATCAAAAAAATTGACTTTTAAATTTTGATAGGTAGAGAGATGTTGTTATTTTGAGATACCTGGTTCATATATGTTGACTTCATCAATGTTTTTTCAATTAATACAGGTAATATTTATAATTTTTTTATAACATGATGCATATTTTAAGGATCGTTCTCTAAGAACTTTTTTTTATGGTTCTATAAGTTTGGATTTAATAATATTGAAAGGAAAATGTATTAATTTATGATATTGATATACTAAATCAATAAATATTAATACATTTATTTTTTATTCATGAAGGGTTTAGTTTTTAGTTTTTATGTATCATGTTTTTGTGCATCTAGTGGGTTATATCCATTGGCTAGATTGTATTATACTCTTAGATTATAGCTATTAATTGATTCCTGACATGTGAAGAATTGTAACACCCCAAATTTTAGTATGAATTTTCTTCTATTCATCACTATTAAATACATTGTCTCACATAAAATATGAATCAAAATGAATTATAATTTATTTCATATGATAAAATATTGAAACATTAGTTCAATAAACATATATTGAACAAAATAATAAAAACTACAAAAGGATGAAAAATACATGAAAATAAAAAGAATACATTATTGAAATATTATTCCTCACAATCACCCATAAAAACTATAATATTGAGTAGAACTGTAGAAATAATGAAAAATATTGGGAATATGATAGACATTTTTAGAAATAAATAATGGAATAAGATAAATTATTTTTATTGAAATACGTAATTTTATATAAAATAATGAAATAAATAATATCACTATTATATAGCCATTGGTTATACATATTATCGATGGGAATTTCAAAATTATTATAGCCAGAATGTAGTCTTTATGTAGAAATGACTAATGAATTAAAAATAATAGATTTTATAAATATGATTAAACAATTAACTTCCATGGAATAAATAACTAATCATAAGAAATAAAAATATAATCATTAATTATCTAAGAAATACATTTTTTATTAAAAATTATTCAATGTATTCGGTATTTTTATTTGGAAGGTAAATTTAGAAGTTAAATTTATCATATTTAGAGTTAAAATTTAATAAAAATTTCAGAATATTTGGAATCAATGTTATGAAATTAGATAAGAAAAAATAATTTATTATTTGGAAAACAATTATTGTGGTAAATAATTAAATAAGGTAAAGCATGGTAAATATGGCATGACCTGAATTTAAGATAAATGAATTTATATTTATATATTCTATATGACGTTTATTAGTTTTGGAAATCAAAATTACAATTCCAAAGATAATTTATTCATGTAACTCACCTAACTCTCATGTGATTCATAAATCATCTTTCACCTACCATAAGTTTTCAAAGAGATGTACTTTAATTTCATTTATTACAGATTTATCCTTATAACCATTCCAAAACACGCCTATAGTTTATTTTTTTTATTTTTATTCCACAAAAATTCCGTCTCTTTTTATCCCTATATAAATTTGGGAGATATTGGTTACAATAAGGAGTATTAAATCTGTAATGACCTAACTTTTCTCAAAAGAATGGATCATTGTTTTTTATTTACATTATCTAGTGTGGCCATTATAATGTTTCCTAATGGGTTCGTGTAGTTCACAAGGGTTTCCAATTCTTGTTTATAGCCCAGAACTCTAGATTTTAGAGAAATAGAGTGGGTCACATGGTTAGAAGAAACTATGTAACCTAGCCCGCACAGTCTCCCTAACTATGTAGGGAGTTTCATGGGAGAGTGGAGGGAGGCATGGGTTTTCTAAAACTGTGTGAGTCCAAGATCATGCTCATGCAAGATTCAGAGGGTTTGGAGATAGTGGGTCTCACACAGCTTGTGCACGATTATACAAACAGTGTTCCTAGCTTATGTTGGGTCATCCTTGGGTAGTTCTATGGTGAATAGTTTGGCCAACAGTGTGGCCAAACCATGTTATCTTGTTAGGATAGGTAAAATTACAAGTTTAACCTTAATTAACGTAAATTCATAACCCTTATTTATACCTTCTCTTTTATGGTGGATGGGGTTTCTTCTCCTCCCCTATTAGGTCCCTTCCTCCTCTATCTAGGTTCATTGAAAACTCCCTGATTTGGACTCCAAATCAAGTACCGTTGGAAGCATTGAATAACTTGAGGTGAGGTCTAAAATCCTCTTCTTTCTGTTATAAGTTTCCCCTCATATCTATTATTCTATTTAGTTTTAATCTCTTATTCCCTATTTTTAGGGTGTTGGATCGTTCTTCAGTTTTTTCCAAGCTACTTCAAATCTAATGTCAATATTGGATGAGGAGAAGTATACATCCCTAAGGTGGGTGGTATAGAATTTATTCCAAAAAGTTTAGTTTTTTCATAGATTTTCTATTGTGATGTATGTAGGTATTTTCCGAATGTTTCCTTAAAATGTATTCTTTCATTATAAATAAATCATATCATGATGTTATACTCACACAGACCCTTTCCATGCAATTAGAGGATGTCGACCTCAACCATAGTCACCCCTTTGGGTGTGCTAGCTTAATTTACCCTTTAATATAAATGTTTAAATGACTATAACACCATAAAAGTGTTAGGTTTGTATTTTAAATAGATTTGGCCACTCTCATATGATTGTTAGATAGACCAAAGAACCTCCTAAGTTCTTGGATTATCATGAATTATAATTTCCTTACCTTATAATTGAACAGGTTATATTTAAGAAGGTTTGACTTTCTTAAATGATTTTAATTGATTAATTAATAAGGATAATAATGGGTATAAATTCTAGGACCGTTGATGCATGCTTTTATATATATCTATTATGTGAATTCTGACACCCATGTATATGTTGGGATTGATGATTATGGTGCATTAGAGGTGATCCCCCAATATATTATATTTATTATTATTATTATTATTATTATTATTTATACTCTATTGATATAGGCTGGTGAATGATTGATAAGGGACGTATTGATCATGATGTTTCACTATCCCTCACATAGGGTGTTGAGCATGTTGCATCTCGCAATTATACTCCTATTTGGGAAATGGGAATGACATTCCACATTCCTCTGTTTAGGGTATTGTCCAAGATGACTCACCCCACCTATAAATTGTGTTGAGCATGTTGTCTCACATTCATTATGAGATTCAGGTCATGTACCCTTGGTTGGAGATTAAAACTAGTTAGACTAGTTACAGATGTTTGAGTTATGCCCCAGGTCTAACTATCACCTAGTATCGAGGTATATTCCTACTTACATACTAATTTACTTAGTGCATACGGGTGGATATTGTATATAGATATACTATATATATTATTAATATATATATATATATTTGTGGTTACCGATTATGCTCTCATTCCGGCCAATGCTGAAGTAAGTGAAGTCCTCCAGGTGTCCTCTAGGAACCTAAGATAACTATAATTCATTTATTTCTATCATTTATTATTAGTCAGTTATACCTTCACACTGTTGTTTTTGTGTACATATAATTAATTATTTCTAGAAAACGTTGTAGGTGGCCTACTAGGATTTTATTGTACACCCTACTCAGTCCTCCTTTGGTACCTGATTTTATTACATGTATGTAGGTGTGGATAAGGGAAATCACCCTACCATGTATGATTGATTAGTTTTACTTATATTATAGATCAAGGGATTAGAGGACCAAACATATCCTCTAGATTCTACTAGATAATTGCTTTGTATTTCTTGTATTTTTGTATAGCATGTTGTATATATATAAGTCCCTTGTTTCCCATTTTTTGTATATAAACATGCCATAAAATCATTTTATATGACTCTACCTGTTTTATTTTTATATTTTTATAGTTTCTTTGTTATTTATGCTTCCTTAGTTTATTGTATATTTTTCACTATGCTATTTTGTTATATCATGCTTCCGCTATAGTGGGTTACTGGACTTCTGTTTTAGCATCTATTTATATATGCTTATGTTTTTGTCTTCTTACTTATTTTATCTCTTTTTCTACTATAATATGGGGTTATAGTCTCCCAATTGTACCTCCTTGGACCCCCACTGCTAGTCGGAAGCCTCTGGCATATGGGGAGGTGCGCTTGCAACCAAATGTGACCCATTGGCTTAGGGCTCGGGTTAAGTGGATCTTGGGTCAGGGTGTTACAAAGTTCTACCAGATGATTTATTATTCCATTTTCATATCATTTAGGTATGAGAACATAAACTATAAGGTAATGGTATTTGGTAATGACGATGTTCATGGGTGTATCTTACCCAGGTATAAGGAAAACCCAAATTACATAGGATGGGTAAATGTTGTTATTGATTATTCATGTTACAATTGATATGAATTCCCCATTGTGTAATGAAAATGTCTTATGTTGATATTATTATTAGTTCTAATGTAATGATATTTCTATTTATATGCCTGATTAAATGAGGGAGTGTCATTTCATTCATCATTATAGGTACAGTAGGACTAATATTCCATGAATATTTTCTTTCCAAATCTACTTTTTGCATGCATTTTCCTATTTTATGTGATATTTGCATCATTATTTTATATTTTAATGTGCTTAAATTTCTTTTAAGGAGAATTTAATTGTATTACTTAAAGTTACCACCCAAATATAAATGGTGTTTTCCTGAATAAATTGGAAATGACACCTTAATTATCCAATTATACTATGTTGCGGATTCTGGACCTACTTGTACTAGACTATGATATGTATATTATATATATATAATAATATAAACATAAATTAAATGGAACTTTTTAATTAATTTTTTTCACTAAATGGGATTACAATTATAAATTAAAGGTAATTTTCCTCTATACCTTTCAGTTGACACTCCATATGTCACAACCCTCACTGTCTGATATAAGAACAAAACCTAGACACAGACTTAGTAGTGGGTAGTTCAAGTGTCTCTTATGGATCTTAGGGAATATTATAGTATATTACTTCCACATGTACCAAGATATTTTACTGTAAAAATAGGTGTGATATTTTCTATAGGATGTATTTTTACAGGTCCTAAATTCTTATCTGTAAATATTTCTATTTAAAAGTATTTTTTTGAGGCATGCATTTGGAATTATAAAATCATTCTACCATGACATCCTCAATTCATATTCCCTGGTGGCGATGATAACCATACACCATATATGGTGTATTCCTACTATAGTTCTACCTATAGCACCACCTATTATTCTTTATATGGTCCCTGAAGACCAATTTTGAGAAGGCTATTCTATATGATGAAAAACATGCAAGGTGTCACTCGACCTTCCCCAACTACGGTAGAGTTAACTCAGGAGTTCCAACAGTAGAATCCTCTCACATTTGGGGGGGATGGAGGACCACATGTAGCTAATTCATTACTATAGGTAATTCCTTTTAACTTTGAGCATTTACAGATGCCTCCAGAGGAGAGGGTCAAATATGATGCTTATATGCTACGTGATTCTTCCAAGAGATGGTGTGATGTTATTTACCAGGAAGACCGGAAAAGAGATATAATCTAGGTGGACATATAGATGATATTATACAAATAATTCATTCCAAAAACATGATGGTTTAATTTTTCTAGATATTTTATAAACCTAAAGTAGTGATCCATGTCTTTCATGGAGTATTCAGTTTTCTATACTGACTTGTAGCGATTCACTTCGACTCTATTCGCTGATGATCTTATGACTATGAGGTGATTTGAGGTTGGGATAGTATATTCTATTTGGTCACAAGTTAATGTTATTAGGATAACTATTATATCTAATATAGTAAACTGGGACCTTATTATTGAGAGGAACCAGAGTTAATCCAATGGTTCAAACTAGGGCGGTTTGGAAACCCAACCGGCTACTGGTTCTTCTAGTGTAGGAAAGAACTACTTCGAGGTTTCTCATAGGGGTAGAATTAGTCAGGAGACTCATACTAATATCTTTTTGACATTTCATAATGTATGAAGTTGAGTCATATGAAACCCGAGTGCTTTTAGGGACTAGTGGAATGCATAGGTTGCAGAAGGATGTAGAATTTACAGCACTTTTTTATGACCTTTTAATCAGTTTCTAGAGAGTAGAGATCTATAGATACTCTACATTTTGAAGTAGGGACAATAGTATCTCTTCAGGAAGGTGGCTATAATACCACTAGCTTCTCAACTTGGGGTTTTATTCAAGGTAGAGGTAGTCAAACTCCTTATTATCAGTGCCAACAAACCGAGCATTCTCAAGGAAGTCAGGTTGTGACTTAAGGCCACAATACGTGCCAGTTACATGTAGTGCACCCTATGATAGAGAAGTAAAGAGACAAACCTTATACTATTTGAGGTATTATTCTAGTAGCCTATACATTAGTGTGTGCTTCAATTTATATATCCATGTATCCCATTTTTATATCTGAGGAGATCATTGAATGTATGGGCCTCAAGATAGAACACTTTTATGGTGTAATGATGCTCGATACCCTGTTTGGTATCCAATCAGAGAGAATTCATCGTGGTAAGGATTGTTCCCTTGAGATAGGAAAGTATCCCTTTATATGGAATATTTTCTCCCTCAACATGATTGTATTTTATTTAACTATCAAGGTGGACTTGTTAGTTTCCTATCAATCCCATATTTAATGTTATCATCAGAGAGTGGTGTTTATTATATAAGAGGGTGGTAGGCATGTGTACAAGGTAGAATGTGATATCCAAGCTACATGATTCGGGATTAAAAATTAGGGGCTGGGTAGAGTGAAAACATATATTTTCAATCTCTTCATGGATGGATAGGGGTTTTTACCCATTGTTTTTTCTCCTTTAGTGGATTGTTTTAGGGAAATATTCACTAACGACTTTTCTGGGATACCTATAGTAGAAGAGATAAAATTCACCTTTCATCTAGTGCTAGGAGTGGTACTAATTTTCAATCTTATTTATAGGATGGAACCTAAGAGGATTCTTTAGCTCAAGAAATAGTTTTAGGATCTAGAGGATAAAGGCTTTATACACCCAAAAACTTATTCTTGGGGTTCACTGGTCATTTTTTCCATAATAGTGGATGGTACCCTAAGGATTTAGATAGATTACTATTGATTGAAACATAACATGATAAAGAAATTGTATCCAATACCTTGAATAGATAACCTATTTGACTAGCTATGAGGATAGAGTGTGTTTTCAAAGATTGATTTGAGGTAACGATATCATCAGGAGTGTGTGAGAACCAGGTTATGTCGTTCAGCCTCACAAGTTCACCTATTATTTTTTTGGATCTAATGAATCAAGTTTTCTACCAATATCTAAATTCAATAATGGAAGTCTTTCTGGATGATGTCTTAGTGTGTTAAAATTCTCAACAAGACCATTCCAACCATCTTGAAATCATGAATCATACACTGATAAAGAAACACATTTATGATAAGATTATTAAATTTCACTTTTGGATAGAAAAATTCCACTTCTTAGGTCATATAATCTTGGAGTTAAGAGTTTTAGTAGACCTCAAGTAAGTGAGAGTTATAGTTTCCGGGTAGCATCCCAAGAATTTCTTTGATAGAAAGAGTTTCTTGGGGCTAGATGGGTATTACATATGATTCATCCAATATTTCTGATGCCATGGAGTGCCTCTTATAAGATTAAAAAAAGGGTGTGAAATTAATATAGTCATAAGATTATAAAGCATAATTTCACGAGTTCACAAGAAAATTGACTTTAGAACAGATCCTGATTCTACTGGAGCTTGGAAGGACCTATTCAATTTATAATGATACATCAGGTACTAGGCTAGGAGATGTTTTGATACAGGGTGATTGATTTGTAGATTATGGGTATCTTTAGTTGAGGCCTCACAAACATAAATACATGACACACAACCTTGAGCTAGCTGTTTTATTACATGATTTATGCTATTTGAGACACTATTTAATTGAAGATAGATTTTTGGTATTCACTAATATCAAAAACTTCATGAACATATTTAGACAGTGAGATCTCAATCTCAGGAAGTACAGTTGGGTTGAGTGTCTACAAACCTTTTATTTTGATCTTTCATATATTCCTATGAATGGAAATGTTGAGGATGATACTTTAAGCTAGAATACTCCGACACATGAGGTTCAAGATTCCATAGTAGAGTGGTATCTCATGGATTTGTTTTCCAAAATTCATGTTGAGGTTTGGGGGGGTTGTGGGAAGACTATCCTCCCATTTTTAGTTGTGACATATACTATTCTAGAATGGGAGAGAATGAGGTAAATCTTAGATCCTGTTGGATTGGTACTAAGGGATATTATCTCAAATGATGATGCATCTTCTAGTTGGATCATGTCTTATAATGAGAATTTGATATCTCGTGGAAACATTTGGGTCATAGCAGACATTGGAGAGGAGAGGATGTGTGAATTTTATGCCTCGTTTTGGGCATAACATTTTAGTTTCACTTATATTTATTGAGATTTATGTCTCCAGTATTGTTTCCCCACTATAAAATTCTAGATTCCAAGATTTATCACTCGGTGTTCCACCTTTCAGCTGGTGATGGTGAAAAATCAGTGGATGGTAGGACTTTTACAGTAATTGTCCATTCCTATGTAGAAATGGGATGATGTTTCTCTGGATTCTATGGCTATTTTATCTAGATCACCTCACGGAAATGACACAATGTTGGTAGTTGTTGATTGTTTGGTGAATGTATAACTTTTTTACCTATGCGAGAGACCTTATCAAAAGATGTGATGGGGAGGCTATACTTATGGGAGGCCATACATCTTTATGGATCACCATGATCTATAATATCTAGTAGGGACTCTCGCTCCATGTCTCAGTTATAGAAGGGGTTATAGAATGCCTTGGGAACACTGGTTCTTCTGAGCATGACCAATCACCCTCAGACCAAAGAATGGACATAGAATATGATTTAGATGTTTGAGGAAATGCCCCCTTCATTTTTATTTAACTTCGGGTGTTCCTGGAAGAAATACATACCCCGTATTGAGTTCACTTCTAATAAAATATTTAAAGATACCATTTAGATGGATCCATATGATGCCTTATATGGTAGGCTCTTCTGATCCCCAGTATGATATTTAGAGGTAAGGGAGGTATCTTTTCTTGGACAACATCTCGTTCAAGAGATTGTAGACTAGGTCCAGCTGATCAAAAAACACATGGTGACATCTTAGTCTAGACAAAATTCATATTTGAACTGATGCTTATGAACTCCTGAGATCGAGGACATAGATTAGGTCCTCTTTCAATTTTTTCCTATGTTGGGACATCGATATATTCAAAGGTTGGGTAAGCTTTTCCATTGATTCATTATACCTTTTGAGGTTTTCAAATGAATCAAAAAAGTTAAATATCAGATAACACTACATCAAAGATACCACTCTATGCATGATGTATTTCACATATATCATCTTCACCAATATTATACAGACCATTCCCATGTTTTCCAAACTTAAGAGGTTGAGTTAGAAAGCGATGCTTATTTTGAGGATTGCCCGGTGTGTATTGGGGATCGGAGCATAAAGACACGCTGAGGCTTGTCATTTCCTATGGTATGTGTGCAATGTTTGTACGATCGAGTACATAATCATACCTGAGAGTGAGAAACTGACATATGAGCTCATTAGATGGACATTTTCTTAGATGATACCTATTTACCCACATAAGGCCAACTCGAGGATGAGTTTCTTTAAGGAGGGGAGGTTGTAATAACCCGGTTTTTCTCAAAGGTACGTATAATTTTTTTGATTTAAAATATTTAGTGTGTCTTTAATAATGTTTCATAATGGAGTCATAAAGGACATTAGGGTGTCTAGGGCTTGTTTAGAGACCAGAACCACAGATTTTGTAGAAACAAACTAGGCCAGACGGTTAGGAAAAACTATGCATCCCATCCTCTATAGTCTCCCTAACCATGTGGGGGAATTTTAGAAGAGAGAAGAGGGATGTACGGTTTGTCTAAAACATTACAATCCCAAGTGTACAACTTTTAAATTTTCCAAGGGTTTGGAGATAGTGGGTCTCGCACATCTTTCTCACTATTAGACACATCTTGATCCTAGCCCATGTGGGGTCATTCTTGGGCAGTTATATGGCTCACATTTGATGCATTGTTTGGCCAACCATGTGGAAAAACCATGTTCCACTGTTAATATGGGTGAAATTACATTCTCACCCTTAATGAGCTTGAATTATTACCCCGTATTTATCAATTTTATTTTCTAGCAGCTGAGCCTTCTTCTCCTCCCCAAAGAACTCCCTTCCTCCTCTATCAAGGTTCTTTGAAAACTTGTTGATCCTGACTCTAAATCACATTCTATGGGAGGTGTTGGATAGCCTGAGGTGACCTCTCATATCAAATTCCTTATTTTCTAAATTATTATTTGTTTTTTTCTATTATTTATGTACAATATCATATACCCTACATTCAGGAAATTAGACCATTCTTCATTTTTCAACCAAAATAATTTGAATCTAAAGCTAATACTGGATGAGGAGTCATCTACGGACCTAAGGTAGGTGGTTTATAATTTATTCCAAAAATTTTAGTTGATTTCATAGCTTCTCCGTTGTTCCACAGGCTGGACTTTGTCTCGTGTTTCCTTTAAATGTATTCTATCATTTTAAATAAATCATAGCATGATTTTATACTCTTGAGAACTATTTCCATTTAGTTATAGTATATAGACATCCACTATAGTCACTCATTTGGGTGTTCTATCTTAATTTCCCCTTTAATATAAATTTTTAAATGATTGTAACACCTTCTAAGTGTTCAAATTATCTTTAACTGGATTTTCCCATTCTCATATCATTATTAAATAGATCAAATCACCTCTTAAGTGCTTTTATTTTTATGATATTTAATTTTCATACCTTATAATTGAATGGATTAGATTCAATATGGTTTCCCTTGCTTAAATAATTAATTTATTAATTAATATTGATGATAATGGGTGGTAAGGCTACACCAATTGATGCATGCATTTATATATATCGATTATGTAAACTGTGACCCCCATTTATATATTGTTATTGATGATTATAATGTATTATAGTTGATCCCTCAAGCTATTATTATTATTATTATTGATATTACATCGATATTGGATGTTGAACGATGGATAATGGACTTGTTGATCATGATATTACACTCTCCCTTACATCGGGTGTTGAGCATGAATTCTCTCACCATTATACTCTAATTTGGGAAATGGGAATGATATTCCATGTTACTACTTTTAGGATGTTGGTAATGATGACTCACACCACCTATATCGAGTTTTTCTCATGACCTCTCACATTCATTATGAGATTCAGGGCATGTACCCATGGTTGGATCTTATAGCTTGTTAGAATAGTTATGAATACATTAGTTATGCCCTAGGTCCAGATAAACCCTAATATCTAGGTATACTCCTACTTACATCCTAATGTACTTAGCTAATATAAGTGGATATGGTATATAACTATACTATATATGTTATCACTATTTATATATGTGGTTACTAATCATACTCTCATTTTGGCCAATGATGAAGTAGGTGAAGTCCATCAGATATTCTATAAGAATCTAAGCTAAGTGTTATTTATTTATTTTCATTATTTGATATTATTCAGTTATTAATGAACACTATTATTTCTATGTTTGAAAACTGGATTATTTCTAGACACATTTGGTAGTGGCCTATAGGGATTTTATCTAAGACACTACTCGGGCCACCTTTGGTACCCGAGTAGATTACTTTTTTGTAGGTATAGATAAGGGAAAGTTCCCTCATATATATTATTTATTCATTTTAGTTATATTATAGATCATGGGACCATATTATTGAGCATTTTCTTGAGATTATATTGGAGAATTATTTTTTTTCTTGACTTTTTATATAGGATGTTATATATGCATGTCCCCTATTTTTTCTTTTTGTATATTATCATTCCTTGACATCATTTTATATGACTCATCCTTTTGGATTTTTATATTGTTATCATTTCTTGGTTATTTACACTTCAATAGTTTATTTTATTTTTTCACTATGATATTATGTTATATTATGATTCCACTTCGGCACGTTACTAGACCTGTGTTTTAGTGGCTAATTATATTTTCTTCTTATATTTTCTACTTATTTATTTTATCTTTTATGACACTCTGATATAAGGTTATAGGATCCCCACTATACCACCTTTTATCCTCACTACTAGTTAAGATCCTCTTGTATAATAGGAGGCATTCTTGAGGACATGTGACCCACTAGCCCATGGCTCGGGTTAAGTGGATCATGGTTTGGGACGTTATGAAATATATCATAACAAAGAAGATCTTATTTGAAATTTTAAAATTAAGTAATGACATATTTATTTCATATTTATTTCATCTTCCTCCCTTCCTTATTCTTAAATTAAATTGATCACTTTAATTCCATTAACATCAATATAATTCTATAATAATTATGTAATAATAAAATATTGATGGTATTATAATAATTCATTCATTGTATCATGGTTTTGTCTGGAATGGTTCAACCACTAACAAGAATAATGTTACTTTATTTTCCTAATTATAATCATGAAAAGTTAACAAAACATAAACACTATATATTTATCACATCAAATATGAATTAAATTTTTGTTCATGTTTATGCTATGGTAACTCTTAAACAAATATTAATTATTAAGTAAATATTTATTATTGATAAAGTTGATCAAAATGAGAAATTTATACAGTTATTATTTTTGGATCATAAGTATAAATATTTTGGAATGGTAATAGAAGTTTAGAATTAATTATAATATTATTATTCTAGAACCTTGACTATTTTGGAGATGGTTAACTCACGAATAATTAATGATGAGCAATATTTTCATATTGAAACAAACAATATACTACTAGAACTATAGACATCAATGATCAAGATAAACTATTCCTAAATAATAAATAAGAAATAAATTAAGATAAGTTAATGGTAATAATTGAAATTTATGTATGTAAGATTCTTAAATAGATTATTAATATGTCTAAGTTGATTACATAGGGAGTTATAATATGTTTAAGTGACTCAAAATTTAAGGTAAGGGGTTTCTTATTAATCTCCCTTCTAATATGATATTATTTATGTCTAATATTCCTTTAGAAGATTTATAATAACACTATAAATTAAATCCCACGTTCTATATATTTTTATCATTTTTTTGGGGATTTTCATACCTTTTAATTATTCTCTCAACCATTTTTATTTAATTCATCCTTTTGGTAGTAATAAATGGAAACCTTCCACTTGATCACTGCTTTAATTGGATGCCACTCTTCCATGTCCTTGTGATATTTCATATATTTATATATATATATATTTTTTGAATGTTTTAATTTAAAGGTCTCAAATGTTATTATATTTATTTTTCCCTTTTATTAATATTTTTTTTCTTTTATTTCTTAGATATTTCATATACTATGAAAATTTTAAATAGATTCCTTCTAAATTTTCATAAAATTTCCTCTCTTTCCTATAATGATTCCTTTTAAATGACCATATTTATATTATATTTTCTACTCATTGGCCATATTTAAAATTAATTTGTTTATGTAAATATTTTTTTGAAAATGATGTTTAAACTACTCTTTTCCTTGTGGGTAAATATTTCAAAGTGGTTTTAAAACTAAGGAATCTTCTTCTTAAAACTTCTATAATTTCTTCTCTTCCTTGAAGGGTTTTTCATAAATATCAATATCGATTTGATCTCCACCCTTTGAATATTCCCTATGTTATACTTTCTCCATTTCATTGGGGATTTATATTCATGGTATCATCCATTTTCTCTTCTTAGATAATTTTATACCTTATTAAAATTTTTATGTAACCCATTTTATCTTCATGATTACCAATGATATTAATTTTGATGGATTTATGATTATAATTCATTTTTATTTCTAGCACACACACACAAATCTATATATTATAATGATTTGGGTGGGCCTAGAATTATATATTCCTTTAATGAATTTTGTAAATATTTATGAATCATGAGATTATTAATGGACATGGGTGGTTATTCAATTCCACTCGATTATGGGACATGAGTGGTGAACCTAGTTCCTAATGTTATGAAAATTTTGGGGATTAACCCTGAATTATGTTTATCATATCCTATGCAGGTTTCGTATTTCTATGTTGTACTTTATGTTTATGTTTCCATGGTTCATAATCATATTTATATAATTTCCACATTCATATGTCATGTACCTTGATTATGTGATCATTCTAACATGTTGTTATAAGCACACACCTTTATTGAATTCTTTATGATCACCCAGGTTACTCTAATGGACCTCATAATATTTCCCCTTACTAGGCTATTTATCTAACCCTTCCCTCTATTTATATTTCTACCATATTATTCTTATGCGGTCATATGTATAATGGGGATTCATTTTTTATAAGAATATTCCCTAAATCCATGTGATTATTGGAGTTAGTTCCCTATGACCAACTAGTTTAATCATTTGATTACCATTATTATCATAAACATGGATATTTATTAAAATCATATCACATTATGATCATTATTTTGTCTAAAATATATGGGATAACGACTTGAGGTTACTTATCATAACCAAAGGTTACTATTGGAATCTCCTTGAATGGAGTGTGTTTGAAATCTCTTATTCTAATGATCACAAACCATGATTCATTTATTACTAATGTTTCACATTTTGTATAATAGCATTTTATATGAAAATATTACTTCTATAATATTTCTGTTAAGAGTTGTGGAAAGACACCATTAGATACAAGTCACCATTACCGCCAATGGCGAGTCACCATTACCGCCAAGATGAGCTACCACCATACTCGAGTCACCGTTACTGCCAAGATGAGCTACCACCATAATCAAGTCACTATTACTTCTAGGATAAGCTAATTCCATAAGCAAGTCACTGCTACTACCAATGGAGTTACTTTTAGTGGAGTCACCACCAGATGCTGAGTCACCGCCAACACTCTTGTTACTATTGTTGTCCGAGATCTTTGGAGTGAATGGTGAAATAGAAAAATTTATTACTTTATGCTTTGACCAAGTCCTTAAGACTTAGTAAAATAAGATCCTATGAATATGGATATCCTTCAAAAATCACTTCTATATATTCTTAAAGGATCTCTCTCTATATATAACGATGAAGCTTTACAAATTCAATGATTACTAATGAATAACAAAAGTGTGTGATCTAATCTGTGAATTCTCTTGAAATTGTTAATTCACGTTCTATGAAGATAAATGAATAGAAGCATAGAAACCCATTACCAAGATTTATTGAGACAACAAATAAATATCATCTTAATCATACCTTTAGATATATATGATCCCATTTTTTGCCTCCAAATTTCTGAACAAATCATAGACTCGTCACCATTACTAATATGAGGATTAAAAACATAAAAAACACCTTAGAATGAGCTCTTTATAAAAGATTCATCATGAATATGTTAAAATGTGGTTTAGAAATACCATAAATTTTGAGATAAATTTAATTAGATGGAAATATATATAAACACTAGTCAAGATTAATTCTAAAAGATTTTTTTTGTTTTAGTAAAATGTTATCTTGAATATGACAGAAAAATGAAAAAAATAACACAGTGACACTAAGGAATAAACAAGAGGTTCAATTTCATTGTGAGACCTAATCCCCAACACTTGTAAATCACCTGATGCCTATAAGATTATAAATATAGTCCAAAAAATTACATAACCTGGATTAGGTATATAGAAAAGAGAAAAAATCTATTCAGGATAAAACACATCTACCACGGTTACGCGTGGGATGAAAGAAAAACACAGGTCACATAAGTACCTCTTCTACAAACAGAGTGGGAAATAGATTGATCAAGGATAGAATAGCCAATAATCTACTAGAATTTGTAGGAGACAATGTGTGTTTTATAACAGGAAAACAACACACTACCCAAAATTAAAACAAACATAACAAATAGAAAGAGCTTAGTATGATGTGTTTTGTATGTTTTTAATCCTTATACCAGCAACGGTCAGGAGTATGTGCTTTGTTCATAAAATTAGATGCAAAACTGAGGATCATAGAAATATATAGGTATACTTCATATGATCATTGTTTTTTGTCTAAATCAATATTGGTAATGGGTTCAGTGATTCCGTGTCTTTGATCTTCACATAATTTGAATCAGCAAGTTCAAGAGAATTCAAATATTAGATCACACACTTTTCTTTGTCTTCAATAATCATTGTATTAGTAAAGATTCATCATTATAGCAAGAGAGATAGATAGAGAGAGATCCTTTACTAATATATTGGAGTGTTTGTTGAAGAAGATCCGCATTCCTTAGATCATTTTTTAAGTCTTAAAGACCTAGTCAAACGATTTAGGAATAGATTTTTTTGTTGAACCATTCACTCCAAAGATCTTGGATGACAATGGTAACAAGAGTGTTGGAGGTCACCTAGAATCCGGTGGTGACTCTGCTGAAAATAACTTGTTTGGCGGTAGTGGGGACTCACTTCTAGTGGTAGCTAATCCAACCAGTAATGGTGACTTCAGTAAGGTGGTAGCTCATCCTGGCAATAATGGTGACTCGACTCTGGCAGTAGTTCATCCTGGCAGTAACGAAGACTTGAAACTGGTGGTAATGGTGAATTTTAGCCAATGGCGTGTTTCTATAACTCTTAAAATAAATATTATAGAAGTAATATTTTCTTATAAAATGTTATTATTCAACATTTGAAACATTAGAAATAAATGAATCATGGTTTTTGACCATTTAAATAAGAGATGTAAAACACACTCCATTCATGGAGCTTCCAACATTCGCTCTATTTTTGATGATCACAAAACATGTAAATTTATAAAACATGTAATAAATACATAATTAATAAAGATTAGTTATAGATATGATTATATCAAAATTCAAAATTCCTAATTATATTCCCCTTTTTCATTATCAAAATAGTAATAAAAAATGCATAAGTGAAAAGACAGGAAAGGAATTTCATTAACTTGGTGACAAAAAGATATAAGATAATGTTGAAAGGAAAAAAGATAAAGTATCTCTATCAAAGATATATCACCAAAAATAAATTCAATCAATGGTGGTTGGAGGTTGATCAGCTTTCTCCTTTCCATTAGATTTTTCCCTGCATTATCATCGTCTTAAGAAGAGACTGTTGAAGTATAAGTTGGGGAAACTGTTGTAATATATGGTAGAGTGGTAGAAATAGGTAGTGGTTCTCTAAAAAGATTTTTTCTTAGTTGTAAGATAGCTTCAACTGCTGAAAAACATAAAGGATGAAGAGGTGAAGGTATAAGATTGGTTGACTGAGAGATTAGAGCATGCCTGTTATAAACTAATTATATGGCAGTGGTTGAAAATTTTGGTGAAATAGGGACTAATTCTTTGGAAATAAAAATCTAATGGAAATAGAGGTAAGGTTTCAAAATATTTATAAAGTCCACAATTATGGAGCCTCCCTGTTCCATAGAATTAAAAAAACATCCTTTTCATCCATAAATATTTAAAGAGATGGTGTGAGAACCTTTAACTGGCTCACCTGTTCTTTAAAGGCTCTTGTTACTTGTGGGATTTTCAAGCTCTCAATAAGAGATTTTAAATGATCAGACATGTCATGTTTGGTGTATATCCTTGATAGATAGTATTTGATGGTATTTTGTATTACTTCCTTGTCTTGACTAAGATCTCCAGTATACTGTTTTAAGAACTGAAGTATATATTCCCCAAGAAGGTGAATTTGCCTTATCTGTTCTTCATGAGTATTGACATCACCCATGGCATATCTGATTTCCTATGTAAAAAACTATTTCATAATATCTCAATCAGAATGTACTATATTAGGATGAGGTGTAGATTATGTAGAGGCAACTGAATCCAAACTACCCATTTTCTATGAAGTGGAACTCATGAATTCTATAAAAGAGTCTTGCAGACCCTCCACTAAAGATTTAAAATTTTTTAATTCATATTTAAATATTATATTTTCAACTTCCATTTGTTTAATATGCAAATTAACTTTGGGTTGAATATTAGATATCACGAGCTCAACTAAATATCTAACATTATCTTCATTAAGGCGAGAAGTGGGAGATGGTTCATTGTTCCAAACTTGGGAAAAGTCTGATACCAATTTTTTTCTCAGGGTTTCCATATTAGAATGAAAAGTCCTTTGTAGATAATCTAAATCAGATTTTTTGACAACATCAGGAGGCAACACAATTGAAGCAGTGGGAAGATTTTCTTGCTTATTAGATACTACAACCTCAGCTCTTCTTTCTATTTCTAAGGGATTGAAAGGATATAACTCACCAACTTCATCTATCTAATTCACTATGAATCATTATCTAATGATTTCTAAGTCATCATCTGAATAACTGTATGTTACCCCAAGACTGGGAAAACTTGGATATTTCTATCATTATTCAAATCCTCTAACTGAAGATCTAATATAGGGAATAATTTTTGTGTCACTGGGTTTTTGAGAACTCGTTCCGATTTTAGTTCTTGGGGTTAGAGGTTCTATCTATGGCAGTTGAAAATTGGTTGTCTGTGGAATTTGATCTACTAGAACTAGCTGAGTTTTTGGAACTATAAGCAAATTCCCCTCAATTGTAGCTGGAATAACTTTTGTCTGATTGGTTTCTAATGCCTCTATTGATTCTAAATGATCCAGTTCAACTCACTTATTATCGGGATTAGGATTTTTGTCCCCATCACTTACATCTTTTTTATCCTTTGAAAGAACTGATTCTTGAGCAAGATCAAAAGAATCAACACCATTCTTTGAAATTTCCTCATGATCAAAATCACCTTCTTTATCTTAATCAAATTTGTGATCAGGACTACTTCCATTATTTCTACTAACATGAATCTCATTAATATCTTCATCATACTTTTCCTTAAAAACCCTACTCGAAGATAAATTCATTTTCTCAATATCCATAATCTCTTTATCTACCTTTTTAGAAACAATATCATTTCCCCCACCATCACTCTCTTCAGTTGAAGTCTCCAAGGTGGTCAATTTAAAATGATATTATCCAAAAACTTTTGTATCTTCTTTGTCATAATGCTTAGGTAAGAGTGTTTCGATAGAAGGTAGAGAGCCTTTATAACTAACATGATCAGTAAATACTCTATGTGGATATTGTAAGATCTCTAAATCACTTCCTTCTTCAAATGACACCTCTTCTTCTTATTCATCTCTTTCAGTAATATATGTAATAGAATATTTAGGTATATCATCATGTTCAAGACCAGAATCTACCATATCCTTTGGTCTAGTTGGGTGATTAATAGGATTATAATAATCATATAGTTTATCATTTCCCCTTACCCAAAATTTCTTCCAGGGATTCAAACTTACTTTTACTCTTTTGTAGATAGATTTGGTTAGAAAAAAACAACCCATTTTATCCTCAACTTTTTCTCAGGTCTTAACATAACCCATGGAATATAAAATGGATGAGACCATTTTGGGATAGATGATAGAGTTTGATCTAGAGTTATTCTTGCAAGTCTTTTGCATATGGACCATCAAGAATCTATTGTGATTAATTATTTTACCTTTCTTCATCGAATATAGAAAGTAGACATCTTGAAATCTCAATGTGTTGAAGTTACCTTTTTTTGGACATAAAATGATGTAAAAACTTAAATATAAGCTTTCACTCACCATAAATCCCTACATCTATTGGTATTCTTTTGGTTCTATCACCAGTCAATTCTAGGAGAGACTCTTTATGCTTATCATTAGGTATATCTCCTTGAAAATATTCATAAACTCCTTTGTGAGTAATCTTTAAATATTTTTCCCATTATATTGAAGAGAAATAAATATTATCTCCATCTATTCTACATAATATTTTATTAACTTTACCACCAAAAATAAATTGTGCATTCTGATAAAATTCATAAACTATCTTCAGATAAAACACTTTTTGATTCATGGAAAAATAGTACATCCATATTTGTTTTTCTATAAACTTTAACTCTAGCATAATGATTGTTGGAAGCCATTGTGCATCAATAACTTTTTTGTCTTCGACTACACGGTCCTTCAGATGTGGGTTTACTAAAACGGCTACCAAATTTCTCACTAATACTCATCATCTCTTGGAAGGCCTCATCACTTCTGGATTTGATTCGGTAGCTCTCTTCATATGGGCCATTCAAATCTATTGAAGGTTTCAAAAGAAAGTAAGAGGGATGATTGGTTCGGGAGGAAGGTAAGGGATCGAGATTTCAAGGGTTTGGAGAAGTGAATAATTTTTTATTAATCCTGATATTTGTATCATTTAGGTATTTTAAATAATAATAAAAATTAAGATAATAAAAAATTAATCGGTATAAGAAAATATTAACGGTAATAAAAATAATGGCAATATAAAAAGGAACGGTGAATCAATCAATGGTGAATCAATCAAAGATTATGCAATAAACGATGAATCCATCAATATTGACTTGTAAATGGTGACTCATCAATAGTGACTCGTCAATAGTGACTCTTCAGTGGTGACTCCTAAATGGTGACTCTTCAATGGTGACTCAATTAGCCAAAGTTTATCATTCCCAATTCATGTTTTATGTAGTTTAATATTTCATAATTCAATGGTTTTGTGAATATATCATCTAGCTGATATTCAATTCCAAAAAATTCTAAAGTTATATCACCCTTTTGATAATGGTCTCTTAAAAAGTGATGTCTTACATCAATATTATTTTTCTTGAGTGAGATAATGGATTTTTGGAAATTTTTATTTCCCTTGTGCTATCATAATTAATAGGTACATGTCTAAATAGGTATCCAAAGTCTAGAAAATTATGTTTCATCCACAAGGTTTTCTCATAGAAGTTCTCAAAAGCTATATATTCATCTTCAGTAGTAGATAGTGAAATTGAATTTTTCTTCATACTACACCATGACACTAGATATTTTCCTAAGAGATGACATGTTCTTAATGTGCTATTTCTATCTAACTTACAAGCACTAAAATAAGAATCTGAATAAATAACTAAATCAAAATCATGTACTCTTGGGTAGAACAATCCTAAATTGGTTGTATACTTGAAAATTTTAAAATGTATTCTAACAACTAATGAATTTAACTCTTCTATATTTTCTTGAATGTGAGAACACATACCTAAACTAAGCATAATATCAGGCCTACTAGTTGTTTAGTAAAGAATACTGCTAATCATACCTCTATAACTAGTTTGATCTACTGATTTCATAGTTTTATCAAGTTCTAGTTTATAGGTGGTACCCATGGGAGTATCACTGCCTTTTGTACTTTCCTAGCCAAAATGTTTTAAATTATGTTTAGTGTATTTATTTCGATTTATGAATATTCCTTCTTTATTTTCAAAAATCTGAAATCCAATAAAGAATTTGAGTTTACCCATTAAACTCATTTAAAATTCACATTTCATTAATTTTGAAAAATTAGAACATAAGAAATCTTTAGTATATCCAAAAACACATCATCCACATAAATTTGAACTATAATAACATATTTTGAAATTATTTTTTTTAAATAGAGTTGGCTCAGCTATTCCTTTTGATTTTTTTTAAGTATGGAAAGAGGTAATCTTATCATACTAAGCTCTGGGAGCCTATTTTAAACCATACACTTCTTTTGTTAATTTAAAAACACTATTTGGAAAATGAGGGTATTGAAATCATGGGGGTTGTTCAATAAAAACATGATCAACTATAAATCCATTTAAAATGAACTTTTAACATCCAAGTTATATAGTTTTAAGTCCATATGTGATGTATAGGAAAGTGGCATACTTATTTATTCAAGTATTGCTATAGGTGAAAACGTTTCATTATAATCAATACCTTCTTCTTGATTATAACATTGTGAAACTAATCTATCTTTATTTCTTACTATAGTGTCAGATTAGTCAACCTTGTTTCTAAACATCCAATTAGTTCAAATAGTCAACATATTTTTCGGTCGGCCCACAAGATCCTAAACATTGTTTCATTCAAATTTATTAAGTTCTTCTTGCATAGATATTACCCAAAATTAATCACTAATGGAATAATTTATGTTATTAGGTTCAATTTGTGACAATAATGCTTAATGTTCAATTTTATTACTCAGGGAAGCTATAGTATGTGTACCTCTATCTAATATTCCTATTACTATATCTAAATGGTGATGTCTATGAGTCTTAATGGGTCTTTGAGAAGAGGGGTTATTTTGAATTCAATTATCTTCATGTTTAGGTTCTATTAGTTAACTGGAAGTAGTGTCTGCGTATTTAACAGAACTTTCAAAAGGTTTGGAATTGAGTTTCAAAGACGAAAGATCATCCTCAAGGTCTTCTAAGTTGGTCTTAGATTCATTGGGATCAGTTTCATCAGACTTGATATTAAAAAATTCTTCCCTTTTCTGGTCTTCTTTTTAAACACTCTATAGGATTTGATGGAAGTTGTATACCCAAGGAAAATTTCTTCATCTCTTTTGGAATCAAATTTGTCCAAATTGTCCTCGGTATTAAGAATAAGAACATTGTAACCAAAAACTCTATAATAATTAAACTTTGGTTTTATTTTATTCCATAACTCATAAAGTATTTTCTTTAAGAGAGGACTAATCAGAACTATGTTAATAATATAACAAGACGTATAACCAGCTTCAGCCCAAAAGTAGATAGGTAGGTCATACTCATTCAAAATAGTTCAGGCTATCTCTTGAAGATTCCTCTTTCTTTTTTATACTACACCATTTTTTGTGGTGTCTTAGGAGTAGAAAAGATGAGATAATATCCATTTGGAGAAAAGAATGAATCAAAGTCTTGATTTAAAAATTATCCACCATGATCACTCCTCAACTTCATAATCTTAAGTCCACTAAGGTTTTTTATATATTTGGAATACTTAATAAAGTATATACACACTTCACTTTTTTGATCAAAAAAGAATAACCAAGTGTATCTAGAGACTTCATCTACAAGAACATAGACATATGTTTTCCACTTAGATTGGAGACTCTACAAGGTACAAAGAGGTCCATATGAATTAACTCTAGAGGTTGAGAGTTTGAAACTTCTTTCTTCGATTTAAAATAAATCTTATGATGTTTACCTTTTGGTAGGGATTACAAACTCTATCCTTTGAGAATTCAATCCTTGCTAGGTATCTAACCAACCCTTTCCTTGTTAGATTTCTAAGTGAGTGAATATAGCAATGGCCTAGTCTCCTATGTCAAATCCAATATTTTTTATGAAAGGCACTTAAAAAATAAATATTTTTAGAAGATAAAGAATTTAAATCAATATAATAAATATTATCATTTATTAAAGTTGTAAAAATTAAATCATTTTATCAATAAAACATGATAGGGATTTTTTTTTCAAATTTCACATAAAAACAATCATCACATAGTTGAGATTTGCTAAAGATATTTTATTTTAAACCATATATATATAAAAAAATTTAAATTAATAGAGAATTAGAATTACTAATTTTTCAAAGGTTGATGATTTTCCATTTTCCATTGTCACCAAATGTGACGTGTCCACCATCAACTTTAATAAAAATCACGATGTTTGAATACTCATCAGTCATGTGTTTGGAGCATCCATTATCCAAATACCATTAAATTTTTCTCAAGGTTTTTAAAAAGGTTCCTTACGACACAAATTTTATAAAAAAATGATTTTGGTATCCAAATCCTATTGGGTCCAGATATGTTAGTAAAAAACGATTTTGGTATCCCTATTTGTACAAGAGGTTTATTATAAAAAAAATTGAATATTTATAGATGTAACAAACCTTATTAGGTCTAGTTTAGTAGGTTTTTCTAATATATGAACTTTTAGACCTCAAACATGATGTAAATATTGTTTTTTTAATTTTTCTTTGTCCTAGATGGTAACCTATTCCAGTTGTATACTTGGGAGAAACTTGTTCTTCTAATATTTGAGTTAATGTTTTCTTACCATTTGTAAATTTTTCTAAGAATTTGTTTAATTGTTTATTTGATAATTTTAATTCATTTTTTTTTCTTTCAATAGTTGAAAAGTTTTCCCTCTTTAAATAGTAAGATTGTTTTTAACATTTTTTTGTTAAATCATGTTGTTTTTTTAGAGACATATATTTATCTTTAAGTTTATGAAAATTATCTTGTAGAATGTTAAAGTAATCATACAGATCATTTTTATTCATTTTTTCTTTATTTTAATTAATTTATTTATTCTTAAAAATGTATGAAGCATCAGTAGGATACATAGGAATATTATTTTGTACCTCTGATGTACTTGTTGTAAATCACATGTTGGATTTGTCAGACCTATCTTCTTGACTAATGTTTGAATAAATTGAACTTTCTAAGTAGGCACTCCATGTTTCTTTCATGGATTTTTTTATCTACTATCATTATCCTCATACTTATTTATATATTTTAATTTTGAAAAGTTTTCTTTGATGTGGCCTTTCCATTTACATTCATAACAGGTAACTTTATTTTTAGTATCATCATTTTTTCAATCCCTTTTCCAATCCTTTTCCCAGTTTCCTTTGTTATCAAAATCTCCTTTGAAAATTTATATTTTTATGAAATTATTTTTCCTATAGAATTTATTGAATTGTCTAGCCATGTGTTCCATTTCTTTATCACTATCACCAAGAGATCCTTATTCACTGTAATTTTTAGCATGTAATTTTTCTTTTTTGTATGGAGGTGGTAGATTTAAAGTCTACTAATTTTATTTTTGGTTCATCTTCATCAATATCTTTGTTGACCTCCATATATTTTTCTAATATCATCAATTTTTTTACCACCTCCTTGACATGTAGTTTATTTACATCACATAACTCTCTGATTGATACATATGTTCCTCTCCATCTGTCTGGTAAGTATCTAAGCAGTCTCATTACTTGATCTTTGTCTGTCACTTTTTTTCCAAGTGACTGAATAGTGTTCACTATTTCATTGAACCTGAAATAAATATCATAAAAAGGTTTATCTATATTCAGTTTCATTTCCTTTACATTTGATTTACCTTCATGTGATACAGATAGGGTATCCCATATTTCAAAATCAGATTTTCATGTACATGTTCTATTGAATTCATCATCTCCCAAAGAACAACACAAAGCATTCAAAGCTTTATAATTATTATTGTATGAAGTTTTTGTTTCATTTCCCCATTCACCTCTAGGAGTTTGTGGTATTTCATATTGATCTTCTATTACAGTCCATATGTCAAAACTTATTCTTTCCAAATGCATTCTCATTTTGATTTTCCATTGAGCATATTTATTTCTATTAAAATAAGTATGTTTATTGGAAGAAGTTCCTTCTTGTCTATTATCCATAAAGAAATAAAATTTTTAAATTAAAGAAATTTGAGGTCTTTATAATAAAACTAAAATCACAGTAATAATAGGTAAATTTTAAACACTCCTTTGATCCCAAATGTTTTTTGGAGAGAGTAACTCAAGTGGGGGTGAATTGATTTCCCCAATAAAATTTTCTATAAATAAACTGCCCAATTAATCAAAACAGCAGATCGATATAAGATCTACCCTTTTAAAATATTTCTTAAAGATTTATTAGGTCTTAGTTAAAATATGTTTTAGAAATGCCATATTTTTTTAGATAAATTTACTTAGATATAAATATATATAAAAACTAGTTAAGATTAATTATCAAAGCAATTGTTTTCTCTGTTTTACTGAAATGTTATCTTGAATAAGATAGAAAAACAAATCAAATAAAACTGTGACATAGTGGAATAAACAAGAGGCTTGTTTTCAAGGTGATACCTAATCACCTCCACTTGGCAGTTACCTTCTACCAAGCATATTATATATATAATCAAATAAATCAACAACCTAGATTAGGTATATAGAAAACATCCACAAATGGTTCAAGCTAAAAACCCTCTTCCGCAGTTATACGTGGGATGAAAGAAAAGCACAGGTCACATAGGGACTTCTTCCACAAACACAGTGGGAAATAGAATGATCAAGAAGATAATAACAAGTATTCTACTAGAATGTGTTGGAGACAATGTGTGTTGGATAATAAGAAAACAACATGTTGCTCAAAAGTAATAAAACATAAAAAAAATAGAAATAGATTAGTATGATTTCTTCTGTATGTCTGTAATACTCATATCAGTAATGGTGAGGAGTCTGTGCATTTTCTGGAAAATTAGATGCAAAATAGAGGATCGTAGAAAGCTATAGGAATTTTTCATATGATCATTTTTTATTGTCTAAAACAATATTGGTAATGGGTTCAGTGATTCTATGTCTTTGATCTTCACAGAATGTGAATCCAAAAGTTCAAGACAATTCAAAGATTAGATCTCACACTTTTATTGTTCATCAGTAATCGTTGTATTAGTAAAACTCTATCATTATATCGAGAGAGATGGAGAGAGATCCATTACAAATATATAAGAGTTCTTGTTGAAGGAGATCCACATTCCTTATATCGTCTTTAACAAAGTGTGTTATAAAAGTTTCCCATTATGATGATAACCTTCATTTCATGTGATTTTATTATTAAATATATTCTCTATAGTTGGATAACATAATCTAGTTAGAAAAAATGATATAATTCATCACGGGTATGGGACTCCGAATATAGTGAGATTTTTTCTCAAGAAGTCCATCCTTGGTATTCTCTGAGATAAAATGGTTATGATAACTTAACCCACCGGTAGGAAATCCACACTAATATAAGTTATTTGATATTTATATCTATATACATGTGTAATGGTCCTTATAATTTAACATTATTATTAGTGCATATTATGAGTTGCATGATTTGATGTATCACTGTAAACCATTATTGTAGATGTTCAGAGAGAAGTTGGGTATGTTGGTTGCATCATGAAAAATATTACATTAATTAATTAGTAATGAAAGGATTTTCCCCTTTATTTATTTAATGGAAGTTGATATAATAGTCTCTTTGATGGGAATGGAACTATTTGATTAATTCCACATCCATGGAATTATATTGGAATGTAAATTTTCAAAAACTTTAGAGAAATAGACATTGAGAACATAAGTTGGTGACACTAGTATGAAACCTACCTAATTTGATATATCGTGTTAAATGGATTATATTACATAGTGTGTGTTTGTGAGAGGTTATTTTTATTTTGATATTTATCACCTTTCCTTATGGTTTCCTTTTTGTGTTTCTAGATGCAAACCTTATAATTTAGGCGATTATACCTAATAGCGCTAAGAAATGGTCCCATAATGTTACACACTAAGTGTATCTAGATCCCTAGTAAAATTATATATGAATATACCTTTTGAGTTAATATTATTATTTTATGTGATTTAGTAATTATTTATGTTTTCTTACCACAAATATTTCACCAAAAATTATTTGAGAGAATATATGTGAGGTTAACATTTAATAAATATTTATTTTCTATTCTGGTAAATATAATATTTATTTATTTTTCAGTGAATAACGTAGTGATATATATCTACATAAAAATAGTGATTATTAAAAGATTAATAAATAAAAAAGAGTGAAAATGGACTTATTTAAATTTTAATAAAAATGAGATGTTAAATATCGTTTGAATAAAAGTTCATTTATTTATTCATGAAATAATTTTTATTTGTCTATGAGTTTAGTGAATGTCATGTAAATGCTATATTTATTATTATTATAACTACTAGTATTTTATTATTAATATTATTACTATTATTATTATTATTATTTGGACATGGTATTCATCAAGTATTATGATAATTATAAGTGCTCATGTGAAATAATTATTCTCTAACTCTAGATCTATATAAACTTGATTGTATCATTATCTTCCCTATTGGTTGTTGTGCACAACTAGTTTTAGATAGATCCTCTCAAGAAATAGAGAGATCCTCTCTTATAATGCACTGAATAATTGAGAGTGATCCTCCACTACCATCATCTTGATTTTGGACGATCTAAGAAGAATCCTTCCACCTGAAAGTGATTATTGTATTGATCAATGCTGAGCGATGTAAGCATCAAAATCATCTATGCTACCACCCATAAATTTCAACAATAAAATTCTAAGTTTCATGGTCTGCATGTGGATCACCGCTAAATGGATTATACCCTTGAATCCTATAAGATAATGATGGTATGATGTGAAGTTGTTATCCTATTCATAAATAAATGAATAATTCAAACATGAGGTGATTCTCTATTTATATAAATGAATCATGGCTCATATGTGATGATCTTCTCTCATAGATTCTAGTTTTGTTATTCATCTATTTTTATGGATAAATTAGAATAATTTGATGAATTTAAATTATTGGGAATGGGTCTAACCACTTCCACTACCCCTCATAACTTTGAAGTGGTATTAGAGCAGTCACATAAAAATTTATAATTATTTATTAATCATTAGTCATTATATGTAGTTGGTGTTAGTTTATTCTAAATATATGAACATGAAGATATATACTTCTTATTTATATTTTTCTTACTCGCATATCTAAGAACATGTACAAAAATAAAAAAATATATGAACATCCCATCTCGAGGTGCTTAGAATTCTGGTTGGATATCATGGGACTACGTGATGTGTAGCCCGAAGGTACAAGTTTTGTACCCATGTTCATCATGATAGGAAAAACATCAAATTTAATTCAGATAATTATGAATAGGATAATTTGTGGAATCAATAAGACTCTATGTGTTAACAAGTTCAGGGTGGCACATAATTTTATAGGATACACACTGTGTAACTTGAGTACATGTTGTGTAGTCCATGAGTTTTTATGGTGAAAAAAACAGGTCTAAAGACATCTCATGTATTTATTTCACGATGTGGATACAAAAATTCATGAAACTCATAGGTCACATGGAAAGTAGATAATTTAAATATCATGTACCTCACAAATATTCATGGTCGATAAACACATGTATTCCCTATCCATGTATCGAAAACATGAGAATATTCCATTACACGACATGTAAAGATGGATGCACAAAACTTATCTTGATTGTTTTCATAGAAATTTAAGTAAATTAATTATTCTATTTAATCCTAATAAAAATATCCTCATGTTTAATTTATTAACATTACATGACATGTGATAGGTTTTATAATAATTAAATTAATAATTAATTTATGTGTGACATTCAAAAATACATATTGTGTATGGTTGAAATATGATAACTTCTCCACAAGTATAATAAGAATTACATCTTGTGTAAATTAACATGTATCTATTCATTATTTATTGATATTACATGATGTGTTTTTATTTGTCAAAATTTTCGTGCTATAAACTATGAAATTACACAGTACACGACATTATTCATGGTAGGTATTTTGGACATATACACAACATGTTTCATCCAAGTACACATCATGTACATATTTAATTTTAAATGGAATAAACTTATTAATAATTTTATAATTATATTAAATGGGAATATTCAAGAATATTTGGATGGAAATTAAGATTAATTAATTTACTAATTATGATAATAAATTAATTTGATCACATTTTATCTTAATTAATAATGATTGAAATGAATGATAGTTTGTTAACTTCATATTTGATGCTTGTGTTGATGATCGTGTGCATAGACCAACCTGTGTATGTGTTTGGTTTCATTAAAATTATTATTATAAAATTAAAATTAGGGCCTATATGTCATCCCCACATCTATATTATGTAGAACCAACATGTGCATGGTTTATTTTATGTGATCCCTCTAAACCATTCCATTGGTTCCGGTCACCTTCATGTAAGTAAAATTATATTTATTGGCTAAATATCTCATGTTAGAGGAGGTGGTCCAATTATGGAGTCGAGGTGAAACCAATATAGGAGCTACATAGGTGCATCGGGGGATTACTACAACATAAACCATGCATGGTTCCAGAATTTATATCCTTAGGGTTAAGGGTTGGATTATCATCCACTACATAAACTAACCATTATATTATCTCATGATCATGCCACAATTATTATTTTATTTATTTCAATTGATTTTTCAATTATTTAAGGATTATTTATCTCAATCACTTAAAAATGAATAAACAAACATACAATATGGAATCAAAAAAATTAGATCATGAGTAATTGTTATATCTACAAGGTTAATCAATTAAGTAAAACACATTAATTATTAATAAGAATTTAGTAAGATAAATTGATAAAATTACACATAAATATAAAATCCCTCAATTAAATTTTTTTTTTAAAACAACCATCCAATGAAACTTTTAGAATAGAACCACTATATCATAGTGTTTTCATATGCCTCATTTGGACACTTTCATTTAATGGGGAGTTTTAAAAAATTTATTAGTTTATATAGGGCTTTTGGGTTTTGAGGTTAGGAAGCCGATGGTTACCTAGAACAGCCTGATTCAGCTCTCTCCTATGATGATGGGTCCTCATTTTATGTTTCTTCTTCAAAGCCAGTGGTGGAGGTGGTGGTCATGGGAATTGAATGGCCCTAACTATGAGCTCTCTATCGATGCCTAAGTCTGATCCTTTATCTTCTCTTACTCCAGTATTCCACCACTCTTATCCTAGTTGGATCTGTGCAGTGGTTTTTACAGTTTTTTGGGATGTGAGTTTAAGTGATCATTGATATCCCAGGGGGTGTCTCTCTTGATGGATTCTTCTCCATCTTCGGGTATTTTCTTCCGGTATTTAATTTGGTTGTGGTGCTTAATCATCGAGTGGTAATCTAATGTTCAGTGGTGGTCTAATAATCTCTAATTGATTTTGGTGATTTTATTTTCTGGAGTGGTGATGGGAATCAACGCTAGAGATGACGATGAGTGTGAAGTGATGATGGTGAGGTGTTTTCTATGATGGATTATGTGGTGGGATTCTCTGGAGGTTTTTCGATAGCGATGTGATGATGGAGATGGTGATACGATGATGGAAACCTCGATACAGGGTTCCTCGGGTGGCTCATGGGATTTTTGGGGATCATAGGCGATGTTCCTGAACCGTGGGTTTTTAATTTATGCAGATGGATTTTGAATTTCATAATTTCCTAATGTATTTTTTGTGTTTTACATGATGTGAGGTTCCCAATTTAACTATTAAAGTGGTATTCTGAAGATTTAAAAAAATTATATTGAGCTTAGATAAATTTTTATTGGGTGTAATGTCATTCATCTAAATAATAAATATTTAGAGTCATGTGTTGAGGAATTTAAAGTCTAAGATTTGGGGATTATGGAGTCCACTCAACATATCAAGGAGTTGTGTGTTAATGCAATTAGTGAGACTCGCATACCTAAATACCAACAAATTAATTTTTAATACCTTTTCATGGTTATGATATGGAAAATATTGATATATTCCACAATAATATCCGCATGATAGGATACTTTGAAACTGATGGTGAGGGATATTAGGTTTTGATAAAATTGTGGGAGGCTAAAAAATAAACTTTATTATGTCACATATTTTTTTAATCAATATAAGAACAAAAAAATCAACATTTAATTGATGTAGATTAAGGAAAGTAAAACCATGATAAACCTGTGATATTTTAGGACACAGACCGTATCCCTAAAAACATGTAATTCCAAGGGTGGTATAATTGTTTTATACATTGAAATACCATAATAATGTTGTACTATGTGTTGGAATTCCAATTAGAGTTGGTACCATAGAACCAACAACTATGTAATTTATAATTTATTATATTCATTTTCTTTTCATATTTATATAATGTTCTTATCATATCATGATTGTTATTTTATGGAACATAGTATGTGATAATTTCCAAAGGGTACTTATCACAAAAAAAGGTCATAGCATTTCCCTGTTATGATGAGAACCTAGACGTGTCACAATAGTATTCTTAAATATAAGTTCTATTGCCATATTATATCATTTTATATGATAAAAATGATGTTTTCAATTAGGTATAGAGACTCATATGACATTGAGACACTTTCTTAGGGTGAAATCCCTTGGTAATATTCATTATAAGAGATTAAGATAACATTGACTACCAATAACAAATACACATTTATATGTTTCATTGGATATTCATATCTATGTACATGTCTAATTATCCTTATACTATAAGATTATTATTAATTAATGTAATTACTCACATAATTTGATGTATTGATTAAATCCAACATTAGAAATTCCCATAGTGAGCTAGGATATATTGGGTGTTTCATGAGTGATTTTATATTAATTAATAATGTGGGAAAGGATTTATCTCATCTATTATTTAATATAATTTTATATACCAGTACCTTTGAAGGGAATTGAACTACCTAAATATGTTTGTGTCTAGGGGGGTGTTTTCAACAAGTTTATTTTTGGAAATTGAAAGAAAGATTTATCAAGAACATAAATTGATGACAATATCATGTGACCTTCTTGATTAGAGATATCGAGATAAATGGATTATATTACACATTTTACATTAAAATGATATAAAAAGTCATTATAGAAGTAACTTGTTTCTCAATGGGTTTCCTTGGCATGTTGTTAGATGATGCCTTTTGACATTATGAAGTGTAGACTAATACTGCTGAGAAAGGGTCATAGAGGATCACACACTAAATATATTCTAAACATTAGTTAAATTCCATATGAATTTAACATGTTATATAAATATTATTCCCACGTGTTTTTTAATAATTATTCATGTTGCATGATCATTAATATTGAATAATCATCTATTCGAGATAATATATATTTGATTTTAATATTTAATAAACATTTATTCAATAAGTATTTAATTATTTATTTAATTGAATAAATAATATTTATTTAATATTATTTATTCCCAAGGTAACAAAATATTTATTTATTTTTCTATGTGAATTTTTAATAAATATTTATTAGTGAATAATTCAGTTATATATATTTAATTAAATAAATAGTCATTATTCAAGGCCTTATAAATATTGAGGAGGGTATGTAGATAGCTTTTAATGGTCTAGTGAAAAATTTAATATTAAAATATATTATAATAAATATTAATTTATTTATTTAGGAAAAATAAAATTTATTTTATCTAAAATTTTAATGAATTTAAAGTAAATAAAAATAATTATATTATTATTTAGACATGGGGTTCAATAGCGGTCAATTTAATAATAAAGGCACTTCTACAATTATGTTTCTATAACCCTAACAGTATTTAAAACAAGTTATGAAATTTTTTATAAGGGAGAGACACACTATTTCATTGTGCATAATGAATTCTAGAGAGGCTTCTCTCAATCCCTAGATAGTCATATTTCTATAATTCTCCGAAGAATTCATAGCTTTTCTCCTCCACCATAGTGAATCCCTTTTATATTGAAGGATTTGATTTTGATAAAAAATGATCTTCACTAGCATTCGAACCATCCATACCAGTACCCAGAGGATTCTATAGTGATGATCAGAGGTTCACAAAGAATGCGTAGATCATTGCTAAAGGGAATATTTGCATGATTTCTCAGGCATGACAAGGGTATGATAAGTGGTTTTCATGTTATAATCAACAAAAAAGAAAGAATTCAATAAAATGTAATTTTTAATTAAATAATTTAATTATAAATTATATTCGAAAAGAACCCCCTCTTCATGGTCCTAAGTTATTTTCAATTAATCATTGGATTAATTCAGTTGTTTCTCATGATTCTTCATCATATACATCAAAAATTATTCATGGAATATGAAAAAATGACATGTTGGTACCTTCCCACCCAGTCCTCCCACTATGAATGGAACCGTCAAATGGTATCCAAGAATGGAAACATAATAATTTATATTAATTTATTATTCATTGACAGATTATATGAAATTAATTTTAGTTTTTCACTTCTATTTTATTCATTCTTTAATATCAGGTTTAATTAACATTTTTAGACATATTAATATGCTTCTTCTTAGTTTCATATCATCTTAAATGGGTCAAGAATAGATCAGGAATGGTCAAAGATTTTATCGGGAGGTGATAAGGATTGTTTTTGGAATACAAAAATACAGGTTGTGTGACATATAATGCATTCCATAACAAATGTTCACTACACCTAGATGTGTCATGAGATACACTACTCAGTAATCAGTAATAACACATAGTTTGTTTAATGCACACTATTTGTTGACCAAGTATGCATGTCACATGGTCTATTAGACCACACGACGTGTATCTGGCATACACGGTGTGTCATCTAAATAGTTCAGTGGAAACATTCACGCTAATCATATAGCCAAATACATGGAATACATCACATGATACTAGCAGGCTATATCATTAATGAAATACATGGTATGTATCTAGCATACATGTCATGTGACTCTTTAATATCTTTATCTAAAAAACACACTTAGTCAACTATGGGTTATGTAGACACACATAAATCGGATCATGTATATTGTAGCTCATTAGTATATGTTGTACATCCTCATCAAGATACACACCAAGTCCCTACATGATTATCTCAGATACATGGAATGTGATAGAAATAGAATGTAGTTCATTAGTATAGGTCAGGTAGTCCCCCGACAAACAAAAAATTACCTTATATAAATAAAAATTAATTACATGATTAAAAACATAATTATATTATTGGAATATGATGTGTTGTCTATGTAATATGGTTTATATAATTAATAAATTCTAAATTAATTCAATTTCATTGTCTATAAAATGAGGTTGAATCCTTTTGTTTTCCATGTTGTAATTAATGATGGGTATCTCCAAGAGAATTTGGATCATCATTTTTATAAATGTAATTGATTGATTAATTAAGTAATTGAATTAATTAAAGTATGTTTATCTTGATAATAAAGAACAAATTTGAGAGAATTTTAGCCAGTGAACTTTTGTGTATTTTTTGCATGTATATGGATAACCAAGACCTTAGACCAACATTCGTATGTGATAAGTTTATTTAAACATTATTATATCATGGTTTTTGTTATAATTTATTAAATTAAATAATGGTATATGAGTTATTCATGTCCTATAATTACTTAAGGGCCTACATTCTTACCATTTCTTTTATGTAAACCCCCTCCACCCAATCCTTTGTTTATCCTCACCTATGTATGTGTAAAATTATGTAACGTATGGAGCTACCAAAAAAGTTGTAGTGGTTAATGTTTGGATATTAGGGGTAACCAATCAAGGATGTACATATGATCATAGGTGGAATGATAAATCTCAAACCATGATTTGTTCAAATATTTTACTCTCTATGTTCAAGGTGAGGTTTATTATTCACTAGATAAACCAAACCTTAAAAAATCAAATTACCCTTCCACTTTATTTATTTTTTTAGTTGAATGGTTAATTATATATGGATATTTAAATCATTGAATTAATTAATTAACATTATTTCAAGCTAGAATTAAAATAAATATTATAATTTATTTTCTATTTATCTATAAATTTTTAATCACCTATATAAAACCCACTTAATATTAGTAATCATGTGATAATATAAAATGGGAAATTTAAAAATAAAGATAAAAATCCCTCAAATAAAATATTAATTCAGTATATGCATCCACTAATTTAATAAATGTTGAAACATATTTCAAATTTTTTGTCCAAACTCCATTGCAGTGCTTTCAACTATCATGGAATCACTATATTTAAGTTTGGATCAACTTAGCATTGCCTATATTAAGAGTAGATAACCACTGTGAGACTTAACACAACTAGTAGGAAATGTGTTGAGGAAATCCTAATCTAGGATGTTGGGATTGGGGAGACTACTCAATGGATCAAGGTGGTATGATTTAATGTAGTTTAAAATTTATTCCTATATAAATTCTTCCAATTATATTTTTAGATCTTCATATCAGTTATGAGAAGGGGCATATAGATCATTTTCACTAAAATATTCATGTGATATGATATTATGAAACTAATGGTGAGGGATAATAGGTTTTGATAAACTAGTGGGAGGTTAATAAATTAAATAAAATTAATTATCTAATTTTGTAATCCTGATAATGTACTAAAATTATACCCTTATTCATTATAGAAATAGAAATCCACATGAATTCAACTATATCAATATGATCCATTATAGATACGGATAAACTTCTCATTAAATCAAATTTATAGGAATTTTATAGGCATTTTCATGTTATAATATGCAATAAACTAAGAATATATGTATTTTAAAACCATATTCTTAAGTAACCTATAAAATTGGATAGTGATAAAGAACTATCTATCTATATAAAACAATTTTATAATGCCACAAATGTTCAATTTTTTATGTGTTCATCCATGTCTAGTGAGGTTTTAAAGAAACATAAGGATATGGATGTGTTTAGTATCATGTCTCATGTTCATGATCATTATTAAGATAATGAGATATAAGAGAGATATGATATATAAAATGCACTTTTCGTGCTCCATATTATAAGTTTAGTTCCATATGGTCATCATATAGTCATGATGATTAGCTACATTGAGAACTTGGACATATTTTTATTTAACATCCCTAATGATCTGTTCAAAGATCTCATTTTATCCTCATTACCTAAGAGTTTTTCAATTTTATTATTTATTATAATATGATAAATAGTGATGTGGATATTTTAAAACTCCTGACATTTATTCTCTAAGTTGATAAAGAAATGGAGCGTGAAAACCCTATGGTCCTTATGGTGAATAAGAAAAGGAATAACAAGGTGAAGGGGCCAATAATCTTTCCATGTATAAGGATCTTGAGCAACATCCTTCAAAGAAAAAGAATATTTAAAGACCTAAAAAAGGAAAAGGATGTAGTATTTTTTCTATGTGTAAATTTGGGCCACTGGAAGAAGAACTACACATAGTTAAAGAAGAAAAGGAAAGATTTAGGTGTGTTCATCATTGAGTGAAATCTTCTTATATCTACACATTGTTTATTAGATATATATTTTAATTATCACATCTATATTCAAATGTTGAACCAAGTAAATTTTGAAATATTTATAGATAAGAGGTGGATTTATGGACTATCAATGGAGTGAGGATATATGTTCTAGCTATTAGAGACTACCACCTTTAATTATCATCTATAATGTCCTTAGTATTAAAAGATTATTATTAGGTACCAAATTTTACAAAGAATATAATTTTTGTATCCTTCCAAGATATATATTGTTTAATTTTCAGGATCAAAAATAAAATCTTTTTTTATAAAGATAACATTTGTTACTGTATGGTATATTTAAAAAATGGGTTTAATGTATTAAATTTTGAAGACTATGTATTTTATATTTATAATGGATCAATTTAGAGTGAATAATTACAAACATGGTTGTGGAATAACCATCTTGGTCATGTAAATGTGAATCATTTGAAAATATCTACCAATATTGTTACTTAGACTCTTTTTTTCATAATCCACTTTACAGATGTCATGCTTATTTATAAGGAAAATGAACAAGCCACATTTTGGTAGACAATAATGTGTGTGGGAAATTTCCAATAGAATCTAAAGGTAGGTAATCATAATTAATTAATTTTAATAATCACATAGTTATATATGTAAATATATACTTCATAAAGAATAATTATGAACCATTTGAGAAAATCAAAGAGGGTAAGAATGAATTTGAGAATCAATATGGTAAGAAGATATAGAAGATTCAGTCTGATCAAAGTGGTTAGTATCTTAAGAAATAATTCATTGAATTTATATAATAGGGAGGATTCTATCCCAACTCAATCCTCCTTATACACCACAGTGGAATAGTGTTAGTAAAAGGAGGAACTGTATATTTCATGATATGGTAAGTTCAATGATGATCCCTAAATTTCCTTCATTGTCCTTTTAGGTATTTTCATTACATGTATTAACACACATTCTAAGATGAGTACTAAATTAGAAGAAAAATGGGATACCATAAGACTTAATATATAGAAATAAATAACTTATTTTCATATAATCACAAATAGGGTAGCGAGGAATTTGTTAAGGCCAAATATGGATATAAATTAGAACCATGGTGTGTGAGGTTCACCTTTATAGGGTGTCCTAATGAAACAAGGGGTACTATCTATACAACCCATCATACAAAGAGAATACCATTGTAGGATAATCTATTTTACTTGACAGGGATTACATACTCATGAAGGATAGTGGGTTTAAGATCGAATTCAATGAATTTAATGCTCAAGATACAAAAGATTTGGTATGGGAATACATTCCAAATGTCTCTATGGAAGATGTTGTTCATTAAGCATAAGTAATGTGTAGTATAACTAAAGAGTTTAGATGACCTGAAATATATGGATTTCTAATTTCCAAAGATGGTGACTCATTATTGGTTAACAATAACGGTCCTAATTCCACTAAGGAGGAAGTAGAGATGTCAGAAACTATAATTTGGAAAGAAGAGATGAATTCTAAGATGGATTCAATGTATCGGAAACATTTTTGGGTTTTTGTTGATATTCCAGTTAATGTAAATCCTATTGGGTTTTTTATTTAAGAGAAAACTAGATATGGAAGGAAAACTATATAAATTTCTGACTTTGATGCCCTGATACGGTCAGTAACATGACCTTAGGCATGCCTCCCCATATGTTATAAACTGCCGACTAGTAGATAGTCTTTATTAGTGATCATGGGAGACTATAACCTCATTATAAAATTAGCACAACAAAAGAAATAAATAAGAATAACCAAATAGTATAACCAATTACTAGAAAAATACCAATATCATATGATAAATAAAATAGAAAATACAATATCCAAAACCAAAGTAGGAAATATGTCATTTCAAGTAAGTGTCATGGGTAAAAATGAAAAACCCAAAATAAACACACTAAAAACACCAAGCGGGTACCAAATCATGTATGGTTCCCTCATCCATGTTCCATCCCAAGTCAACCATCTAACACAAGGTCTTTCCCATTATCCTTCACTTTAAACATAATGTCTATTTTGGTACCAATCATGATGCCGGAGTAGGGTGTTAGTAAAAATCAATAGGCCACCAAAAACAGTATCTCAAATAATATCTAGTAAACAATAGTTTATATATTTTTATAAATATTAAATAAAATAAATAAATAAAATAGTTTACATTTATTCAATTACTATTTCTTTATCCACATAACCCCTCAGGTTCCTGAGGACACTTGAACTCACAATACCTTCCTCAAATCATTCCAAAGTCTGAACCATATCACATATTCAATTAAAAATATATAATAACACATAGTCTTTAATTATCCATTTCATATAAATTCATTATCATCTCTAATTGGAACCATGGTCCAATGAAAACATTTTGGGTCTTGGTTTCCATGACTAAGACCCTATGCTAATTTAAAGTAGTAGTCTCTAACCCACAATTCATTTATCAAACAATCATATAAGTGGGATTTTGAAGCAAAATTTCTTGTCCCACACACATTTATCACTATGGGATTTTGATGCAACAGATCATGTCTCACATATGTTTATGTTTCTATTTATCACTATGGGCCTTTGATATAGAAGACCATGTCCCACACAAAAATATCTCAATCACATATATATCACATATATCACATATTTTAATGTTAATCCACATTAACCATATTATCACATTCCATAATCAAATCATATATTAATAAATTCAATAATTAATTAATTCAATTCAACCAATTTCATAATCAAAACAATTCCCATTAATTAATTAAACAATATCAATATCCGTATAATTAATTCAAAAATTAATTAGTCTAATTCACTTAATTACATAGTCACAAAAATTCCCATTAATTAATTCAATAATTATATAATCCAATTTGAACAATCTCATTATCCCTGGTTTCACAATCCCTTAATTAATTAATTTACAAAATTAATTAATTAAATTTGAGAAACTAAATTTCTAATAAACCATTAGAAATTATATAATTACACAAATTTAATTTAAATCAAGAATTTTGGATTTGAATAATAGATCACATGCTTCAAATCATTAACAAGTGATCACCAAACAGAAATTCCCAAAATTGAAACAGAACAACCAAGATCATGATGAAGAATGAGATCTAGATATGAACACTAAATCTAAGATCAAATGAATCAAGATCCATCAAACCTATATTTATATATAATACCAATATTGGAAAAAGAAACCCCCTTTTATCCAAAAAGAGGAGTATGATAGACAGTGAGATCTAATCGATAAGAAACCACATACTTAGAGAGGTGTGGATCCATCAATGGATCTTTGATTCAAAATGAAAAGATTTCAAAATTTCTTGGAATCCATCATGGAGACTCCAAAAATGATTCAAAATGATTATTGTTTGATCTTGGGTGTTTGGGGTATAATACGAGAGTTTTATATTTTTTTTAAATAATTTTTGGGGGTTTAAAATCCCATATGCATGGTTTGCTACTTGGGGTGCATGGTTTCCCCAAACCATGTTCCCTCATGATGAACCTCACCTAGGGGTGTCCCACAATTACTCCTAATTGGGTGAAGGGTTTTAAAAATCATGTATCAACCATGAAAATCCCATATGTTTGGGTTTTCATGGTTTTATAGTCCGGGTTCAGGTTTGGGAAAACTGTGCGCCAACCTTTCACTACCCCTATTCCCTCCCAATTCTCCAAATGTTTACCCAAATACCCCAAATGAAAAACTAACACAATAAGTAGTCAATTAAAAGGAAAAGAGTAAACATAAACAAGTTAGATATGTATCCAAAAAAATTTAGGATCTTACAATCTCTCCAACTTACAAAAGTTCATCCTTGAGATATACTACCAAGAATCTCTAAGATTCCGAGTCAAAAATATCAGGTCACTAAGACCAAATTTTTTATTATCTATCCTATGTTTCATCTTGAACATTTACATGTTTCAAATGCTCTTTAAAGGGTGAATTGGTCTCAATATCAACACCATCCACATCAATCACATGATAAGGGTCAGGGTGATAGCGGTGAAGTTTTGACACATTAAAAACATCATTCACAGCATTGTACCTCTGTGGGAGAAACTTTTAGGATCTTAAAATCTCTCCACCTTACAAAAGCCCATCCTTGAGATATAATACCAAGAATCTCAAATATTTTAATTCACAAATATCAGGTCACTAAGACCAAATTTTTTTATTATCTATCCTATGTTTCCTCTTGAACATGTCCATGTATCAAATGCTCCTTAAAGGATACATTGGTCTCAAGATCAACACAATCCACATCAATCACATGATAAGGGTTAGGGTGATAGAAATGAAGTTTTGACACATTAAAAACATCATTCACAGTATTGTACCTCTGTGGGAGAACCAAATGGTATGCCACCGGCCTGATTCTCTTCATAACCTCAATCATTTCAACAAAACAAGGAACCAGCTTGTCCTATCTCTGAATCCTATGGTGACCAAATCTAGGCGACACCCAAAGGAATACCCTGTCAACCTCTAAAAACTATAGGGGTCGTCAAAATCTATCAAAATGATACTTATGTCATATATGAGTCTTATCTATACACTTTTAAATCAACTGAACAAGCTATGATGTCACCTTCATGAGACTTGTCCCCAACTACTCTGAATCACCTTCCTTAGTCAATCATAGATTTGATCTACATGGACTACCATAAAGAACCGTGTATGGTTCCATTTGTATAGTTTCCTTATAACTAATTTTATAGGTGAAATACACAAAATATTGGTTCTTCTCCCAAGCCCCACCAAAGCCTAGGACACATGCCCACAACATATCCTCAAGAACTTGTATTGTATGCTCCTACTTCTCATCTTTTTGTGGTTGAAAATTCATACTCAATAAAACATGTGTACCAAGCACCTTTCGCAATAACTTCTATAAGGTTGAAGTAAAATGTGAGTCATGGTATAAAACAATTCTCTATGGCACTTCATCCAGATGGACTATTTCCTGAACATAAATTTCTCCCAACTAGTCCACTTAAAAAGTCTCCCATAACAGCAAGAAATGTGTAACCTTTTTAAAATGTTCCACAATCACCCAAATTGCTTCATTCTTCTTAGGTATCATTGGGAGAACCACCATAAAATTCATGGTAACATTGTTCCACTTCCATTTAAGAATGGAAAATGACTATAGAAAACCACCAGGGAAATAATGCTCAGACTTCACCTATTGATAGGTGTAGCATCGTGTCATGAACTCTGCTATCTCTTTTTTTATGTCCAACCACCAAAAATGTTGATGTAGATCATGGTACATTTTGGTCACACCCTGATGCACCGCCTACACCACTTCATGATATTCATGCATCATCTCTCCCTGCATACTCATAGGTACAAAAACCAAATTCCTAACATAGATGATCTCATCCACATCTATGGTCCAATCTGAAAGTTACTCACCACCTTCAAGGCCTTCCCTCAATGCCAAACATTTGGGATCCTTACACTGCCTTTCTATGATCTAACTCAAAAGTTTGGAATCCAATGAAACTGATATGAGATTTATCTTCTACTCTATCTCTTGAACCACAACATGCATCTTAGCCAGCAAGTTTTTCATTATCCACTTAGCACTAAAATCCCAAAATACATGAGTCTGGGTTTTTCTGTGTAAAGCATCAGAAATAGTATTTCCCTTCCTAGGAATCTATGTTATCTCAAAATCAAATGATTGAATATACTCAACCCACCTCTAGGTCTAGAGATTCAAATCTCACTAAGAAAATATATTCTTTAAGATCTTTTGATTAGTATACACTGTAAATGTTTCACCCAGTATATAATTTCTCTAACACTTCAAATCATAAACCTCAATAGCCAACTCGAGCTTGTGCATAGGGTATATTTTTTTCCTTTGGACTCAACTGTCAAGACCCATATGCCACAACTTGATCTCCCAACATCAACACTACTCCAATATTGATCCCACAAGCATCAAAAAACACTATATACTCTTACCCTATCACGGGTAGGATCAAAATTGGTTCCATAGTCAAATGGTTATTCAACTCCTAGAATTCATTATCATGTGATGTTTTCTAATAAAACGTTATTACCTTCTTTTTAAGGTTCGAAAGAGGTTATTCTAAGAAGCAAAATTCCTGGATCAACCTCCGATAATATTCCACTAACCCTAGAAATCTATGAATATCAAAAACGGTCTTGGAAAACTCATAATAAAGAAATATATGCACCTTATATGGGACCAATAACACACCTTCCTCTGAGATTATTTGATTCAAGAAGAGTACCTGATCGATCTAGAATTTAAACTTATATAGCTTGGTGTAAATTATGTTTTCTCTTAGTGTACTCAGAATTATTTCATGATTTTGGGCATGATCATCATGTTTCTGGGAGAACACCAAGATGTCATCCAAAAATAAAACAACCAATTGATCTATGTATGGATGGAAGAATCTGATCATCAAGGATATAAACAATGATAGTCTGTTCTTTAACCCAAATGGTATTAAAAAACTCATAAAGGCCATACCTATTTCTAAAAATAGTCCTAAAAATATCAGAATGTCTAATTCTCAATTAATGATACCCTAATCTCATGTAGATATTGTAGAAAAAAATCTACTCTCAACTAGTCAAAATTATCATTAATATGTGGAAGAGGATATCATTTCTTCATATCCATCTGGTTCATCTTCCATTAATCAATACATAAGCACAGAGCCCCATCATCCATCTTTACTAACAAAACAGGAGAACCCCACGGAAACATACTCAGATAAATAAATCCTTTTTGCTACAACTCTTCCAACTAATTCTGGTTCTCTTGAATCTTTTTAGGTTCCATTCTATATGGTAGAATATAAATTGGCTTATCCCCTAGCATGATATCAATGGTAAATTCCAAATCTCACTCATATGGAATCCCTGGGAATTCCTCAAGAAACATGTGGTTGAACCTATCCACTATGGGTGGAAAGACACCTTACTTTACACTACCATAATCCAATAATAGACTTGATACTTAGGTGGTAATCTCTTATACTTGATGATGACCTGGACCTACTCATTCCACCATAATATCCCACTCTCTATGGGGGATATAATTCTCACCCTCAGTAGATATATAATTCACTCTACTCTGGTAACAATCAATGTGGGCTTGGTATTCCACTAACCATTCCATACCCATAATTAGTTCAAATAATGAAATTTCAAGGATGTAAATATCCCATCTGAAATTATACTCTTCCACCTTAATAGAGACCCCTTCCATAAGAATAGGTCTCTCAATTTTACCCCCAAAAGTGAATTTATCTTCCTAACCCTGCTCATGAACTCCATTGTCAGGCTCAAATAGTTAATAAGTAGTGAATATATAAAAATAATTAGAGGTGATAGTATCAAATAAACCATTATCTAGAAATAATCTATAAGAATAATACCTCTAACTATCGATGGTATATCCTATCTATTCACTATTGTAGGCTGAACGACATGAAACTATCCTACCCCTCTTCCTTGAGATGCATTCTAAGTCCCCTGAGTACACCACTCTGTTGATATGGGTTCTATTTCCCAGAAATACTATGTCCACTACCTCTACTTCCAAGCCTAGTATAACTATAACTTTCATATGGTTATGATGTAGAATATTATGTTCCCACGCTTTGGTTCTTCCTAGCTACTCCATCACAACCCATCTATCATGGGTTCCTACGAAACCTCTATAGGTGTCACATCCTACCGCAACCTCATCACTCTACCAGTGGTTAGGGGAACTGTCTCTAGAAATTTACCAACCTACCACTCTGGTGGAAGTTCACCCAAGTAAGGTCCAATGTAACTGACCATTCCCACCAGATACTCTTATTGATATCACCCAGGATAACATTTTTGTTCTGACGCTTCATGGTCTTAGAAGTTGTACCTCCTGAACTTCCAGCAAAAACCACCTTTCACCCCACTTGAATCCTTCTTCAGGTTCCCCTTATATATAAAATACTGATCCACCACTCCATAAAAAAATTAAGATGAAATATATTAGCTTTGGACTTAATCTCACATTAAATATCATCCTAGAAATGTCATTACATAGTTTTATTTCCCCTCCTAGTTTCAGAGAAAAGCACTACAAGTCAATAAAGCAACAACCAGAGTCCATCTAGACATACTCCACATAGTGAACTGCATGAACTCAGCTTACCTCCCCTATCTTGATGTATCTTGGTAGAAGTTCCCAAAAAAACCTCCCCTAAAATTACTACCACTATATAGTATTCAGATTTACACCCCAAGTCTAGATGTCCCACCATCGCTTTTCTTGATCATGTAACATGTAAGAAACTAATTTGAATCACTGCATAGCAGGAGTCTCCAAGTGTTCAAGTATAATATGGATAGATTCAATCAAGAATTGAGTTAAATCATGTCCAACCTCTATGGTAAACATCGAAGAGTTCTCCAACTAGAACTTTGTAATTAGATCAGACATGATTTTCACAAACCTCTCTGAGTTTCTTTCCATTAATTTTATAAACCAATCAATGTTATCTATGAAATTCTTACCAAAATTCTCACCCAACACTATTAGTGCCTACGGTTCCACTGTCAGTGGATCCTTTCCAGCCCTAACCACCTGTCATCCTCTCAAAAAAATAATCATAGAGGAATATGTATATATATAATGAAAAACACATATCTTATGAGACATAACACAACTGTAACACATTTATGTAATATGGGTTTATAATAATCCATAACAAGTCATTCCCCTAAACCCTTCCACATAGTCAAAAATGATGTTCTATCATGACTTTTAATCATTCTACATATTGTTCATGGTTATTTAAGGGTAAAATCATTCTAAATATTTAAGTTTCACATTAGAAACTCATTTATTCCCATCTTGTATAATTTTAACATTTATAATTTCAAATTAGGTAGCTTATTTAGTTCAATTTCACAATAAAGGAAAAAAACAATTTCAAAAACTTAACCAAAAAACATTTTCTCATGCCTGCCTAAAATGATACATGTCAAAAAAATAATCCTCAGTGCCTAGAATGATTCATGCATACTCATCCCTCATTCCATTGCAGGACACAAGTAAAATATAATGTCCCTAGCCTTTCACACGTATTATTAAATGATTTTTTGCATAATTACCCATCAAATACAAACTAAGGATTATAAATTACAATGTCTTTGGAAGATTAGGTGCATAAAACTAAAAACATGGAAATAGAATAAACATATTTATATTAATCATTCATAATGATCTAGTCACTTACTTTAAGATATAAATATATATAGGTTAACCTAGAAAATATATGAACAAAAGGGATGATCTATAAATCCTAGTAAGGGAATACACATAAGAATAAAGCATTGTACATGGGTTAGAAGGCATAACATGATGACATAGTGGCATAGAACAAGAATAAACATATGGAATAATAACATATAGAACACAAGATAATTTAATCATGAATGTTATGAATGTTTAAATAATATAAAATGTGACATAAGTACGATTCTAGGTTAACTACCAAGCCTATTTACATGGTGGAAAAAGTACCATAAAGGAATCAGTTTTACTCTATGTCCCAACATGATTCCTCATAAGACTAAGCATTACCCAATGTTGTGGAATTATATTTGGGTACACCCATCATAACATTTCATGCATATGTGTTCTTCATGAAGAATCAACATAAAGAATAAAGATAAGGGTTACCAAAGGAAATAAATGTTTATCATAATCATATCATAGGGCATTACCCAAGGGAATATCATAATGGTCGTCATAAAATAATGGATTCAAATCATAATTAGACATTTATACTATAAAATTGTCATATATCATGATAATGTATTTCCAATAATATTTAAAACATGTAAAAATAGTGTTTATGAAGCTTTATGAATGAGTCTCTTTTGCGTGGTTTAAGGGAAAATATTGAAGATTCGTTAAAGAGGAAAAAAGTATAATTGTTTTCATTAAACCAGAAATGAAATTAGGTAGTTTTTTATTATAAAAATATTATTTTAAAAAAATATTAAAATATATTATGTAGTGTACTTGAAAATGGGTAAGAAATTCGGAATTTTCCTTTAATCGGGCTTGCTTATCAGGAATAATTGAAAAAGGGAAGCCTTATAAAATATGTATTTCCCTAAAAAAGAAAGAATAATTTAGTTAGGTACATATTTTTGGTTGATAAACATAGAATATTTTAGGAGTAAATAATAATAATTAATAATTACATTGGGGTAAATAGAGATAAAGCATAACCTGAAGGAAAAAATGTGGGTTCAGAGAGAATCCCTTACCTTATGTCTGAAAGTCTTATGTGCTTTTACTTAATGTCCTGGATATTGAAATTATATTCATTATGATTTAATTAATAACCTCCTAAACATTTATTTTATTTATTATAATTTATTAAGTTCATTTATGACCTTTTTTATGAGTTATAATATTCGATTTCATTGTTCAGGAGTGTTTGTTTCCTTGGTTTTCATGATTGGTTCACTTATGAACATGTATGAATGATCTTGTAAAATGAGAATAGTTATCCAAAATTGAAATTATATGTTATTAATGAACTTAAAAAATATTAAATCGTCTTATACATTATTTTTTCCATATATGAAGATGATTCATTAGATAAAATATTAATAATGATCATTTAGACTATTTTGGCATTTTTTTTGATTATCACGAACTAGTTTGGTTTTATTAATTAATATTATGTATATATAACAGTTGTAGAACACTAAATAAGTTTTAGTAGAAATTTTAAAATCTTTTTTAACTATTATAATGGTTTTATGACTAGCCTTGAAATTGGTATTATAAAACGAAAAAACATCATCCATGAAGGTGGTGTATCGGAACCTCACAAACTATGTTTTCATTTTTAGAACAAAAGGGGAAGAGAATAGAATTGATTGTGGATATACCATTAACCTAATAAAAATATAGTATTTAAAGGATACTATATTTATCAATCCACATTGGAATTTTTTGGTTCATATATGATAAAGAAATAAAATAAATTGAAAATTATTTAAGAGAAAACAAAAGACGATTTAACCTCTTGAACTTCGTCTCCTTTGGAACCTCCTTAGGAAAATTGGGTTTGGTATTTTTTGTGACCAAAGGCTCTTGTATGTGGGTTATAGGCTTGAAAAAATTACTTCAAATAATTTTTATAAGGTTCAAGGCTTATAAGGTGTTAGGAGAAGAGGTGGTGAGGGCTGGTATTTCTAGGGGAGGAGAAGGGGGTTTAATTATATTTATTATTTTATTTTTTTAGATCAAGACTATAAACAATGTTGAAACTTATCACTAAATATGTTAAATAATTAAGGAGAGTTTAATATTATTGTATTACATTATTCATGAAAATTAGAATCATTTGAAAAAGATCCACCAATATTGTTACTTTGACTCTTTTCAGCAAAAACCACTAGATAGATGTCAAGCTTGTTTAGAAGGAAAATAACCAAGCCACATTTTGGTGGACACTAATGCATGCAGTCTATCTCCAATAGAATATATAGGTGGGTATTCATACTTAATTAATTTTAATAATGTCTTAGGTAGATATGTATATATCAACTTCATAAGGTATAATTATTAATCATTTGAGAAAATCAAAGAGTTCAAGAATGAAGTTGAGAATAAACTTGGTATGAAGATAAATAAAATATGATCTGATCAAATTGGTTTTTATATTCAGAAATAATTCATTATATTTATATAATAGGGAGGATTTTACTTCAACTCACTCATACTTATACACCTTAGTGGAATAGTGATAGTTGAAGGATGAATTGTACCTTTCTTGATAGGGTACATTTAATGATGATCCATGGATGTCCTTAATTATCCTTTTAGTTGTTTTCATTACAAGTTGAAAAAACATTATAAAATGAGTACCAACTAATGTCAAAAATGGGATTCCATATGAATGAATATATATAAATAAATATGTTATGTCACCTACTCACAAATGGGGTTGTGAGGAATTTGTTAAGTCCAAATCTTGATATAAACTAGCACCCTGAGGTGTGAAGTGAATAATTATAGGGTATCCCAATAAAACGAGGGGATACTATCTATAAAACCCCTCATACATGGATACAGCCATTGTAGGATAATCTGTTTTAAATGAGAAGGATTACATCCTCAAGAATTGTAGTGGGTGTAAGATCAAATTCGATGAATTTGATGCTAAAGATACATAAGAGTTTGAATGGGAAGACATTCTGAAGGTCTCTAGGGAAGATGTTGTTCATTAAGCATAATTAATGTTTAGTTGAACTAAAGAGTTTAGATAACCTGAAAGATATGGTTTTCTAATCTCCAAAGATGGTGACCCATTATTGGTTGACAATAACAGTCCTAATTTCTCTAAGGAGGAAACAGAGAAGTCAAAAACTATATGTTCGAAAGAATAAAAGAATTATATAGTGGATTCCATACATCAAAAACTTGTTTGGTTTTTTGTTGATATTTGAGTTGATGTAAATCCCATTAGTTAAGGTATTCAATAGAAAACTATATATGTAAGGAAAACTATGTAAAGTCTCGACTCGAGTGCCCCGATTCGATTGGTCACATGACCTCAGGCATGCCTCCCCATATGCTAGAGGTCGCCGACTAGAAGCAAGGATCTAATATTGATCATGGGAGACTATACCCTCATTATAAAAGTAGTTAAACAAAGGAAATAAATAATAATAACCAAATGGTATAACCAATAACCATAATAGTACCAATATCACTTGATAACTAAAATATAGAATACAATACCCAAAACCAAAGTAGAAAATATGTCTGGTCAAGTATGTGTCCTGTGTGAAAATGAAAAACCAAAAATTAACACACCAAAAACTCCAAGAGGGTCCCAAATAATTTGTGGTTCCCTCATCCATGTTCCATCCCTACTCATCCATCTCACACCAGGTCTTTTCTTGTATCCTTCCCTATAAACATGATATCTATTCATGTACTGAGCAGGAAGCTAGATTAGGGTGTGATTATAACTCAGTAGGCCACCAAAGTGATATCTCAAACAATATCAAATCAAAAATAGTGTCGGAAGTTGTATAAATAATAAATAAAATAAATAAAATAAATAGTTTACATATATTAAATTACTATTCATTTAACTACATAACCCCTCGGGTTCCTGAGGACACCTGAACTCTCAATAACTTCTTTGGATCATTCTATTGTCTGAACCATATCACATATTCAATTCACAATATATTATAACACATAGGCTTTCATTATCCATTTCATATCAACTCATTATCTTCGCCAATTGGAACCATAGTCTAATGCCAACATTTTGGGTCTAGGTCTCCATGTCTATGATGTTGTCGGTATTTGAAGCAGTAGTCTGTGACCCCCAATTCATTTTCCAAAAATATTATAAGTGGGATTTTGAATTAGTATTTTGTGTCCCGCACTCATTTATCACTATGGGATTTTGATGCAATAGATCATGTCTCACAAACATTTATCTTCCAATTTATCACTACAGACCTTTGATGTAGCAGACAATGTCCCACACGCAAATATCAAAATTACATATATATCAAATATATCACATACTTCAAGGTTAATCAACATTAAACTTCTTATCACATTCCATAATCAAAACATCTATTAATTAATTCAGCAATGAATTAATTCAATTATATAAATTTCATAATCACACCAATTCCTATTGATTAATTAAACAGTATCAATATCCTCATAATTAATTCAAAAATTAATTTGTCCAATACACTCAATTATATAGTCACAAAAATTCTAATTAATTTATTCAATAATAAATTAAACCAATTTGAACAATCTCATTATCCACAATTTCATAATCCCTTATTTAATTAATTTACCAAATTAATTAATTCAATTTGAGAAACACAATTTCTAATCAACCATTAGAAATTATACAATTACACACATGTAATTGAAATCAAGACATTGGGATTTGAATAATACACCACCTACCTCAAATCGTTGGTTAGCGATCGCCCAACACAAATTCCCCAAATTGAAACAGAACAACCATGATCATGATGAAGAATGTGATCTATATCATAACCCTAGATCCAAGATCAAATAAATCAAGATCCATAAAACATATATCTATATTTAATACTAATAGTGGATAAAATAACCCCCTTTTCTATAAAAATATGAGCAAGATAGAGAGTGATATCCAATCGAGAAGAAACCACATACTCGAAGAGGTGCATATCTATCAATGGATCTTTGATTCACAAAGAACAGGGGTCAAAAGGGCAAGGAATCCATCCCGGAGACACCAATAATGAGACAAAATGATTATGGTTCAAGCTAGGGTGTTTGGGGTATAATACGGGAGTTCCATTTTTTTAATAATTTTGGGGGGATTAAAATTCCATACGCATGTTTTGCTGCTCAGGGTGCACGGTATCCCCTAACCATGTGACCTCACTATTCATATCACCTAGGAGTGTCACATGTATAATCTTAAGTGGGTTAATTTTATGAAAAATCAATCTCCAACCATGAAAATACCCAATGTTTGGGTTCACGTGATTTTCTAGTCTAGGCACACGGTTTGGGAAAATTGAGCGCCAACCGTGCACTAACCCTATTCCCTAAAAATTCTCCAAATGTTCAACCAAAAACCCCCCAATACATAACTTAAGTAAAGAGTACTTAATAAATGGAAAAGTATTACATGTACACAAGCTCAAGATATCCCCCTAAAAGTAAAAGTTCTTAAAAACTCCACACCTTACAACAACACATCCTTGAACTATACACCCAAGAATCTCTAAGATTTGAAGTCAAAAATATCATGTCAATGAGCCCACATTTTTTCTTATCTCTCCCATGTTTCCTCCTAAACATGACCATGCTTCCATAATACATGAACTAATGGAATGATCGTTTCCCAAAATAATTTCTCACTGTGATCCAACACACGTATCAGATTATCCTTAAAGGATGCATTGGTCTCAACATCAACACCATCCACATCGATCATGTTATTAGGGTTGATGTGATACTGGTGAGGTGTTGAAAAATGATCAACATTTTGCATATCATTGTACCTTTATGGAAATAGCCAAAAGGTATGAAACTGGCGTGATTCTCTCCACAACTTAAAACAGTTCCACAAAACTAGGCACCAGCTTTACCTATCTATTAATCCTATGGTGACCCAATCTAGGTGACACCCAAAAGAATACATGGTCACCCTCTAAAAACTATAGGGTTCATCGATGTCTATCACTATGTGACTTCTATATAATATGAGTCTTATCCATACACTTCTGAATCAACTGAACCTACTCCAACATCTCATGCATGAGACTTTGTCCCAACTACTCTGACTCACCTTCCTCCATCCATCATAGAGTTGATCAACATGTCCTACCATAAAGAGCCACATATAGTTCTATTTGTATGGTTTCATTATAACTATAGTTATAGGCAAGCTCCACCAAATATAGGTGCCTCTCCTAAGACCCACCAAAGTCCAGGACACATGCTTGTAAGATATCCTTAAGCACCTATTTTATATCCTAAAACATATCATCTGTTTTTGGGTGGAAATCCATACTCAATAAAACATGTGTAACAAGTTACTTATGAAATCCCTTATATAAGGTTGAAGAAAAATGTGATTCATAGTCTAAAACAATTCTCTATGGCACTCTATAAAGATGGACAATTTCCCAAACCTAAATGTCTCCCAACTGATCCACTGAGAAATTCTCCCATACTAGAATGAAATGTCCTACATTTTTCAAATGGTCAACAATCACCCAAATAGATTCATAATTTTAATGTATCATCGGGATACCCACCAAAAAATCATGGTAATGTTGTCCCACTTCCATTTCAAAATGGGAAATGAGTATAGTAAACCACCAGGGTGTTAATGTTCAGACTTCACATGTTGACATGTGTAGCATTGTGTCATGAACTCTACTATCTCTTTTTTATGCCAAGCCACTAAAAAAATTGACATAGATCATGGTACATTTTGGGTCACACCCCGATGCGTCGCCAACTTCACTACATGAAATTTACACATCATATCTACCCACTTACTCATAGGTAAAACAACCTAATTCTTAACATAGATAATCATGTCTACATCTATGGTCCAATCTCAAAGTGACTCCCCACTTTCAAGGCCTTCCCTCAAGGCCAAACATTTGGAATCCTCATACTGTCTTTCCCTGATCTAACTCAAAAGTTTGGAATCCAATGAAACTGATATGAGATTCATCTTCTCCTAGCTCTCTTGAACTAGACCATGCATCTAAGACAGCAAGGTCATCATTCTCTACTCATCACTAGACTCTTGAACTACATGAGTCTGAGTTTTTTTGCATAAAGCATCAGTAACATTATTTCCCTTCCTGGGCGTCTATGCTATCTCAATATCAAATGACTGCATATATTAAACCCTCCTTCTCTATTAGAGATTAAGATCACCCTGAGAAAATATATACTTTAAGCTATTGTTATTAGTATACATAGTAAACATTTCACCCAATATATAATTTCACCAACACTTCAAATCATAAACCACAACTTCTAACTCAAGCTCGTGCATAGGTTAGTTTTTTCCTATGGCCTCAACTTCCAAGACCCATATGACACAACTTGATATCCCTACATCAACACTAATCCAAGCTTAATCCCAAAAGAATCACAAAATATTGTATACTCTTCACATAGCTTAGGTAGGATCAAGATTGGTGTCATAGTTAAACACATATTCAAGTCCTAGAAGTCATTCTCACATGATTTTTCCATTAAAACTTTAATACCTTATTTTTAAAGCTCAAAATGGGTTCTTCCAAATGGGAAATGTCCTGAATCAACATTCAATAATAGTTAAGTAACCCATGAAAACTATGAATATAAAAAATATTATTGGGATACTCTTAATAAAGAACTATATAAACCTTCTATGGGTCCACTAACACACCTTACTCTGAGATTATGGGGCCCAAGAAGTGTTCCTAATCAATATAGAATTGAAAATTATATAGCTTGGTGTATAGTTGGTGCTCCCTCAGTGTACTCGGGATGATGTTAAGATTTTGGGAAGGATCTTCATGAGTCTTATAGAACACCAAGATGTCATCCACAAATAAAATAACAAATTGATATAGGTATGGATGGAAGAATCTATTCCTTAGGGATATAAAAAATGTTGGTGTGTTCATAAAACCAAACAGTATTAGAAAAAAATCATAAATTCCATATCTACTTCCAAAAGCAGTCCTCAGAATATTAGATGGTAGAATTCTCCATTAATGATACCCTAATCTCATGTTGATATTGTGGAAAACAAATTCACCTCTCAACTAGTATAAAAGATCACCAATATGTGGAAGAGGATATATGTTCTTTGTAGTCATCTAGTTCAACATCCTTTAATCAATATATAAGCATAGAGCCCCATCAGCTATCTTTGCAAACAAAACAGAAGAACCCCAAGGCAATGTATTTGGATGGATAAATCCCTTATCCTCCAACTCTTCTAACTGAGTCTTGAGCTCTTGAATATTTTTTAGGTTTCATTCTATATGGTGGAATAGAAATTGGCTTATCCCCAGCATGATCTCAATGGTAAATTACACATATCACTCTAATGGAATCCCTGATGAGTCCTCAGGAAATACGTCTTAGAACGTATCCACTATGGGTGGAAATACACCATGCTTTACACTACCATCATCCAACAATAGACTGGAAACATGGGTGGTAATATCCTCTAGTTGCTGATGAACATGACCTTATCATCCCTCATTGATATCCCACTCTCGATGGTAAATATAATTATTAACCTTAGGAGAAATAAAATTCACTCTCATCTGGTAACAATCAATGTGTTATCGGTATGCCACTAACCATTACATACCCATAATTAGGACAAATAATTACATCTCAAGGATTTAAATATCCCATCTGAAATGATACTTTTCAACCTTTATAGAGAACCCCTTGAACAAGAAGATGTCTCTCGACAGCACCCCCAAAGGTGAATCTCTCTTCATGACTCCTCTCATGAACTCCGCCGCTAGGATCAAACAATTTACATGTTATGAACATATAAAAATAATTAGAGGTTCCAGTATTAAATAAACCGTTATCTATCATATAATATATGAGAATAGTACCTCTAACTATCGATGGTCACCAGTATAGGTTGAAAAACATGAAACTATCCTACCCCTATCCCTTAAGATTCATTATGAGACCCCTGAGATACACCACTCTTCTGAAATGGGTGCTATTTCCTAGAAATACCACGTTCATTGCCTCTACATCTAGGGCTAGTAGAACTCCAACTTTCAGGAGGTTATGGTGTAGAAGATCCAATTTCCACAATTTGGTTCTTTATAACTGATCCATCACTACCCATATGTCATGGGTTCTTACAAAACCTATATAGATGTCACATCATACCACAAACTCGACACTCGAATGGTGGTTTAGGGAACTGTCTCTAGAAATTTCCCAACATACTGCCCTAGTGACATGTCACCCAAGTAAGGTCAAGTGTAACTGACCATTCCCTATAACTACACTTCTTTCTATCACCTAAGATAACATTTTTGTATTGATGCTTCCTATTCTCAGAAGTTTTGCCTTCTGAACATCAAGTAGAAACCACCTTTCCTCTTCTAGAAACCTCATTCAGGCTCCCCTCAGATATTAAAGACTGATCCACCACTTCATAAAAAATTTAGCTTCAATAAATTAGATTAGGAATTAATCTCACATTTAATCCCATCTTATAAATTCATTTACATATTTTTATTATCCTCTACCAGTTCCAAAGAAAATAGTTGCAAGTCAGTAAAGCAACAATCATTGTCCATCACGGACATACTCCCCAGTGTCAACTATTTGAAATCATCTTCCCTCTCCTATCTCTATGTCTCTGGATAAAAGTTATTCAAAATGTTCTCCAAAAAGTTTTTCCACTCCATAGTCTTTAGCTTTACATCCCAAGTCTAGATGTCTCACCATCACTTTGCATGAACACATAACATGTAAGCATATAAATTTAATCTCTTCATAGAAGGAGTCTCCAAGTGGTCAAGTATAGTATGGATAGACTCAATCTAGAATTTAGCTAACTCAGGTCCACCCTCTTTGTACTCATCGTAGGGTGATCCCACTAGTGTTCCCTCATCAGATTGAACATGATTTTCAAAACCCTCCCTGAGACTATTTCCCTGAATTTTATAAACCAATCAATTTTCTATATAAACATCTCACTGACTTCCTCACTCGACACTATTGGTGCCCCTGGTTCCACGGTCGGTGGATCATTTCAATCCTTAACCAACTATCGTCCTCTCAATAAAAAACATCATTGAGGTATATCTCTATAATGAAAAACACATGTCTAATGATACATAACACAACTTTAACACATTTACGTAAGAGGGATTTATAAAAATCCATAAAAATTCATTCCCCCAAACCATGCCATAAGGTCAAAACTGATGTGCTATCGCTACCACTAATCATTCAACATCTTGTTCATGGTTATTTAAGGGTAAAATAATTCTCAATATTCAAGTTTCAAATTAGACACTCATTTGTTCCAATATTCAGTCATTTTAACATTTATAATTTCAAATTAGGTAGCTTATTTAGTTCAATTTCACAATTAAGGAAAAAAATTTCAATTTCAATTACTTAACCAATACTCATTTTCTCATGCCTACCTAAAATGATGCATGTCACAAAATAATCGTGAGTTCCTATAATTATTCATCCATACTCATCTCTCATTCCATTCTATGACAAAAGTCAAATATAATTTCCCTATCCTTTTACACATATTGTTCAATGATTTTAAGAATAATTAGCCATCAAATACTAACTAATGATTATAAATTCTACTGTCTTTGGAAGATTAGGTATATAAAACTAGAAACATGGAAATAGAATAAACATATTTATATTAATTTTCCGAAATGATCTCCTAACTTCCTTTAATATATTACATATTTATAGAATAACATGGGGAATACATGAAGAAAAGGGATGAGATAGAAATCCCAGTAAGGGAATAAACGTAGGAATAAATCATTGTACATGGGTTAGAATGAATAACATGATGACATAGTGGCATAGAACATGAATATACATATGTAATAATAACATGTAGAACATGGGATAATGTAATAATTGAATCTTAGGAACATGTAAATAACATACAATGTGATATAAGTATGATTCAAGTATAACTTCTAAACCTATTGCACATGGTGGACAAAGTCCCATAAATGAATCAGGTTTACCCCATGTCCCAACATGATGTGTCATGAGACTGAGCATTACCCAATTCATTGGAATTATATTTATGTACATCCATCATAAAATGTTCATTCATATTTATGTCACATGAATAATCGACATAAATAATATGCATAAGGGTTACCCCTGGAAATAAATGTGTATCATAATCATGTCATAAGGCATAACCAAAGGGAATATCATAATCACGTCCCTACAATAATGGATTAAAATCATAATTATAAATTTATAATGGAAAATAGTCATAGATCATGATAAATTATGTCCAACAATATTTAAAAAATAAAAAAAATAGTGTTTATGAAACTTTAGAAATGAGCCTCTTTTGTGCAGTTTGAGGAAAAATATTAAAAAGTCATTAAAGAGGGAAAAGGTATAATTGTTTACATAAAACAAAAAATGAAATTAGATAGTTTCTAATGATAAAAATGTTATTTTTATAAAAAAAAATTGGATTAAAATATATTATGTAGTGTACTTGAAAATGGGTATGAAATTGGGAAGTTCCCTTTAATTGGGCTTGCTTATCAGAAGGAATTGAAAAAGGAAGCCTTATAAAACATGTATGTACCTGAAAAATAAAGAATAATTTATTTAGGTAAATTTTTTTGGTACATGAAAATAGAATTTTGGAGGATTACATAAGAATAATTAATAATTACATTGGGGTAAAGAGATATAAATCATAACCCAATGGAAAAAATGTTGGTTTGGAGAGAATCTCTTACCATATGTCTGAAAGTGTTCTACGCTTGTAATTAATGTCCTAGATAATGAAATTATATTAATTATAATTTAATTAAGAATATATTAAACATTTATATGATTAATTATAATTTTATTAAGTTAATTTATGGCCTTTTTATGAGTTATAATATTCAATTTTATTGTTCAGGAGTGTTAGTTTCCTCAGTTTTCATGATTGGTTCACTTGTATACAGGAATGAATGATCATGTAAAATGGGAATAGTTATCCAAAATTGAAATTATATGTTATTAAGGAACATAAAAAATATTAAATGGTTATATAAATTATTTTTTTCCAGATATTAAGATGATTCATTACATACAATGTTAATGATGACCGTTTAGATTTTTTTGGCATTTTTTCGATCATCACGAACTGGTTTTGTATTATTAATTAATATTATGTATATATACACTGGTTATAGAACAATAAATAATTTTTAATATAAATTTTAAAAACTTTTTTAACAATTATAATGGATTTATGGCCAGCCTTTAAATTTGTATTATAAACAAAAAATCATCATCCATGAAGGTGGTGTATCGGCACCTCGCAAACTATGTTTTCATTTTTAGAACAAAAGGGAAATAGAAGAGAATTAATGGTGGATATACCATTAACATAATAAAAAAATAATATATAAAATATATTGTATCTATCATTCTACTTTGGTATTGGTAGTGTAGGAGATGATAAGAAAAGAAAAGGAATTGAAAAGGAATTAAAAGAAAATTAAAGAGGATTTTACCTCTTGAACTTCATCTCCTTCGGAACCTCATTAGGGAAATTGGGTTTGGTATTTTTTTGAGACCAAATTCACTTGGACGTGGTTTATATACTTAGAGATATTATTGGGTGGAATTTGGATAATTTTCAAGGCTTGTAAGGTGTTAGGAGAAGAGGTGGTGATGGGTAGTATTTATAAGGGATGAGAGGGGGTGTATAATTATATTCATTATTTTATTATTTTTTATCAAGACTATAAATAGTGTTTAATCTTATCACTAAATATATTAAATAATTAAGTAGAGTTTTATATTGTTGTATTAAATCATTCATGTCTCAAAAATTCATGTATTTAACTTATTTCATAAATTATCGTATTCCATTATTCACCAAAAAATAAACTACTGTAGAAAAATCCCAAAAACTCACCCTAACAATTTTTAAATTTGTAGAATTAATAAATAGACACCATTTTATTAAAATCGATTACTGAATATGAGAAATTTACTTTTTGAATAAAATCCTCATTTACTCAAAAAATATCGATTTTAATATTATAACCAATTTTATGACACATTCAAAAATTAATTATTGTCTCAAAAAATTATATTATAATCATGAGTAAAAATATTTTTTAATATGTTTTAAGAAAATAAATTTTCTTTTAAATCTTTATTTTAATTATAAAATTCTAAATATATATTTATGATTCACAAAAATACCAATACTTAATTTATCATTTTTAAAATATTTATTTACTTATTTCATGATATAAACATATTATATTTTCATTCATAAGATAACAAAATATTATATATAATTTTAGAGGATAGGTTACTATTCTATTGTATAGTTTAATATTCCTAATGGACTCATTATTATTCCAACGATCATGTTACAATTCCATTGGTATAGGTTCCTTAATTCTTATAAATATCCCTTATTTAATCCTTAATCGTGTTTTTATTAGTATATCTATGTTTTAAATGAGATTTATACTATATAACATAATTATAAAAAGGTAATTTGAATTTTTATAATTTTGGGTCATTGCATTCTTCCACCCTTTTTACCCTCAAAATTTCATTTTACATACTAAGGTGAAAATAGGTGAGGGTGCTTCTCCTTCATCATTTCCTCTAGTTCCCATGTTTCCTCTTCATACTTATGGTTCCTCATAGTATAATGACAAGGTGAGTAGTCTTTTTTTGTATAAATTTATCATTATGGTCCAAGAAATTCACCAGTTCCACAACATACAAGAGGTCATTCTCCAGTTGTACCACCTCCAGATTTAGTACATGTGAGGGATATGGGTGTATACTTCCTCAAGAAGGATAAATAGAATACATAGAATACTTGAGAAATGGTTTGTAAAAGTTATATTCAATAGACCAAAACTATAACATGATTAAGAATCTAGAATGGGTTGATGTTCCTTAGAATTATCATTCCTTTCTTCCCAAATCTCATGATCTTCTTCCATAGAGAAATGTATAGAACTAACATGTATCTAACCATAAACTCCAGGTCCTATTGATTATTGTCTGTATATATCTTCTACCTACTTTGGTCTTCCTTTTATGTTCTTATGAATTTTTTCACCCTTTCTACCATTTCTTTGACCATTTTAGGTCCTAGAATCTTACATTCACTAACTTTATCCCAGCATGCAAGTGTTCTTCATCTTTTCTAATAAAGGTCTTCATATAGATACATTTGGGTGCTCGAGTGGAAACAGTTATTATAATAGAATTTGACCAAAGGTATATGTTTTCCATATCCTCCTTTTAATTCCATGTAACATGCTCTCAACATTTCTTCTAGTGTCTTAATATTTCACTCAGATTGTCCCTTGGTTTTAGGATGATAGGTTGTATTGAAGTTCAACGAAATATTTAGAGCGTGTTAGAGACTTTTCCAAACCTTGGAGGTGAATCTCTAATCTCAACAAGATATAATCAATAGTAGTAATCCATTCATACTTACCACTTATCTAATGTATATCCATACATGTTGATCCTATGAGAATTCCTCTTGAATTATGATAAAGTGAGTTGTCTTTGTAAGTTAAAACACAATAACCCATATAGCATTTTTTCTTCTAGATATCTTTAGAAGTCCAGTGACAAAGTCCATGGTGATTTTTCCCACTTCCATGATGGTATGGGTAATGGTTTCATCATCCCCATGGAATTTTTTCTTTTATCCATAACTTTATAACATACCAAGAAATATTATTTATATTTGGTGATCACCTTCTTCATATTGTCCCACCAATAGTTCTCTCTGAGATCTCAATATATCTTTGTTCTCCCTGGGTGAATAGAGAAGGTTGAGCTATGTTCATCATTCATAATCTATTTCTTTATCTATATATTGTATGGTATACATAATCATGACCTAAATATTATGACTCCTTCCTCATCAATTTTGAACTCATAGGATTTCCTATTTATAATAGCTTCCACCTTTTTCTGAATTCCCTCATAATTTATTTGAGAATCCTTTATTTTCTCGATACGGGATGGTTGATAAATCATTTTGGAAAGTATTGATGATGTTTATTCCTTAATTATTCCCATGACTATATTTTTTAGGTCTAAAAATAATGTATCCTTTTGAATTATCGTCATTGATAAATTTTTTGGATCTTTTCTACTTATAGTATCTACCACATTTTTTCCTTAACAGAATGGAAGTGGATTGATAATTGATAATCCTTCAGGAGTTCTAACCACATTCATTAGAAAATATTAAGCTCCTTTTGTGTGAATTTATATCTGAGACTCTTATGATCATTATATATTTCACACTTCTCCCCATAAAGATAATTCTAACAGATTTTTAATGTGAAGATCACAGCCACCAACTTCAGATCATGTGTGGGTTGGTTTTTCTCATGAACTTTCAACTACCTTGAGGCATAGGCTATCACATTCTCATTATTAATCATTACACATCATAATAACTTTTAAGAATCATTTTATACCATAATGTTTTCCCAACTTGTTGGTAGTGTGAGTACTGGTGAAGTGATAAGCCTCTTTTTTAACTCTTTAAAGTAGTCTTAACATTCACTAGTCTATAATTACTTTACTCCCTTCTAAGATAGCTTGGTTAATGAGTTTTAAAATCATGATAAGTTCTTAAAAAATTGTCATTAATACCCATATAGACCAAGGAAACTATGGATCTCCATTATATATGTAGCCCTGGACCACTCTTTGATTACCTTTATCTTGTAAGGGTCGGAAGATATTCCTTTCCTGGTTATAACATTCCCCAGGAATCATATTTCCTTCATCAAGAACTCACATTTTTTATAATTTTCATAAATTTTCTCCCTTAATAAGGCCTTTAGAATAGTATTAAAATACTCCTCATATTCCTTCCTTCTCTTGTATTATATCATAATATCCTGAATAAAAAATACCACAAATTTGTCACGGTAATCTCTAAATATCTATACATTAAGTCCGTGAAAATTGTTATAGCATTAGTGAGTATTAAGGGAATATCTATTCAATCATAGTATCTGTAAATAATTTGAAAATAAGTCTTTTGAATATCTTCCTTCTTCACCTTTAATTGGTGATATTCTAATCAATGGTCTTCCTTAGAGAAATTCTTGGGCCCACATAGCTAATCAAACAAGTCACCTATCTGTGTAAGGGGATACTTTTTATGTATCATGATTTTTTGAGATCACAATAATCAATGAATATGTTCAATGATCCATCTTTCTTCTTGATGAAGAGGACTGATAATCCCCATGGTGAAGTACTCGAGTAAATAAAAACATTTTCTAGATTCTCTTATAACTGGTTATTCAGTTCCTATAACTCAATGGTGTCCATTATATAAGGTGTTTATAATATAGGTAAAGATATAGGAATATGTTCAATTGAGAACACAACCTCTTGATCTGGAGTAAGGCCATGCAATTATTTGTTGAACACATCATTGTAGTCCCTTGCTATGGGAACATGTTTGAGCATGATTCTCTCATTTGTATCAATCCTTTAAAATTGATATGCTTGATTATAAGGAAATAATATCCACACTCGAGACAATGGTTTTGAAGGAGATTCATCCTCATCCTTATACATGTACAGAATTAGAGGATACCTCAGGATGTGAAGAGTGATCTCCCGTCCCAGATAGTTGATGCTGGATTTATATAAAGATAGTCAATCCATTCCCAATGTCACATCAAACTCCACCAAAGGAAGTAATAAAGTATTTTTTGGGTGGTTCATTCCAAAAACATTAACCAAATAGGATTTATATACTTGGAATTCATTAATTTATCCTTTTTGGTTCTCATAGATAACAAAACCTCCATATTTTTAGGTTGTTTTTAAATAATTCTACTAAACTTGTTAGATATGAAGTAATGCATAGAACTAGAATAAAATAGTACATTATCCATTCTTCAATGAATAATCAACATACCTATCACGGCATCATGTTCAAGTTCCACCTTAGCAGTAGTGATAGCATATGTCTTTCCTTATTACCTTAGAGGTTTATAATGTTGGATTCCTCCAACAAACCCCTGGTTTTGGAAATGCCTCGCATAATGACCATGATCCTTATAGTTGAAAATTTTCATTATATGATGAGTGTTTATATGAATATTCCTTTCTTTGCCATTTTTTTTTGATTCTTCATATCAATTTGAAAATTATTAGCCATATTTTTCACTCTTCCACATTTAAAGAACCTCTTGGTTCTCTTTAGACAGTTCCTAGGATTCTTCTTCTCATAGTTTTGACATGTGGGATGTTGGTTTTTATTCCCATCATGGGATTTATCTATTAATCCTACCATATTAAACACCATTTTCTAATTTTTATCTCTAGGTTAAAAAGACCACTAAGAGTCTCGAATATACATTTCAACCATAAGGGCTCAAAAAACAATCTCCTCATATATTTCAAAGTCTTGAATCACCATGAGTTTTCTTAGAATCATCTCTATTTCACTAAAGAAGTGGCCCACATTTCTTTCAATTTTCAAGAAAAAATATGGAGGCATATCGTCCAATCCTTTTAAATTTATCCTTGTACACCCTGAAAGAAACTTATTCATTTTTCTTCAGTCTGAGGCACTCCATGTTTTTCTTGATATGGAGAGTTTAGGAAAAAATATTTGTTGAAATTTTTTTATTGAATTCCCCCCAATCCATGGAATAAATTTCCTCCGTGCAATTTATTCTTTTGATCGGTTTCCACCACTAATAAGATTCCCCATAAAAAATATTGATCTCCATTACGATATTATCTTCATCTGATAAATGGATGGTAGATTATATTTTCTTAATGGGGTTGGTCCATTATTCCACAATGATGGGATCAGAAGATCCACTGAATATGGGAGTCCATTTTCAGATAAAGGATTCATTCCAAATTTTCCATTCTTATGAGAAAGAGGGTATTACAAACATTTTATGTTTTTATTTGTAACTTGATCTAGTTGATCAAGTACTATCATGAGGTTTTGAGTTCCATTTCCCATTAGATTTGTCTTTTAATTAGGGTAATAATCAAATTTCCTATCGCATTGAATATTGAAATGGGTTATCTTATTTACCTACATTTAATAAGAAAAAAGAAAGAAAAATTATGGGGCTTTAATACCTAGTTAATAATAATATAAAAAACTAACATTAATCATAGAAATATATACTCATAAATGGGAGGTAAATACTATCTTGGGATTATCTAAGTTTGAATCTTGGTTATCCATGGTGATAGAATTATCCCTAGGGTTATTAATAATGTTTTCTAGTCCTAATAACAAAAAATAACTAGATCATTCTCTGATGCTGACTATAAAAATCATGTACTTTTACACATATTATTACATGATTTTAAGTATAATTAAACATCAAATACAAACCAAGGATCATAAAGTTTAGTGTCTTTGGAAGATTAGGTACATAAAACTGAAAACATGGAAATAGAATAAATATTTTTATATTAATCATCCATAATGATCTACTAACTTCCTTTGATATCTTACATATGTATAGGATAACCTAGGGAACACATGAAAAAAAGGGGAGATAAAAAAGCCAATAAGGGAATAAACATAGGAATAAAGCATAAAACATGGGTTAGAAGTCATAACATAATGAAATAAAGGGGCATTAAAAATGAATAAACAAAATGAATCATAACATGTAGAACATCGTATCCTGAAATCATGGAATATTTGGAATGTTGAAATAACATGCAACCTGACATAATCATGAGTCAAGGCTAACATCCAAGACTATTTCACATGGTGTACAAAATCCCATAAAGGAATCTGGTTTACTCAATGTCCCAACATGATTTCTCATGAGACTAAACATTATCCAATGCATTGAAGTACTATCTGGGTGCACCCATCATAATTTTTTTATACATATGTGTTCCACGTGAATAATCAAAATAATAAATAAAAAAGGGTAACCAATGGAAAAAAATGGGTATCATAATCATATCATAATGCATAACCAAAGGGAACATCATAACAGTGTCTATGAAAGAATGTATCCAAATAATTATTGTACATTTATAAGTGAAAATAGTTCTATATCATGATAAATGATGTCCAACAAAATTGAAAACATGTAAAAAGATTATTTAAGAAACTTTAGTAATGAGCCTCTTTAGTGTAGGTTAAGAGAAATATTAAAGAGTATTTAAAGCGAGAAAAAGTATAATTTTTTTCAAAAAACTAGAAATTAACTTAGATAGTTTTTCATGATAAAAAAAGGTTTTTAGAGAAAATTTTTTGTCTTAAAATATATTATGGAGTATACTTGAAAATGGGTAAGAAATAGGAATGTTCTGTCTAATTGGGCTTGCTTATCAGAAGTAATTGAAAAGGAAGCCTTATAAAACATGAAATTCCCCATAAAAGAAAGAAGAATTGAGATAGGTAAATATGTTTGGTACATACACATATAATTTCATATTATTAAATAAGCATAATTAAGAATTAAATTGGGGTAAATAGGGAGAAATCATAACCTAAAAAAATTGGGTTTGGATAGAACCCCTTACCTAATGTTTGAAGGTGTTTTGTACTTATACTTAATGTCCTTGATAAGGAAATTATATTCATTAATATTTTAATAAATAAAATATTTAATATTTATTTTATGTAATATGATTTCATTATGTTCATTTATGTTCTTGTTGATGATTTGAAAGATCCAATTTCATCATTCGTTAGTGTTATTTTCCTTGGTTTCTTTGATTGGTTCACTTCTATACATGTATGAAAGATCATTTAAAATGGGAATGGATATCTAGAATTGAAATTTTATTTTATTAATGAAAATGAAAAAAATTAAATGGTCTTATATATTATTATTTTTTCAGATATTAATATGATTCATTAAATAAAACGTTAATGACAACATTTAGATTATTTTGGTGTTTGTCGATCATCACAAAATAGTTTTGTTTTATAAATTAAAATAATGTAAATATACTAGTTAAAAAAAATAAATGAGTAGTAATATACATTTTACAATATTTTTTAAACCTTGTAATGGTTTTATGACAAGACATGAAGGCAGTATTAGAAAAATATCATCATCCATGAAGGTGGTGAATTGAAACCTCATGGACGATGTATTCGTCTTTAGAACAAAATTGGTCGAGAAGATAATTGATGGTGGATATAACAGTAACATAATAAAATTATTGTATATAAAAGATACTATATTTTTCACTCCACTTTGTGATAGGTATTTAATGAGAGAATAAGAAAATTAAATAATTGGAAAAATAATTAAAAGAAAATGAAAGAGGATTTTATCGCTGGAACTTATTTTCCTTGAGAACCTACTTAGGGAAATTGGGTTCGGTATTTTTTTTGAGAAAAAAGGCTCTTAGAAGTGGTGGGGAGACTTTGGAATAGGATTTGGAAGAATTTGGACATTCTTTGAGGATTTTATGGAGTTAGAATAAGAGGTGGTGAGGGGTGGTGTGTATAGGGGATGGGAGGGGTGTTTTTTTAATATATTCATTATTTTATTATTTTTTATCAAGACTATAAATAGTGTTGAACATTATATCTAAATATATTAAATAATGAATTAAATTTTGATATTGTGTGCTTACATTATCCATACATCATCCATGACTCAAAAATTCATGTATTTATCTTATATCATAAATTATAGTATTTCATTATTCACCAAAAAATCAAAAAATTTAGAAATATCCAAAAAACATCACCCTAACCATTATTAAATGTTTCGAATTCAAAAATGGATTCAATTTCATGAAAATAATTTTTTAAATATTAGAAAATAAATTTTTAAATAAAATCATCATTTATTCGAAAAAAACCCAATTTTTATATTATAACTAATTTTACGAAACTTTAGAAAATTAATTAAGGTATCATACAATTATCTTATAATCATACAAAAATATTAATTTATGAATATATTTTATTAAATTAAAAATTCTTTTAAATCATTATTTTAATTATAAAATTGTAAATAAACATTTACGTTTCATAAAAACACCAATACAAAATTTATCAATTTTTAAAATATTTATTTAATTATTACATGATATAAATATATTATATTTTCATTCATAAGACACCAAACTTTTATTTATACTTCCAAAGGTGAGGTTACTATTCTATTGGATGGTTTATTATTCCTAATAGTCATATTACTATTCCAATAGTCAAGTTATTATTCCATTGTTATAGGATCCTTAATTCCTATAAATACCACTTATTTAATTCTTAGTGATGTTTTTATTAAGTTTTTGGTGTGATGTATGAGCTTTATACAATATGAAATAATTATAATAAGGAAATTTCATGTGTTAAAATTCTAGTTCATTACACAAATCTCAGAAAAATTCTGATTCAATAACCACATCATACAACAAGTGCTCACTTGAGGTGAAATAGTATTCAACTCTAACTACATACATCAATAAAAACTATCCCACCCTAGGTACATGGATTTTACCACCATACATGGGTTATCTACTCCCATGCATGATCTATTAACTTATTCTTGACTCATCCTATTCTTCTATCTACCATTACAAAATAGTAAGACAAAAGAAAATGAAAAGAAAATTGTCTTTGATACCACTTTGTAACATCCCGACCTGAGTTCCACATACCGATACCCCAAGATGGTTGATCACATGACCTCAGAAATGCCTCCCCATACACCAGAGGCTACCAAATAGCATCAAGGGTCTAGTACCGATCCTGGGGAAACTATACCCTCTTTATGAAAGTAGAACAATAGCATAAATAAATAAGAATAACAAAATTGGTATAACCAATAACCCGAACAGTACCACTGTCACATGATGAACAAAATAGGAAATATGTTATCCCAAACCAAAGTAAAAAATATGTGAGTTCAAGTACATTTCTTGTGTAAAAATGAAAAACCCCAAAATAAATACATTGACAACTCTAAGTAGGTCCTACATCACATTTGGTTCCCTCATCCATGATCCATCCCAACTCAGCCATCGAACATTGGGCCTTTTCCCTTATCTTTTCTTGTAAACATGAAATCTATTTGGGTACTGATCAGGCAGTCCAAGTAGGGTGTGAGTACAACTCAATAGGCTACCACCAAGGGCGTCTAAAACAATATCTAGTCAATAATAGTGTATGAAATTGTATAAAGAATAAATTAAATCAATAAAGTACATAGTTTACATTTATTCGATTAATATTTATTTAACCACATAACCCCCAGGTTCCTGAGGACACCTTAACTCTCAATACCAACTTTTGGTCATGCCAGATTCTGAACCATATCACATATTCAATTCACAATTTATTATAACACATGTTATTTCATTATCCATTACATCTCAACTCATTATCATATCAAATTGGAACCATGGTCCAATGCTAACATTTTTTGTCTAGATCACCATTCGTAGGATCCTATGGGTATTTTAAGTAGAATTCTTTGACCCACTACTCATTTATCAAATAATCAAATAAGTTGTCTTTTGAAGTAGCGGACTATGCCCCACACTCATTTATCACTATGGACTTTTGTTGTGTAAAACCATATCCCACACGCATTTATCAATCAATTTGTCACTATTTTATTTTGATGCATCTGACCTTGTCCCACACACAATTATCACAATCACATATATATCAAATATATCACATCTTTAAAGGTTAATAAATATTAACATTTATATCACATTACACAATCAAAACATCTATTAATTTATTCTATAATTAATTAATCCAATTCATTAAATTTCATAATCACAAAAATTCCCATTAATTATTTCAAAAATTAATTAATCCAGTTTAAAAATCTCAATATCCCCATAGTTAACTCAAAAATTATTTATTCCAACTCATTCAATTTTATAGTCATAACAACACCCATTAGTTAATTAAAAAATTAATTAATACAATTTCAACAATCTCAATATCCCCAATTTCATAATCACTTAACTAATTAATTTACCGATTTAATTAATTCAATTTAAGAAACTCAATTTATAATCATCCAATATTTATATTACAATTACACACACATAAATGAAATCAATACTTAGGGATTTGAATAATATAACATTCACCACAAATCATTCATGAGTGATCACCCTACAAAATTTCCCAAATTGAAATAGAACAACCACAATCACGAAGAAGAATGAGATCTAGATCTAAAAGCTAGATCCAAGATCAAATGGATAAATATCCATAAAACCTAGATCTATATATAATACCTATATTATAAAAACATCCCTTATTTATCTGAAAAGAGGAGTGGGAGAGGAATAGAGAGATATCAAATCAGGAAGAAACCACATACCCAGATAGGTGAAGATCCATCAACATATCTTTGATTCTCCAAGAACGGAGGTCCAAATGGATTGGGATCCATCTGGGATCATTTAAAATGATGTAAAATGATCAGGGGTCAAGTTAGGGAATTTTGGGGTATAAGACGATGGTTCAGAGTTTTTAATAATTTTTTGGGGTTTAAAATCATGTACACATGGTTTGCTTCTTGGGCACACAGTTTCCCTTAACTATGTCCATTAACCATGCACCTCACCTTAGTGGGTTGCACAATTACTCCAAATAGGGAATGTGGTTTTATAGACCATGTTCTTAACGTTATAATCCCATCTGTTTGGTTTTTCGTGGTTTGGGTGAACTGTGCACCAACTGTGCACTACCCTCTTCCCTCCAAATTCTCCAAATTTTCACTAAAACACCCCAAGATAAAACTCAAAAAAATTCACTCAAACCAAGAAAAATATATCCTTTAATCCAGATTGAGTAATCTCCATAAAATTTCGGGGTCTTATAAAATAATCTCCTATAAAGAAATTTTAGTGGCTAAAGAGTCTAAACAGAATAAAGGCATTAACTATGATGAAACCTCTTCTCCAGTGTCCATGTTTAAATCACCAAAAAATATACTTGTCTTGGTATCTTTCCTTGACTTTGATATTTCGGTAGATGGATGTAAAAAAGATATTTCCATATTATTTTCAATTAGGAAGATGTCTATATGACACAACCTAAAGGGTTAATGACTCTAGGAAATGTGAATAAGATATGTAAGTTATAGAGATCCATTAGGGGTTAAATTAAGCATCTAGTTAATTGAACATTTGGTTTGATTAAACTATAATAGATTTTGGTTTTATAAAGAAATAATGTTGGCTATGTGTTAACTAGAGAATTAGTGGGAGTGCATTAATATTCTTATTATAATATTTTGATGACACATTAGTTATTATAAATAACATACCATTCTTACATTCAGATAAGGTCTAGTTAAACAAGTTCTTCTCCAGGGAGGGCTTGGGTAAAGCTGCATATACCATTGAAATCCAGAAAATTTATGATAGATTCAAAAGGATTCTTGGACTAATTAAAAGTGCATTCATTGACTAGGTACTGAAAATATTTATTATGGAATAATCCAAGAGTGGATTGGTTCCAGTGTTACATTGAATACATCTCCCCAAGAAGATTTATCCTCATATTCAATAGGAGAGAGGGGAGAGATAGAAAGAGATAATGAGTAGGATCTCATAAAAATTTGGTATAGGATCTATCAAGTATTCCATGTTATGTACTAGTATTGATGTTGCCTATGTGTTAAGAATTGTAGGTATAAATCAAGTCGATAAAGGGTATTATCATTGGTATGTTATTATGTTTATCATTAAGTATCTGAGGAATATAAAGGATATATTATTTTTATATGGATGATATGAGGAAATAGTAATTTTAAGATATACTCATTCTAGTTTCCAAATAGATCACAAATATTTGAAGTCACGTACAGGATATTTCTTCAGTCACAATAGAGGAGTTGTGAGCTGGAAGAGTTCAAAGTAACCGATTGAGCCAAACTTGTAATGGAATTCAAGAATATTATGTCATATAATGTATCTAAAGAATTTTATTGGATTTATAGATTCATCCAAGAGCTTGATGTGGTGCCTAGAAGTATAGATCCTATCACTTTGTATTGTGATAATACTAAAGTGGTTTCTCTCACAAAGTAACTGAGTAAAATAAATGGTAAAAATCACATACACTTCAAATATCAACTCTTACGGGATTTATCTCAAAGGCTTTAAGTCATGGTGATCAAATTTCCCATGAAGGAAAACTTGTGAGCCCCATTAAAAAATCATTATATTAATATAAGCATGAACATTATGTGAGAGCTAGTGGAAAAAAGGTTTTCAACAATTGTCTCTTGTGAATGTGGTATTCCATTGGAGTTGGTTCCCTAGAACTAACTTCTATGTATTCAATTATTAACTTTATTCATATTTTTTGTATTTTTCTATAAATTTATTATCACATAATCATTTTTATTGTACGTAACATAGTATGTGATAATATCCTAACTGTTATTTTAATACTAAAAGGTCATGGAAACTCCCCTCTATGATGTGAAGCTCAAATTTCCAGAATAGAATTATTAAATATAAGTTCCATAGTTGGATGATTTAATTTTGTGGGACACAAATTATATAGGGTATCATGATTATATATTCATAATACTTGGAAAACAATTCATGGTGTATTCCCTTGGTAATATTCTATGAAGGATATTATGGAAACATAACCCACTAATAGGAAATCCACATTTATTTGTGTTATTTTATATTACTTTCATTGAATGTGGGAAATGATTATTAAACAGTAATATTATTATTAAAATATTCCATGATTTATGTACTTCTATGAATTGATGAAATCCATGATGTCATATTCTCGTGACAAGGTAGGATACATTGGTACACTGATACCTAAATCGATCCTGATATGGCTCTAATGGAATTTTCAATGCCCATGGGTTGGATACTAGTACCATTCATTATAAAATAATCATAAGGGAATGAATTTCCCAAAAAAATAGTGGAAGAAAAAATATACAAGTTTGTATTCTCAATACTCCTCAATGATAAAGTATGAAAATAAAATAGGTAAAAAATCCATAATAGTATATCATCATGTAAAAAAACTTCTTCTGAGATAAAATCTTAGTCATAACCCATGTTATAGGTGGATCACATCTCCTCCGACAAACATCATCACTCTAGGTTCTTATGATAAATAACATCCACCACCTCTAAGTGAAACTTTCCCTTTTCTTGGACTTGGCATGATATAATCTACAAACACCAATAGGAAAAAGGTAGGGTGTGATATCGGCAACCCAATAGGTAATAACCAAGTGCTTTATAAATAGTACTCTAAAAAACCATTTGTGCTTTCTATTTAGAAAAATAAGGCATGGAATGTAATATACATATTTTCAAAAAAAACAAGCTTTCAATTCAAAATGATGGAAGGTACATCAAAACAAGATTAAATGAACAATGTATATAAAATATTTATATAAATAAATTAATCCAAATAAAATAGTTCTATAATAAATAACATGTATAATAATATTATTAAATCATAGCACCATGATCCTAATCCCTATGGTATGTCAGTTTCTCACAATAGGATTCTCACACTACCCAATCAATAATCGCAGCTCAATGTGTGCACATGTCACTCAGATCAAACCATCTGGACTCAAGTCCCAATTGAAGTAATCATGGTACAGTAAGTTTATGTCAGCTTTTTTGTCATAAATATATTTTTAGGGGTTTAAATCATAGAGTGCTTAACGCAATTACCCACTAACTATCCATTCTCACATGTTTCTTAACAAATCAATCAATCTGTCATGGAGAAATCAATCATTTCAAATCAATTAAAAATAAAACATTAAAATTTTATATTTCAATAAACATTTCTAATTTTAAAATAAAATCATAGGTTTTCAATAATTCATGACTTAAAATAATATTTAAATTTAATTCATTTGCCTCAAGTTTCAAAAGAAAAAAATTCATCCCAAAAAGTTCTAAATCAAACCATCAATATTTCTCAAATCCACCCAATAATTTCAATTTCATTGAAATTATGGGTTTTTCACAATTTGCTTACCCTTTTAAAAATAAAACATCAATCATATAAAATACAAGTTTTTAAATCATTAAAAAACTCATCTCAAATAAATCAAGATAATATGGATTTCAATTGAAGGGTAAATCTTCATGGAACCAACTACCTTTAATAACATGATCAAATCAACACTCCAATGGGAACCACCACCAAAGAAACAAGACAAAGGTGATCAAGGAATAAACCCTATAAAAAACAACCATCGGAATCAAATTTTGATACAATCAGAAACACAAGAGTCACCATAGTCAAATAAGGATAGAAGAAAGAAGCTGAAACCCAAAATAAGTAATCTCATTGTATATCAAACACCAAGTAGATATACTTTTAAGGGATAGGTTTTCTCACATCAAATGGGCGGAATCCAAGTTTTCTCAAGAGGAGTGCCTACAGAATAATAAAATAAATATGGTTACAATCACACATAAATGCATTGGGTATGAGGTATTTATGCCTTAAATAATTTATTTACAATGTAACACACCCCACATAGATCATATACTAAAACATTCATTGCCTCAGGTTAAAAAATCTTAAGCGATGAATTTATAGTGTAATTAGATGTTTTATAGTGTAAATATTTTTACTTCATAAGCTATTTTCATATCCTATGCATGGAAAAACATTTATGCAATCAACCAAGGATTTACTTTTTAAATTTCGTCTATAGTTATCTCCTAGTAGATTCCCCCTACATAATAACCAGTATAACTCTTAATCCATCTAAACCCATCAAACATGTTCTCAAACATTAAAACAGATTCACCTCAACACATTATGTAACATTCTCCCCACTATAAATTATGTATGTCCCTAAAAATCCCATAAAGAGGACACCATGTAAAATAGGTGATGTCACTACTCCCGCACCATCACCTCATGCTCCCAACTCTCATGTGAGTCTAAACCATTCTTCCATAATACACAAACCAAGGGTGTGGATCACCCATGAAGGACGTTTGTCTTAGAATAAAAAAAACCTAATTGGTTTCTCAATCATATATAAATTGAGTTCAGTGTTATGATCTTCCTAGATCATGAAATGAGAAGGTTCATAATGAAACTTCATGAGTTACAATTCTTGAAACACTTGGACTAGTGTCAAATGCAATGGAAGTGATAAAAAGTAAGATATTTTCTCCACCTGTTCAATAATACTAAAAGGATACATAAACCTCACCATAATATGTCCCTTTTTTTCAAGTATATGGTGACCCAATCAAGGTGAAAATCTTAAGAAAACCTAGTCATCAATAAAAAACTTTAATGGTGTTAAATTATGGTCATCATATGATTTATACTGACTCTGTTTCATCGCCATTTATCTAATGAACAGACTAAATATTCACCATCATCTCCTAAAAAACTCAATATAATCATGGAAGATTCACCAATCTATGACTAGTAAAATAGAAATTTACATAGTCATCCATAAAATACCGCAAAGGTGTCCATAAATATAGAAGAATAGTAATTTTTCTTTTTATGTAAACTCAACCAAAGTTGATGAAGCAGTTATATAACATTTTTCCAACAATCTATATAGATCGTTCAATCTGGCCATTCAATTACAAAAGATATGTCCCGATAAAACATACCTAAGATCTCAGTGACTTTTGGGGGCCTTTACAATAGCAATAATTAAAATGGTTATCCCTATTAAAAAATATAAAAGGATAAACTCTATGAAAATGAGTGGTCTCTTTCACGTAGAGATTTCCCAAATCCTCAACTTTGGTTGTATCTTGAATGGGTATAAAGTGAGATGATTTTTTCATACTATTGATAATAACCCTTATTTCATTATTCCCTAGAGAGGTTCCTGGAAACCCGACCAAGAAGTCCATAGATATCTCATATAACTTCTAATTCGGCACTAGAAGTGGCAGAAGTAAACATGAAGGTCTCTAATGCTTTTATTTGACATGCTTGTAGGTATAACAATGAGAAACAAATTCATTGATATCTTATGTAATATATGGCCACCAAAATCATCATATCATGTCATATAACATCTTTAGTGTACTCAAGGGTACTTTCCACTAGGAAATATGAAAATCCCCCATCATGGCCTTTCATACTATAAAAGGCATGACATACCAGTTTCAGAAACATAGGATACCCTAATAACTGAACAAAAACTCACCAATGGTCTCCCCAACATAAATAAAGTCCCTTATTAAATGGAATTCATCCTCAAGATACCACTCCTAAAGACTCATCTCGACAATGGTGGAGGTCAATTGTACACTTTTCAACACAACCATGGCCACATCCCCCCAAACTCCCAAATGCAACTAAGAAAAGTGGTCCATTATATTACATTATTCTAATAATTCTTTCATGTACTAGAGAGTATGTTTCCATCTCAATGAATAAGAAGTGACATTCCCCTTACCAAGGGTGTAGGTAATTTCAAAATCAAAATAATACATATACTCCATTAAACACCTTTATTGAAGTTTCAAATCATTTTTAGAGAATATAAAACTCAATATTTTTTTGTTGGGATAAAAGGAAAATATTTCTATGAAATGTTACTTTAATCAACCATTACATCTATGATTTTGAGGTCATAGGTAAGATAATTCTTCTCATGTGGCCTAAACTATTTGGAACCATAGGCTAAAAAGTGATCATCCAATATAGGAACACATCGCAAAACAAAACCTAATGCATCACAAAATACGACATAGCCCAGCCCAACCATTGGGAGAGTCAACACTAGCACAAAAGTCAAAATATGTTTCAACTCAATAGAATAATTCTAACTTTTTTCAACCCATGTGATCCTTAATCCTTTCTATGTGAAAGTAGTCATTGGAGAATCCATATTTTATAAATCCTTAACAAACGTATACTAATACCCCAAAAATCCCAATAATCTACATATCTAAAAAATATTGTGTCGTTGTTCCCAAATCAAAACAAATTTTACCTTCTCAATACCAACTAAAATATAATATTCCAAAGTAAAATTTCACTAGAACTTCACTTCTTGAATCAATGAATTTCAATTTTAAAGATTCCTATAAAGTTTTTAATCTCTCATTATTTCAAGAACTGCTCTCTAAAGTGGCACATGATCCTCCTCCATTTTAGAGTAAACCAAGATTTTATCCAAAAAATCAACCATGAATGAATTAATATACTCATGGAACATTATTTTTATCAAATATATAAATACGTTAGGATCATTTTTTATACCAAAGGGTATAACAAGATACTCATAATGTTCATACCTTCTCCTAAAGTCAATATTTTAAATATTATATTTTTAAATATCAAGTGGTGAAAACCAAACTAAAGATCAATCTTTGAGAAACAATTTTCCCCTTTAAATTGGTTAAATAGATCATCAATTTGTGGAAATTTATACACATTATTTTCCATAACTTGATTTATTTTTTAGTAATCAACACATAGAAAAATGTTTTCATTATAATTATTTGCAAAGAGAATAAGTGTTGCCCAATGTGTCATACTACAGAAAATAAAACATTTCTATATAATTTCCCCAAACTAGGTCTTAAACTCATTAAAAACTATTGGTTACTTATATTATAAAGCAATAGACACTATCAGAGTATCAGATACCAAATCAATGGATAACTCCACCTCCCGTACCAGTTAAAAACTAGATAAATCAGTAGAAAACATGTTGGAAAAACAATGACAATTGGAAGGATATCGTATCTCAAATATTCTCACACCATGTCAAAATAAAACACTAATATTACCCATCACAACTCCAAAAAATATGTTCCGGATCTATTTGACCTCTGGTTCCATTCTCCCTAGAAAAAATGGAACACCCCATCAGGCACAGTAAAGGTGACTCTTCAAATATAACTGTCAATTCAAGCCATATTAGTAATCAATCAGTCCATCTCAAAAGTTAATTAAAGAGGATTCATGTTGAGAACCATAAAATTTTAGGTAATATAATTATATATAAAATATAAAAGGCAAGAAAGAAAATGGAGGCCCTACTCTCTCTTTATTTCAAGCGGTGTAATAATATCCATCTTATAAGACAAAATCATCATATTGTAAAGACCCGTAAATTCCAAGGAAATTTTTTTCTTAATTTTCTTTGGAATTTTACAAGAACGCAGTTTCTGACGGCGCCTGATTCCGAGGCCCGGTGTGCCCGGAATCATTTTCCGAAGTTTGGCTCGGGTAAGTTCAGTGAACAGATGAGCGGGTTTTTCTAACTTTTGAACCGGTGCTCGGAATCGAATTCTGAGGGCACTGATGGAATCGCAATGCCGGTAATTTCTTAGAAACGCCTCTTCCGGAGTTGCGTTTGCTTGGTGGTGGTTTTTAATTTTTGGGCTTAAAGTTAAGAAATAAAATAAATTGTTCGACAACTTTATTTTATTTCTCTTAAGCCACTTGGAAGCCACTTGAAGCCACTTAAAGCGGCTTATGCTGAGTTTATGCGGATAGGGTACTATCCAAAAATATCCTACCCTCTTGGTAGGATATTTGTAAGGTGGGGCCCGCACGAGCTCCGCCGTTTCTTTTCTGCTGAGTAACGCACCCACGAAAACCCATCATTATGAAAGTCAACTGACGAGTTTTCTTAAATTATTAACGCACCATTTAATTGGGAGGTTTTATTCATGAATTAAATGGGCAGTTTCTTTCGTTAATTTAATTCTACGAATTGATGGGTCGTTACTTACCTTTTTTTTCATTTGTTGGTGTGATAATAAAATAAGACCAACACGACTTCTGGGAGGATTACACCTTGAGAGGTTTTTGATAGAAGTTCTTGTGCCTTCACCCTTCTTCGCGAAGAACATGAAGAACACGAAGAACGCGAAAACGCCGGCCTCAGACGAAGAACGCCAAACCCGCGGAAATCGACGACGCGACGCCGTGTGTCGCGACGCCGACATTTCCTCTCCCGCAACGTTCTTCGGCGACGTTCCTTCCTCCTCGACAAAAACCTTCAATCATCCTTTGAGGTGAGTGTTTGCGTTTCTTTAAATTCCTTTGTGGTTTTGACTCAAGAAGGATTTAATTATTATTAATTAAATCTTTTTGTTCTTGAACCTCGGAGTTCGTCGACGCGACACCCTTCCGCGACGACGCGACGCCGGATACCACGACGACGTGACGAGCCCCTCTTTCCGCGAAGAACGTGTGTGCGACGACTTGACGAGTTTGGGGTTGTTGTGAATAATTATTTTATATTCCCGTGAACGTTCCTTTAAAATTAAAGAACCGGAATCCTATGAACTTTTTTAATTTATTAAAATTTTTGTTTCATGTGTTGAATAATTTCTCCCATTGTTATTAACTAACGCGGAGGGTGAGGCCCAAACAAACACGGCCCGACAACCCTCTTCCGTTCTTCGTGGTTGTGCAGATTTGGCGGGCGACGACAAAACGTGATGCAAGGGAAATTTGTTGATTCCGCAGTGAAGAACGGAACGCAGGAGGGACAACGGCGCAGACGGGAAGGAAAACGGACCACCGGAGCAACTCTGGTGGCCCGCGGAAGGCGGCGGCGGCGGCGCGCCGCCGGAAAAAGGGGTGGCCGGCGAACCGCCAGCCTCAATTAGCGGCGAAGGGCGGGGGATCCGCGCGCCCTGCCCGCGTGTCCGCTCGGCCGCACTGGCTGAGCCGCGGCCGGCCAGTCGGGCCGGACCGAACCGGACCGCGCCGGATCGGGCCGGGCGGGGCCGGGCCCAGCTGGGTCAGACCCGGGTCGGGTTGACCCAGTTCGGCCGACCCAGGGGGGGTCGGGCCGGGTCGCCCCGGGCCCAGACCCCCATCTTCGGACCATTTTCGGTCTTTTGCCCATAACATGAGATACGGGGCTCCAAACGACTCTCCGTCAGCGGCAACGCGATCCTTGGATCGAGATGGTCGTTTCAGTATATCTCACCCAAGGTTTCGGATTACTTTGGGTTTGTCCGGGTTGGTTCATACACGAAACCAACCAGGCCCTCGGATCGGAAACGCTCGTAACATGAGTTCCGGACGTCTGAATGATGTGCCGTCGACTTTAATGGATTCCTCTAAGTGATACGAATCTTTTGGCTTACTCCGCTCAAGGTTTGGATGCCGTCGGAGTGCGGTCGGGTTGGTTCGCTCACGAAACCAACCGGGCCCCTAGAACGAAAAAAGCCAATAACTCACAGACCGGGCGTCTGATTGACGCGCCGTCTGTCTCGTTGCGTTCCTGTTGACGATACGGAACTTTTGGCATCCTCCGCCCGATTTTTGGATGCAGTTGGGTTATAGTCGGGTTGGATTGTACCCGAAATCCAATCGGGCCCCTGGAACGGAAAAAGATGATATCTTTCAGACAGGACGTCCGTTTGAAGAACCGTCGCGGCATTGTTGATCTCGTCGAGAAACGGTCCCTATGAGTATACCCTATGAGAGTTCGGGGTACAGTTGAGATACGGCCGGTTTGGTTCGCTTACGAAACCAACCGGGCCCTGGGACGAAAAGGCTAATAACTCACAGACCGGGCGTCCGATTGACGCGCCTTCTGTTGCGTTGAGACCCCTCTGACGAGGCGGTCCTTTGAGATACTTCTTCGTGGGACTTTGAGATACTTGGAGTATCGACTTGTAGCTCATGGAGCGGACCCTCCCAGAGACGAGCGTACAGAGTACGAAGACCGTGTAGCCGGAAGAGACCTGAAGACTGCTTGTCCGATTCGATTCGGAGTGACTTACGTAGCCCAGTGGGGAGCACAACTTTGTGAGGTGGCAGACCCACAGCAGAGGAGCACTACTATGTGAGGTGGCAGACCCGCGGTACATGACAGGAGGAGTACCTCTGTAGGCTATGAGGGGGGAGCACTACTGTGTTTGAGTGGAAGACCCCAGCGAGAAGCACTACTATGTGAGGTGGCAGGCCCGCGGTACTCGACAGGAGGAGTACCTCAGCAGTCTTAGGTTAGTGAGCAGTACCCCGGAGTCGTGACAGGACCACTATACACTCTAGAGACGGGGTTCTTCGGTAGTTTCGGTTTCAATAATGAAAATCCTTATTTGAGCTGAATCTTTTGACCTTTGTGTTTACCTCAGGATTAAGATGGGTCACTTGATAACTTAGGTATATGTATGGGCATATACCTGGGTAGTGGTTATCCGTTGATTTCACAATCCTTGTGTTTCCTCATGATTGAGATGGGTTACTTGATAACTTAGGTATATGTATGGGCATATACCTAAGTAGAGGTTATCTGTTGAGATATTCTTTGTGGTTATCCTTGTTGGTTTACTGAGACCTTGAGGGTCTCGAGGTCCCTATTGAGTATCGTTATACTCACCCCTGCACGGGCTATGCTCGCACCTCGTTGTGTTGGTTGTAGACGACGGGCAGTGCTGACGGAGGCCGAGTGTTCGAGGACTCGACGATACCCGGAGGTGGACTACACGACGATTCAGTACACGGAGGTGGACTACATGACGTGACGACTCACAGAGGAGGTTTATGGAAGAGAGCGCGGAGGAGGCTATCTGTACCTACCCTTCAGGTAGGATCCGTGGTGGACGACCAGGAGCTGCGCAATTTGTACCTACCCTTCAGGTAGGATCCGAGGAGGACGACCCAGGAGCTTCTTCCTTCTTCCAGCTATTTTTATTTTTACTGTTGTACCTTGTTCAGTTTTAGTCGTACTTTCTTTTGGGTTTGTATTCTGGCCCATTTACTTTTCATCATTTCTTTTGTACTTGGTGTTTTGCTTCCGCTTGTACTCTATGGTTCTTGTTTTCTTTTATAAAGGCAATGCCTTCCCAGTTATCGGGATTTTATGCCTTTGGTGCTAGTCTCCAGCCACTGGCCTATGGAAGGAGGGCTTGGGGTAGTCACGGCACGGGCCCCGAGGACAGGTCATGACAAATTGGTATCAAAGGGAGGTTCGGTTCTACCGCAGAACTTATAACTCTGATGTTTCTTTCTGTGAAGCAATATTGTTAAGAGTACCGAGTGTGGTTTTCAGTTCAGGGAGTCCAGTGTTGGTGCGGGCGGCCGACGTATCCATACACCAGGACCCTGATAACCGATTTCCGACTCTGTGCACGAAAACACTGATTGCGTGTGTGTTTCCAGAAGTTTTTAAATATCATCTCAAACCAGGTCAGCTCACCAGGTATAAACGTTTGACCGTGTCACGATGTTTCTTCCAGGATGCCTTTTCACGGATGACCAGCTAGAGCCCGGAGGGATGTGCATGCTGATATCCTTTCGAGCGACTAGGCTTTGGTACAGGGCCCTCTTGCAGTTGAGGCACCAGCGGTACTACCATACGTTGGGCCACTGATGCCACCAGCCCCAGCAGTAGGCGATGCACGCTACTTGAGTGTGCTGCACGAGTTCCAGCGCCAGAGGCCACCCAGGTTCCGGGGAGAGACGGACCCGCAGGCGGCTGAGGATTGGCTGGAGGCTGTGGTGAGAGTCTTCAGGCTAGTGGGGACGCCGACAGACTTCATGGTGATCCTTGCTGCCAGCCTCCTTTAGGCAGCAGCAGGCAGGTGGTGGAGCCACTTGTTCCAATTTTGCGACGGGATGACCTTCGCATGGGAAGACTTTGAGACCTTCTTCAGGGTGGAGTTTGTGCCAGTAGCTCTACACCCCGAGCGTGTACAGGAGCTTCTGCCTTTTCCGTAGGGTTTTCGATCAGTTTCTGAGTCATATGTGGGCAGTAGACAGATGATGCAGAGGTCCAGGAGGACCAGACCAACAGTTGGACGATCTCGGGATTTCGGATCAGTGGTGTGGCGCACCCGGGGTTGGGTCAGAGCCAGGCGTGCCAGAAACGGACAGTGTTTCTCCTACGGTAAGAAGGGTCACCTGGCATGTGACTGTACGACCCCCCCGCATGGTTGATCAGCAGGTGTTGGAGGAGCCACCGAGACAGAAGCAGTGGCTGCTGCTTGAGCAACAGCCGAGCAGTGGACAAGGCAGTAGAGCTCTGAGAGAAGGTGGACAGGAGAGGAACTAGTGGATACGTCCTTTGTACTTCTAGTTCCATATTGATTTTTTATTCGTGTCTTTTTACTATGAGCTGCAATAATAAAAAGACACTTATCTTTGTTTGCTTTCCTGACCTTTTGTTTGGTTAATACTGAGTGGCCCCGGTTAAACTGTTGACTTGACCCTCACTTTAGAGTTTTCTACTGAAGGAGACCTAGTGACCACACACTGATGCTGACAGTGTGACTCGACCCTTGGAGGCGAGAGTGACAGTTGGATATCTTGGTAGTTACGTCGAGGCCTTACGACGTCATCCATGGAATGAATGCATCATTCATGTCAGGATTGACTATATTAGGCAACGAATGTGGTTCATCCAGGGGATGAGACCAGATTTCTCTTATCGGCAAAGAAGAAATCACAGCAACTCTTGTGAGACTAGAGAAGGTTCCAGGTCATCCATGAGCGGATGAGGATAGCTCAGAGCCGGCAAAATTCTTGTGCTGACAGAAGGTGGAGACCTCTGGAGTTCGAGGATGACGACCACGTCTTCTTACGGGTCTCACCTCGACGAGGTTTACGGAGATGTGGCCAGGGAGGCAAGTTATCTCCGAGGTTCAACGGACCTTTCTAGGTCCTCAGCTGGGTAGGCGAGGTGGTTTACCGCTTGACCCATCCACCTCAGTTGCACTAGGTGCACGATGTTTTCCAGGTATCTCAACTGAGGAGATACATGCTCGACCCTTCGCATATCATCGACCATGAGGAGCTGGACGTTGGCGATGGGGTATCTTTCACGGAGGTTCCAATAGGGATCGAAGATCGGCAGGAGTGGATCCTAAGAGGACGATCGATTCCTCGGGTGCACTTTCTTTGGCAGCACGGGAACCTCCAGGTTAGCACATGGGAGCGGAAGGCTCAGATGCGTTCTCAGTACCTCCTTTGTTTCCCTAAGTTTGTGGTGAAGCTTTACGGGGACGTAAAGCCCTGTGGTGGGAGTAATGTAAATACCCATAAATTCCAAGGAAATTTTTTTCTTAATTTTCTTTGGAATTTTACAAGAACGCAGTTTCTGACAGCGCCTGATTCCGAGGCCCGGTGTTCCCGGAATCATTTTCCGAAGTTTGGCTCGGGTACATTCAGTGAACGGACGAGCAGGTTTTTCTAACTTTTGAATCGGTGCTCGGAATCGAATTCTGAGGGCACCGATGGAATCGCAGCACTGGTAATTGCTTAGAAACGCCTCTTCTGGAGTTTCATTTGCTCGGTGGTGGTTTTTAATTTTTGGGCTTAAAGTTAAGAAATAAAATAAATTGTACGACAACTTTATTTTATTTCTCTTAAGCCACTTGGAAGCCACTTGAAGCCACTTAAAGCGGCTTAAGCTAAGTTGATGCGGATAGGGTACTATCAAAAAATATCATACCCGCTTGGTAGGATATTTGTAAGGTGGGGCTCGCACGAGCCCCACCGTTTCTTTTCCGCTGAGTAACGCACCCACGAAAACCCGTCATTATGAAAGTCAACTAACGCGTTTTCTTAAATTATTAACTCACCATTTAATTGGGCAGTTTTATTCGTGAATTAAATGGGCAGTTCCTTTCGGTAATTTAATTCCACGAATTGATGGGTCGTTACTTACCCTTTTTTTTCGTTTGTTGCCGTGATAATAAAATAAGACCAACACGACTTCTGGGAGGATTAAACATTGAGTGGTTTTTGACAGAAGTTCTTGTGCCTTCACCCTTCTTCGCGAAGAACACGAAGAACACGAAGAACGTAAAGAATGTCGGCCTCCGACGAAGAACTCCAAACACGCGGAAATCGACGACGCGACGTCGTGTGCCGCGACATCGACGTTTCCTCTCCCGCAACGTTCTTCGGCGACGTTCCTTCCTCCTCGACAAAAACCTCTGATCATCCTTTCAGGTGAGTGTTTGCGTTTCTTTAAATTCCTTTGTGGTTTTGACTCAAGAAGGATTTAATTATTATTAATTAAATATTTTTTTCTTGAACCTTGGAGTTCGTCGACGCGACACCCTTCCGCGACGACGTGATGCTGGATACCGCGACGACGCGACGATCCCCTCTTTCCGTGAAGAACGCGTGTGCGACGACTTGACGAGGTAGGGGTTGTTGTGAATAATTCTTTTATATTCCCGTGAATGTTTCTTTAAAATTAAAGAACCAGATTCCTATAAACTTTTTTAATTTATTAAAATTGTTGCTTCATGTGTTGAATAATTTCTCTCGTTGTTATTAACTAACGCGGAAGGTGCGGGCCAAACGAACACGGCCCGACAACCCTCCGTCGTTCTTCGTGGTTGTGTGGATTTGGCGGGTGACGACAAAACGTGACGCAAGGGCAATTTGTTAATTCCGCAGTGAAGAACGGAACCCGGGAGGGACAACGGCGTAGATGGGAAGGAAAACGGACCACTGGAGCGACTCCGGTGGCCCGCGGAAGGCGGCGGCGGCGCGCCACCGGAAAAAGGGGCGGCCGGCGAACCGCCTTCCTCAATTAGCGGCGAAGGGCGGGGGATCCGCGTGCCCCGCCCGCATGATCGCTCGGCCACGCTAGCCGAGCCGCTGCCGGCCGGTTGGGCCGGACCGGGTCGGGCCCCGCCGGGTCAGACCCGAGTCGGGTCGACCCAGGGGGGGTCGGGTCGGGTCACCCCGGGTCCAGACCCCCGTCTTCGGACCATTTTTGGTATCTTTCCATAACATGAGATACGGGCCTCCAAACGACTCTCTGTCAGTGGCAACACGATCCTTGGATCGAGACAGTCGTTTCGGTATATCGCACTCAAGGTTTCGGATTACATTGGGTTTGGCCGGGTTGGTTCATACACGAAACCAACCGGGCCCTCGGATCGGAAACGCTCGTAACTTGAGTTCCGGACGTCCGAATGACGTGCCGTCAACTTTAATGGATTCCTCTAAGTGAGAAGGATCTTTTGGCTTACTCCGCTGGAGGTTTGGATGTCGTCGGAGTGCGGTCGGGTTGGTTCGCTCACGAAACCAATCGGGCCCCTAGAACGAAAAAGCCAATAACTCACAGACCGGGCGTCCGATTGACGTGTCGTCTGTCTCGTTACATTCCTGTTGACGATACGGAACTTTTGGCATCCTCTGGCCGAGTTTTGGATGCATTTGGGTTATAGTCGGGTTGGATTGTATCTGAAATCCAACCGGGCCCCTGGAACGGAAAAAGATGATATCTTTCAGACAGGACGTTTGTTTGAGGAACCGTCAGCGGCGTTGTTGATCTCGTCGAGAAACGGTCCCTATGAGTATACCCTATGATATTTCGGGGTACAGTTGAGATATGGACGGGTTGGTTCGCTTACGAAACCAACCGGGCCCCTGGGACGAAAAGGCTAATAACTCACAGACCGGGCGTCCGATTGACGCGCCGTCTGTTGCGTTGAGACCCCTCTGACGAGGTGGTCCTTTGACATACTTCTTCGTGGGACTTTGAGATACTTGGAGTATCGACTTGTAGCTCGTGGAGCGGACCCTCCCAGAGACGAGCATACAGAGTACGGAGACCGTGTAGCCGGCAGAGACCTAAAGACTGCTTGTCCGATTCGATTCGGAGTGACTTACGTAGCCCAGTGGGGAGCACAACTTTGTGAGGTGGCAGACCCACAGCGGAGGAGCACTACTGTGTTTGAGTGGCAGACCCCGGCGGGAAGCACTACTGTGTGAGGTGGCAGGCCCGCGGTACTCGACAGGAGGAGTACCTCAGCAGTCTTAGGTTAGTGAGCAGTGCCCCGGAGTCATGACAGGACCACTGTACACTCTAGAGATGGGGTTCTTCGGCATTTGCGGTTTTGATAATGAAAATCCTGGTTTGAGCTGAATCTTTTGACCTTTGTGTTTACCTCATGATTGAGATGGGTCACTTGATAACTTAGGTATATGTATGGGCATATACCTGGGTAGTGGTTATCTGTTGATTTCACAATCCTTGTGTTTCCTCATGATTGAGATGGGTTACTTGATAACTTAGGTATATGTATGGGCATATACCTAAGTAGAGGTTTTCTGTTGAGATCTTCTTTGTGGTTATCCTTGTTGGTTTAGTGAGACCTTGAGGGTCTCGGGGTCCCTACTGAGTATTGTTATACTCACCCCTGCACGGGCTATGCCCACACCTCGTTGTGTTGGTTGCAGACGACGGGCAGTGCTGACGGAGGTCGAGTGTTCGAGGACTCGATGGTACCCGGAGGTGGACTACACGACGAGTCAGTACACGGAGGTGGACTACACGACGTGGCGACTCACATAGGAGGTTGACGGATGAGAGCGTGGAGGAGGCTATCTGTACCTACCCTTCAGGTAGGATCTGTGGTGGACGACCAAGAGCTGCGCACTCTGTACCTACCCTTCAGGTAGGATCCGAGGAGGACGACCCAGGAGCTACTTCCTTCTTCCATCTGTTTGTCTTTTTACTGTTGTACCTTGTTCAGTTGTAGTCGTACTTTCTTTTGGGTTTGTATTCTGGCCCATTTACTTTTCAGCATTTCTTTTGTACTTAGTGTTTTGCTTCTGCTTGTACTCTGTGGTGCTTGTTTTCTTTTATAAAGGCAATGCCTTCCCAGTTATTGGGATTTTATGCCTTTGGTGCTAGTCCCCAGCCCCTGGCCTATGGAAGGCGGGCTTGGGGTAGTCACGGCACGGGCCCCGAGGACGGGTCGTGACAATATAATGTTTTAGTATGTTCAAAAAATGATTAAATATAAATGATAAAGATGAAACAATATTAAATAAAGTAGTCACTCAATATTATATTATAGTGATGGTACCTTTTATAGTCATTTAACCAGTATCTAATTCCTCTGGATACATTGGTTTCATGAAGAAGCATCATTATGGATGTCTGCCGCTAGAACCCGTTAGTTCTTAAATCATATGATTGAACCACAATAACTTTCTGTGATAATGAGATCATTCCACTTCCTAGAGAAGAAATGTTATTGAAAAATATATGTATGTTCTTTGAGTGACTACACAAACTACAAATCTTGGGTTCCTTAGTGAAAAACTATTTTTCATACTCAACCTTACCACACTGGAAGAAATTCAAAGAGCCTCTTCCATACACATCAAGATTTATAGAAGATGATTTCAATATAGAACCACCATTAGACTCATCACACTATATATTTGATTTAAAGGAACTAATAGAAATACCATTATGAGGAAACTAAACTCCCATTAACCTAGACATACCAGCAAAATCAGGCTCAACCATTGACGCCCTCTCCAATATGTCAGTATAAGATGTGATCTTCAACATGAATACTTGAGACCAAATTTCATAATGAATACCAAAAGAAAATATTCAGTATTTTGGTTTCTTATTTTCACCACATAAGGTGAAAACTGAAAAATCTTATCAAAACAGTACATATACTCTATCACAGTTATTTCACCCTACAAGAGAAAAATAAACTTTAAAGACTTTACCATGACCATAGTCTCTAGATAGAACTGATTAGTTAAAATCACTCTAAATTATGTAAACTCTAATAACTCATTATTATTCACCTTCACCATGGACTACCAACATTTTCTACTATGTCCCTCAAGCTTAAAGTTAGAAAATTTCTCCTTAATCAAATCTGAAATTTCCAATAACTAAAAAATTATCTCTATTTTTTCAATAAATCGTAGTCCTATTAATTATCATTAAATACTTGGAAGGATTGTTTCTTCTCATGTAGAAACTATTAATCATGATTCTAAGATTCATCCCTTTGAGGTTCCTCAACTAGAGCCTGAACAGAAATGGTTATAGGTACTTATCTCAGGGATTGGACAACATGCACCAATATCTCAAAAAGATTATAATATATGGAGGCTTTTCCTATTGTGGTTCACTAGAGGATTCCTTATAGGGATTATTTAAACATATTATAATATTAACGATGAAAAAAACATCAACATACAACATTGAAACATCATCAAGGATACACAGATCAAGGATACACATATCAAGGACACAAGAATAGTCAATTCCATCAGGTGAAATTCATGATTGGGATTTCAAAAAATTCAAACAAAAGGTATTTAAAAGACTATAATCATATCAAAAATTACTCAATGATTATTCTACCATGTAACCATGGTTACTTAAGACACGTTTTGACGATAGCTATCTAGGAATTCACTCGCAACTACCTCCTAAGTCCCAATAATCATACCTCCTCTCTACCAGGACAACCCCTATAGCATAATAACATCAAGGAAATATGTAAAAACCACATTAGATATCATTTTTTCATAAAATGGTCCAAATAACCTTGTATACCGATACATAGACCAGTCCTAACATGGACCAAAGGGAATTCCTGATCCTCATAGTTTGGTGACCAGCACCAAGCATCATACAAGGATCGTAAGGGAATGATCTTGACACAAAATAGAAAAGTACAAAACATACAAGTCATTATGTTCAAAACTCCTCAAGTAAAAAGTAAAATAATCAAACAGGTAAAATAAACCCAAAAAATTACATCATCAATTGACACATTATCTTCCAAGATAAAATCTCAGACATAACCCATATAATAGGTAGATCACATCTCCACCAATCACCTCCACCACTCTGGGTCCTAAGGATCAAGAACATTCACCACCTCAAAGTGGATCTTTCCCTTTTCATGGACTTAGAGAAAGATAATCTACAAACTCTCAAAGGAAAAGGTAGGTTATGATCTAGAAATTTCAATAATCTCTCACCAAGTGGTCCATAAATAGTACCATATGAATTAACCATTTGTTATTTCTATTTAAACAACTCAAGGCATGGCATGGAATTTACATATTTTCAAAAAATATATTTAAATTCAAAAATATGATAGGTAAAAAAATAGGCTTAAAGGAACATTTTATATAAAAAAATTATATCAATCAATTGGAATGAATAAAAAATATCTATAATTAATGGCATGTATAATCAAATCAATAAATCATATAACCATACTCATAAGCCTTGTGGTACATTAGTTTCTCTAAAAAGTATCCTCACACTACTCAATCAATGTTATCGGCTCAATATGTGCACATTTCCCTCAGCTTAGTCTGTGAGGACTCAACTCCCCATTCTAGAAATCATGTCGTAGTAAGTTTATGTCAGTGTTTTTATTGTCATTTTACTTTTATTAGGTCAGATCCTAGCATTGTTTTACCAACTACCCACAAAATATATAGACTCACATGTAGTTAAATCAATTAATCAATCATGGGGAAATTAATTATTTAAATAAATTTAAAATACAATTTAAAAGTCTCAGTTTTTAACATTCCTTTATTAGTTCAAAAAAATCATAGGTTTTCATCAATTCAGTACTTTTCAAGTCATCTTTTAATTTAAGTCATGTGTATCAAGTTTAAACATCAAATCATTTCATCAAATAAATTTCCAAATCAATCCATCAATTTTTATAAAATCCTCCAAACTATTTCAATTTCATTAAAATTAGTGTTTTTGATAACTTTCATTCCTTTTTCAAAATAAAACATCAATCATCTCAAATATGGTTTTTAAAATAATTTAAAACTCATTTCAAATAAATCAAGAAAATAAAGTTTTCAATTGAGGGGTAAATCATTATGTAACCACCTACCTTTAATCATGCTATCAAATAAACACTATAATAGGAACCACCAACACATAATTAAGTCAAATGAGATCAACAAATCAACCTAACAAATAACAACCATAAAAATAAAAATTTGATCAAATTAGAAAAACATGATTACACTATTTAAAAATAAGGATATCAGAAATAAGGATATACACAAAACAATGAATATCAATAGAGATAAAATTCTTAATAGAGACACCTATAAGGGATAGGGTCACTCCCTGTGCATAGGAGGAAGTCTAAGGTTCTCTGGAGAAGGCCCTCTAGAATGCCAACATAAATCAGGAATGTGGCACACATTAACTCATAGAGAATGAGGGATTTATTTCTTAAATCATTGATTTATGGTGTAAAACACCCCACATAGATCATACACTAAAAAATTAATTGCCTCATGACAAAAAAACTAAATTGACAAATTTAAAATGTAAGTTCATCTTTTATGGTGTAAATAATTTTACACCATAAGCGATTTTCACATCTTCATCATATAGAACAATTTATTTCATAAACCAATTATTTACATTATAAATTCCTTTTGAAGTCAGAACCTAACAAAATCCCCCTGAAGAATCACCAGTACGAATCATATGCTCTCTAAACCTAACAAACATGTTCATAAACATTAAAAGAGACTCACCTTAACCATGTATGTTACAACCTCCCCAAAATAAATGATTTATTTCCCCATAAATCTTAATAAGAGTGATCTATATCAAATAGGTGATTCCACTTATCCTATACCAGTACCTCACACTACCATGTCTCATGTGAGATTGAACCATGCTTCCATAATACACAAACTAGTGGTATGGATCACCCATGAAGAGAATTTATCTCAAAATCTAAAATCCTAACTGGGTTCTCATTCATGGAAAAATTGGGTTCAACAATAAGATATTCCCAACTTAGGACATGATAATGGTTAGAAATATACTTCATGATTTTTGATACATGAAACACATTGTGGATTGATGTAGACTATGGAGGAAGTGATAAATTGTAATCCACTTCCCCCACCCTCTCAATAATATCAAAAGGACTCACAAAACGCAGTACAATATCCCCATATCTCCTAATCTTTCAGTGACCCAACTGTGGTGAAACTCTCAAAAACACATGTTATCCCATTGAAAACTCAAATTGTCATCAACAACGGTTACCATTGGATTTATACCAAATAGGTGTCATAAAAATTCTCTAATGAACTAACTAAATCTTCACTATCATATATTGAACCAAACTATATCTAAAAAGTAAATATTCACCAATATATTACCATCATAATGGATATTTTCATGGTCAGTCATCAAAGGCCTTAAAAGTATCCATCTCGAAAGTGGACTGGGAATTTTTTTTGTAGGTAAACTCAACCAGTCCAAAAAGTAATTCCCAAACTCCACCAAAGTTGAGTGCTTAGGCACATAACATGTCCTTAAGAATAAATAAGTCCCTTTTATTATATCCATTAGTTTGCATATGATATTTGTACTAAAATGTACCTTATATTCTAGTGATTCCTAGAGTACATTAAAAAAGTGATAGGTAAAATGGGGATTCCTATCATAGACTATAATAGAAGGAACTCTGTGAAAATGAACAGTCTCATTAACATAGATATTTCCTAAATCCTAAACTTTGGTTGTATCCCAAATGGGTATAAATTGATACTATTTGGTCCTCATATCAATCAAAATCCATATCAAATTCTTTCCTAGAGGGTTACATGGAAACCCAATCAAAAATTCGATAGATATTTAATCCCACTTCCAATTCAAAACTGAAAGAGGTTGAAGTAATCCCAAAGGTCTCTTATTCTCATCTTTGACTTTTTGGTAGGTGTAATAATGAGAAACTAAGTCATTAATGTCTCAGATCATACTTAGATACTAGAATCATCATTGCATGTCATAGAACATCTTCGTGGAACTTGGGTGTACCACTCACTAGTAAATATGGAAATCCCCCATCATGTCCTTTCTCATTGGAAATGGAATGAGATACCAGTTCTGGAAAAATATGATATAGTTAGAAGATAATTACCATTAACCAATGGTCTCACCACCAAAAATGGGGTCCCTTATTCCATGTAATTCAACATCAAGTTGATTCTTGATAAGAATCATCTTAATAAGGGTGGAGGTCAACTATACACTTGTCAACACATCCTCACACACATCCTCTTAGACACCCAAATGAAACTGAAAAAAGGGATAAATTAGATTCCATTATTCTAATGATTCTTTCATGTACTGGGTTGGAATTTTCTTCCTTAACACATTAACAATGACATTACTCTTATTAGAAGTATAGGAAATGTCAAAATCAAAATATTATAGGTACTCCTCCCAACACCTCTATTATAGGCTCAAATATATTTTAGAGAATATATAACTTTATATTTTGTGTTTAGAATAAATAGTAAACCTTTTACTAAAAAATCAGGTCATAGACTCTTAAAAGAACATATCACAGCTCCAAGTTTTAATTCATGGGTCAGATAATTCTACTTGAGTTCCCTAAACTATCTAGAATCATAGGCTGCCAAGTGGTCATCCAATATAAGAACACAGCCCAAACAAGAACATGATGCGTCAAAAAAGACCACAGAGCCATGCCCTGTATTTGGGAGAGTTAATAATGGAACATTAGTAAATATATTTTTCAAATAATCAAAAAAATTATAACATTTCTCATCACACATTAACTTTACTCCATTCTGAGTGATAGCAGCCATTATAGAATCCCACTTCGAGAAATATTTAACAAAACTATAGTAATACCCTACTAAGACTAAGAATCTTTATATCACAAAAACATTTTGTGGTTATCAAACATATCCTAAAATATTTTACCTTCTTAGTACTAACCAAAATACCATGTTCTTAGATCATGTGTCCCAATAATTTCACTTCCCAAATCTGTAAATTACATTCTAAATGATTCCCATAAATTCTATGATCTCTTAATATTTCAAGAATATCACTCAGATGATGCACATGATCCTCCTCGATTTTGGAGTAAACCAATGTCATCAACAAAAAAAAACTATGAACAAATCAAGATACTTAGGGAATATTCTGTTCATCAAAGAGATAAAGACAGCAAGATAATTTTTTGGACCAAAGGGTATAACAAGATACTCACAACAGTTATATCTACTCTGAAAAGGTGTTATTTAAGTATCAGATTGTTTAATTCAAAAATGTTTATAACCACAATGATTATCAATCTTTTAGAACCACTTTTCCCCTTTCAACTAGTCAAATAGATCATCAATACATGGCAACAAATACTTTTTCTTTACCATAACTCGATTGAGTTATAAGTAATAAACAAATAGTAAAATTGTTGCATCAGCTTTCTTTTCAAATATAACTAGAACTACCCAAGGTGACACACATAGGAAAATAAAAACATTCTCTATCAGATCATTCAGTTGAGTCTTTAACTCTTTTAACTATGTTGTTTATATATGATAATAGAGAATAGAAAATGGATAAGTGTTATGTACTAAATCAATATATAACTCTACCTCCCTTACCAAATTAAAGGTTAGTAAATTGGAATAAAACATGTTAGAAAACTTAATGAAAACTTTAGGGAGACCATCACTCAAATATTCTCACTCTAAATCAAAAGAAACACCAATATTACCCTGAAAAAATCCAAAAAATAATGTCCAACTCTACTCAACCTCAACTACCATTCTCCCTAGAAAACATGGAACACCCCATTAGGCATAGAAAAGGAGACCCGTCAAAGATAGAAGTCAATTCAAGCCTTATGAGAAATCATCCAATCCATTCGAAAAATTATATCAAGAGGTTTCATGTTGAGAACTATAAAATTCTAGGTAAACTCAATCTTTGATAAAGAGAAAACAAAATTATGAAAATGGATACCCCACAATATCTTCATTCGAAGGGTCATAGTAATATCCATCACATAAGACAAAACTCTATAAGAATGTGTTGTATGTTCATAAAATGAGTTGATATTAATGAGTGAGATGCACCAGTATCAAATAAAGTAGTCACTAAAGATGATGTTATAGTAAAGGTTCCTCTCATGGTCATTGGACCTATATCCACTTAATTTGGAGACTATTCCAATATATGGATAATCTTTGTTTAAGATTCCTATAACTAGAACCCCTTAGTTCTCGAAGAATCTAATATCACCCTAGTACCTTTTGGTGTTGATGAGACTGTTCCACTATGTGGAATATAAAATATATGTCATAACATATGTAGGTGACCTGAGAGACTGCACGAACTACAGATCATGGGTACCTCAATGAAAATATATTTTATATACCTAACCTTGACACCCTGAAACCAAGTCAAAGATCCTTTACCAAGAACTATAGGAGGTCTAAATGATTAATGTTTTCTATAACCACAATAATACTCATCATGATTTCTATTTCCTTTAAAATAACTCTCAAAACATCCACTGGTAGAAAAAAAACAATCATCAACCATGACTTACTAGCCAGATCAATCTCATCCATAAATACCCTATCCAGCATGTCAATATAATAATTGAGCATAAATATAAATAATTGGGAATAGATTTCAAAATTAATACCCATCTCAAATCTATTGTCTTTCTATTTCATATTTTTCACCACCTAAGGAGGAAACTAGACAAGCACACCAAAATAGTTTTCTTACTATGTCATAGTTATGTCATCCTGCTAGAGACTAAGAAAAACCATATACTTATCCAAGACCATAAAATATGGAGATAACTAATCGGTGAAATTGACTCTAAATACTCTCCACTCCAATCCTTCATGATTCTTCACAATCACCATAGAATCCCACCATCTTCTATTAGGTCCCTCAACATTAAAGTTTGAACATTTTACATTAATTAAATCAGGTATTTTTCAATAATTAAAAAGAATATCTATCATTATCAATCAGTCCTCAGTATCTCTATGATCATTATATCCTTGGAAATATGGTGTCTTATCTTGAAGAAACTCTTGAGAATGATTGTGAGATTCATCACTTTGAGTTTCTTCAATCAAAATCGAAACAGGAAAGGGTGATGGTACCTATCTTAGATCTTATACTACATGCACCACTATCTCAAGAAGATTCTAGTATACTAGAGGATTTTCTTATTGTTATTCAATAGAATATTTCTCTTATGCCTTTCACATTTGAAAACAAAATCATAGGTTTACATCAATTCAAGGATTTTCAAATCATATTTCAATTTAATCCATTTGTCTTAAAGTTCAATGTCAAATCAATTTCTAAATCAAGCCATCAATTTTTCTCAAATCCACCCAATGATTTAAATTTCACTTATATTGGGTGTTTTCACAATTTCCATTCCATTTTCAAAATCATACATCAATCACTCAAATTTTGTTTTTAAAAAAATTTAAATTATCATTTCAAATTAATCAAGAAAATTAGGTTTTCAGTTGAATGGTAATGGTTTACAGAACAACAAACATTTAATCATGTGTTCAAATAAACACCGCAATGAGAACCACCAATGAAGAATGAAGATCAAGGAGATCAAGAAATCAAACCAAGAAACAATAACCATTGGAATCAAACTCCGATCCATTAGAAAAGATAATATTACACCACTATCAAATAAGCATAGTGGAAATGAGGATAAACCCAAAACAAGGAATCTTACAGAAGATCAAAAGACTAACAGGGACACCTGGAAGGGAAGGAGTTTCTCACTACACACATGATGAATCCTAGGGTTATCAGTGAGAGTGCCTATAGAATTCCAAAATAAATTTTCTAGGAAGAACACATAAAATCACTAGGCACGAGGTATTTACATCATAAATCCTAAATTTATGGTGTAAATTACCCCACATGGCACATATACTGAAAAGGCATCTCCTCATCTTAAAATTTTAAAATGATGAATTTATAATGTAATTTCATCTTTTATAGTGTAGATTATCTTTACACATTAATTCATTTCTATGGACAGTTCCCAGTAAACCATTCATGTCACAAATGATAATTTATAGAGTAAATTCCTTCTATAGCCAGAACCCAATAGCATCCCCCTGTAGAATCACTAAAACAACTCCTACAACTTTTGAACCCAGCAAAAAAATATCTTAAACATTAAAAGATATTCACCTTAACTGATTATGTAACATTATATTAATGAATAATTAAATAAAATGATTATCCCTTTTTTAAGGGATTTTTATATCTCAGGACGTTTGATGGGAATTTAATTTCTTGATTAAGTCCTTGTTCATGGAAGTGTTTTCATCAAGTTTTTTTTTGGAAAGTCAAGGAAAGAGACCTCAAGAACATAGTTTGATGATACTTTAATGAAACCTGTTTGATTACAAATATTCATATAAAGGTATTATATTACATAGTGTAAGTTTGTGGGAGTTTACATTGCATTGGGACATTAAATTATTTCTTTATGAGAGCCTTGGTGTGTTTCTAGACACTAGGCTTGGACTTTAAGCAGTATAGCCGACTTCCATTAAGAAAGGGTCCAAGAGGGTCACACACTAAGTGTATTTTAAACCTTTGTTAAATTATATTTGAATTTAAAATTGTGGATAAATATTATTATTTCATGTGGTTTAATAATTATTGTTGTTACTGTGATTGAAAATATTTAATCACTAGTTATTTGAGAGAATATGTCTATGATTTGAAAATTTAATAAATATTTATTCACTGAGTAAATATTTATTTAATTACATGAAAATAAAATATTTATTCAGTTATTTACATGAATTTTGAATAAATATTTTTTCACTAATTTTTTGAATATAATAAATATATATTTATTGAAAAATAATGTAGTGATATTTATCTAATTAAATAAATAATCATTTTTCAAGTCTCAATAAATATTAAAGATGATATGCTGATCAATTTTAAATTTCTAGTGAGAAATTTAATATTAAATATTATTTGAATGAATATTAATGTATTTATTCACGAAAAATAATATTTATTTTATCCAAGATTTTAGTTCATGTCAAGTAAATAATAATAATACTATTATTATTTAGACATTTGGTTCTCTGAGTATTAATAAAATAATAATGTTCCTTGTGAAATTATTATTTTCTCACCCAAGTATCATTTAAACCTAGTTATGACATTTTTCGATAAGAGATACACATTCGTTTTTTGTTCATATTGAATTCTATAGAGGATTCTCTCAAGCCTTAGCGAGCTCTATCCTTAGAATGATATAAAGAAAGTAAATATCATATCCTCCTCCACCAAATAAAATCCATTCTATCTTGAAGGATTCGATTATGATCAACATTAATCACTATAAATATTAAAACCATCCACATGAGCACCTGAAGGATTCTGTATTGGTGATCGAAGGTTCACAAATCATGTTTGGATCACTACTAGATGAAATCAAGGCTTGATCTCCTAACATAGTGATGGTATGATAAGAGGTCACTATCTGCTCATCTACAATGAATAAATTATTCAATGAATTGTAATTATTTAATTAAATAAATTAATTATAAATTAAATGAAAAAATATCCCCACTTTTTGGTTCTAAGTTCTTATCAATTAATCTTCAGATTAAATCTATTGGTCATGATGATTCTTTATGATGTGCATCATGAATTATTCATGGATTATGTTTGTAGCCTTCCCACCTAGTGGTTCCACTATTCCTAGAACCTTCAAATCACTATACTTATTAAGGCATCTTATAGATCAAGTGAAGGTGATAAGTATTCCTACATAAGGTACATGAGGATACTACAACTATCCATTACATTAGATATTGATTTTTTCTAAATAATTGATAATAAAAAATATGGACATGGATGACTATACCATGACATCTCATCTCCTATACCTTGAGAAGTATAAAGAGATAATTTAGATAAATGATATTGTAACTATACTATACTTGTGTAAACATAAATTGGGATAATTAGCTATTGATAATATCTCTAATATATTGATTTACATTGATCTGTTAATGAAGTTGGTATTCTGTATAGATAAGAAATTATCCACTAATCTATTAACAAATCAATAATAAAAGATCATATATGATATCATATTTTTGTATATGATTCTTGTATAATTTAATAACTATTATTTAACTATTATACAGGATGTTAACATACCCTCGACCAAGGAAAAGTACAAGGTAAGGGTTAATTTCACAATCTCTTTACTTATCTGAGGTTGTTAATATGTAATTATCTACTGAGATCTCTTTACCATCCACATCTGTGTTTTCTTAAAGATGTAATTCAAAAAAAAATTACAATTTACTAGACTATGTGTTAAAGTCATTTATACCATTATTTGACCATGTATGTTTTTAAATAAATCTTTTCATCATTTTCTAACAAGGTACTTTATGACCTTTTTGACAAAATTAAGGTAAGAATGTCTTTTTTAAATTATATTGTGAGTGCAGCTATTTTCCGCCATTAAAACATTTTCGAAGTTTCCCATACAATCTTATAATAATATTTTCAAAATAAATTTTTTCTTTTATAATTATGTGACTTTTAAATGGTTTCAAAATAGAAAGAGGTATTTCTTCCAAATAGTTTTCATCTCATATATATCAACATCCTTTGATGGATTTTAAACTTGTTTGAAGTTGATTTATTATGATACAAACCTTCAACATTGTATTGAAGGTTTTGTGATATGTTTGACTGTGGATGTGTTATTTTTGTACCATTCATGGTTTATGGATAAAGTATTAACATTTTATATGCAAATTTTAATACGAATGTTTAAGTTATCGTTAAACCTTTTCATATGATGAATTCATTGGACTTAGTAAGTGATGGGTGGAGCCTGATATAGCTCCTCGATGCATCAGTAGGTCTCATGAGACAAACTAGTGTCAAACACAAGGCCTTGACAAAATCTTATTTGTAGTCTTGGCATGAGGCCTTGAATATGTGGTTATGAAGTCTAGCATTATGCATTCCATCATTATGAAATTGGCTATTGATATTCCATGTGATTATTCGACTAGTAGAATAGCCATGTGAATAAGTAAATGAAATTATTTGATTTATATTTTCCATATTATAGTAATGTTTATGTTTAAAATGCTTGTGTTTTAGTCTTATACATTACCTTAAATGTTTATACCTATTTATTAATATTTCCAATATATTTTTATCCTGATTGAGCATCTGAGCTCACCCTTTTCTATGTTTTATTTTTTCCAGGATGCAAACAAGTTTATTATGACTGACCTGCAGGGATAGTCTAAGGGATATGAATGTGTGTCAATGGAGACAATTTTGTTGTTTTCTTTATTTTATAATGTAATATAAAACTTATTAATGTATCTAGTACTTCCAAGGCTACAAAACTGATCAGTATTTTTGGATTTGAACCCTTGTGATCATGAAAATGTTATATAATAATGCACCAACTCTGGGTAACAAGGGTCGGTGAATTACAGTTGGTGTCAGATAAAGTATAGTACAATCCTTGGAAACTAGATATATTAAAACTCAGATTAGAGAACATTACCCTAAGATAGACTTTGAGGATTAGTATTGAATAACTTCCTAAAATTTTGTTAATGTAGAGATTTTGTGAGTTTTCCAAGCAATAAATCAATATCTGGATACGAGCAGGTAGAGGCGGCTCTGACACAGATGTATCTAGGAGTAAAAACTCCGACAAGGAGTTTCAGGCTTGACCTGGGGTATCCTGGTACATGACAATAGGCCTTACTACACTCTTGGTTACGACACTCCTGGGGGATATGTGTAGGATAAATCAAATTTCATTTAAAAAAAATTCTGAAGGATTTATGAGTATATACCTCCTCAAAGAAAACATTTTTATGATTATGGATTATATCCATAAACTATTCAATTTATGTTAAGTGTTTTACAAGTTTGGAATTATGTATTGTGATTCATAAACTAATCTACTGTAGAAAATTGTTTAGAAATGGAACCTAGTGGAAGGAAAGGAAATCGTATCAACCAACGTAAGTCATGTTGGTATTTCCCTCCTACTCAAGATAATTATAGTGGAGTTGGTGATAAAACTGATGTTGATCAGATTATCACCATACTGAGACAACTCACTCGGGTTATGAATAACAACCTTACCTGTATGGAGCACCCTGATCCACAACGCGGAGGATCAATGTTAGACCGCTTCATAAGGAAAAAACCAACAATATTCAATTGGAGTAAAAATCCATTAGTAGCTGAGCAATGAATAATTTCTTTAGAGAAAATATTTCATGCTTTGGGGAGTAGCGATGGGGAAAAAGTTGTCATGGCAGTTTATCGCCTCACGGGAGATGCAGATCGATGGTGGTCATTAATCCAAAACACAAAGGAAGATAAAGAGGAATTGAATAGGTAATTGAAGGATTTTAAAGATATTTTCTTAGAAAAATACTTTCCTCATGACCATCGATCAGATATGGAAAGACAATTTCTGAGTCTGAGGAAAAAGGAGGATGATAATGTCGCTAAGTATGAGGCTAACATTACAAGGATAAAAAGGCATACAACTGATTACATATGTAACCCAAGGAATAATATTGATTGATTCTTTGATGGTTTTAAACAATTTATCCATCAAGAATTAGTCTCGCAATCATTATCATCATACGAAGATATTTTCTCATTCGCTATCAAGATAGAAAATAAGTTCTCTAAGTCTTGCAACTTGAAAGAAATGTAAGAGAAGAAGAGATCTGCTGAACACTCTGGAAATGTAAATAAGTGGTAGAAGGGAAATTTTGAATATCTATCATATGGTAAATGTGAGAAGAAACACCCCAATACTTTCCTAAAGGGAATGGGAGTCTATTATAAGTGTGGTGAAAAAGGCCACCAAGCTTGTGATTGCAAGGGGAAGAAAGAGGCTATCAATGTTAAATTTTACAATTGTAAAGAAAAGGGGAATTATGAAAATGAATGTCCTAAGAACCAAGGGAACTTGACTTAGAAAAGGACAAGATAGCAAGCCCAAGCTTATGCGATCACTACTGCTGAGGTTGAAGCTCTGAAAGACGTGGTGGTAGGTAATTTAATGGTTTCCTCAAGTTTATCCAATGCTTTATTTGATTCTGGATCATCACATTTTTTCATATATTCCCATTTCCCTAAGAAAATTATATATTTTCAATTTGAATTAGCAAGGGAGTAGTTAGTCAAAACTTATACGGGATGTATCATCACCACAATGTTTTGTGATCAGTTCCCATTCGGGCATATAAATGTTCTTTATCTGATGATCTCATCGTCATACCCATGATTGAATTTGATATAATCCTTGATATAAATTCACTTTCAGACCATGATGCAAAAATTTATTCTAAGAAGAAGGAGGTTACAATTTTGGATGATCATAAGGAGTACCTTATTTTTAGAGTGGAAACATCACCATCTGATTCTTATCTAGATCCACCCCCAGTAGCTCAACTAAATTCAATTATCAAGGAGGAAGAGAATGAAATAACTATGGGTGATGAAAGGAATGATAAAAGATAAGACGTACCTATGGTGAAAGAATATGTTGATGTGTTTCTAGAGAATTTACTTGGACATCCTCCAAAATGAGAAATTGAGTTTTCCATTGATTTAATTCCGAGTTCAAGGCCTATATCGAAGACCCCTTATAGAATGGCCACTATGGAATTAGTGGAGCTAAAGAAACAACTAGAGGAATTGAGTAATAAGAGATTTATTCTCACTAGTGTTTCTCCATGGGGATCCCCTATCCATTTTGTTAAGAAGAAAGATGGATTTATGAGGTTGTATATTGACTATAAAGAGATCAATACTAAAACAATAAAGAACAAGTATCCTCTACCTCGAATTGATTATTTATTCGACCAAATTAATGGATCTCAATATTTTTCAAATATTAATTGTTGATCTAGATTGTTTCGGATGCTTTCATCGGGGCACGTGCATCCGTCTGTGGAGGACGTGCAGCTATTACCCCACATTCCCACTTTCCAAAGGCGGGTGGCATCTGTTCCTTATTCAGGGATGTTTGCTCCTTGATTGAAACGGGGTGATGGGATGTCAGTTCTTCCTTCTATGGATTCCTCCTCAGAACTCGTTACCTAGTCCGGGTCTCCCTCATAGATTTAATACATGGTTCGTGAATCTCGTTCTCGGTTCCATATCTTCATGGATGCCAGTTAATTACACTACTTCTGTCAGGACATTCCATGGGGTCTTGACAGGGTATCATCCTTCGGTCGGAGTAGATGACAACATCAGGCATGTCGGGGCATCTCTGGGTGCGTGGACATTGGGGAACCTGTATTCTTCCTCATAAGAGGGCATCTCAAGGGTGTATAACCCAAGGAATCCCACATTGAATACGGGGAACCATATTCCATAGGCATGTACCTGAGGTTTTCCTCAGCTTCCCATGTTCAACACAGGGTATACAGCATGTTTAACGTCTTGCGAAGACGGTTACGCCAAAGGCGTGCCATCCGAGGTTTTCCTCAGGCATCTCATGTTTATCACGAGGTAGGCCATGAGTTTAAAGTCTTGTGGAGACGAAATGAGGGTGATCAGAATGTCCCATAGAGACGGATCAGAGGTGGTGTGCCCCGTAGAGGGGAGATGTCACACCGTGAAAGCTGGTTTGGACACCACTGAGGGCGAATCAGGGAGTGTGCACCCCAGAATGGGGAAACACCAAGGTTTTCCATTGGCTGGGATTTAACCTCAGGGTGGTCTCCTACGTACCCCATGTGAACAACAGGGATCAAAACCCACGTAGTTCAAATGGGTGATGAATCGGGGTGTATACAGAGGACAACGACCTGGAGACAAGTTGGGGCTTACGTGTGGATAGCGGCCCAAGTACTGCTAGGAGCAGCGAGGAGGTGGATGGAATGATCCCATCGGGATGTGGCAGCCCGGGTGAGAATCAGGATGGATGATGGAGAGTTGAATGAAGTGGAGGGGGAATGAAATGGGACTATCACAAGGGCAACGGTGAAGTTGGGATTGAGCCTCGAAGAGACTTCATATGTATCCCTGTGGCAAGGAATCAAAGTCTGTGTAGTTTGGTTGGTGTCAGTGAACTGATGTGAAGGTGGACCTTGGTCTGATGGGGTCGTCAGTGAACCGACATGAATATGGACCTTGGTCTGTTGGGTGTCTTCAGCGAACCGACATGAATGTGGACCTTGGTCCGATGGGTGTCGTCAGTGAACCGACGTGAAAGTGGACCTTGGTCCGATGGGTGTCGTCAGCGAACCGACATGAATTTGGACCTTGGTCCAATGGGTATTGTCAGCAAACTGATGTGAAGGATGTATGAACGACCGAGTTATGGGATTGAACCTCATGGAGGCTTCCTACGTACCATGCCTTGACATGGATCAAAGTCCGTGTAGTTTGAGTGAAAATGGTGGGTGTCAGCGAACTGACGTGAAAGAAAAGAGACCTTGGTCTAGATGGTGTGGGGATTACACACTAGGTTACCCAGGTGTTGGTGAACTGACGTGAAGGAGGTCGGAGTGACCAACGGGTGATGGGCTTGAACCTCATGGAGGCTTCCTACGTACCACGCCTTAGCACGGATCAAAGACCACGTAGTTTAGGTTGGGTTTTGTCAGCAAACTGATGTGAAAGTGAACCCAGGGGGTCCACTGGTGGTGGGATGGAACCTCATGGAGGCTTCCTACGTATCACACCCTAGCATGGATCAAAGTCCTCATAGTTCAGGATGGTCAAAACGGCTTACCGCTGGGCCGAAATGCAGTTTAACATCATACGGGATGAGAGTGAATCCTGACGTGAATAAACGACAGGTGGTGGTCTTGAACCTCATGGAGGCTTCCTACGTACCATGCCTTAGCACGAATCAAAGACCACGTAGTTCTGGTGTACAGTTTAACGTCATGCTAGATGGGGCATACAGTTTATCGTCATGCTGGAAAGGGGTGGAACTCGACATGAAGAAACAATCAAGTGGTGGGATTGAACCTCGTGGAGGCCTCCTACGTACCATACCTTAGAATGGATCAAAGTCCTCGTAGTTCTCTTCAGGTGGGGGTCAGGGTCGGTGCTCACTCTAATCTCACGTGAGTCATGCTCAGTGTGAGAAACAAGAGTTTGCAGGGACCTGACAATCACGTCGCGAAGGATGCGTCCGTGGGAAATGAATTGGGGCTTACGGTCTAGGCGGCCCATGGTGTTGGGACTTACTCTAGGATGGAGGCCCAAGGAAAAGGATGACGATAGTTTCAGGATTGATCCTTGAAGAGGCTTCCTACGTATCCCCGTGGTAGGGAATCAAAGTCTGCGTAGTTCTCCTGATGATGACTTACCACCGATTGGGGGTTTCAATGGCTTACCGCGGGATTGGGTCACAACGGATTACCGCCGGATAAGTATGTGAACGTCTTACCGCTAAATGGTGTTGCAACAGCTTACCGCTGGATGAGGATGTCAACGGATTGCCGCCGAGTGGGATTGAAACAGCTTACCGTTTGATTGGGTCACAATGGATTACCGCTGGATAAGGATGTCAACGGCTTACCGCTGCATAGGATCACAGGAGTGGATGGGGCTTACGCGAAGAAGTTGCTCGGGTGCCACTAAGGAGCGGAAATGGTGAATGGGGCTTACGCTAGGAAGCTGCCCGGGTGCCGCTATGGATCGGCAATGGTGAATGGGGCTTATGCTATAAAGCTGCCCGGGTGCCGCTATGGAGCGGCAGTGGTGAATGGGGCTTACGCAATGAAGCAGCTCGGGTGCCGCTATGAAGCGGCAATGGTGAATGGGGATTACGCAATGAAGCATCCTGGGTGCCGCTATGGAGCGGCAATGGTGAATGGGGCTTACGCTAGGAAGCATCCCGGGTGCCGCTATGGAGCGACAATGGTGAATGGGGATTATGCTATGAAGCTGCTCGGGTGCCGCTATGGAGTGGCAATGGTGAATGGGGCTTACTCTAGGATGCTTCCCGGGTGCCGCTATGGAGCGGCAATGGTGAATGGTCCTTACGCAAGGAAGCTGCCCGTGTGTAGTTATGGAGCGGCAATGGGGAATGGGACTTACGCTAGAAAGCTGCCTGGGTGCTGCTATGGAGCGGCAATGGTGAATGGGGCTTACGCAATGAAGTAGCCCGGGTGCCGCTATGGAGCGGCAATGGTGAATGGGGCTTATGCTATGAAGCTGCCCGAGTGCCGCTATGGAGTGGCAATGGTGAATGGGGCTTACACTAGGATGTTGCTCGGGTGCCGCTATGGAGTGGAAATGGTGAATGGGGCCTACGCAATGAAGCTGCATGTGTGCCTTCCTCATCTCTGGTAATGAGGGCATCCCAACTCACTGGTGGGTTGAGGCCTTCACCTATGTGCTAGTGCACAAGTGGGATATCGCCAAGGGGCATTGGAATTATGCAACTGTAATCATGGCATTATGCGTCTTATGCTTGGAGCACAAGGAATATCTTGTTTGGAGCAAGAGGCAACCTATATTTGGCACATAGGGAGAACTACAGTTTAGAGTCATGTAGATAGGACTATTTTCATCTTATGCTTGGAGCATAAGGCATCTCTCGTATAGGGCAAGAGGCATCCTATCATTTGTTAGATAGGGAGTACTACAGTTTATAGTCATGTAGATAGGACTGTTAGAATCTCATGCTAGGAGCATGAGGCATCTCTCGCTTGGAACAAGAGGCATCCTATCATTTGTTAGATAGGGATTACTACAGTTTATAGTCATGTATATAGGACTATTGGTATCTTATGCTTGGATCATAAGTCATCTCTCGTATAGGGCAAGAGGCATCCTATGATTGGATCATAGGGAGTACTACAATTTAGAGTCTTGTAGATAGGACTGTTAGGAAGAAGGTACCTAGAAATGGTTGGTGTTGGGACTTACACAAGGGCGGCCCTTTCTGGTTTAACCTGGCATAGGAGCCAAGTGATTAGATTTGGAGGAGTTGCCTGAGGAATGGTTCGACTCGAGGTACTCAGGGAATTGATGATGAGAATCTCAACTCAGGACATGTGAATGAAACCATGAGGAATATGTTGACTCAAGGTGTTTCATGGTGTTCAGATGAGTATCTCAAATCATGGTGTTCCAAAGGTGGGAGGTGGGTGCGCATAAGGGCGCAATGGAAAATCCTGACATCCCTGCCTGAGAAGTTTGCGGTGCGACTCTCCATTTTTCATCGGGGTCTGTGATGGTAGCGAAGGGAACGAAGCCCGGCACTGACCACGAGCAGGGGGGCGGGGGCACAACCCCCGCGGTATGGACCAGCGGGTGCGGAGGTCAGAGCCTCGCCAAAGGATAGGTCTTCGCGAAGTAGCTTCGCAGAGAAAAGGAGCTCGGGGAGTATGGGGTATCGCAGAGTGTGGCCTCGCAGAGCATAGACTCGCAGAGCATAGACTCGCGGAGCATCATCGCGGAGCATGGACTCGCGGAGCATGGTCTCGCGGAGCATGGTCTCAAGGAGCATGGACTTGCAGAGCATCAGCTCGCGGAGCATCAACGCGAAGGAAGTTTCTAGCGGACCATGGCCTCGCGGAGCCGCAAAGCAGAGCTCCACGGACCGGGATATCGGCCGCCCAAGGGGCGGAAAAATGGCCATCCGGAGAAGGGGGTCGATCTGGGTATTTATATTCAAGGGTCGCTGCGAAACAAAGATCATGTGGTGCGAAGGGGGAATTCGGTTGCTTCACGACGAGTCGTGAACGTCAACCGGATTCACGGAGCAGTACCGCCTCCTCTGCTTTGCGGCGGGTTTGCGAACGTCAGGGCATTCTCAGAGAGTTACCGCCTCCTATGCTTCGTGGTGCATCGTGAACATCATCCGGGTTCGCGGAGCATCCCGCCTCATTGCTTCGCAGCGGCGCTCTGCGATCACGGATGGGGGCTTCGCGAATGGGCTTTGCGAACCAGTTTTCCAGACCAACTTCAAATGTCCATAACTCCTAATCCGTAGCTCCGTTTGGGCCCTAAGACCTACCAAATCGAATCTTGTGAAATGGAATATGATCTTGAATCGTGTATGGAAGCATTTGGAAAATTTTTGGGGATGCTTTTTCTGGTGCCAACATAGATATCATCATATGTTTGTAAAGAAGGAAGACATTCTGAAAACAACATTTCAAACCAGGTACAGTCATTACAAGTTTATAGTAATGAATTTTGGATTGAATAATGCAGCCTCTATCTTTATGGATATCAGAAATAGAGTTTTCAAGGAATATCTTGATGACTTTGTAGTGGAATTTATTGATGATATCTTGGTATACTAAAAAATATATGAAGATCATAAAATCACTTGCGCACTATTCTGAAAACCCTCAAAAGAAATGAATTATATGGAAAGTTTAGAAATTTTGAATTCTAGATTCAAGATATTTCTTTTCTTTTCCATATTGTCTCTAAGGATGGAATCTCTATTGATCCTTCAAAGACCATGTCAATCCATGAATGGCCAGCACCGATGAGTATAACTAAGGTATGAAATTTTATTAGTTTAACAGGTTATTATTGACATTTCGTCCAGAATATTTCCCTGTTGGCTAACCCGTTAACCATGCTCGCATGTAAATGGGTTAATTTTTTTCGGACAAAAGAGTGTGAATAATGTTTTTAATAACTGAAGAGAATATTAATCAATGCTCCTATATTGAATCTACCATCGGGGAATGATGGGTTTGTTATTTATAGTAATGCTTCAAAGAAAGGACTTGGTTGTGTCTTTATGAAGAATGATAGAGTTGTTGCATATGCATCACAACAGCTAAAAATTCATGAACAAAAATATCCTACTCATGATTTTGAGTTATCAGCTATAATATTTTCTATGAAAATATGGAGACACTATATCTATGGTGAAAAATGTGAGATTTATACTGATCCAAAGAGTTTGAAGTATATTTTCTCACAGAAAGAACTCAACATGAGGGAAAGACGATGGCTTGAACTACTCAAGGATTATGATTACACTATACACTACCACCCGGGGAAGGCAAATAAGGTGGAAGATACTTTGAGCAAAAAGAATCATGGATTTTTGAACAAGATGAGAGTTGAAAGGGATCTTATTTTCATGGATCTAGTAAATATGGATATGGGAATATCCATAGAAGGTAAATCATCATTACTTTTTCAAATTATTTCCAAACCATATTTACTAGAGTTGATAAAGAGTTCTTAGATTGATGATGAGGAGTTTCAAAAGAAGATTAAAGATGTGAATGATGGGAGATTTAGTGCCTTCATATATGAAGATAGAATTTTGAAATTTGGGAAGAGACTTTGTGTTCCTAACATACCTGATCTAAAAAAGGAATTTTTGGATGATTACCATAGATATAATTTCTCTATACACCCTGGGAGCACCAAGATGTGTAGAAATTTGAAGGGTCGTTTTTGGTGGGACAACATAAAGAGGGAGATTGCTAATTTTGTGTCAAGATGTATGGTTTTTCAACAAGTTAAATCTAGAAGGAAATGTCCTGGAGGAGTCATGAAACCTCTTCCCATACCTGAATGGAAGTAGGATAATATTACAATGGACTTTTTCATAGGGATACCAAAGACTCCTAGAAGGAATTATGCAATATGGGTCATTGTTGATCATCTTACCATGTAAGTTCATTTTCTAGCTATAAGAGAAGATTTACCACTTAAACATCTGGAAAGACTATATATTAATAAAGTTGTGAGAATTCATGGTGTACTCATATTGATTGTATCTGATCATGATCCACATTTTACATCAAGATTCTGGAAAAGTCCTTAGAAGGCCCTGGATACTGAACTTTGTTTGAGCACTGTCTACCACCCTCAAACCGATGGATAGTCAAAACTGACTATTCAAACATTAAAGGACATGTTGAGATCTTTCTCACATGACTTTCAAGGTATGTCGTATCAATATTTACCTCTGGTAGAATTTTCCTATAGCAATAACTTCAATTCAAGTATTCAGATGGCACCATATGAAGCGTTATATGGAAAGAGATGTCGCACACCAACATGTTGGGATGATGTTGGTGAAATAAAACTCGTAGGCCCAGAACTTGTGGAGGAAATAATGGAAAAAGTGAAGATTATACAAACCCACATCAAAGTATCCCAAAGTAGGAAAAAGATCTATGACGATAATCAAAGGAATGATCTGGAATTTCAATTAGGAGACCATGTTTTCTTGAAGGTATCTCCATGGAAGGGTGTTATATGTTTCTGTGTAAGAACCTAGGTTTTTAGAACAGATCAAAATCCTGAACCTATTTGAATTTTTGACTTGTTTCTGAGGAAACTGGAGAAAATGGGCAGTTTCTAGAAATTACCGGACTGCACTCCGTGTACTTTAAGTACACATCATGTATATGTTAAGCGAGTGCTGGCTGTGTGCTCGCCGAGTACAAGTTGTGTGATGACTGTGTAGAAATTTCTTACTACATGGCGTGTAGTTTTAAACACGCCATGTACCCTTGACCATGAGGAGGCTATACATGGCATGTAGGCCTTTTGGCTGGGTAGAGTCGTTTACACCAAGTACACACCATGTTACCCATGGACACGCCGTGTAGTCTGGCCATGTATGAGGGATATACATGGTGTGTAGGAAAGTCGACGAGGAAGAGAAGAGAAGCCAAGTACACATCGTGTACCCCTAGGTACACATTGTGTACTCATGTCAAAAGGTTATGGGAAGTAAGTCGGTGGAATTCCAGCCACCAAATTAATAGTTAAATGATATACACGGCATGTAGTATTAATGTACACACCGTGTAGTTTCTTTTTTTTCCATTAAAACAGGCAGTAGCCTCGTTTGGATGCAGAACACACATTTTGGTTAGGTTTCACAAACCAAGCTGGTCGGGACTTCATTCCTCTTTGATTTATTTGTCTGAAGTCGGATTCGATCATGGTTAGATGTGTTGGAACCCCCTCGGTAAGGCCTCGATTCCTCTTGAGCCATTTTGTTTGATTTCTGTTCTAGAACGAGTTATAGGGGTTTGAGCGGTTTTGAATCTTCTGTAGATCTATAGTGTTTTAGACTTAATTGGACGATGTTACCAAAGGATTATCATATTACGAGTCTCAGGTAGGTGTTGTATACCTCTTTTTGTGTTTTAGTGGTCTTAGGGTGAGGCGGCCTTCGGTGCGTTTTTGGGTATTTTGAGTGGGACCCGTTTTATCTTCTATTTCATATTGAATTGATTGTTGGAACTATGGGATGCCTTTGGGTATTCCCTGTTACTAGTTTTGCTTGAGTGGGGCCAGGTGAGGGGTTGTTTCTCCTCAGGGCATTTTGGCCGAGGGATTCCAAAATGGTTTAAATTGAAATATTAATGTTTTAAACTGTTGAGTTTAATTTATTAAGACTACTGTAAATTGTTAGAGGCGTTCAAGACCTCAGTGTTTTTAACTAATAACTGTTGGGTTAGGGAAATTCTAATTTTTGAATGTTTTTCCTGTTTATGTGTCCTGTTTAAATTTTTTATATATGTAATTGCCGAATTACACATGTTGGACCCTTTGAGTTGTGTTAGGCATGGCTCGGATATTCTTGAGTGATGCTGATCATTGATTGGGCTTGGCCCAGGTTACGTTGGGTTGTTCTGACCACAAGATTGGGTGTCATGGACATCAGTTTGAGGCAGGATGATTGTCAGGTTGGGCATGGCCTGGGTTACTGGGATGGTGATGCCATCAGACTTGAGAGACATGGTCGCAGGGACACGAGGTGTCAGAGGTGTTGTGGCTTGGGTACTATTTTGTTGATTACTGCTCACTCGAAAACCATGAGTAGTGTGCACACATAGATACTCCGTGATGAGGTGGTCTTGACCACTCTTGTGGGTAGAGGCCCCGTAGTTGTGGTTTAGGTATTTTGGTTGTGGATTCTTGTCGTAGGAAGCCACACGAAAGGAGAGGAGCCTTTGGGGGATAACATCGAGACTATCGGGTTGGGGGCTAAGGCTCTCCATGATTTTAGGGCAGACATCGTTGTCCCTCTGGTTACATTATTTGAGGGAAGATATCTTTGTCCCTCCAGTTTCTTATTGAGGAAAGTTATTGTTGTTCCTTCAGGTTACTTCTTGGGAATGCCTTTGAGATATTGGTACTTGAGACACGTGGTGTCAGGGGGCGCATGGTGTCGGGTTACATGAAAGAGATTTCGATGTTGACTAAAGAAGGTGACACTCCGTGGTGGCTACTGAGCACCAGTGGAGTTATTGTTTATTTGTGCATTGTACTGTTTACTGATTTCCTTATAAATGCATGACTACTTAAACACTCATATTAGGTACAAACCTTTGGGTGGTATCCTAATGAGATTTGTCTCACACCCTACATGGGTCCTTCGGGACACGTTCAGACTTTATGAATTTATGTGCAGGAAAGAGGCCAGCTTTAGGAGTTGGGCAGCGTTAGTTGTTGCATGGAGATGGTATGGACCTTGAGGTCTTACTAAGATGGGGTTACTCTATTTTGTTTTCTTTACTTGTATCGTCATGCTTACTTGTTTGTAGCTACTGTTGGTTATCCATTGGTGCCCCTTTTGTTTAGATAATTTCTATGGATTCATGTTTGGTTTGTTTAGTAGTTACCAGTGATTAGTATGCTGTTGTGTTTGCTTTCCGCTACTGTTATTTATATTTATTTCTTCCGCTGTTTATTGATATTGAATGTGCTTCCGCTCTATGGGTCTGGTTCAAGTTTGCTGAGTTTTTATTCCTTTGCATATCTTCTTTTATACTTGGACCAGTACTATTATTATTATCCCCGGAGAGGGTATAGCCTCCCCACTTTACCTATCAGACCCTCACTTCTAGTCTGAAGTCTTTGGCATTCAAGGAGGTGCACCTAAGGTAGTAGCACCTGACCTGTTTAGCACTATTCGTGTGGTTGTTCGGGTCAAGGTTGTTACAAAGTGGTATCAGAGGAGTTCTTGATAGGGATTTAGTAGCAGTATTTTACTGGATATAAAATAGATTGATAATTATCCTTTATTTCTACTGATTTTACTATTTAGGATATGGTAGACTAAAGATAGGTTGTTACTGGAACTGGGTTTCTAGATTGTGCTTGGGTGCCTTCAGCCCCAGGTACAAGGGATGGACCAAGTTTCCATGGGTGGGAATTGCTATTTTATTTTTTCTTAGATTACAGTTTATATGATTTCCACCTCAGTGGCTCACATGGTGTGTGAGGTTATTGATTGTGATATGTGACCTTTGACCCAGTGTGGTAATGGAGAATTGGACCTTGGCCTGATATGGAAAGGCTTGTTTTCTTGGATTTTGATAGGAAAATTTTTACGGTATTTCAATTTCATAACTGCATGTATACTTCGTAAAGTGATAATACCATGTGAATAAAATAAATTTCCATGCTTGTATGCTCTGAAATGTGAATTGGTGAAATTCTTGATATAATTTCTTGTTGTTGCAATGTGTATGCCATGATTTATATTTTTGTTGAATTTCATGTGGAAGGATATTTGGGTCTAGATATTATATGAGCAGGTAGGTACTATAGTTAAGGTTATTTTGATCACTAGTTTTGGGTGACTCGGTCATCGGTTTGAGGCAGCGTTAGTTGTCAGGATGGGCATGGCCTGAGGTACTTTTGATACTTGGCCCAAATAGGGGCGGGTAAGGAGTTTATGAGGTCGGTATGCCGTGGGGCATGCGTTACAGTGGGGGAGAGTAAGGGTAGAAGTTATGCACTGCCTTTTACTGCTTTCTTATATGCGTTGAATATATATTGTTATATATATATATATGGGTTTTTTTTCCATTTATGGTATTCAGCGGGTTCCTTTTTGGGTGACTCAGATGGAGCGTCAGACAGGAGATGGTACAATGACATAGGTGCAGAATCAGGTTCAGGATCTGGTGCAGGCAGAGCAAGAGCCGTAGGTACAGGCTTAGGGACAGGATCAGGTTTAGGATCCAGTGCAGGCAAGATAGTAGTCGGGTTTGGCATCGTTCCGGCCATGTCTCGACCTGCAGCTTCGAGCGAGCCTAGTGCGTGTCTTGTAGGGGATCAATAGAGGAGCGCAGGGTACAGATCCATCTATGCCATACCTAACGTGGGAGTTCCACTCGCAACACCTGCTGATTTTTCAGGGTGAGGGTGGTCTGTAGGTGGCTGAGAACTGGATCGAGAGCATGCAGATGATCTTCGAGAATCTTGAGACGCCTCCAGGGTGGAGGGTCAATCTGGTGATGTACATTCTAAGAGGACCGGCGAAATGTTGGTGGGATGTTCAGGTTCAGGCTCATAGGCATGAGGGACTGACATGAAAGGACTTCAATGATAGGTTATTTGAGAAATTCTACCCAGAGACACTAAGAGAAGAGATAGCACAGGAGTTTTTGAGTCTTTAGCAGGGAGACATGTCTTTCATGGACTATGCAAACAATTTCATTGAGCTGTCTCGCTTTGCACCTGGTATGGTAAGCGATGATGCGGCTATGGTGAGGTGCTTCGAGGATGGTTTACAACACGCCATTCGGGTCTAGGTGAATATATTTAGGATGGGTTATTTTTCAAAGGCAGGGAATCAATCACTCATAACAGTGGGAAAACAGAGGGATAGGCCCCAGGTGGGTCGGACAATAGTTTCAGGTGAGGGTTCAGACAGCAGGAAGCGTGGACGGGATGAGTTCCAGTAGGGCAGTCAGGCCAGGGAATCAACTAGACCACCCAATGGTAGTTCTTCAGTGATTTTATTTTTTTTGTGGACAACCAGGACATGTTCGGACTCAGTGTGATAGGTCTCAAAAGGAGTGTTGGGAATCTGGATAGGTTGGGCATCAAGAGAGGTTTTGTAGGTAGCCCTCTCAGACAGCTGGAACACAGGGACCAGGATAGACTGTGGAATCCAGAGTTGGTTTGGGTTCAGTACCAGGAGAGGGTAGCTGAGTTTTAGCTGCACCAAGAGGACATGACAGAGACAGCAGGACCCAGATGAAGGATCAGTGGTCGGTGATTAGAGCAGTACCGCAAGGAGGTCAGGCATCAGCCAGTCGTACTTCAGGTCAGGTGTACGTTGTGGAGCGGCCAGAGGCTGAGCAGGCTGGTGAGCCGACAATGGTTAGAGGTACACCGCGGTGTGCCCATGATCTCCATGTTTCCTTTTTGGCATGACCTATAGAGGCATGTCCATTTTGAGTGCACGAGGTGCACAGGATCTATGTGGGCAGACTAGATGCTAGTCAGTGGGATTGGCACCATATCGGGTGCGTGATATATATATGTATGTATGTATGTATGTATGTATGTATGTATGTATGTATGTATGTATGTATGTATGTATGTATGTATGTATGTATTTATTTATGAGGTGTTGTGGGCATTAGGGCATCGAGGATGCTGGTTACTTAAGGTACCTTGGGCATCAAGGCATCGAGGATGCAGGTTACATGAGGTGTTAGGCACCAGGACCTCGTGTAGGTGGACACCGATGCGGTGTAAGATACGTTGGGTGTTGAGAATGACACAGGAGCACTAGTGAGGTGCATGGGTGACGGTGCATCACGGAAGGACAATGCATCTGGGAAACAGGTTAGTAAACCTTGTTTTCTTTGAGTTTTGTTGGGTTGAGACCGGGTTAAGAGATTCCTAAGGTGGAGAGCCCCCTTGAGGAATTTAGTCAGGACCTCTACGACTGGGGAAGTCTGAGTTACGTTGAAAAGGGTGGTATGTTTGGTGCCATCTTCGGGTTTCATTTGATAGCTCGTGGATGATCTATGTTAAGGTGGGGAGATTGTAAGAACCTATATTTTTAGAATGGGTCAAAATCCCGACTCTGTTTGAATTTTTGAATTGTTTCTGATGAAACTATAGAAAATGGGTAGTTTCTTGAAATTTACAGACTACACATCATGTACTTTAAGTACATGTCGTGTATATGTTCAGCGAGTGTTGTCTGTGTGCTTGCTGAGTACATGTCGTGTGATGATCGTGTTGAAATTTTTTACTACATGATTTGTAGTTTTAAACACACGTCGTGTACCCTTGATCGTGAGGAGGCTATACATGGCGTGTAGGCCTGTGGGCCAGGTAGAGTCGTTTAAACCAAGTAGACGCCGTGTTCCCCGTGGACGCGCTGTGTAGTCTGGCCGTGTATGAGGGATATACATGGTGTGTGGGTAAGTCGGCGAGGAATAGAAGAGAAGACATGTACATGTCGTGTGCCCCTAGGTACACGCCCTGTACTCATGTCAGCAGGTTCTGGAATGTAATTCGGTGGAATTCCAGCCATGGAATTAATAGTTAAATGGTATACACAGCGTGTAGTCCTAATTTACATGCCGTATAGTTTCTTTTTTACGTTAAAATGGGCAGTAGCCTCATTTGGATGCAAAACACACATTTTGGTCGGGTTTCACAAACCAAGTCGGTCGGGACTTCATTACTCTTCTGGTTATTCTCTAGAAGTCAGATTAAATCACGGTTAGATTCATTGTAACCCCCTCGGTAAGGACTCAATTCATCTTGAGTTGTTTTTTTTATTTCTGTTCTAGAACGAGTTATAGGGGTTTGAGTGGTTTTGACTCTTTTATAGATCTACTGTGTTTTAGACTTAATTAGAGACTGTTACCAGAGGAGTATCATCGTACGTGTCTCAAGTAGGTGGTGTATACCGGTTTTTGTGTTTTTGTGTTCCTTTGGGTGATGCGGCCTTCAGCGCGTTTTTGCGTATTTTGAGCGGGACCTGTTTTATTTGTAGTTTCATATTGAATTAATTTTTGGACTAATGGGATGACTTTGGGTATGCCCTGTTACCATTTTTTCTTGATCGAGGCTAGGTGAGGGGACGTTGCTCATCGGGGAATTTTGGCCCGGGGATTCCAAAATGATTTAAATTGCAATATTAATGTTTCAAACTATTTAGTTTAATTTATTAATCTTGATGAAAATTGTTAGAGGCATTCAAGACATCGGTGTTGTTGACTGATAACCGTTGGGTTAGGGAAATTATACTGTTTGAATGATTTGTCTTTTTATGTGTCCTGTTTAAATTTGTTATATATTCAATTGTTGAATTGCACATGCTGGACCCTTTGGGTTCTGTTGGGAATGGCCCGGATATTCTTGAGTGATACTGATCACAGGTAAGGTTTGGATGGGGTTACGATTGGTGGTTCTGACCATGGGATTGGGCGTCATGGACATCAGTTTGAGGCAGGATGACTGTCAGGTTGGGCATGACCCAGGTTGCTGGGATGGAGATGCCATCAGACTTGAGCGACATGGTAATAGGGACATGAGGTTTCAGAGGTGTTGTGGATTGGGTACTATTTTGGTGATTACTGCTCACCCGAAAACCTTGAGTAGTGTGCACATAGAGATACTCCGTGATGAGGTGGTTTGACAACTCGTGTGGGTAGAGGCCCTGTAGTTTCGGTTTAGGTATTTTGGTTGGGGGTGCTTTCCGTAGGAAGACACGTGGAAGGTGAGGAGCCTTTGGGGGATAACATCAAGACTATCATGTTGGGGCGATGAGGCTCGCTATGATTTGAGGGCAGACATCGTTGTACCTCCAGTTACATTATTTGATTTCAGATATCGTTATCCCTTCAGTTTCTTATTGAGGTCAAGTATCGTTGTTCCTCCGGGTTACTTCTTGGGCATGCCTTCAGGACGTCGGTACATGAGACATGCGGTGTCAGGGGGAACATGGTGTCGGGTTACATGACAGAGATTTCGGCATTGGCCGAAGCAGGTGACACTCTGTGGTGGCTACTGAGCACCAGTGGAGTTAGTGTTTATTTTTTTCATTGTATTGTTTACTACTTTCCTTATAAATGCATGACTGATTAAACACTCATATTAGGTGTGCACCGTTGGGTGGTATCGTACTGAGATTTGTCTCACACCCTGCACGATCCCTTCGGGATGCGTGCAGCCTTTATGGATTTACGTGTAGGAAAGAGTCCAGCTTTAGGAGTTGGGCTGCGTTAGTTGTTTCATGGAGATGGTATGGACCCTGAGGTCTTACTTATCTAGGGTTACTCTATTTTGTTCTCCTTACTTGTATCAGCATGCTTACTTGTTTGTAGCTAATGTTGTTTATCCATTCGTGCCCCTTTTGTTTAGTGACTTTATATGGATGCATGTTTGGTTTGTTTAGTAGTTACCAGTGATTAGCATGTTGTTGTGTTTATTTTCCGCTACTGTTATTTATATTTATTGCTTCTGCTGTTTATTGATATTGAATGTGCTTCCGCTCTGCGGGTCTGGTTCGAGTCTATTGAGTCTTTTATTCCGCTGTATCTCTACTATTATACTTGGACCAATACCATTATTATTATCCTCTGAGATGGTATAACCTCCCCGCTATAACTATCAGACCCTCGCTGCTAGTTGACAGCCTTTGGCGTTCGGGGAGCTACGCCATAGGTAGTAGCACCCGACTCGTTTAGCACTGTTCAGGTGGTTGTTCAGGTCCAGGTCGTTACATTCGGTAAGAAGGGTAAATTGATTCCAAGGTATATCATACCTTTCGAAGTACTTGAACAAATTGGACTTATAGATTATTGTTAGGCAATTCCTTCAAGTCTCTACAAAGTTCATTATGTGTTCCACATATCATTGTTGAGAAAATACATGCCTGACCCAACACATGTATTCACCTATGAAGAAATAAAACTGGAACCCGATCTGTCTTATTACAAAGAGCCTATCAGAATTCTTGATATCGGAGAACAATTGTTGATAAAATGGATGAATCGTCTGGTGAAAGTTTTATGGATAAACTCTAAGATGGAAGATGCAACGTGGGAAACCAAAGAATATATGATGAAGAACCACCTGAATATTTTTATGTAGTAATATTCTAGAAATTTTGAGGGAGAAATTATTTTAAGTAGAGGAGAAAGTAACACCCCAATATTCCATGGTATGATTCCCTTTGAATAATGTAGTAGCTTGATTTGTACGCAACTTGGAGTTTTAACACACCACGACCAATCAAACTAGCCATTATGAATAGTAATACCCACTTTTTGAAATTTTATAAATATTATTTTTCAAAATGGACTTCATTTTGGGATTCTGAATATCAAAATTATCTTAGGGTGAATTTTTTGTATTTTTTTTGAAAACTTTCAATTTTTGATGAATAGTGAAAAACATTGCGTTATTGTTTAAAACCTACTTTTTATTTAAATAATAAGTTATTTTATTTTAATTTATTTTAGGACAAAATAGATACATAAATTCTATATATGTTCAATGTAATTCATTGAAATCATTTTATAGTAAGCTTAGATATATAAAATTTTATTGAACTTTTTTACGTCTTTTACCCAACTTCTAGGAGCATTTGAAAATTTGTATAAAACTTAATTTTACCACTTCTGTTAGTTGAATTTCAAAAATCTAAGTGGCACGGTTAATATCAGTAAGTAAAATTTGGTTCAAAAAGATGAAAATAATTTTTGGTGAATAGAAACTTTTGACTTTTATTTACCACGATTAAAAGTAAATTGGGTAATTAAAAGTAAAAATGATATTATAATTACCCTAACACATGTCATGATTCTATTGGATAAGTGTAATTAGACCAAAAACAACTTTAGTAATAAAATATGATCCTTTTGGTCCACTTGGATTAGTTATTCCATTTATTATTATTTTATTTAAAGAAGAGTTAAAAGTATTAAATTCAAAGTTTAATAACTAAACTATTTTTTATATAGGGTTACACACAATATAAATTCAACTATAAATATTCATTAGAAATATAAAAATATTTCATAAATAATGGTATTTTATTTATAATTTTTAAACATTAAATAATTTACTTTATTTATGACACAATGATGATGCAGTAATTAACTTATTAACGAAATATTAAAATAATTGATATTATAAATATCCAAATAGATGTAAATTGAGACTTATGATGAATTATACTAATTTTATAGGTTAATATGACATTTTAGGTTGGATTAAATAGATTTTATTTGAAGTGATATAGTTTTTATGGCTTTCAAAAAAACAAATACTAAATAGTGTCAAAATTGACATAATTGAGTTTTTAAAACAAATACTATATTATTAATTGATATAATATTTTTAAAAATATATGGTTCAGAAAAAAGACTTAGATAAGGTTATATATATTAATAATTAACCACTTGGGTTTCTCTTTCCTTTTTATAGTATTTTTATTAACTATATAATATAAAAATACAAAGAGACATGGTAAATGCCAAACTATTTAACTAAGAGTTAAATATAAAAAGATAAGGTCAATATGGTGACCTAAACCTGTCTAAAACCTATTGGTTGAGAGTTTTTCGACCCATCCCCACCTTATCCTCAAAATAAATCATTTTGGATCCATTAGAAACCGAAAATTATTTTATTATAAAATAATATTTCAATCTTTTCCTAAAGTGACCCTCACCTCTCTTATAAAAGGGTACTTCCCCTTCTCTCAATTTCACACCTCCAAATTTATTTGGCTCAGACAACCCCTACCCAAATATCCTACCAACTTCCCTCACATCAACCTATAGTCCTTACATTGATGAGAAATCCAACCTAAGTATCCCTTTTGATCAACTCAAATTGAAGCACCTGAAGAAGATGTAATAATTTCACCACTCTGTTTCAAGTTCTTTTCTTCTTCCACTTCCTCTTTATTTGTTGTTTCCATAAAAAAAATCCAGTACTTTATAGATAATGTGATTTTATTATAAATATGGTACAACCATATTATTTATTCTATCCATCCAATAAATGAAAAATTCACCATATGTGTGTATGTACGGCTTACCATCTCCACGTCATGGTGTAGTTTGTTATTCAAACACTTCATTATTTGGATGGGTATAATATTGAGCATAAAGGATGTAAATAATAAATAAAACGTGCTAATTATTATGTATATATGATATACCATCCAATTACATATGATTTCACCATCAATATAATGATATTGTCGCTCATGCGTACGTATGGATTACCGTCTCCACGAACGCGATGAGATTCATTCCCCATCATAATCATTCAAGAATAATTTTCATTTTATGATTAAAAATTATGTTTAAGAACTTATTATCATTCTGTATATGAATCAAATACATCCTATTTATAACAAACATGTCTTACGTAACCAATCATATAAAGGAAAATGAATCAGTTAACTCCCGAAACGATGATACTACTAAAATATTATTAACAAAGAAATATTAAAAGATCATATATGATATCATATTTATGTATATGATTCTTATATAATTTAATAAAAATGATTTAACTATTATAAATGAGGTTAACGTACCCTCAAACATGGAAAATTACAAGGTAAGGTTTATTTTCATAGTCTCTTTACTTATCCGAGGTTGTTAATACGTAAGTATCTACTGCGACCTCTTTATCATCCGCATCTGTTTTTTCTTAAAAATGTAATTCAAAACATTTTTAATATTTGCTAGATTATGGTTTAAATTTATTTATACCCTTATTTTACCATATATGTTTTCAAAGGAATCTTTTCGTCGTTTTCCAAACAAGGTACTTTATGACCTTTTCGACAAAATTAAGTTAAGAATGTATTTTTTTTAACTTATATGGTGGGTGCAGCTATTTTCGACCATTATAACATAGTATAATCATCCCATACAAGCCTATAAGAATATTTTAAAAATAAAATTTTCCTTTTATAATTAGGTGACTTTTAAATGGTTTTAAAATAGAAAGAGGTATTTCTTCCAAATAGTTTTCATTTCATCTATGTCAACATCCTTTGGTGGATTTTAAACTTATTTGAAGTTGATTTATTATGATACAAATATTCCATATTTTATTAAACGTTTGGTGATATGTTTGACTATGGATGTGTTATTTTTATACCATTTATGATTTATGGATAAAGTATTGACATTTTTTATGTTAGTTTTAATATGAATGTTTATGTTATGTTTAAACCTTTTCATATGAGGAATGCATTGGAATTAGTAAGTGATAGGTGGAGCCAACTATAGCTCCTCAATGCATCGGTAGGTCTCATGAGACAAACTAGTGTCTTGGAACATGGCATTGACAAAATCTTATTTGTAGTCTTGGCATGAGTCCTTGACTATGTGGTTATGAAGTCTGGCATTATGTATTCAATCATTATGAAATTGGATATTGATATTACATGTGATTATTCAACTAGTATAATATCCATGTGAATAAGTAAATGGAATTATTTGATATATTTTTTCCATATTATGATGATTTTTATGTTTAAAAGGATTTTGTTTTAGTCTTATACATTTCCTTAAATGTTTATGCTTATTTATGAATGTTTTCGCTATATTGTTATCATTACTGAGCATCTGTGCTCACCCCTTTCTATGTTTTATTTTTCCCTAGATGTGAAGAAGTATATTATGAATGACCTACAAGGATAGTCTAAGGGATATAAATGAGTTCAATGGATACAATGTTGTTGTTTTTTCATTTTACAATGTAATGTAAAACTTATGAATGTATCTAGTACTTCCAAGGATACTAAACTGATAAGTCTTTTGGGATTTGATCCCTTCTGATCTTACCAATGTTATGTAATAATGCACTGACTCTGGGTAACTGGGGTTGGGGCATTACATAAGGGGAGAAAAGTTGAACAACTACTAGAGTTTAATATCTCTACTAGTTCTAGTAAGAAATTTATTTGATGATTTCAAATTCTGGAAATTAAAGATTTTCATTAAAGAGGTTTGTTCTAGTTTCTCTATATGAATAACAATTATAATTCAGAAGAAGAGACTCTAATAATCTAATTACAAGAGAAAAATGGATTGATAAAGGGGAAGTGCATTGTTATAGTTAAATACTTTTAATATATCTAACAAGATGAATGTAGGATATTTGTTGGATATTATTTAGAACATCCCTTAAATGAAGGTTTTAGTATTGGAATCAAATTCTGAAAAATTTATTAACAGATTTTATGACTAGATTGATTTCTCTTATTTTCTACCTTGGGTTAGCTCATGTAGACATAGAAATCATTGATTAAGGTCTCTTTTCTTTAAAAAATGTGATTATTTCCTTTTCTAAAGTAGATCAATTTGAATTTAGGATAAGTGGAATCTCTTATGAAATGGGGAGATTAAATGAGAAAATAAGAAAAATTCAACAGTTACAGAATGAGATGAGAAATATTTTTTCACATAATTGTATCTTTTTTTTAATTGTCAAGTAATGTGGAGAATAAAACATTAAATTTGATAGTGAAATGGGTATTGACAACAAATCCAAAGGTGAATATTGAAGATCCCAAATTTTTTAAAGTGATATTTGTATTGTAATTATTGTCAATAAAATTTTTTAATAAAAAGTCAATGTGAAGTTTGATAAAAATTAAATGGGATGTTTGAAATAAATTCAACATGAAATTTATTAAAGGTTGAGGTTGTGTCATTGAATCGGTATGGAGAATTATTAAAATTGGAAATTTTATTTCAATTTTAAGATGTTTAATTTGACGAAGAAACATTAAATGTGATGATTGTGGTGCTAGTATGTACTTTATAAAATAGGTTTCATTGATGATTTCATTTTGGAATATTTTTTACAACATTTTGAGTAGCCATTTTCATGAGGAGTTGTTAAGGTTTGTGATTTAGTTTTGAGATGAAAGTTGAAATATGTTGGCATTAATATGATTGTATTAATATGATGGCATTGATTCTTAATATTATGCATTTGGTGTTTCTAATTTGAAAATGTTTTTTAATGAATTGATATTAAAAAATGTGTGGTCCATCTAGTCAGATAGCTAGGCGAGCATCACGCACCATTGTGTGGGCAGAAAATCTCAACCCCTGTGAGCCAGCATGAGGCGGCTTGTGGTAGTGTTAGGTACATGGGGCTCACTAATGAAAGGCGCAAGAGTAGTGTAGAAGCCACCATGTAGGGGGGCACGGCGGCGGAGGTGGGCACAGAAGCATGCCTATAGAGAACCGGTACGAGGCAGTACCAGGGTGGAGGAAAGAGAATTTTGAGTGATGGTTAATGCATCGAGTATTATAACGAGGTATCAAAACTTGATCCATTTTGATATGGGATTAATTTTTTTATCATCAAAGGAATATCCACCATCTAATCAGTTTGGTCATTTTACCATAGTCATCGATCTTTTTTAAAAAAAACTGTAAACAATCACGTCCACACAATCTTTTAAGATCCACTTGATCTGATACATTGGATCAATTTCTGCACCTCTTATTTAACCTCGGTCATCTGAGAACCTCTTCTATTTGATGAAGGCTCTCCATGTAGTGACGTTGATAGTGATTCAACTAAGTCATCCAAGATTCATTAAAAGATTCTGATGATCTGAATATAATCTAAATAATTATGTAATCACATTGTTATAATATTACAATGAACAAAATGAGTTTTTACACTGTGTAAAAGATTGATATTTCTAGGATGTTGTTTTAAGTTTCCATGAAGGTGAATCTTTTCACTGTTGAATTGAGGTAAGTCGGCGATATACTGCCTACAAATATCTGAGTCCAGACTCTTTTGTTGTAGATTCTTATCTCTCATTTGAGAGTATCTTCTAGAGTTTGGGAGAGAAATAGAGATCTACACACATTTTTTTCACAATGACGAGTTTAAGAGTATCCACAAGTGTTCTCCATGTGTTTTTTACACACGAATAGCTTCACGATGAACTGGTTCTGTAAAGGACTTGAGATAGAATAGCTTGATTTTCTAAAACTTGTGTGAAGGGCATGAGGAACCATAGATAGTGTATACTTATGATACAAAGAACTTGTGTGCATACACTATTAGGAGTAAATAGTGGACATTTGTATTGTGTGAAGAAACAGAGAATCTACACATACACTATTAAGAAAATGTTTAGAAATAAACTGCATATACCTGTGTTGCGCACTTATGATATTACACTCATTTGAGTATGAATATATGAATAATGAGAATCTATTTTTATGTGCATGAAGTGTGATGTTACTTCCATGTAAGTTGTGCAGGTGTTCTGTGTATGTACACATAAAGAAGTGCACAACAGAGAAGAATAATTGAGTATTTTGAGTATTTTGAAGGAGCGGTGCTCAAATACAATGATGTGTATAACCAAGATATTCACTCATGAGTTCTCATGCATACACCATTGAGTAAAAGTTTAATGGATAGTGTGTTTATTCAAGCATATGTGCAATAAGAAACAAATTGTGTGTGTGTTTTTGTTTGCATACAAGAGGTGCAAAGAGTTAATGCATGTAGAAAAAGTGTGAAGAAAAAGGTGGGTAGTGTGTATCAAGTGGAATTTTATATTTCATATTCAGTGTGTAGTTATTTGAGACTAAATTTGGGGACAATTATTCTATCATTGTTCCAAATTATTTCTGTATTTGATATTTCAGTGTTTAGTGAGGCTAGGTCTTCAGCAGAAGAAAGAATGTTTCCATGAGCAATGTTATACTGAGGAAGATGATTATATTCAGTGATCAAAAATATTTTATCAAGTCCATCATCAATTCAAATTTGAGAGTTAAGTCAAATCATTATATTAGAAGTCAACTTGCAGAGCATTGAGATATCTTCAATTGATCATTCTAATATAGAAGTGATTTTAATTGGAAGTAAAATCTTATAAAATTCAATAGAGTATACTAAAACAACATGAATATAGTATTATTTATTATATTCAACGGTAGTTGTTGAGTTTTAGTTGAAGTGAGAAAGTGTTGAATCAGTTTATTCCAAGTGGCTTGAAGAAGAAGATCAAATTTTCGGTTGTAGTGGCATCTTGAATATATTGTGATCTTACTAATTGTGTTAGTGTTGTAATTGTGAAACACTAGTGGTATCTAGTATAAATAACACTTGTGGGATTCTAGTATAATTTGGGAAAAGTTTCATACCTACCCACCAAGTTTTCAGGATGATACCTGACAATCCCACTTGTAATTTTTGATTGATTCATAGTGAAGAATTTGTGCCTCATATAATCTCAAACATAGTAAGGACGTAGTCTCCCACATCGGGGGAGAACCTTGTAAAAATACTATGTGTCATGATTCATTTACTTTCTATCTTGCATGTGGTATAATTGTGCTTCTTAACAAGAAATATCCAACCACTCTAACAATTTCAGAGGTTTAATTGAAAAAGGGGTTTGAGAAAAGAAAATAACATTGGTAAAAACATGTGTACACTGATTCACCCCCCCCCCCCTCTCAGTGTACATATATGATCCACTAGGAACTATAATAGTGTGATCTATAAATCTCGTTAGGGTCTCAAAAAGTCCTCTATAATCAATAACATAACAATTTACCATGTACACAATTAGTTGAAATAAAATAATTCATGGCATTACTTTGTAATATTTTAAACCAAAACATGATTTCTAAATAAAAACGTGATGGAATGAATATTTAACAGCTTTCAAAAATGATTCAATTCTCATTTTAGATAAAAAAAATTATTTAAATCAATTATTATGAATAAAAAATTTAAATAATCAATTTCATGTATAATCAAAGTCAAGAAGTCATATAAAATCACAACATTGTGTATGAAATCCCCATAGTAGGTCAGTTTCTTAAATAATAGGATCCACACACATATCAAAAATGATCTCAAATCTAGTCAGTTGTGCACATGCAAATACACCCCAATAGGGGAACCCATAATGGATAGTGTATACCACAATAGGGGAACCTGTTACAAGAATTCACACTATGGTTTTTTAGTTACAGCTTTCATTGTCAATCCATTATAGGGAATCAATGTCATATCATGATTTTCCCAGTTACCACTCATTGCCCAGGATAACATTTGTTTCAAATATTCACTCAATAAATCATGGTAAAATAATAAATTAAATTTATAATTACATACTTTTTATTTTTCATCATGCCTTTCTCATTTCAAAACTAAAACAAAGGTTTTCATCATTTCATGTAATTTTAAATCATCTTTCACTTCAAAATTTTTTTCTCAAAATTCAACATCAAATCAATATATCAAATCAATTTTAAATTCAATCCATATTTTTTTTTGAAATACACCCCAAAATTCCAATTCCATGGAATTTGGGGGGTTTTACACAATTCACATTCCCTTTCAGATCACACATCAAATACTTTCAAACTAGTGTTTTTAAATTAATTAAAACACATTTAAAATTAATCAAAAAAATTAAAGGTTTCAGTCGTAGGTCAAAGAGTAATGGAACCACCTACCTTTAATAACACTATCAAATATAACACCCATAACAAGATTGCTAATGAATAATGATGAAAAGGAAATATAGAAATGTAACATAAAAATAAGATACAAAAAATATAGTTCAGATCCATCAAGAACATGATGATCTGACACTATAGAAGGAGGATAGAAAGAGATATCATAACAAACTACATGATAGGATATCCACTTACTCGGAAGATATCTAACGAGAACAATGATGCTTTGATCCACCATGAAAAGGGTTTGGAGTATCCAAAATTACCTCTTAGGAACCTTCACAACCAAGGAATTCGACTTAGGGATGAATGGGGGAGACTATAAATATAAAACAAGGGTTCATGATTTTTAGAATTGTTTTTAGAGGAATTTAAACTGAGACACATGACTTTCAAGGTACAGTTAGACCAATTGTGTGCCCCAACTGGTAGGGTACATGGTTTTTCTTTGGGGTGAATGATTTTTCAAACCATGCACTAACCATAAACACCCAGATTGTTTGAGGTTTCAAGGTTTTAGAAGGTTTGGTCTCATGGTATGGAAAAACCATGAACCCCATTCCAATGGCTCACATTAGTGAGCATGGTTTGCTAGTCCAAACCACAGAGCTTTACCTAACTATAAATCAATCATAACTAACCCCTTTTACTTCCAAAATATTTCATCTTCTCCCAAAACGACCCCAAAATAAGACCTAACTTAAAGGAGATCAAAAATATGGTCATGTAATATATGATATAAGGAAATTTGATGTTACAACCTCCCCACCATAAAAATATTTTTGCCCCCAAAAATCATTTTAAGAAGATTTCAGTTCAAAGCGATGAGGCCACTATACTCTCATCAATGTGTTATGCTCCCACATCTCATACAAAGCAGAAAAGTGTATAAATATCACATAGACTAAAGATACCATCCTCCCATGAAGTAACTTTATCTCAGAATCAATAATCCAGACTAGATTCCCAGTCATGGATAAATCATTCTCAACATCAAGATCCTCCTAACTTAAGACATGAGATGGGTTAGAAAGATACTTTTGAAGCTGTAATACATGGAACACATTATGTATTGATGTAAAATATGGTGGAATTTATAATTAGTAAGAAACTTCCTTAATTTTCTCAATAACCTCAAAAATACCCAAAAACCGTGGTGCACACTTCCCCTATTTCCCAATTCCTTGATGACTCAAATGGGGTGAAACTCTTAAACAACCTTGGCTACCAATAAAAAATTATAAAGGACACCAATGATAGTCATCATAAAATTTGTACTAGATCTATGAAGTCTATATTCTATGATGAATAAACTAAATCTTCTTCATCATTTATTGGACCAATATTGGTCCAACCAAATAACATTAACCAATCTCCAACTAACACAATGGATATTTACAGGGATAACTATACAAGTCATCCAAAGGATCCATTCTGATAGTGGAATGGTAACTATTGTTATAAGAAAACTCAACCAATCCCCAATATACATCCCAAGATCCAATAAAATCAAGAATATAGGCACAAAATATGTCTTCTAGAATCCATATAGCTTTTTATATATATCCATCCATCTTCAGATGATATGCCATGCTCAAATGTACCTAATATCCCAATACCTCTTAGAGACCTCTCCAAAAGAGAGAAGCTTAATGTTGATTCCCATAAGAGACTATAGAAGAAGGGACTTCATGAAATATTAAAATATATTACACATAGATATTTCACAAATCCTAAAATCTTGTTGTATCATGGATGAGTAAGAAGTGAGATGATTTTGTAAGTTGATCGATAACAACCCATATCACATTCTTTTCTTGAGGGGTATACAGAAACCTAGCCATAAGGTCTATAGAGATCTCATCCCACTTCTGATTCAGCACTTTAAGTGGCTAAATAAATACCAAAGTTCTCTGGTGCTTAGATTTTACCAGTAATAGGTATTGAAAAAATAAATAAACTTAACAATGTCTTGTCTCATAATTGGACACCAGAATAATCATTACATATTATAAAACATCTTTACGATTTTGGGGTGCACCGACCACTAGGAATTATAGAAACCCCCATTATGGCCTTCCTTATGTTAAAATGAACAAAAATGGATTCCAGGAACATAATATGACCTCATAAGATAGTGTCCACTCGGTAATGGTCACCCCCACTATAAAGAGGGAACCTCATGCTATGGAATCCATCATCAAGATGATGTTATGGAAGAATCGTCTTGAGAGTGGAAGATGATAAATGAACAATAAACAAGAAACGTATTCATCAAAGACTCCCAAATGAAACTATGAAAAATATCCATCAAGTTCAACTCTTCTTATGATTCTTTCATGGCCTAGGTTAGAAGTTTCCTACTCAAGGTGCCATCAATGACATTCCCCTTCTCCAGGGTGTAGGTAATGTCAAATTAAAAAGACTATAAGTACTCTACCCAATGCCTCTATCAGTGGTCCAAGTCTTTTGGATAGAAGATATAACATAATATTTTGTGGTCAAAATAAACTGTAAATGTTTCCCTGAAAAGGTATTTATTCCTACTCTTAATACCATGCATTATAACCAGGAGTTTGAGATCATGGGGTGGATAATTATTCTCATGTAGCCTAAGATGTATGAAGTCATAGGCTACCATATGATCACCCTATATAAGAAAAGATACCAAAACCAAACCTGATCCATCAAAGAAGACCACATTTCCCTTTCCAGCATTTGGAAGAGTTAACACTAGCTCATAAGTCAAAATATTTTTCAACTTAGAAAAATATCTCTATCATTTTTCATTTCATAAGAACTTCACTCCATTCTAAGTGAGAGCAGTGATCATAGAATCCAGCATTGGCAAATATTTTAGAAACCAATTTTAATATTCTACCCAACCCAAGAATCTCTTTATCTTAAAAACATTTTGGGGTTTCTCCCATGTCAGAATAGCCTTCACCTTCTCTGGATCGACTGAGATACCATTTTTTGTCACTACATGTACGAAGAATTTCACTTCTTAAATCCAAAAAAAATTATTTTTGAAAGATTCTATAAAAATTTGTGATCTCTAAATATTTTTAGTAAAGTTGTCAAATGACACACATGGTCCTCCTCAGTTTTAAATTAAACCAAAAACTCTTCCACAAAGACTACTATGAACGAGTTGAGATAATCATTAAAAATATTATTCATCGAGAAACAATAAATACCTTAAGTGGATTGTTTAGACCAAAGGTAATAACAAGATAATTAGTGTGTCCACACCTACTTCTAAAGGTAGTCTTTGAAATATTATAATCTTTTATTCTCATTTTTTGATAACCATATTGAAGATCAATATTTGAGAACCAACATGGTCCTTTCAATTGATCAAATAAATCATCACTATGTGGTAACATATACTTATTCTTTACCATAACTCAATTATGTCTTAGGTAATTAACACATAGGTAAAGTGTTCCATCATCTTTCTTCGTAAAGTGAATAGGTTCCATCCAAGTTGACACACTCAGGCGTGAAAATTCTGGCTATAATATATCTTCCAACTAATTATTTAACTCATTCAACTCTGTCGATGTCATGTGTTAAGATTAAATAGATACTGACGGAGTACTGAGTACTAAATAAATCAAGAAATATACATCTATTATCGGTGGTGTACTACAGAAATCATAGAGAAACATATCAGGAAACTCAAAGATGAAAAGAGGGAGATCATTACCCAAAGATTCTTTCTCCAAGTTAAAAAACCAATATTAACCTGCTTAATTCTAGAAAATATGGTCCATATGTACTTGACCTCATGTCACACGCTCCCTGAAAGATGTGACACACCTCATATAGTAGTGAAAGAGACCTACTGAATATAGAAGTTGATTCATACCTTATTATAAATCATCCAATTCCTCCCAAAAATGACATAAAGAGGTTTCAGGTTGAGACCATAAAATTCTAGGTAAGCTCAAATTCTGATATAGATAAAATACAAGTAGGACAATAGAGACCCTCTTCTATCTTTTTTCTAAGGGGAATAGTAATATCCATTATAGAAGACAAAATCTCTATAGAAATATTTAGATGTTTCATAATATGATTCAATATAAATGAGTGAGATGCACCAGTATAGAATAAATTAGCCACTAAGGATGAATCTATAGTAATGGTACATCTGAAAGTCACAGGACCTGTATAATCTTCTTGTGGATTCTCTTCCACTATGTGAAGAGATTCATTCTAGATGAATGTGGCTAGGACCCCTTAGATATTGAATAATTTTATTTCATCATAGTAATTTTTGGAGCTAATGAGACCATGACACTATGCATAGTAGAAAAAAATGGTAAAACTTATGTAGGTGTCCAAATAAACCATAATAACTATAGATCTTTGGTGACTCAGTACAAACATGTCTCAAATTATCAACTTTATACAATAAAATCAAGTCGATGGGCTTCTAATAGAAACTAACAGAGGTCTATAAAATGTGTGTTTTCTAGAACCACCAATAGATCCATCATAGTTCCTCTTTCCTTTAAAATAACTAATAGATCTGCCACTGGGATAAAAAGAATCATACATCAACCCTAACTTACCAATGAGGTCAAGCTCAACCATAAATTCCCTATCTATCACATTAGCATAAAAAGATGGCTTCAGTAGGAGAACATGAGATCAGATATTATATAGAAGACCCATATCAAATATTCATGCATTTAGATTCTCATTGGTGACTATGTCATGAAGAAACTTAACAAGTTCAACAAAGCATTTTACTGATTCGTGTTCATGTCACCCTGATATAGTTTGAAAAACTCTAGGGATTTCACCCAAACCATATATTTTGGATATAACTGATCATTGAAAATAACTTGAAATTCTTTCTATTCCATGCCCTCTTTATTTTTCTTCATCACCAACAAATCCAACCATTTCCTGTTAGGCTCTTCTAGCTTAAAGTAGTATATTTTACCTTAATAGCCTTAGAAATTCCTGGGAAGTCAAAATGAAATTATAACTTTATCAACTATTTCTCAGCCTCTTGAGGATCATTAGAGCCTTAGAATATAGGTTTCTTATAAATAATAAACTCTTGTGCATGATCATGATATTTTTATCTTTTAAGTTCTACTATCAGATCCTAAATAGGAATAGGTGCACGTACTCATCCTAGAGCTAAGAAATCCTAAACCACTATCTCAACAAGTCTCTAGTCCAATAGGGGATTTTCTTGTTGTGGTTCACCAGCAACTTTATTCTGGGTCCTATTCACATGAAATCATGAAGGCATGATTCTATACAATATCAACATACAACGCTAAATATATTTGAAAGGATACACTGAACAAAGATACAGGAATCTAAATTTCATCGAACAGAACTTTAAGAATGAAATTTCAAAATACTTATATGAAAGCTAGGAAAAATACTAAACATATCAAAACACTCCTCAAATACACTTTTCATTAACATCCAAGGTTACTTAAGATTTGTTTTAGTGAGAGATATCCAGGAACTTTCTTGAAACTACCTCCTAAGTCCCATCAAGACATCCCAAACTGCATACTGACATCATGTAAATATGATCAACCTATACCTATGATACCAAATTGTCACAAACCATCCCAAATACCTGCATACCCTATTATCTGAGCCACAATGACTTGGCCCAAAGGGCCTTCCAGATCCCTATAAGTTGGTGACTAGCACATGGAATCATATAAGATCAAAGAGGGGATTAATTTTCCACAAAAATAGAAAAAGATAAAAGATACAAGTCATCATGATCAACACTCCAAAAGGATAATTACTATAAAAAATAGGTAAAAAATACCTAAATAGATAGATAAACATACCAAAGAAAAAATACATCAACCAGAAAAAGTATCAAAATATCCTATGTAATAGGTGGAAAATAGCTCTACTGGTCACCATCATCACTCCATGGTCCCAAGGATCAAGAACACCCACCACTTATAAGTGGTGATTTCCCTTTTCTTGAACCTATCATAAGAAAGTCTATAAATTCCTGAATTTAAAGGTAGGGTGTTAGCTATAAATTGTATTAGAGTATCAAAAAGTAATCCATAATCGATACCATAACAATTTACCATTTATGCCACTAGTTAAAATACAACAAGGCATGGAATTAAATTTGCATATTTTAAAACAAAACATGATTTAATCATCAAAAAGATATGGAAGGCATATTTAATAGACTTAAAACACGATTCAATGAACAATTTATATAAATCACTTATATAAATCAGTTTGAATGAATAAAAAACTTCAATAATCATTTTCATGTATAATCAAGGTCAGATAATCATAGGAAAGAAAAAAATCCATTTATGAAATCCCCACCATTGGTTTGTTTATCATGTAATAGGATCCTTACACATCTTAAAATGATCTCGGTTCAAGTCAGTTGTGCACACAAAGATATACCCCAATAGGGGAACCCATCATGGGCAGTCTACACCCCAATAAGAGAACCCATTATTGGAATTAATACCATAGTTGTTTTGTTAGAGTCTTCATTGTAAATCCATTTCTATGGAATCAAGTTCCCAATGTGCTTGTCCCAGATACCACTAACTACCCAGGATAACAAGTACTTTAAACAATCAATTAATCAAACATGGTAAAATCAAATATTTCAAAACATTTCAATTTACAATTTCCCAGATTTCATTTTTCAACATTCCCTTATAATTTCAAAACCAAAACAAAGATTTTCAACAATTCATTCCATTTCAAGTAATCTTTCACTTAAATCCATTTTTATCAAAATTCAACTTCAAATAAATTTATAAAATTCTTTTTAAAATCAGTCCATTATTTTTATCAAATCATCCCCATAATTCCAATTCCATGGAAAATGGGGTGTTTTACACAATTCTCATACCCTTTAAAATCACACATCAAATCCATTCAATTCATGGATTTTAAAAAAATTAAATCTCATTTCAATTTAATAAGTAAATTTAAGGTTTCAATCAAAGGGAATAGAATTGTGGAACCACATACCATTAATCACATGGTCAAATATAACACTCGCAGTGGGATCTCTAATGAAAAGAAATAATAAGGAGATCAAGAAACGAAACATAGAATCAAGATCCAATAAAAAAATATTTTAGATCCATAAATAGCATGATTATTCAATACTCTCTAAGAGGATAGAATGAGATATTAGAAGAAACCACATGAGAGGATATCTACTTTCCTAGAGGAGATCAAAGAATATAAACGCCTCTTTGATCCACCAAGAAAAGGGTTTGAAGGATCCCAAATTGCCTTTTAGGAGACTTAAGAAAAGAGTAATTAAATTTAGGTTCAAATGGGGGAGATTGGGAACTTAATTAGAGGGTTTAGAATTTTTAAAATAATTTTTGGATGAATTAAAACTTGTGTGAATAGTTTATTTGGGAGGGCCACATAGTTAGAGAAATTATGCGTTGTAATTGTGATCCCCTACCTGTAGGGAGAATATTTTCTCCTAGAAGGGTTCAAAGTTTTTCAAACCATGCACCAATCATAAAAACCCTCTATATTTTAGGTTTCATTTTTTGGAGGGGCTTACTGCACTTTTTTGTAAAAATAGTGTTCCCCCTTTTAGTGGCTCACATCAAAGTGCACAGTTTTCAAGGCCAAACCCGCTTGGTTTTGTCTGGCCATGTTCGAACTATGAATAACCCCTTGGGATTCAAAAATTTATAAAATTCTCCCCTAATGACTAGAAAAAAAGACTTGACTTATAAGAAATCAAAACTAGGGTTAAGGAATACCTCAATAAAGGAAATTGAATGTTACAAGTTTTATAAAAACATAAGGTAGGTGATCTATAAGATTATACACATATTATTTATGTTTCTATTGTGTATGTGGTTGTTCCATTTCATTTCCATGATGTTCATTAGATTCCATGACTAAGAAAAGTAAATGGGGAATTAAATTAATGTGACGAACCTTTCATAGACTCAGTCGGGTCCATTTATAATTTGAAGATCGGGCCTAAAGACACCCATGGGGTGTGTAAATCCCTTAAAAATGGTAAAATAGTTTGTAAATGATGAAACATATATTTTGTGTGATTAAACTATTTTTACTTGTCTTTTGGAAGGTTATCCTAACATAATAGTCATTTGGATTAATTTTAAAATTAAGAGTGTCATAATAAGTGAAAAAGTATTAAAGGGTAAATGAATAAAGTGGCATGATTATGCTATTAAGTGTTTTTAAGGAACCTATAATGGTTTTTTATTTGAATAAATGGTTAAATGGGTTGAATATGGAACTAGGTTAATATTTTTTTCATGAAATGGGACATCTAAATAATGATAAATGAAATAGGTTCACCCTTAATGTTTTGCTATGTTGAAAAGGAAAACTATGTTAGACCTTCAAAAATGTGGATTGATGAAATAGTTAAAGATAATGAACATGATATATCCCATCCATGGGTAGGAATGTTGGACATGGCACTCTTTATTCTTTATTAAGGATGTCTATACACGACTCTTAGGATCCTTGACTTGAAATGATAGATAGGGAGTTCCTTATTCATGGCTAGGGTGTCAGTATGACATTTTGAGTGCTAATGGGATTTTAAAAGGTATGTTTAATTGAATAAATGAACCTGGGTATATATAATTTGAATGGTTAATAAAATCATTATTTATTTAGATTATTTAAACTCTAAAATTTATGGTTGTAAATTTTGGAATGTCTGAAGTGGGTTTGGTGGGTTGGGGGTCACGATGAAACCCATAGGCCAAAGTGTTCAATTGATAAATGTTCTTGTGAATCATGATTCATTATTTACTTATTTATTTTTTCCCTTTTCTTATACATACATTGTTATTAGACTAGATATTTCTTTAGATACTATTGGTGTTGACCTACTAATTTGTACTCACACTCTTATCTGGCCACAATTGGCACCCGAGCGGAGTCCATGGTTACCATCTAGGATAAGAGAAAAGGCCTTATGAAAGATGGATGAGTAAGGATTTTGGGTTAGAGTAAGGATGAGGTAATTGGACTTAATTTGAGGACCCGGTTTGGGGATTTTTTGTGTGTTTTTATTTTGGGTTTTACATTGACATGTGACACTATTCTAAAATGGGATATTTACTATATTGGTTTGGTGGGCATTTACCTGGTATCTGGATTTGGTAATGTAATGCATAATTGTTGTTTATTATTTATCTCATTATTTATTTTTTTTCTTACTCTAGTAAAGAGGTGATAGTATCCACACATGCCTTATAGAAATCTCATTGCTATTCGGCAGCTTCTGAAGTATCACGAGGTGAACATGAGGTCATGTGTTATAACCGTATGGGGCATCGGTTTAGTGGCACCTAGGCTAAGACATTAAAAAGTTCATATTAGTAAAAGAATAAAAATGTTTATATTCAATATTATAGAATGTCAATAAGGATTGCTAAAATTAAAAAACATTTATAATTATCATTATTTATGAAATGTTCATAAATGTTTATCTCATGTTTAAATCAATAAATTTTTCATTTATTATTCCTATTTAATTCAAAGATATAATTGTTATATTTTGAATTGTTGCGTATTATTTAGTTTATAAATTTAACTAATTATAAAAAAATTCTTACATGTGTATAATAATTTCCATTCTAAGTATGATTATTTATTTATTTTTATTCTTCCTTGACTTTGGTTTATATAGATTTATGAGCTTGAATTAAGTAATTAACTATGATTTATACATATTATCTCTTAGAATTATGATGAAATTGATATAACTTTTGAGTAAATTATCCTTTTATAGAGGTGAAAAGTTTTTAAAGAGTGATTAAAATTTAATCATAACAACGAAAGTCATTAGTAACCATAAATCCTAAGATAACCATGAATTTGAAACTGAAATTGTTTGAAATATGAAATGAAGAATGTGTGATTTACACTATAGTATGATACTTTCCATTCCTTCATTTTTTATTAATATTTCCAATCAATAACTAAAAGGATCCTCCCTTTGAGATGTATCCATGGGTTACAATGACTTACCCAAACATTTTGGGTAGGACCTTGATATGCTAGTATTTTATAATGTTGAGGAAAGAATAAGAGAGATTCAAGGGGGAGATAATTGACTAAATTTTTATAGGAGGATCACACATGAACTTTTTTACCATAGCCATGGAATGTACACATTTATATTGGCTGGAGGGATTATATTGACCCTTTTTTTACTTGTTTAAGACTTATCTAAATTTTGAGTTTTGTAGTCCCAAAACCTCCCCAAGGGTAAAATGATTATTGTACCAACAAGACCAACACATACTAAGAGGGGTAGAATTAGGGTTTATAATTTTACTTACATCTTATCAGATATCCTTCTCATGTTATAAATAACAATATGAACCTATCATTATTCCCACACACATTCATTATAAAGATATATAAATTAAATAAAATACATATAGATTTTATTGAGTTCACTATAATGGGAAAGTACAGAGATCGTATATTGATAGTGTGTAGACGTACTGGGTTTTATCATTAATATGTATAGATATTATAATTGTTTCTGATATATTCACTATCAATATAGGAGCACTCCCCCTTCTTATCTTCTTGTGCACTTATTTGAGATAATTAATAGAATTGAAATGTGATACGAAAATCACTTATAATGAATTATCATAAATAGAATTACACAAATATAGTGTGGTTATTTTTAATGTGATTATATTTATTCTTCATGTTTAGTTATTCAAAGGAGTTTTATTCTTCAAAATAAGATCTTAAATAGAGTACTCGTATCTCTATTTTTCTAGATTTTCAATATTTACTCTTCACTATCTCCCCTTTTCCTCTTATCTTGTTAATTCTGTTTTTAAAAATAGGGAATCATTTTTTTACAAAATTTTTCCTAATTTTTTTCCACTTGTAACCCAATTAATGAAGCCTTAATCCACCTATTAACTTCTCATTAATTCATCCAACTCCCTGGATTTATAAAATAAATTCCAACAGGTGGGACTTCCTGGGTCAGTTATATTCATAGTGAAAAATCCTTCTTTGTGGTGTGTTTTTCATGGAATCTTATGAATTACAAAAAAAAATCATTCGTAATGGAGTGGAATCCTATATTAAACCAAATCTATGATATTTTTATACAAACCATATTGAATAAAGTGAAATTATATGGCGATATCTAAAAATCCTTCTTGATCCATACACTAGTTGTAACGAGATCCATAACCTATGGCATTGAATTTTCTGGGTTATCAACATCCAGATATGTTACAGCACAAAAAACCCCCATGGTATGGGGGAATCCAAAACATCAGTTCCACAAAAATATTTTGGACCTCTATCTGAAGGATATGATATTCCCTAAATCCAAGGATTGAGGATATGTTTCCACTAACCTATCCATAAGAAGAAGCTTGAGAATAGTTTGCTTCCTATGTAGCCATAAGAAAAGGATTAATAACGAATTTTCACCAATCTATTGTAATATAAATGAAATGAATATATTGAGATTATGTTCACTCAATGCACGGTAGGCTTATGGTATTCATGAGATGTTTTCGCTTCCTTCAATCTTATGGTTAAATGTTAATAGTTAACACTTGAATGACCCTCCCATGTAATTTATCATTAAAGGAAGTTATGTTGAAGATATAATGAAATGGATAAGTCTTGTTCATTCATGAAACACGTGAACTATATCAATAAATAACACATTCATTATAATGCATGAGTTAATACATGCATTACTAAGGAACATCCTAGAAGATTTATAAATCCCACTACCAATAATTACATGTGTTAATGCGTATTTATATGTTTGGATGAGTCTCTCCCTTCCCTAATCTATATTCCTATGTGTCCTAATTTGGGTAATGGGACTATATCACACCATGGAGGATGATTCAATTCTATTTCAAGTTTCTAAATGATCCATCTTAGCCTATGGATATACCTATAGAAATGAGATTTTATCTGGTTACACAAGAGTGATCAATGTCTAATCATATGATGGTTTGAAGTTATTGAAAAAACTATTCAATGTAAGGTATTCATTTTTAATTTTCTTCCTTTATATATATTGACATGGTCAAGGATAGACCAGGAACAAATATGGGTTTTATTATTCATTCAAGTTAATAAGATGAACACCCAAAAACCATTAATGGTATTAAAGACATATTCTTTGATTAATCAATATGTTTCTTTCGTTATTTAATGAAGAAATTATTTATCACAATTTGTACCAAAATCCCCCACTTGATATATGTTATTAGATCATGTAAAGTTAAGTTATCTTCTTGAGATTATGTTGTGTAAAAATTTAATATGAGGTGCAACATCTTGAAATTATGTTAATTATTAATGTAATATCAAGGATTCCCTAAGGATACACTTATGTGATAATGTATCCTGCATTAGGAATTCATCATTACATTAATCTGTAAACATAATGTGGATTGTGATTGCATCATAAAATATGGGATAACCTAGCCCATGTCCTCACCATGGAAAAAATAGAGTATCATTTTTTGGATACTTAACATTATGTTGAGTGTCATCATAATGTTTCATATTCACTTGAAATTATTTTGAGTGTCAATGTAATGTGAGGGAGTGGGATTGACAACACATTGTGTGAGGCACCAGTATGCCCACATAAATGATAAATACTGCTAATGTACCGAGAGAGTTCCACATCAAACTTATGATTTAATGTGTACTACTTAATTACCTCATCCGCTTTTTGTGTGGTCATTGAGTTACCATGCACCCACCTCACTGTATGGAAACTTGTTTTTGTGCCACCACATATGATGGATTTACCCTAGAACTATCCAACCTACTCATGATTGCGTTGATCTATAAAGGCCTTATGCACCTCTTCTACCCCTCTCAGCTAGCATGTCTTTGAGCACGACCATTATCCCCAGTCGTGGTTGGATACTCAGGAGATATATATAAGAATAACACATATTTTTGACTTCTTTAGAAATCATAACGGGTTATCTATAATGGGTTTATAAATTTAAAAATAAAGCCAAAATATAAAATGTTTATATTTTAAAATTATGGTTTTTTCATATTATTTAAAATGTTCAAATTAATGGGACTTATTTGAGATTTTATTTAAAATACATCAAAAGGGTTATTCATGATTGATATGATAAAAGATTAAATATTGTAAAGTATGTGATATTTATATTGTATAAAATTATTCTATAATAAAATTTAATTATAAAATTTTTATAATTCATAGAATGTTTGATATTTTAACTAATATTCCATATAATATATAGTATAAAAATTTCATATTATTAAATGAATATAAAATTTATATATTAAATATTATAGATTGTCTATGATTTTTAAATAATTTATAAAATGATTATAATTAGATTTTTTTCTATTAATTATTTAAAAATATTTATCTCATATTTAAATGTTTGAATTTTTCATTTATTTAAATATTATTCCATGTAATATTCATAGAAACAATGGTTATATTATCAATGGTGTATGATTTAAGTTAACTATTGAACTACTTTTTTGATATTATCACACATGCATTTAAGTAGTTACATGCTAAGAATAATAAAAAGTATTTAATATTCATCTACCTTGAATTTGGTTAGTAAATTATGTTATTAACTTGAAAATAATTATTGAAAATAATTTATACATATTTGGTGTTAGAGTTATGGTGACTTTGATTCTCCATTGAGTAAAGTCTCCTTGGGAAGACAAACATGGGGTCAGACTTCCCATTGTCCTAGAGGCTTATACCTTCTTCAAGAAAGTTAGGGGTTAGCTATTTGTCACTTTGAGCTTACTTATGTGGATATTTTAAACCACATATAATTATGATTATTTAAATGAAGAGTTTATATACCTTATACATGATATGAATTTGGATATGTAGAAATATGTCTATATTCTATTTTTGGGTGAGTAAACAAAACTTCTGGGTTGTGTAATGAGTTATGAATCAATGTGGTTTTGAACATATTGATTTGGTGGAGGGGAATAAGATTCAAAATTAAATAATTAAAATTATACATACAAAAAGTGAATAAAATGTGATAATATATTGATATTAAATCCCCTTGAAAATAATAAGTGTCAGATTCCTTCCAAAGAAACACTTTTCTAGGCCTCAATCATTCAGTATGGGTAACCCAAATGGTTAGGTTCCTAGGAATTTTATTGTGTAAGTTAATAAATAAATGAGGTGAATATAATGGTTAGGTGTCTTTTTCTTAGAATTTTCTTTGGATTACATGTATCAAGGAAATCCTAATATTTATGATACGAGAGGAATAGAGTTTTTTTATGTGTTGTATGGATTAGATAAAGAGTGTCCCAATTAAATATTCAAGCCTCATATATAATATGATTGAAAAGTTTTGTCAACTAGATATAGTTATAGATTATTTATGTTCACGAATCGGCATATGTAATGATAAAATATGGATATTGGTTCACTGATATATGTGCTAATATTAAAAGGGGTCACCAATTTATTAAGAGACTATTTAATAAAATTAATTAATAAATTTTAATGAAATATGAAACTCTTCTCATAAAATATTATGTTGTGGATATAAATAGAATCATAATCATCAAACTCAACATTGACATTAATCCTTAGGAAAGGGGATCTTAACATAAGAAAATACAATAACTAATAACTTATGAAAATTTCATAAATATAAATAAAATTATATGTTTTATAGATACATTATGCTAAGTAGCATACTGTTGATAATATGAAATAGGTGAATCTAATTTCTTATGAAGAATATAATGATTCAATTCTCATTTCGTAGATAAAAAATGACATAAGAAAGTTTTAGTCTCAGTTTCACAATATGATTGATTATACCAATGACATGGTGAGACTAAGGATTCTGTTAATACTTGTTCTGTTGAGGGAATTAATTTTTTTGACATCTATGGAAATTTCCTAATAATGTGAATGAGTTCTAGAAAATTTTATTAGATATTCTCTAGTTTTGAAAATAGATCAACTTTACATATGATGTCTATGTTCAAGATTTAGGATGATAGTACTACTGGGTAAAATTTCAAGCCAAAAGAAGAGAAATTAGCTAGATAGTTTAATGATGTTTCTTATAGTTTCCAAACAAGTTAATTGAAATAATAAGGTTATCAGGAAATAGGAGTAATGATTATATATGATTGAATTTTTCAATATACCTGAAGTGTCTTTTGAAAATCCATGGAATGAACATGTCTTGTATTAGTGTTATAGAAATTGATTCTTCAATTTTTAAGTTTATATGATATCAAAAAAATATTTTACAGTTATTTTAAATATATAGAAGTTCACAATAGAAGGTAAGGATTAAAAGATCATATAGCTAATCATTCTATATAAATTATTGTATATTAAATAAATTTATTAATCTCAAATGAAACTAAATAATGGTTTGTATCTTCATTTTATTTCTATTATATGATAAGAAAAGTTATTCATTAACAATGAGTTTTTGTTAAAAATGAGATAATTAATTTTATACACATTGTTTATGATTCAAAATATTATATAACATGTTTTTAAAAGGATACTGGGATAAAACAATATTTATCCAGGATAAGTGTTTATCGATATATTTGTTAAAGTAGAAGTGATAGTGTTCCAGCCACCCATTGGGGACATATTTATATAAATAGTTTGCTTCTGAGTAGAATGATCCAAACACATAGAAAACTATATTTGATATGGAAACAATAGTCTATTAATCAAATATACCCACATGGAAGTAAGTTTTATTTCATAAAAAAAATATTTGTGTATCTTAGAATGAAATTCCAATTGGAATACAGTTTCTAAGAGGTTAGTGGGAGTACATTTAAACTTAAAGGGGTTAAAATTTAACAAGTAAAAGATAATATCAGTATGAAGTAATTGATTATCACTTAATATCAGAAAATTTTTAGGATATATATTAGTAAATAAAAATGAAAAAGGTTACATTTAGTTACTATAAGAAAGTGAATACCAATATCTCTTAATATATTATGCCGCAAAAAAAGTGAATGTCACATTGTCCTAAAGGGGTTTTGGATATACTGGTAAACAATAATGTACATAGTTATATTATTTCAAGGAAAAAATTTGATGTAATAGGGTTCCAAGGATGATGATCAAAAATTACTAAGTACACAATAAGAAGTTAGCATTGTAACATTTAGTATTGTTAATTTAAAGAGTTTTAATGTGTTGAAGGAGTTGAACATTAAGGATAGGATTCCTAAATCTCACTTTTATTCAAAAGTTATTTCTTTATGGATGGTACTCACAAAAAGGTATAGTGGGGGAGTTTTATTAGTTGGTCACATAGATATGTGACAATAATTACATATATATCTAATAAGTTATAATTACCTTATAAATTGTAACAAACATAAGGTTAATCTAGAAGTTTATCATATATGATATGATATAATGGTTCTTATATTAGGTTTTGTTAAGTATTATTCAAATATTTTTAAGAATATAAAATATATTATATAAAAGGTAATCTTAATTCTATAAAACTTTCAAATAGGATTTATAGACGTATATATAGATATACATTTCAGGAATTTTATTGATAATTAACCTCTCAATGTGTGACATTGGGTTATCCCTACCTAAAGATCATCATGAAGTATTATAGGTAGTGATGAAATGTTAAGGTTTGTGTGTGTATGATCTCATAAAGTGATATATAAAATTATCATGAGGTATAAAAACAAAGGAAAAGTTTCTTCTTGTTAGATGGATATCCCACTAAGTATACCACATTGAGTGTTATACACTATGTCTCTATTATACTAAGGGTGCATGGATCATATTGGGTAACTATTACCTAAGTTTGGTAAGATACTTATCATGAGAACCTTTATACTTTGACAAATTTATTACAAAACAAATTATAGATATGGAAACCCAAGCTAAACATATATAAATAATAGATTAATTCCATATTTTAAATAATACATCCCATAAACAGTCACACAACCCGAGGACTGATAGTTTTGTGTCTTTGGGTTTCATCTACATAAGTAACTTATTTTATAATACTTTTGAACTTTTCTCCACATTCATACCAAACTAAATACACTTCTAGACATCTCCTAGGTTATACTCATCTTTATAACCTTGGTAAAGAAAACATACGAAAGGGGTGATCTTGAATGCTCGGTAAGGGAAAACTTATTGACATGTTATCAAGGCTTAGATCATAATGATGTGATAAAATAAGAACATAGAATAAATATATTATTTGAAATAACATTGTACAACAAGTTTTGTCCATTTTTTATGATGGAAGGACACATAATAATTAAAGAATAACATGTTCCATGGAAAGAGAGTATAGAAACATGACATAGAAAACATGTTCCATATACAATAACACCAAAATTTAACATAGAACTATGTCATAGGCATAAGCATAGTTATTCACAAAATTTTGAATGTAGATAAAAACATCAATATCACACTCATTCATGTGAATGTAGCTAATATACATCGTTTTTATGATTAATCATGTATAATTATCTTATTCGCATCATGTTCATGCTTAAACTTCTAAAAGTATATAATTCACATTGTGTTCACACATAATCTTGTGAACATAGAGAATATGCATTGTATTCCCTATTAATTTTATGAATGTAGATAATACACATCATTTCCACACTCAACATCTTTACCTCATGAGGTATAAAGCATTTACCAATGCCTTGGAGGGAAATATAGTACCCTACTCATCATCATCCATACATATTTCTTCCATAATAAATCAATCATTAAACATATCATGAAAACCCATGGGAAATAAAATAGGATTAATGTCACAAAAAATGTTGAGAGAAACAAAAAATAAATGATTCATAGAAGAGTAAAAGGGTAAAACTAAAGAACAAGAAAAATATCACAGGAAACCACATTTATGTGGTTTGGGAAAATATCTCTACATCCATGGAGAAGAAAAAATTTCATTATATCCAAGAGAATAATTACAGGGTAATTTTAGAGTTCTAGGCACACTAGAAACCCTAGCTCGAATTAGGTAAAAAAGAAGATGAAGTAATTGGGACACCAACCACATAGAAAGTCCACTATGCTACTATGACCAGTTTCTAGAACTCTATAGATCTAAAATACTATTGTCTCCAAAGTCCTAGATACTAAAATAATCATGATAAATTCTTCTTTCATTTTGGCACAAATTCATCCAAATGGATCTCTCAACACCCTTCCAATATTTCATTCATCACATCATAAAGAGCTCATGGAAAGGAAAATGGGTTTCACAATACTTCATGATGGTATCACTAAAATTGAATTCAAGAAAGTAAAAAATTTGGTGCCCAAAATTTAATAATCTCAATAGATTATTTCATAATAAAATGTATAAGTTTATTCATAAAAAAAAAATTCCAAATAAATAAAACCCTTTGATATTAATAGGAAAAATGGTGGTGAAATTATAAAATAATATTTAATAAATTATTTTATCTTTGGTGTAAAAGAAGAATTTACTATCACATTAAAAATTCATTTTATAAAAGGTGAAGTGAAAAATTTTGAAAACTATTTTCTTTTTAAAAAGAAGCATCCAATAGTGGATCATAAAAAACACATAAATGTTTCAAAAAACTAAAGTAAAAACACATAGAAAATTTAACTTTTAAAAAGGATCTTTAATAATGGATCCTTGAAAATGACAAAAACATTTCAAAAAATTGAAGTGAAAAAAACTTTTAAAACTTTTACTTTTACAAATTATCTTTAATAATAGATCATTGAAAATACATAAAGTTCATCAAAAAAGAAATTATAGTGGACCTTTGATATTGAAAGGATAGAAAATACTATTTAATATTTTGAAATAACCTAATTAAACATCCACATCAAAAAAAATAACCAAAAATTCCTTTTTAAAATAGGTGAAAATAAATATGAACGTCACATGAGAAAATAAATTGTTGTATTTCCAATTATAAATGATAAAATTGACATAAAAAAAAGAAAATATGGAAAAATATATGAAACCATCATTAAGGACGATGAGAATTGTTCTTAACATAGTTATATTTTCAAGATGGAGGGAAACTCATAAATAGGTAATATTTGAATAAAAAATTATATCATTTGATATAAATAGAGTATACCATATTAAATTCAAGACAAAGATCAAAGAGAAACATTATAACTCAAGAAAGATATTGAGTTCTAAAAACCATTACATTTTTGGGAAGATAAAATTTATAAGCTAAATTAAGGGAGATAATGAATTAATGTAAAATTTCCAAGTTCAACAATAAAATATGATATTTTCAGTCAAAGAGGTAGTATTTACACTATAAAAATGAATATTGGAACATAATATAAAATACTGCCTTTATGAAGTGTGACTAAGAGACAAACCTTTATAACTTTTAGAATCTTTGATTCAAACCCCTATTAGAGAATAAATTTGAAATAAAACAATGAACATCAAGAAATATAATGGAATCAGGATAAAAAATGAAAATATATTGTATTTTCACAATGAAAAATAAAACAATGTGTATAACATAAAACATATCTTAAGGAATTCAAATTTGAGACGAAGAACCACTTACAATTTAAGGATAATTTATATAAAAATGTATTGAAAGATAGTTCCTTAAATTATAAATAAATTACCATGAAAAAATATATTTTATAGTATATTTTCTTAAATAGGTAGTATATACACCACACAGATGAAATTAAGTCTGTAGAGACAATGACCCCATTAGCTTGGAGCTGGTGTCAACTTTAATACACCAGCATTAGATACAAGGAATCTCATCTAGAAGGACAGAATAGATTATAAGTATTCATAAAATATATACATACTTTATTCTTAAAATACATTTTAATTCAAAAATTAAAACATATTTTTATAAAGAATAACATTATTCCCTCTAGAATATCCTTGAATATGAATAATAGTAAACATCATTGATTCCTAAGAAAAGAAACCAAATAGGGGTGAGTTAAAATAATATGTAAGATTTAAATATAGTATAATTAATCATGAATCAAGAAGAAGAAAAAAAGTTCATGGTAAATAATTGAGCACACATTCCATTTAAATAAATGGATAATGAATAATCACTCTAAAAAGGTAAATAACTGAGCACACATTTAACTTAAATAATAAAATTAAAGTGAAATACATCCAGATAAAATATTATAATTAAAATTCCATGGATAATAATAACTAAACTCTTACTGTCTTAATTATTGGATTCTATGATTTCAGGCATAATGATTACCCTACCATCAAGACCATTCACAAGATGATTTAGTCTATACGTGAAAACTCATTTAATGCTATATTAATTTGAATGTCTTATAAGAACTATTGATGCATCAAGTTCCTCTATAATAATAGGACCTAACCATAATTTTAGGCCCAAATAATTCCCCATATATCAAATAATCAATTTAATTCATGAATTAATATGCCTTAAAATCAAATATCAATATTGAGTAAAATATGTGGATTTATAAATATTTCCCAGATAAAAAAATAACTTTCAATATAGAAAATTGTATGTAAAAATGATATATAGTTTAAACAATAAACATATCCATGATAAATTGTATTGATATTTAGGGTAAAATTAATGTCTAATGATCATAGGAAAGTGAATATTTGAAGGTAAATTTAATGACTTCAAAATGAAATTGGGAAGTTAATGTCAATACTATCCATGGTCTAAATAATCATAAACCATCTATAGTAATAGTAATAATGATATGAACATATACCCATTATATTTCAAATAAATGGTTTTAATCATTTATGAATAGAAATAACATTAAAATACCTTTAAAACATTCTAGAAAAAATATTCTTTTAATTTTGAAAAACATTTTCAAAATTATTTTCTTTGAAAATTATTTTAAAAAAATTTCTTTAAAATAATCCTAGTAAAATTTTAAATTAATATTTAGTGAAATAATTGTCTTGATAGTGGGTAATTTCTTAAATTTTATAAAAGTTGAAAATAAAATTCCTTTTGTACTCTAAAAATGTTACGAAAGACACTTCTTCAGAAAACAAAAAGAATATCCCTTTCACATTTTTTGTAAAATCCACATGGTAATTGTTTTTTTTAATATTACTTTGAAAAAATATCTAAAAGAGTAAAAATGGGTGAAAATTACTTTGATAAATCATTTTGAGAATTTTAAAAACATTTTTAGTAAACATGGTTTTGGAAGAAAACATATTTCCAATCAAAGTGAGAAATGAATTCAGGTTTTCTTTAAAAAAAATATCAATTAATTTAAATACCAAATAGTATTAAAAAGGAAATACTACTTAAAAATATCATAAATAAACATATGATATTAAAATTAAATGGGTTTATTATGAAATGGTCTAATATTTTCATTCGACTATAATTCAAGAGTAAGCACTCTCAAATTAGAATTATATTGTGAAATAAACCTTCATGATGATTATAAAATTGATATAATAATTAATCAATGAATAAATTATGTACTTCAAATATAAATTTACAAAGAAATTTTAAATACAAAATAATTTAATCAAACAAGTTTATACATATAATCTTAAAATTAAATAATAACCAATGAAGTATAAGATTATCTCAATGAAAAGAAATGGAGTTGAGAAATCCCTTACCTCATGCTTCCTTTTGATTGAAAGTTATTTGACCTCCTGTATAGTGGTTTTAAAAATTTTATTAAATTATAATAGAACAATATTAATATTTATAATATCATATATGATCCTTTTATAACATCTTATCATTTGTTCATTTGTAATCTATCATTATTTTCATTGTTTTGAGTGTTAATTGCCTTGTTTTTTCAAGTGTGTTATTTCAGGAAAGATCTTGTTCTTGAACATATTTTATATTTCTATCATATACATGATAATAATCATGACATAATTATCATACACATACTTCAATTATAGTTTTAAAACTAATCACAAAATATGGTTATGCAAAATTTAGTATGTTACGATCATGGAGATAGTAGGTCGTATGCACATATGAGTAATGCTTCCATTTTTGAATGATCATTATGGAAAGAAAGTAAGAAATATATTATATTTATATAATGATAATGGTATCATATATACCAAATTATATAATTATATATATCATCCATTTGTTTTAGTGATGAAAATAGAATCACATTGCTTCGTGAAGGTGGTAGTCCATACGTACACGAACAATATTATCATCTTTAAGTGAGATAAAAGGTAATAAAGAAAATCATATATACTATATTTAAATAATGATAAATATGTCATAGTTATCATAATTATTTAATTTATATCACATATAATCATTTTATTTAACCTTATTATATTCCATGTAAAGCATTATTTAAAGACAAATCACATCACTTCATGAGACGACAGTCCGTCATACATAAGAGAGACGTTATTGTATCCCCTACAGAATGAAAAGTAAAAAAAAGATATATATGATATAATAAATATGGAGGTATAAATATGTTTTAAATATCATACATATACTTTATATCCATCATTATACCAGTAACATCTTGTTATTATCTTTAGGTATTCATAAACCCCTCTTTCGATCATGCTTTAGTAGGGTTTGGTTTATGGGTGGTTTGGAAGAAATTTTTGGATGTTTTGAAAGTTTTTGGGTTATACATTGTTTCCACATGGTTTTAAAAAACCATTCACCCTACTAGTGAAAACCGAGGAAGTGAGGTTTTTCATGGTGTGTTCACAGTTTGACAAACAATGCTCCCACCTAGGAGAAACCGTGAAACCCCATAAAAAGGGGATCATGGTTAGGGTGAACAATTTTTCTAACCATGTGACCCTACCAAGATAACTATGTGTATGGGGTTTTTTAATCTGAAATTTTTTCTTAAAAGTTATGAAATCATCATTTAAGTTTCCTAGTGGACCTATTTCGATCTATTATGATTTATTCTACTAGGGAGGCTCCCAAGAGGTGATTTTAAACCCTCTAAACCCTTTCAGAAGAAGATCGAAGCTTGGATAAAAATGGTCGATATCTACCTAGTAGGTTTCCTCTTCTCGTTATCTTTCTCCCACTCTCTCATATTACCTCTCTAGGTTTTTATAGATCTTTATGTTATTAGAGGATCTAATCCCTGTTATTTTAAAACTTAAATCCAGGTTTGATTATCAGATCCTCGTAGTTTACATTCTTCATTGTAGTTTCTCAATTAGGGTTTTGTGTTTCGAGATTATATGATCCTGAGGTAGGTGGTTCTATTATGATGGCCAATTTTTATTAGCCCTAAATTTCTTTATTTAAATTAAATTATTTGATTTAAATTTTTGTTGCTTTATTTTAATGAAATTCATTTCAATTGGTTATTAAAAACCAAATTCCATTAGATTGGATATTTTAATTGGTTTTGGCATGAAATTATGGAAAACACCTAATTCCATTTAATTGAGGTGTGTTTATGGATTTGATGGGAAATTGGGAAATTGATGTTGTGGAATTTAAATTGTGGAATTTAAATTTTGAAATAGAATTCTGAAATCGAATTAATAATTGATTTTAAATTCTTATATGAGAAAAACATATTAAACTATTTTGATTGAAATCCATCTGCTTAATCATGGAAAAATGAATGTTTTGATTAAAAAAAATTAAGGGAAAATGGCATATTTGGAATAGGAGAATGAGATGAATTGTATTTTTAATAGTTTTAAAATAAATTTTCAATCATTGATTGTATTAGAGAACATGTAAACCTAGGTACTTAGTGAGTTATTTGGTACAAACACACTATGTTGGAATTTTCCAAGTAATGGATTGATGCTTTAAAACTCTAAAAAAACATTATTGGTGCATCTTATTCCTTAGTTGGATTCTAATGAGTCCTCTCTGTCTAGTGTTGAGGAAAATTTGTGCACATTGTTGTTATTATCACATGAGTGTGTGAGGATCCCATAACAAGGAATTGTTAAAACTTTTAAAAGATAACCATGTTTCTCATTGTTTATATTTGAAATAATGCCATTTGTGTAAAAAAATTTATATTTTCCTTCTGAATATATATAAACTATTTTATATAAAATGTTTTTTAATACATTTTTTTCAATTATTTATACCATCTAAAATGTAAAGAATGATTTTTTTAAATGTTTTTTTTAATTCAATTTTTATTTATTTAAAATTGAAATATTTATTTAGAAAATTAAATGTTGGAATTGATTCATGGAATCCTTGGTGAAACCCAAATAGAATTTTAGATCACACCCTACTTGTGATTTTAGTTGTTTTTAGTTTTCATTCTTCTAGTTTTGAGAAAGGGTAAAGAACCACATAGAGGTAGTAGTAGCTATTGATCCTTGGTCTTACAGAGTTGTGTTCATTAAGACTCGGTTTGTACATCTTGTTTTCAATTACATTGTTTTAGTACTATGGTTTTGTTTACCTATTTAACTTATAGTATTTTTTCCCTAAAGAGTTTTTCTTATATGCATACTGACTTGTTTATCTTACTTCTGAAATGTTAGTGTAAAATTCATTCCCACTTTCATTTTGAATGATATCAGGTGCATGTTGCTAACCCATGGGGATAAAGAAATCCATTCATTCCATATTATTGTTGGATCGGTTATCGAGTTACTAGGGTACCCGGTCTGCCATGTGACAAAGAGGTATCAAAACTCTAGTTTGAGCATCTTGTCTTGATGTTAGTATGAATTTTTGTAATCTTGTTTGGACTTAGGAGGTAATTGCGACTAAGTACTTGGCCAGATCTCACTATAACAAACCTTAATTCACCAGGGGAGGATTGGGATAGATGACTTGGGGATTAAATTTGGTATTTTACCTATTTTTATTTGGATAGGATGAAATTCAAATATTTCTTAACTATATGTTCGTATTCAATTCCCTTTTTTCTCTATTTGAGTGTTAATATGATTTTTTTTTGTTATCCTATAATGTTTTGTAGAATCATGCCTCTGATAAGACATGTGAATTAGATTCAGGAGCATGTTGTTGTTGAACTACAGCGTGAAAATCCTCTTATGGATATGAGTCTGATTCAGGTGATTGGGCAAACTGTCTAAGATCTAGGATAAACACCTATACTAGTTCCCGCTCAAGATCCAACTATAGATTATCTGAGGGATGCTTTATGGATTAATTATCGAGAGTTCCTTCACCATAAGCCACTAGTTTTCAAAGACTCAAATGATTATCAAGAGGTTAAGGAATATTTTATTGGGATTGAACATTGTTTTGAGTTTTTGGAGACACCTGGTGAAATCAAGGTGAATAGTGACACCTTCAAGCTATAAGGACCAAGAAGGAGATATTGGGACATGATGGTAATGAATAATAAGGATGAGGGAATAGAGTGGAATTACTACAGGGTTCTCTTCACAAAATAGTTCTATCCAGAGTTGATGATGTTATCCAAGGCTGTTGATTTCATCAAAATTGAGTAGACTGAAAAGACTGTGACAGACTATAAAATTCACTTTTCTGAGATTTTGAAGTTTTCACCTGTGATATTATGAAATGAGAAGATGAAGACTCAATGGTTCTATTTGGGAATTTGAGCCGATATTTGTTCTCAAGTTTTCTTACTAAATCTTACTTCTTATTCTAATGTGTTGGATATAACACTGATGGTCCAAATGGACCTGGTTGGAAAGTCAGGGTTGTCGGAAGTTTCTTTTTCTCACAATGGCAGTGTGATTCTTATAAAGTAAAGAGGAAGAGTGATGGTTCTCATGGTGACTCGTGACTACTGGATTTTTCTAGACCTCCTATACTTTCTGAAAGCGGCCCTTTTCTTTTATACCAGTGTGGCAAGAATAGGCACTCAAATAGGGTTTTCACTAAGGCACCCAAGTTATGTGGCTTCTATTGATTCTCGGCCCACTTATAGAAGTATTTTATGTTTTTTCTACTCCACATAGTGGAATGGGATAATCAAAACCTTCTAAAACTATGGGATAATCAGATGCTTTAAGGATCAAGGGTTCCATCCATAGGCATCCATAATGAACCTTCTTCACCCAATTTAAGAGCCTCCAAAGGAAGTAGATACATGTCTAGAAACTATGAGAGGTACCGTCATTATATATTCTTCATTAGTGAATACTTTATTTGATATTAGTGAATGTCATTAATTTATTTCAACCCATATTTTTAATATTCTAAATATCTCTATATATATTTTATCTTATGTAATAGATATTACTATACCCATCAGAAAAAAAAGAGAGCAGGGTATCCATAGCCTCACTTGTGTTTTCTCTTTGTTAGATGTAGAGATTTCATAGAGTTTTTTGGTTCTTGACATAAAACCTGTTAACATAATATTTTGTATAGATTTTCTTATTTCCAATAAAGCCTATATTGATTGTTATCTTCAATAGGTCTCCTTTAATGCACCCAATGAGGTTCTCTATGTCTTTCAAGGTGAGTGGGACCCAAGATTGATTATAATCAGATATTCTTTTCTAGATTTTGGGAAAGTGATATCTATTTTTTATTTTGATCTGGAGATACAATCTCTATGTAGTGATCTCCCTCCATTTTTCATTGAGTTTCACAATGTGTTTACTTATGACTTATGGGGTTTTCCATTGCTAATGGAGGTATAGTTTCCTATTGATTTAGTTTCTAGTACTCAACCTGTATTTATTCCCTCTTACTGTATGAAACCATCGGAAATGAAAGAGCTAAATACTTAGTTGAATGAACTTTTAGAGAAAGTATTTTTACTCCTGATTGTGTCACCTTGGGTGGTGTTGGTTCTTTATACTAAGAAATATGATGGGTCACTATGAATTTGTAATGATTTTCGAAAACTCAATCATGTTATGGTAAATAAAATGTATATGTTTCCACATATTGATGATATATTTGATTGTTTGAAAGGGGATGTGGTTCTTGCACATTTACCTTGGATATAGTTACCATCAATTGAGAATAAAAGAATATAACATTCAAATAACTTCCTTTTAGATAAGGTATGACCATTATGATTACCTTCTCGTTCCATTTAGTTTAAGCAATACTCCTACAGTCTTTATGTCTATAGTGAATATGATTTTCCATCAATACCATGATAATTTCATGGTAGTATTTTCAGATTACATCCTTGTCTACTATAAGTTTGAGGAGGATCATGTGAGTTATCTAAGATCCATTATGTAATTACTGAGAGATCACTAAATTTATTCCAAGATTTTGATGTGTGATTTCTAGATTCGAAAAGTGTAGTTTTTGTGACATGTGGTGTCGGAACATGGTATACCATTTGATTCTATTAAAGTTAAGGCTCTTGTGATATGGGAATAATCACAAAATGTTTTTTAGATTTGGATATTCCTGGGTTTATAAAGGTATTATTGCTGGTTCATTAAGGACTTCTTAAAGTTGGCTTCTCTGATGACTTCTTGGACTCAAAGAGGGGTAAAGTTTTATTGGGATGATAAATTTTATAATTTTTTTTTGAGATGAAACTTTTATTGACTACTGCACTGGTGTTGACTCTTTTAGAGGTTGGTCAGGGCTATGTGGTCTTCTGTGATGCATCAAGTTTAGGTTTGAGTTATTTTATAATATAGGGTGATCATGTTGTTTCTTATGGATCTCAGCAGCTTAGACCACATGAGAAGAATTACCCAACCAATGACCTTGAACTTGTAGTTGTCATGGAAATGCTTAAGAGTTAGTAGCATTTCCTTTTTTGAGAAAGTTTGTCCATGTATTCCGACCTTAAAATATTTAGTTATATCATCACTCAAAAATATTTCAATCTAGGCCAGACATGTTGGGTGGAATACCTGCACTCTTTTGACTTTGGAACTTCCTATACCTCAGGGAAAGGGAATTTCATCATAGATTATTTGAGTAGGAAACTTCCAAACTAGGTAGTGAAATAATTTTTGGTAGAGTGGAACTTGATGTCTCTTTTTAAATAGTTTCATATTAGAGTCCAAGAATCTTGGGCCGAGGTTTCCTTTTCCAATTTTCAGTTAACATCTGCTATTCTCAAGATGATTATTTAAGAAAAGCTACTTGATTATGTGTTTTGTATCACTAGATAATCTCTTTATGGTGGGAAGACCATACCTGACTCATCATTATCCACTGATGGCATACTATGTTATTAGAATCATTTTTTTGTTCAGTTAGTGGTAAGGAATGTTGTGATGGTGGATTTCCATAACTACCAATGGGAAGTGTACTCAGGAAACACAAAGATTTTATATGACATGTGGTGTCAATTTTGGTGGTCAGGTATGTGGAAGAGCATTGTTGATTTTTCTATCATTGTTATACATACCAACAGGTCAAGGTCGAGCACCAAAAACCATCGGGTTTGCTAAAGCCACTTCCAGTTCCCACTTGGATGTGGGATAAGATCTCAATGGAATTTTTTGTTGATATTTCTCATACCCAGATAAAGAATAATGTTTTATGGGTTTTTCAGATAGGCTGACCAAATTGGCACACTTTAGACCCATTATTGATACAACCAAAGTTAAGGAGTTGGAAAATCACTATGTGAAATATATTGTTCATTTTCTTAGAGTTACATCGGTTATATTCTCTAATAGTGATCCTTGGATCACTTCTCTCTTTTGGAGAGACCTTCATAAAGCACTAGGATCTCAAATCTATATGATCACAACATACCATCTGTATTAAAATGGCTAGATATAAAGATATATAAAGATTCTTGTTGATTAAATCTATTCTTGTGTCATTAGGTTTGGTGGAGCTTGGGATGATCATTTGGTTCTGGTTGAGTTTTCTTATAATAATAGTTATCAGTATGTGATAAGAATGGCTCCTTTTGAGTCCTTGTATGGATGGCCTTGTAGATCTCTCTTATGTTGTTCGGAGATTGGTGAAATTTTCTTGGTTGTACCGATCTCGGTTCAAGAGATGGCAGCAAATATTCAGTAGATTCATCAGAGGATGTTTACGGTACAGATCTGGTATAAGTCTTATGAAAATTTTCATCATAAACTATTGGAATTTTTAGTTGGTGACAAGGTGTTCTTGAAATTTTCACCTTGTTTGGATCATCAACAGCTTGGAAGGGATGGGAAACTTGATCCTCTTTTTGTGTGACCATATGGAGTTTTTGAGCAGGTGGGGAAATTTTCTTACCATTTTCCCCTTCTACAGAAACTGACATCGATGAATAACATGTTTCATGTTTCTCAACTATTAAAGTATCTTTATAGCCCATCTCATATTTAGATCTAGAGTGATCTTAAGGTTGAAAATGATTTTTCCATTACTAAATGTCCAGTCAAGATAGTTGATTCTAAAACCAAGGTACTTCATGGGAGGGTGATAACATTGGTCCAAGTTCTATGAGAGAATGGTTCTGATTATCATGATACATGGGAGACAGAGGCACTAATGAGAGATAATTGGCCTTATCTTTTGGACATGGAAGCTTCCTAGTAGGCTTTCAGGTGACAGAAAGTTTATATGGTGGGGAAGTTGTAACATCTTGTTACAGTTTTTAGGTATTCCTAATCACCTATTTTGATCATTCTTAGGTTGGGTTTCATTTAAGGGTGATTCTCACGATTTTTTTTGGAGTTTTTAAATTTTATGGGTTGTTCATGGTTGGCACAAGATTTTCAAAAATTGTGCGCCCTGCATGTGAAAACTATGAAAACTGAGGCAGTATGGTTTTACAAAGTTGGTGAATAGTTTAAAAAATTTTGTGCCCACATAGGAGAAACTATGTAACACCATTAAAAGGGTCTTTCAGTTAGGGAAAACAATTTTTATAACTAGGCCACTCAACCCAACTAACGATGCAAATGAGATTTTTTAATCCAAAAAATATTCTCAAAATTCCTAAAACTTTCAATTAAGGTGCCCGACAGACCAATTTCAAACTATAATTGTTTATTCTTCTAGGGATCCTCTTAAGAGGTGATTTTGACCCCTTTATAACCATTTATAAGTGTATAAAATTTTGGATAACAATGTTTGACATCAGCCAAGTAGGTTTCCTCTTTCGGTTCTCTTTCCTATTATCTCTCTTATTTCCTCCATAGGGTTTTATAGATATTCATGTTGTTGGAGGATCTAATCCCCACTATTTTATATCCTGAATCCTAATTTGATTCTCAGATCCTCATGGATTGCAATATTTAATGGAGTTTCCTGATTAGGGATTTGTGTTTTGAGATCTCGTGATCCTGAGGTAAGGGGATCCGTTATAATAAACATTTTTTATTAACCCAAAATTTCTTGATTTAAATTCAATTTTTTGATTTAAATTAAATTTATTGATTTAAATGAAATTGATTTCAATTGGTTTATTAAAAACTAAATTCCATTGGATTGGGTATTTTAATAGGTTTTTGCACGAAATAGGGGGAAAACGCTAATTCCATTGAATTGGGCTATATTTATAGATTTAATAGAAAATTGGGAACTAGAAGTTATGGAATTTAAATTATGGAATTTAAATTGTGAAATTTAATTTTTAATTGATATCAAATTCTTATATGAGAAAAATACCTTAAACTATTTTTATTGAAACCCATTGGTTTAATTATGGAAAAATGCATGTTTTTATTAAAAACTTGTTTTAGTTTTTAAAGGGAAAATGGAATGTTCGGAATGCGAGAATGGGATGAACTGTATTTTAAATAGTTTTAAAATAAATTCTCTATCATTGATTGTATTAGAGCACATGCAAGCCTATAAATTTTGTGAGTTATTTGGAAAAAACACACTAGGTTGGAATTTCCGTAGTAATGAAATTGATGATGTACAACTCTAACAAAACCATTATTGTCACATAGTATTCCTCATTGGAATTCCAATGAGTTCTCTATGACCAGTGTCAAGAGATGTGTGTGCACATTTTCATTATTATCACATGATTGTGTGAGGATCCCATGACCTGGAACTACCATACCTTTTGGAAGATGACCATTTTCCTCTTTTTTTATATTTAAAATATATGCCATTCTTTGCAAAAAAAAATACACATTCCTTATGAATTTATATATACTCTTTTTTATAAAATGTTTATTTAACCCATTTTTTTGAATTATTTCCATCATATAATATGTAAATCTGGATTTTTTAATTTTTATTTCAAAATTAAAAGTATGTTTATTAAAAATTGAAAGAAGTATTTGGTAAATTAAATACTGAAATCTATTTATGGAATCCTTGGTGAGACCCTAATGGGATTTTATCTTACACCCTAACTATAATTTTGGGTGTTTATATATTTCATTATTCCAGGTTCGGGCAAGGGAAATGCCCCACTTAGAGGATGTAGTAGTTGTTGATCCTTGGGCTTAGAGAGTTGTGTCTTTTAGAACTCAGGTTAACTATCATATTTTATAATAATGTTTTGTCGTACTTTCAATTTGTTTACCTGTTTTACTTCTGGTATAGTTCTCCTTGTGGAGCTTTTATTTTATGCATACTGACTTTTTATCTTTCTTCTACAATGTTTGTGGAAAATTAATTACTAATTTCGTTTTTTATTATGATAGGTGCTTGTCATTAACCCACGAGGATCAGAAACACCCTTCAGGACATGTAAAAATCGATTCGGTAATTTGGTTAATAGGGTACTTGGACTGTTTGGTGGTAATACCCAAGTTGTAATTGTAGAGTGAATGAAATCATTCTATAAGGCGGTAGTCCACCATACACATGGATGATTAATTTTATAACCTATTTTATTGAAATGGATATAGTTGTAGGTAATTCCCATATTATAAAAAAATCCTAGTATATGGAATATACTAAGGTTATTATATCATTATTTTTTTAATAAAATTTGAAGGAGGTAGAGAAAGAAATAAAATAATGACTCTCATAGAAGAACATTACCTCTTATTTGGGTATCCTCCTTTAGGTTTTCACTAAATCCTTCCTAGATTGAATTTATAACCAAAATAAGTCTTCTAGGATAACAGCAGTGAAGTTGGAAATTGATTTGGGTAGGGATTGGATAACCCAAAAGGGTGTGAATGTGTGAAGAATATATGATATGGGATGGCCTTTTATAATTGGGGGAGAGGTCACACTTGGTATTTTTTAAAAGAGTTGAGGGATCCAAAAAAATTTATATGTCATAGGGGTCCAAAATGGTCCATTATCAAACCTCAGATGTGTAATGGTAAAAATATTCCAACAAAATAGATTTTTTTACAAGTGTATATGTCATTTTTACCCTTATCTTTTTAGTTTAACCCCCAAATAAATCACTTTTTACCTTAACCGCCGTAATTAATTTTAATTTCACTCACTATTCATTTGGGTCAAAAATTAAGTTTAACTTATTTGAAATTATAAATTATTTTGATTCCAAATAAAGAATACATTTTTTAAAATTCAATACAAAGAAGTGTAAAAATTAAATTTAAAATTATCCTTACAAACACGAAGAGAAATCAAGCTTTTAAAGAGAAAAGGTATAATAGATTACAAATTTTTTATATCAAAATTCAATATGAAAATTATTCCAATGACCTAAATTAGATTAATTGATATAAAATTGAACCAATTTTACTTTAAATACAATTAAAAATATAATTTAACTTTATAAATTATTTAAAAAAAAGTAAATTTTTAATTAAAATTCATTATCTTTCACTATTCATCAAAAATGATACTTTTATGAAAAATACAAAAAAATCACCCTAAGATAATTCAGGTATCCGAGTTTCAAAAATTATATTTATTTTTTTTATATAAATATTAAAAAATATATAAAAAATAATTTTAAATTATGTTTTTAAATTTCACCTAATCCATCTTTTAGAAAAAGACCCAATTTTACAGAAAAAATTTCTTTTCTATTCAAATGATTCTTATTATTATTTATTGTCCATATATAACTAATGAACATGTGTAAACTATATATGTTTCATAATATAGTTAGTACTATTAAAACCCACCAATTTAACATCTAGGTTATAACTATTTTATTAAATAATAATATTTTAATAAAATTCCATTGCTCATTTAAACTCGGTGTTGTGTGTAACTCAAGCTACACTGAGTACTGCATGTAATGAAAGCTAAAATCAGTTTTACAGGTAATGCAAGTTATTGAATATATTGGATTTATTTAAAAATAAATTTTTCATAAATCTTTGGGTGTTATACTTTCTTCTCGTCATATTGTTAAATTTCATACACACTGTTAAATAAAAATTTATTATTTTAGAATTTTGAGGTGTTACAAGGTGTATAACAAAAAACATGTCACAAAGAGAGTAATTTTGAGATGAGATCCATTACCTTGTTTCATATTTGACCTATGCATGTGCATAACTTCCAAAATAATCAAATTAGGTTTTTTATATACCTTCTTAAGAAATTTATTATTATATATCTAATTTAATATGGACTATTTATTATCAAATTTTATTTATTTATTATATGAATTTTTCTTATATTTACATGAAAATTGAAAAGGTGTCTACTTATTTTGGTAATTTTAGTGATCAGATATGATATTTAAATAATAATTTATCTACATAATATAACCATTCCATGACCAAAAAATTAATTTCTTATAAAATTATAACAATATGTGTACTTAAGTTTCCGTAGTAATCTATTATAGAGTTTTATAGCTTTATTCAAGTGGGTGGTTAAACCAACCTCAAAAATAAACATATTAAATCTCGATGGGAGAGTATGTTAATAAAGTTTATAATATCATTATAATAGAATAATAAGGATATTATTTATATTTTCTGTGTTTTAGAATCATATTTTATGTTTTTTATAAATAAAGAAAATCAATATGAAAAAAAATAAAAATGTTACTTTGTGTAGACAGTAGTCCGTGCAACGCACTATTAACGTTATTTTGTTTTTATAAGTAAATGGAAATGAATAAATAAAGTTTTTTCAATTAATATAATAACACTTAAGTTTAATAATGATAATTATGTTATCATATTCCAATGTTAAGCATAGTTTATCAATATAAATACTAAGAAGAAAATGTATAAGATTAAGTAGTACTCACTTTGGGATTTTAAAATTTCTCTTAAAACTCTCATTAATGATGAAGTGATTAGGATAACTAATTGAGACCAGGGAATTATAATTTTGAGATAGGATTAAATAATTATAAAAATTTAATTTTTTAAATAATTAATTTGAAGAAATGGGTATAGAATAAAAGGGCATAATTGTCCCCTTTTATAAGTGAAGAAAAGGGAACTTCTGAGAAAACTTTAATTTTCAATGATATCATTACACTATTCAAGGTAAAAGACTCTAAAATTTAAAAATAATGAATTTTATAATGATATTGGGTCGATAAATCCTCAACCAATTATTTTCACACATGTTTTAAACATTTTGAAACTCATTTGTTTTTAGGATTTTACATTCACCTATTTTTTGTTTTTACCATGGTAATTAGTATCTAACTAAGTAATTTATGTAATTTATGTTTTGATAAAAATATAAAATAACCCATAATACTAAATTTAGGTGTAAAAACCCAAATTTAATCTCCATTTAATCTAATTAATTTTTTAATTAAGATATAATTATATTTTAAATTGATACATTTTGTATATAGGGAAAATGGTTTTTTACAGAAAAATGGTATTTTAACTTATATGTGTTATTAATATTATTTATCATTTAATTTTTAATATAAAAAAATAAAAAACAGTTTTTAGAGTAAAATGTTACTGAAGTTTCCAAAATGACATACATGGGTTTTAAGAAAACAACATAGTAATTCTAAATGGATTATTTTAATTTTATATATATATATATATATATTACAAAAAAATGTTTCAACAACATTAAACTCATTCTGGGTTTATGATAATTTCATAAAAGTGACAGTTTTTAGCAAAATCGATATTTTTCCCAATTCACATAAAAACTAATTATTTCATTGAAATCGTAAAAAATAATATTAAGATAATATTTTTATTATAAATACAAAATCTTATTTTCATATTTTAAAATTCATATTATAAAATTCTTAAATAAAAATTTTAAATAATTTCATAAATATATAATTAAAAATTATTTCTACTGGAAAATTGACATTTTCAAATATTAATATGTATTGTTATTATTTCATATGATTTACCAAATAATTTTTGTTACCCAATTATTAATATAATAAATAATTTATCACCATTAAACATATGTTTCTTGAAATAGAAATTCATATCACATAAAAAGGAAATTTTTAGAAAAATAATTTTCTAAATAATAAATGATCTTATTAGTAATTTTAGGTAAACTAGTTTAATTTCATTAATATTGAAAGTATCCTTTATTTTATTTATACATATTTTTTATAAAGTGGATAATCATGTTCATTCCAACTAATTTAATGATTATTTTTAAATGGTCATGCTTAATATTCAAAATATATCAAGATTTTTCGTCAATGTTTGGTATAGTGTGTAAAACACACTATATAGTATATAATTTATTTATGGGGAATATATAGTGAAATATCAAGTCATTACATTCTTACCCCCTAATTAAATTGTTTCCTTGCAATTTAAATTATCACATGCTAATATAAATTGTTAAGGATATGTAAATTATATATACAACTTAGGATATAATTTCTAGAGACATATCAACCTTAAAAACTTGGGAACAAAAATCTTTCCTCAGAATATGATTATCCATAATATTTATTTTTTTCTCTCAATATTTTGGACCAAGTGACTATCTTTATTTTGTATCAATACCAACATTATATAATTTTTTTCTAGAGAGTGTTTATTATTATCCTTTCATTAGTATAATATCATTGGTTAATAAGAAATGCATTTTTCTTACTCCAAATAAATTTTCCTTTGAGTGGAAGGAACCAATCCACCATTAAAATCACATTATATTTAAATAATGGATAATATGATTTACATAAGGCACATTCCCTTAAACTTAAATTTAGAATAAAATTATCATACCACTAAAATATTTCTTTAATAATAAAATCATCTAGGTGGTGATTTAATGATCTTATAAAACTTCTTAGATATACTAGAGTTCCTAGAAAAATCCAAATAAGGAATCTATACATCCATATTAGAGTGTCTGTGCGCCCTAAATATCATGATACACTTTGGGAGTAGTTTTTTAATTGTAATTCAATTGTTCTCTTGGTCTTGGAGGATGGTGATGCTAATTATATTGGTTAATACTTGGATTAGGGCATTGACTTGGATAATTCCCAAATTCCCCACACATGAGATTTTGAATTATTGATGTTACCTTATGAAGAAATATATTTCATTAAATTGTTTTAACTGAACTATTAAATTTTCCTTGATATTTTGATTCTTGGTGACCCCCTCTTACATAAGAAAAGCATATTCCATTCCCCTAGAGGTTATTCCCTTGGTTCTTATTTTCAAATTGTTTATATGAAAAAAAATGATCCTTTTTCCTTCATCATCTTTGTCACCTGATATTTCATGAGACTTCATATTTTTATTATTTAGTGTGTTTAGTAATTAAATTATATTCAAATTATTAATAATATTTAATGATAGTTTGTTTATAATAGCCATAAGGTTTATTATATCATCTCCCATTCTGAGGGGTTATTCATTAAAGTAATCTTTGCATTGTCCCTCACACCGATGGTTATTTCTAGTTCTAGTCATTATTAAAACCAAAAGAATTGACATGAGTGAGGAAACATTAATAATATGGGGGAGTTATCATAATCATAAAAGGAGTTAAACATAAAATGAATTTTCTTTTTACATTATCACAATGCACTATAGTTCCTTTATTTCAACCTGTATATATCTTAGTTAAATATAGGTTACTTTAAGTTATGTTATATTATACATCTTGATATAATCCCTCAAAATAATTAGGGATTCAATCCTTTATAGTGGTTTGTAAATATCATGTGATAAACCAAATCATATCCTCCGAGAGTTTCTATCCTAGTGTGTATTCTTAGGCCCACTCATCATGCATCATGGTGATGATAGATTCAATGCTCAACCAACCATTTTTGGGGGGGATTTCCCAAAGGTTCATCTATAAGACAAACACATCCACATTTTACTATATAAACAAAGATTTTATTTCAAAGAAAACGAAACACTCAAAACAATACCAAAATTTCATGATGTTATCCAACACTTAAGCTTGTTACTATTCCTAGGATTTTCACTTAAGGTCTCTAATAATAATCCCCTATATAAATAAAGTAATATTTTAAAATAACTAAATCATCCTCTGATACCAAATATGGAGTCCCAAGAAAAATATACATAAATAATACATTGATTCCATGTTTTAGATAATACTTCTCACAAATAGCCATACAACCCAAGGAATGAAATGTTTAGTATCTTTGTGGATCAGATGCATAAGAAACTTTTTTTATGATATGTGTGGAATTTTCTCCACATTCAAAAAACATTATATCCACTTATATAAATCTCTTAACTTATAATCATCTTTATAATACGAGGATAGAAAACATAAGAAATGGGTGATCTCAGATTATCAGTAAGGGGAGAATTGTTAACATGCTATCAAGGGTTATATTATAAGAATATATTAAAACAATAACATTATATAAATTTATTATTAAAAATATATTGTGATAACAATTTTTTCACATTTGTAATGATGTAAGGTAATGTAATCTCATAATAAAAATATATACCATGGAAAATTTGTGTAGAAACATGACATAACAAACATGTGTCATGGAGTGTAACATAATAATATAACATGGAATTATAGAAAAGTCATAAGAATATGTGTTCATAACCTTGTGAACATAGCTAAACACGTCGATTTCATGATCATTCTTGTGAACATTGCAAATCTTTAATGTATTCATGATAAATCTTGTGAACATAGATAATATTTATCATTTTCACACTTAATTATATGAACATATGTAATACGTATGGTTTTCACACTTAATCTTATGAATGTAGCTAATATGTATCATGTTCATGCTTAATATTGTAAATATAGATAATCTAAATCGTGTTCACATTCAATATCATTAACTCATAATGTATAAAAACTTAACCAAACAAGTAGAGGGTGATATAGAACCCCAAACATCATTTTACATACATATGTGTGCCATAAGATATAAATCATTCAATATATCATGAAAAACTATGGGAAATATAGTGGGTTTCATTCATCACATCATAAATAACCCACAGAAAGAATAATGGGTTATATAACACTTCAACATGGTATCACTAAAATTTACCTCAATCATGTAAATTATTGGTACACAAAATTAAATCACCCCAATAGAGTATTTCACAATAAAATTTATAAGGTGGTTCAAAAATAATAATAATAACAAGTCTCAAGGAATTAAAATTTGAGACAAAGAACCACTTACAACTTGAGGATATTTAAAATAAAAACCTAATGAAAGATAAAGATTTAAATTCGACTTAAATTTCCATGAATAAAATTTATTTCATGATATAAAATATCAAATAGGTATTATATACCCCCAAACAAAAGAAATTAGGTGTATAATAAAAAACATGTCTCAAAGGGAAGTATTTTGAGATGAAACCCCTTACCTTGTTCCATATTTAAACTATAAAGGCACCTAACTTCATGAATAATTAATTTAGGTTTTTTATATACCTACATAGGAACCCTATTCATATATATATAATTTAATATGGAAAATTTATCACCATATATAATTTTTTTATATAGTTTTTTCTAATGTTTGCATGGAAATAGAATCAGTGTTAGTTATTTTGGTAATTTTAGCTATCAAATATGATATTTTAATAATAGGTTAAATTAATAAGATAACCATTAAAGAACCAAAATAAAATATTTAATTTCTTATTAACTTAAAATAATATTATTATTTAATTTCTCATATTCATCCATGATATTTTTTTATAGCATCATTCAAGTATGTGGTTAACCAACCCCAAACATGAACATGCGTTATCTCAGTGGGTGTGTATGATTAATGAAGTGTATAATATCATTATAATAAAAGTATAATTATATTATTTTTTATTTTTTATTTTTTTAATGATATTTTATGTGGTTTTTATGATGAAATAAAATCAACATGAAAATGAAGATCATTACTTTGTGGAGGTCATAGTATACACAACGCACAGTTGACGTTATTTTGTTTTTATAAGTGAATAGAAATGAATAAATAAAGTTTATTAAATTAATATAATAAAAATTAATTATAATAATGATATTTTTTATCATATTTCTATGGCAAGAATAGTTTTGGAAAAGGAATATTAAGAATAAAATGTAAATTATTAAATAATACTCACTTTGGAATTTTAAACATTCTCTTGAAAGTATACTTAGAAAGTAAGGGATTATGATAAATGATTTATTCCATAGGATTATGAAATTTACCTAAGATTATAGTAGGATAAAAAATTTATAGTTTCAATAAGTAATTTTAATTAATGGATGTGGCATGAATGGGTGCATGTGTAAGTGAATAAAAGGTCACTTTTGATAACACCATTTAATTTTCAATGGTATCAATACACTATTCAAGGTTCAAAGACTATAAAATTATAAAAAAATGTATTTTTGGGTGATCTTAGTTTAATAAATCCTTGAAAAAATATTTGCACACATGTTTTGAACATTTTTTTATTTTTTTATTAGGTTTTTACTTTTAACTTTTTTAAATTGGTAGTTAGTTTATAACTAAGTAATTCATATTTTACAAAAAATATAATGTAAATCATATTACAAGATTTTTGATTTATGAAAATTAATTTAATGTCCATTTAATACAATTAAATTTCTAAATAATAGATAATTAAACTTTAAATTAAAAAAAATTATATATAAAATTTAGTTTCTTCTAGAAAAATTGTGTCTTAATCATTATATGTTTTTAATATTATTTAGAATTTATTGGAAATTAGATGTGAGTTAATATAATTATATATGTGTTTAAACATAATATGATAGAATAATTTATAACATTTTTATATAATTGATTAGAAAAAAATTACACAATATTAATAAAATAATTCTATGAAAATAAAATTTTTACCATTACCAAGGTCATTAACTTTAATCTTATAAATCATAATTTAAAGAACAAAATTGAAATTTACCTTATTAAATAATATGATAATTATGATATAAAATATTAAATCCATTTTTATATATTCAATTTCTATAAGTTATAAAAATAAATTTTTAATATAAGAGAATAAAAATAGTTTTTAGTGTAAAATATTACTTAAGTTTTTAAAACAATATACATAGGTTTTATAAAAAAAATAGTAATTTTAAATTATTTATTTTTATATATAAATATATATTTTTTATATAAATATGTTTCAAAAACATTTAATTCATTCTTATATTATGATAATTTTATAAAAGAGATAGTTTTAGCAAAATTGGTATTTTCTCACTAATAACCTAAAAACCCAATTATTTCAGAAAAAATACCAAAAAATAATCTGAAGATAATATTTTTATTCTAAATAAAAAATTATGTTCATATTTTAAAATTGAAATTTTAAAATTTATAAATTCAATTTTTTAATAAAATCATTAAATATAATGAAAAACTATTTCTATTAGGAAATGGCATTTTTAAATACTAACAGTTATTATTCTTATTTCATGTAATTGACCAAAAAAATTGGTATTAAAAAATTATTAATATAAAAAATAACTTATCATCATTAAATATATTTTTATTGAAATAGATATGCGTATCTCATAAGAAAGTGATTTTTAAAAAAATGATTTTCTAAACAACAAATGATCTTATTATAATTTTAGGTAAACTAATTAAATTTTATTCACATTAAAAGTAGCCTCTATTTTATTTATAAATATATTTCATAAAATAGTTACTTCTATTTATTCCACCTAAGTCAAAATCTAGGTTTTGATGGTCATACTTAATATTCAGAATATATCAAGGTTTTTTGTTTTAGTTTGGTATAGTGTTAAAAATGAACTATTTAATATATTAATTTTTAAGGAGAATATATAGTGAAATATCAAGTTGTTATAGTGACTTAGCTTATCAGGGGGTGCTTGGATATATCATTGAACATTTCATTGGTTAGAGCTCAACCAATATAGGATTTTTCCTATCTTATGATGAGTATGATATTTGGAACCTTGAATAAGATAGAATGGGGAGTGTGAAATTGTACCTAAATAATATATATGATGTGTTAATCTATTTAAATGAGGTACATTTTATTTTCTCATATAAAAATATGAATTTTATTTGACGTATCCATCATCTAGTTTAGTCTATACTTGAATAATCATGAATGTATGAGTTGGTTATATGGGATCAACATACTCTATTTCCCATAGTCACTTCATGTTTTAGACAGAGTGAATGTTTAATAATTAATTCATAAATACAATGAAACTTGTGGATACATGTATATAGATACACTTGTTTAACAAATATCACACTTAGTCCCTTTGTAGCTTAAGTAGCACTACTACTTTTCTAGAGGATTCTTTTTGTTTACCTTTATGTATTCAAGGATTCATATTTACTGCCAATGCTACAGAGTCATGGGGGGTTATTCTTTATTGTTAAGTAAATTGGTATTGCATTTGAATTATATAGATACTATAAAATTGTTTTATAGTTGATCAAAAATAGTTTAGGATGGGTACTTATAATGTATTACATATGATGTTATACATGGTGAAGTTCAATAGTGGAATTCCAAAAGTGTTTTGGAAGATATATAGAATGATTTTTTGATACTATACTACATGTTATACAATATAAGGTGAAATTTAATGTACTTTTATGATTATTTAGTGAAATTGGTCAATTGAATAAGATGATATGCCATAAATTCTAGGCTTGAGGATATTTTTCCACTAACATATCCTTAAGAATAATCTTAAGAATACATTGCTTAAAATTTATTTTTAAGAATGGTATTAAGAGTATGTTTTCACCAATGTACATTAATATGAATGAAATTTATATCTTGAGAATACAATAGTTCAATGTGTGGTGGGATTACAATATGTGTGAGATGTTGTTGTTTCTATCAATTTTTTGTTCGAATGTTAAGGGTTAACTTTAAAATGATCCTAACACATAAGTTATCATTAATGTAAGTGTCACATGAGATGTAAGGCATGGGATGAGTCACATGAAATACATAAACTAGATGACCCATAAAATAATTCATTATAATTCAAGAGTTAATTCATGCATCTCCAAGGATAATCCTTGGAGATTTATAAAAACCATTATCATATGATGGTGTGTGTGTGTGTGTGTGGATTCTTAGATGAGGCACTCCCTTCTTGAAAATCTGTTCCTTTTCTTCCCCATTTTTAACATGATAAACTATCAAATTGTAGAGGAATATGGGATCCCATTTTGTGTATTGAAATGATTTAGGTTATCTAATGGATATACCTATAGAGAGGGGATGTCATCTGGTTTCCCAGAAGTGATCTACATAAAACCATATGATGGATTAAATATATTTTATAATATCTTCAAGGAAACTTATAATTGATTAATGTTTATCATTTATGAATTTTGATACTATCGAGTATGTATTCAAAAAAATATAGATTTTCTTACACTTTCAAGTTTATAATATAAACTCCTAGAACCCATCACCTTTATGGAACAATCTTTATCTCACAGCATGGTATTTTTCAATCTTATTTTATGAATGATTATATTGAAACAAATAATAATCTACATGACATAGGTACCTCCAAAATACTAAATCCACCAAAATACACCTTACCATATTTGTAGTGTGGCACCCATGTTGCAGTGTTTAAACCTTCAAATTAGCTGAGCCGCCATGATTTTATAGACTTATTTCATGGCATGAACACTTATATTACAATGTGAATGTCTCCTAAAATGTTCCTTGATGACTCTTACGTTGGAATACTTTTTTATTATTCTAACTTTGACTCTATCCATATCATGGTTTACTCCCTTGCACACTGATTTTGGACCTTCTTCTTCATAAACTCATTTATTGATCTTAACTATTGATCAACTCAACAATCTAAAAGCTCCATAAATTCCTTCCAATAAACTACTAATTGAAAAAAATCTAACAATATAACCTAATGTTTACAAAATTCTCTCCATTTATATTTTTTTCAATCCTTACATTAATCATTACTTCTCCATACTTCAATACCATATAGAATTATAATCTCCTTGATCCTTTGAATTTCTCACCCTTTAGTAAAATTCAAAGGATTTTTAAACTCCATTTTAGATTTTTTTATTATTAATGTCTCCACTATTCAAAACTCAATAAAAGAAAATTTCAATTAGTTCACTAATACTATATTAGTCAGGTATCATTGTTGTAAATAATAAAAGTAATTGAGTGATATGTTGTTTTCAAGAGATCTCATTTCAATCCTCATATTTCCTTTTAGTATTCTCAATGGTTAATATCTCCCCCATATCTCATACATCAAGAAAAATATATATCCCTACAATAACAAAAGAAATTATAGATAAAACTTTATACATAACAAGGATATTGGATTTTCTGAATCTCCATAAGCCAAGTGGGGTGGTTTAACACCAAGGTTCAATTGATGCTTCTCAAATTATGGTGTGGCCAATGGTTTTGTAATGATAGTTTAAACTTGTTTATTTTTACTCAGTGCACTAGCTTTATAATTACTTGTTCAAAATTTTCTTTAATAAAGTGATATTGGATATCAATATTCATTGTTCTAGAATATTGTACTAGATTCTTAGTCAACTCTATCATACTTTGGTTATCACAATGGACTATCATGGGAAACATAACCTCCTATCAAATATCATCCAGTTATTTTTTCATCCATTATAATTTTTTAGAAGACATTTTCACTAAAATGTACTCTTTTTTAACCATACAAAGAGAATTTATTTCCTAATTTTTATTAATCCATTCAATGCACTTTCTCCCAATGAAAAATGAGTCTCTACTTATATATTTGTATCCACAATATCTTCATTCTAGTATACATCTGAGTAGGTGTATAATATATTTTATTTCCTATAGAATATACCAAACTCTAATCAATAGTTCCCCAAATATACAACATGGTATGATTTAAGACCAAGAGATTCTTCTCCTTGTTGAAACTTTGGTCGTGAGAATCCATGCTTGTTTCAAAACATATATTTGATCTTGTTATTGTAAGATATAACAAGCTTCTATTCATTCTTTAATAATGTGTTGGATCAAGTTTGTTCCCATTCTCATGTTTTCTAAGATTGGTTCTAACCATTATTATAGTTGAAACTGAATTTCTATCATGCATATCAAACTTCTTCAATAGATCCTCAATATAATTATCCTAATAAATAAAAATATAACACCCTTTCTAGACAACTTAAATACTAGGGAAAATTTTATCTCTCCAACAATTGTAATTTCAAACATTGTTCTCATTAAACATGAAAAATACTTCATTGAATTCTATTTTTATTCTTATAAATAGTATTTCTTAAACATATATAAACACCATAAACATATCTTCCTTATTTGATTTAAAATAAAGATTTTGATTGGATCCTCCTTTTATAAATTTTATATTTCTTGATAATTTAACAAAAAATCATACGTAGATCAAGGTTTCTATTTCAAACTATATAGGGTCTTTTTTAGCCTAGACACCATATCATTCCCAATTATAAAACCCTCTTTTTTTCAATATAAACTTATTCAATGAGAATCCAATTTAAAATTTTTTTCTTAACATCCATTTGATAAATTCTCAATTTAATTTAGATATATATAACAAGGAATATTCTTATCGAATTTGGTCTTTCCACTGGTGAATTTTTTTTATCTATGTCAAGTAATTTAACATTTTAATAGCCCATGTGTACCAATATTTCCTTTTATGAAATCACTTTTCCATTATCATCGTGTTTATTTTTTAAAAGTTATTTTGTTCCTATGAAATTTTCATCGGTAGTCCTATGCATGAGCTCTCAATTCTAATTTTTATCAATTTTATATAACTCTTCATTCACAGACTTAACCTATGGATAATCATTCATTGAATATTAAAATTTGGTTGGTTATACTAGACACAATAGTGTAGTGAGATTTAGAGTTATCATCCTTTGAGATTATGTTGGTGCGGTTTTATTAGAGATGTTATTTGACTCATTGACCTCATATTGTCTTCATATCTATGGATCCACTGGTTGATTTCTTTCAGTAGATTCTTGTACTGATTTAGCCTCTGAATCTTCTACACATGTTATATTGTGATAAATTCCCTAATTAATATCATTTAATTATTCTCCACTAATAACCACACTATGATTTGGTATTAAAGATCTTTTTCCTTCTTTTTATTTTATAATTTTAAGGTCACTTCTCTCTAAAATATTATTCAACCTTTTTTTGAGACATTTATAAGACTTACTCATAAAGGAGTATCCTAAAAAAACTCCATCCACTCCATCTCTATATTTTCCTTCGCTTCCTTATTTTTTAAAATGAATCATCTACTCCTAGACATTTTAAATGGATTCAACATTTGTTTTATTCCATTGCACAACTAATATTGGGTTATCCACTCTCCAAGGATCAAAAAAATCCAATTTTTGTGTACACTTTTACTTAAAGATATTCCTTCCAATGGTGATAAGATAATCCACTATTAATGATTAATTTTTTCCATTATGGTCTCCATTTGATTTTACCTTTCCACTACATCATTTTTTTATGGTGTTATCACTAATAAGATGGAGTACTTGAGACCATAATTCTTTAAGTAATTTTATACCTCATGAGAGGTACATTTTTAAAAATTATTATACTATAGAAACTTAATTTTTCTCTTATATATTTTTTCTTGAGATTCTATGAAACCACTTTATACATTTTACCACATCATTATTTTCCTACAAAAACATGACACAACTCATTATATTATAATCATTAATGGAAAAAATGAAGTATTCCTCATCATATACTCTAGGAACCTACATTGGACTATACACATTAGTGAAAATCAAGTTAATAAGATTTAAATACATCTTATTATTCAGTAGATGGGTATTTATCACTATTTTTCCACTTATATAGAAATCATATGCCTTCTCTCATTCTCATTTCAGATTCATAAAGTTAGTTCTAAATTTTAGTTAGGCTATATTCTCTATGATGTATTGATTGATATGAATAATTATTATATGCTAAAGAATATTATATTCCTCCTCCATAATGACACAGGTTTTTTCTCCTTGAAATATAATTGATATATATTACCATTACTTATACATCCCCTATGTTGATAGTCTATATTTAGGATTTGATAAAGTATACCCACTGATGAAATGTGACCTCTAATCTAGAGTCACAAAGTTGAGCCACGCTAATAATATTATGTTAAAGAACATACAAATAGTTAAATTCTACTTTATTTAGTTCATCTCTATCCAACCTCATTTTTATACTTCACTTGATTTTATTGTTTCATCATTAATGAAACTAGTTGTTCCAGTAACATGGATCTTCTTTGTAAAAACTTGAACTCTATAAACTCATATTTGGTAGTTATATTACATAACTTCTATAGAATACAAGAGTTATTGAAGGATCCAGAATCTTATTAGTATTTTAAGACTAGATATATACATACATTACATTTAAAAACATAAGATATAACATAAATAAATTTCAAGAAAATTGTTATCCCATCCATCATATCTATAAAAGTTACACATAGTTATCCTCTAGGTTTCCTGGGGAAAGGAAAAATAATAATTTTGAGCTTATATTCTCGGTAATGAGTAGCACAAAATAGATCATATCATAACATAAACACGGAACGAGTGATATAGAAGGAATGAATAAATAATATGAATCCCTAATCAATTAAAACTAATGTAATTCTATATCCATGATAATAAATGAAAACATGGATAATAATAATCATTAACCTCATATTGATAGAATGCATAATTTCAAACATAAAAACATTTTATCGAGGATTTTTTCAAGACACTATATCAATATGGGGAAAGGTATAAACCAAAACCCAAGTTTCTTTGTATTATGATATATATCAATGCCTCAAGAGGATATGTAATTTTGGGACCCATCTATAACATTTTTAAGTCTAATACATTCACCATAAGAGTTAATATAACATTTTATATCATTCTTTAAGGAACCACTAGAAGAATAAAAACATTAATATCTATATAATAAAAGATATAGAAAAGAAATACATCTCTATTCAATGTAATAATGTTGATTTCTTGGATAACATCTCTTAATCAAATTAGAAGATGCTGGGTTTCATCAAAGTAATCAGTAAGTATCCTTATTGAAGAAATATAGTGGCGAGGGTACTTTCAATGTGTTGGGTTTTCCATGGAAAATAGTAACTGGTTTCAACAATTTTGATTGGAAGGAGAAAATATCAATTATAGGAAAAATCCTCCATCGTGGTTCATAAAGAGCATGTAAATATTCCAAATCATATCCCCTGGGAGTGTCTATCAAGGTGTGTAGTCTTAATCCCACATAGCATGAATCAGAGTGATGAATGATTCAATGATAAACCAAGCATTTTGGGGTTATAATTCCCATTTTAATCTGTGCCACAAATTCATCCCCTTTCTAATATGTACATAGGGAAATATTTTCTAGGAAACTACACATGCATTTACTTTACCAGAACTTAGGATGTTTTTCCACCATGGAAAAAATTTAATTTTAAAAAGGTTTTGGTAACTCCTGAACATAAATATTGTGAGGTACTTATAAAAATATAAACTTGTAAATCCATTTAAATTCATGAAGAATATGGTGAAAATTATTTCATATATATTTTTTCACCACAAAAAAGTAAATAATTAGAGAATATAGCATTATTCCCAAATAATGAAAATTTATATGTAAAAACACACTTATAAATTGGGTAGTAAACAAATAAGAACCTATTGAAAGAGAGGGATTATAAATGATATTAAAATACCATGAATAAAATTTATTTAATTATATAATATCAAAAATAAGTAGTATATTCACCCAATAAAAAATTATATTCACAATACAAAACATGTCTCAAAAAGAATAGTTTGAGATGGAAACCCTTACCACTTATCCTGATTTCCATGAATGTACATTAACCTCATATATCATAAACGTGTTTATATTAATTACTTGATTCAAAAACATAATCATATCTATTTATACTCTTAATATATATTCATTATCTATATTAATTAATGTTACAAAGGTCAACATTTTAAGGTCATTAAAGTTACTATTAGGGATCATTTATAATAATTTATGATGTTTCAAATTCCTTTCATGACTGTTTTAGTCTTTATCATTTAAATCAATAACAATCATTTTTTAATGATTCTTGATGATCTAAGGATGTTTTATTAATTAATTAGTTATTTATTTATTTAATTTTTCTAGAAATAATAAAAAATAATTATTTAATAATTTATATCATATTATACAAGTAATTATTATCCCATAGTCACTCATGATATAAATTCATTTTATTTATCAGGTAGGTGGTTAAACTAACCCTAACATGAACACCTTGATTTAATGAAATATTTTCAGGTGGTTTAGTTGTAATATCATTATAACAAAAGAATAAAGATCATATTTAATTTTCGTCAATGTGATATATTATAATTGGAAGGAAGTATGAGAATAAGTAATTGAAATATGAATATTATATGATATCAATAAAAATATTTTTCTATTAGTATTATTCTTTAGGATGGTTAATTTTATAATTATTTTTTATTTTACATATCATTAAATGGTAATTAAATTTTCATTATTATAACCTCAAAAGTGATATAAAATCATATTTATCCTATAAAATCATTATTAATTCCATCCATAAAAGGTATAAATTAAAATAAAAACATAAATTAATCATTCCATAGAGGCAATGGTCTACACATATGCATGGATAATGATTTCATTTTATATAGAATTTCAAAAATGAATAATATGGTTTATCATTTAAGAAAATAAAATATGTCTTAAATATCATACTTATATATTAAATTTCCTATTAGTTCCATCCTTTTAAGGTGGTTAATGAAATCAAAACATGTTTCATCAAGGAGGTGGTAGTCTTTACATTGCACAAATGACAGTTTCATTTTTCTTGAAAAAAATAAAGGTGGTTAATGATTATAAAATAATTATAAATAAATATTAGTATAATAATTATATTTATGTTATCATTTTAATATAGTTTAATGGAACTTTAGGAAGAATAACTGAATATAATAAAATAGTAATGAGAAAGGAGCAGTTATAAATGTATACCCCACTTCTTAGATAATCTCCATTGTAAATGGGGTTAAGCCTTTAAATTATGGACTTTTGAAAAGAATTGGAACCAATTAAAGGTGTTTAGGAATATTGAGTAGTGGTTTGGTTATATTTTTGTCTGAAATAAGTGGGTTTTTGTATGGTATCCCACCTTTTTATTACATAAATTTTCATTACATGGTATAAAAAGAGGATCTTTTAAAGTTTAGTTTTTTAGAAATAAAGTACACAATACATGAAAACATAAAACATTCATATGAATACAATTTATGGAAATAATAATGGGTTCACATAAGTTAATTTTACTTCATATCATATCTTAGAGATGTGTATCAAAGGAAAGGGGTGAAAATGAAGCCCATTAAAGGAATAAGCATGGGAAACAAAAAAACAAATGATCATGAGACATATAAATAAGAACATAAGGAATAAAAATAAGGTATGAAAAATAGGCATAAACTAATAATAATAACATGAATCATAACATGTAAATGTGTTTACAACATTTAAATGAGACATTCATAAGCATATCATCAAGGTGTTATAAAAAATTACCAAGGTTATTCACCAAGGTATCAAAAAACATGTCATATCTAGAGATTAAAATCTTTGTCGAATGAATTTTATCTCAATTAGGTAACACCCTTAAAATTTATTAAGTTCATTTAATCCAAATATATAATAATAAATCATTTCACTAATAACTGAGGTAGAATAAATAATGGGTTTCTTATCAAAATGTTGGCATGGAGATGTACTTAAAGACGTTATCATTACATCATTCTTACCCTATAAAATAAAATTTGGGCTTTATATATGTAAATACCAAAATAAAAAATGTAATTTTTTCATATATTTTAATAAATATTGAAAATAAAAGAAGTTTGGGTATTCAAATAAAAATGAAAATAGAATTTCTCATTTAAAAGAGAGGGATTTGAGAAGTAAATTCAATAGCATGATGGGTATAAAAAATGGATTTATAAAATGGTAAAATGAAAGGTTAAAAGGGTATACCATTCATAAAATATTATTCTTATAGTAATGGGATAATCAAAATTGGAAAAAAGATTTTTTTTGGAAGTTATAAGGGACACTACATGAAAAAGGGAACTTGAATGGAAAAGAGAAGTGTATATTTCCCTAACCATGAAGAGTTGTTCCTAAAACTTGAGGATAAAACATTGGGTTATTGAGGAAACCTTTAGGGACTCCTTAGATGGAAAAAATTCTATAAATTCATAGATTATGGATTGGGAGTGAAGGGGAATAGTTAAATAGGTGGGCATTTATCAAAAAAGTCAAGTAATTCTTTAATAATTTCTAAATATGGTTCTTTGAAATCTAGGTTGTAGAAAATGAAAAACCATCAATTTTTCTCATTTCTTTGAAAATTTGGGTCAAATTCTAAGATATTTTAATCCACTATAATTGAACACCATTTTATAATACTTATTTTGGAATGTAAAATTAAAGATTCTACAAAGTAATGTTTTAAAAAATTAATTTTTTGTTTTTAGAATTTGGAAAGTTACTTATAGATTTATAAATTGATTAAAATATATTAAAAAACTTAATATTAATAAAATAAAATGTTTTAGGTTAGGTATTTTGTTTAAATAATTATTACATCATTATGAAATAATTATGATATCATAAAATATAATGAAAACCCAAAACTGTATATTTTACTATTAATGAAAATATAAAATATTTTAGAAAATTCTCATAAATTCACCCTAACCAAATATTTATGTTTTTATTTGAAATATAATTTTTATTTTCTATCATAATTATCTAAATAATATAATTTTAACCTTTAAATATAAAATCATTATTTACTTAAAAAATAGCAGTTTTTAATGTGGTCAAATTTATAACACTTATAAAAAATTTCTAGGCCATTATAAAATTATTTTATAATTTATATTCAAATAATAGTTTTTTAAATGTATATATTATTAAAAAACTTATTCATAATAATTTACTTTATTATAAATTTTTTATATATTTTCTAGAAAAAATAAATTTACATTTCATTTTTACCAAAAAATCAATTTATCAAATTCATATCAATTAAACATAAATTGATTATTAATAAAATAATATTCCTAAAATGGAATTTATGGAATAACCATTTTATTTATACAAAGGAAATTTCACTTTAAGTAACTAAGGTTTGGACACATATCCCCTTATTATACATGCATACTTCATAAGGGTGAGGCATGTAATGGTGGTAGTTTCAGGGGTGGATCGAATAACATTGATTGAGTGGTAATATACACTGACTTGAACATCTCCCATAGGATATTTCATTCAAGATTCACTTTTTTAATCTCATATTTGTCTTGGTCAAGGGAGAACCCCAGTGACGCTACCTCCCTCCCAAGTTTGGACAAATGGGATTCAAATGGCATGACTCTGCTGGTTGAGGCCAACGATTATCCTTTTTATATCAGTTATCTTTTTTCATTACTGCTTATAAACACTAATTATAATGGTAAAACTATCAAATAAGGGTGTATTTTATCATTTTTATATTGACCAATAGTTATATAATGGTCAAATCCCAATGGTCACATTTCCCTTTATATCTTATAAATACCACTTCATTATTTTATTCAAAAATCACTACAATTTATCTCTAAGGTTTTATTTTAATTTAGTAAGATTTGGATTGGTTTACTAATATTTTTTTCATTTATATATCATTTTTGAGGGGGGAATTATTGATTTAGGCATTCCATACTTTCAAATTTTATATATTATATTTTATATTTTTTGTTCATTTGTAATGTTTTTCATTTTAATTGGTTTTATAGATAACTAATGTAATGATAATTGTTAATGAGATAATTTTTTTTATTTCTTATTATTTTTTATGTGTATAATATTATATTATATGTAAAATATATTTATTCAGGAAACAAATATAATTAAAAAATTCTGGGTCGTTACATTCTTCACCCTTAAGAAATTTCATCCTAAAAATTTCAATACATTTTCTCAGTTCAGAAAAGGTAAGGGTACTTCTATCTCATTGAATCCTCTGATTCCCATGTCACTTATTCATATTTATGGTTCATCCACAAAACATTGACGAGGTGGGTAGTTTTATTATGTAGAACCTGGTCTCTATGGTCCAATATCTCCACTGGATGCTTCTCATAAGATAGGCCATGCACCAGTTGTAACATATCCTAATTCCGTACAAGTGAGGGATCATGTATGTACTTCATCCAAAGAGATACATGGAATACATCATTAACTTAAGAAATATTTGGTGGAAGTTCTAGCTGATATTCTATTACTCATGTGTGATAAAGGATCTCAAAGGGGCCAATGTACCTAGGGAAAAACTTCCCTTTCATCCCAAACTGCATGGCTCTCTTCTGTTGTGATATCCGAAGGAATAATTTTTCTATAATATCAAACCCCAATTCCCTTTGACGATTGTCATCATATCACTTCTTATGACTCTGAGTAGCCTTTATATGTTGTTGGATGGAATGAACCTTTTCCATAATATCTTTTATAAGATCAGACCTAAGTATCTTTGTCTCACTAACTTCATCCCAAAAATTAAGTGTTCGACATAGATTCCCATATAGAGCTTCATGTGGTTTCATTTTAATACTCAATTGGAAGTTATTGTTTTATGATAACTCAACTAAATGGAGGTGTATATCCCATCTAACTTTAAATTCCATTTACCATATTCTAAGCCAGTCCTCAAGTGTTTGAATAGTCCTTTCAGATTTTCCATTAGTTTGGGGCTGATAGATCATATTCAAATTCAATTCAGTATTCTGAAAATGTTGAATAATTCTCCAAAATTTAGATGTGAAACTTAGATCATGATCAAAAATGATAGATAGTTCCACCCCATACAAACACACCGCTTCCTTTATGTATATTTTAGAAAGTTTTTCAGGAGATAAATCATCCCTAATAGTGATGAAATGGGAAATCTTGGTGATTTGTTCCACTATAACCCATATCGTATTGTTTCCTTTGGATGTTCTTGAGAGACCAGTGATGAAGTTCATAGTGATATCATCCCACTTCCATATTGGTATGGGTAGTGGTTGAAATAACCTCTTAGGAAGTTATCACACCAAATTCACTTACTAACACACGAAGCACCATGCAGTGTAGTCAGCAATCTCCCTTTTTATATTATCCCACAAATAATGATGATGAAGGCCTCTATACATTTTAGTGATTATAGGATATATAGGGAATGTAGATATATGAGCTTCATCCATCATACCATTATTTATCTCTGTGATAAATGAAACACAAATCCTTGTATGAATTTTTTATGCACCTTATTGATCAAAATTGAACTCAGGAAACTTCCCATTATTCACAACCTCTGTCATCTTTTGTAAATAAGGATCTTCTCTTTGAGATTTCTTTATTTTATCTAGTAATTATGGTTGAGAACTCTTTTTGGGATAGGGTTGGTGATTTCCATTCCCTTATAATTCCCATGTCCAATTTTACTAGGTCCTTGATCAAAGGATCTCCTTTAATCCTCATCATTGTTATCACAACGGGATATTTCTTACTTAATGCATTCGTGAATTTGTTTTCTCTTTCAAGGTGATAATGAACTGAATAGTCACAGTCTTTAATAAGTTCAAACCATATCCTTTTTCAAATGTTCAATTATTTTTTCAAGAAAATATACTTCAAACTTTGGGGGTATGTGTATATATCAAAATATTTCCCATCAAGATAGTGTCTCCATATTTCCAAAGAAAAAATAACTGAAGATAACTCCAATTAATGAATTGGATAATTCTTATCATGAGTCTTTAACAGTCGGAATGAATAAGAAATCACCATGTTATTTTTCATGAGGATACACCCAATACCTTTCATAGATGGATTATTATAAATAACTAATATTTCTCCAACACAAAGTATATTTAATATAGGTTAAGTAACCAATATCTTCTATAGTTTTTGGAAACATTCTTCACAATCCTTTTTCTAGATAAACTTTTCCCCTTTTCAAATTAAATTGTTTTGTAGTTTATGTGAAACGTTTTTTCCAAACCAACTATAATATCCTATTAAACCAAGGAAACTATGCGTCTCATTTAGAATTTTAAGATGATTCCACTCCTCTATATCCTTTTTCCTAATAGGTTCAACTAAAACTCCTTTATTGGTTATAATGTTCCCCAAGAATGAAACTTTTTCTAGCTAGAATTCTCATTTTCTAAATTTCATAAATAGCTTATCCTTCCTCAAAGATCATAGTATAACCGTTAGATAATCCTCATGCTCCTCACAATTATTAGAATATATCAAAATAGAATTAATAAAAACTACCTTGTATTTATCATTTTATTATTTAAAGACTCTATTAATTAAATCCATAAATATAGTATAAGCATTATTCAAGCCAAAGGGCATAACAGAAAACTCATAGTGACCATATCTTATTTAGAAGTTAGTTTTTTAAATATCTTCTTTCTTCATCCTCAATTGATGATACCCATATTAGAGGTTAATATTAAGGTAGAACTAATCCCCATTAATCTGATAAAATAAATCATCAATCCTTGGGAGAAGGTACTTTCTCTTCATTGTGATCCCATTAAGTTCTATATAATCAATGCATAGCCAAATCGATCCATCCATCTTCTTCATAGAGAGAACAGTTTCTCTTCAAGGAGACGCACTTGGTCGGATAAATCCCTTCACCAAAATATCTTGAATTTTTTTATTTAATTCTTATAAATCCATATTTTTTATTTTATATGGGGTATTAAATATCATCTTGGATCAAGATATGAGTTCAATGTAGAACTATACCTCCCTTTCTAGGAGAGGTCTAGGTAACTCTTTATGAAATAATTCAATGTATTCTTGAATGATGGGGACATTATCTATATTTATACTTTCATTTCCTTCTCCATCTTCATTGATCATCTCCATAAATAAGTCTATGGGAGGTTATTTTAGAATAATCTATGGTCGAGATATATATCCTTTTAAAATGAATGTAGGAATTCCATACAATACTATTAAAATTTCCTTACTTCTGCAGTAGATCTTAGCATTATAATTTAAGATGTAGTCCATCACTAGTATAGTGTCTAATTCCACCATGGAAGTGACTACTATATTTGTGATGATATTGTACTCTCCAAATTTAATACTAGAGTTTTTATACAATTTTGATGCTAGGATGGTCCCTACAGAAGTCTTGATTGATAACTCAACTTATAGAAGTTTAGGGATTGATTCTATATTCCGAGAATAATTGGATGAAATAAAGGAATGTATAGAACTATCATCAAAAAATGTACTTTCTAGCATTTATATAACAATGAGAGAACCTTCCACCATATCATTTTGAGCCTCTACATTATCTATTATGACAGAAAATGCCCGACCTTCCTCCCTTATCCTGTGATGGGGTTGATAGTGGTTCCCCTCCACTATCTTCTGATTTGGGCATCAATTTACAAAGTTCCCAATCTTTCCACACTTGAAGCATTGAACTTCCAGTTGTGTTTGTACCATATTCCCTTTATCATTGGTGTTGAGAAGTTTAGGCTTACCCTCACCATGATGGTATCGATCTATATGTCCATATATTCCACAATTGTATCACTTTCCACTCTTAAGAAATCAGTTCCCCAAATGATTCTTCCCATATCTATTACATGTGGTAAGTTACACTTTATTTCATCCTCTTCTGTAATATAAATTCTTCCCTAATTTTGGCTCCATTTCTCATCTTTTCATTTGATCTATATGAACATTGTGTCTCTACAAACTCCAATTAAACCTTTATAGCACTCATCACTGTCTCCTCATAGCTTTTATAATCTCTATTTTTTAGATTCTTCCAAATATGGGGTCTCTTCCCACCAAATAATCTATCAAATTTCCTCTTAGGATCCATAAAAATCTAGAGGTGTATCAAGAAAATCTTGTAAATTTTATTTTATAGATTCCCACTGAATGATTTTCACTCTACTTCAACTCTAGTAATTCCTTCTCTATTTTTGTTCACATTAAAAGGGGATAATATTTATTGAAAATGATTCCCTTAAAATCTTCCCACTCCATAGAATCAATCTACCTTCCGATATTCATATTTTTAATCAGTTTCCAAAACTGGTCAGCTTCTCCTTCTAAGAGGTATTTTACCAAGGTGAATTTATCTTTCTTCGAACAATAGAGTATAGAAAATATCTTTTCTATAGATCTTATCCATTATTCATCAATTAATGGGTTAGTAGATCCAATAAAATAAGGTGGTCATGAGCACATAAAGGACTCAATATAAATTTCCTCCCTTTGATGTGAATTTGGTCTCTCTACTTGATTCAAGTTATTTTACATAACTTGAGTTAGTTGATTCATAATCCTCAAACAGTTTTTCATTCCAACATCCATCAGAACATTTCCAATGCATCATCCATTGTACTCATTATTTAGGTGGTTCCTCCTATTTCCAACCATTTTTTATATAATAAGAAAGAATTAGTGATAAATGTGTTACTTTTAGGAATATTATAATTTTAAACTGATTTTATGTCTTAAAACTCATGCTTGAATATGTTATTAATCTTCTCTAATAAAAATTACATCTTCTATATGTCCTTCATAATGGTTTAATAAAATTTTGTGATTAAACAAACATATCCCCCATGAGTTTCAAACCAAGTGTGAAACGTGCCCCATTGTCATGCACCGGTTCCTAATCAAGTCTCGATCAATGCAGTGTTTTTGGGTGTTACCCCTAGATACATCTAGGCCATGGCCACATCCACTTATATTATCCAGACATGGATGTATTTTCTTTGAAACCACATACTTAAAAATCACCAAAATACAAATATGTTTTCCTATATTATTAATTGTCGCTAGGGTTTTTCCTAAATTTTTCAAGTCTAAATTTCCATAAATAACTAAACCAACCTTTGATACAAACTATGGAATCTCACCTTTTTATTAAATAACTTGTCATTACATGGTATAAACAAAAGATCTTTTAAAGTTTAGTTTCTTGGAAATAAGGCACATAATACATGAAAACTTAAAACATTATTCTAAATCCACTTCAATGATATATTCATGGGTTAAAAATTAGATAATTTTATAGAATATCATATCATGGGTACATTCATCAAATGAAAGGGGTGATCATGAAGCCCAATATGGGAATAAGAAAAGGAGATAAAAATTCATGTGATCATGAGACATATGAATAAGAACATGAGGATAAAAATAAGAAATGAACAAGAGGCATAACATAATAATATGAAATTTATTCATAACATGGAAATTTTGATACAAAATTTAAATGTGAAATTCATAAGTATATCACCAAGGTTTATTGACAAGGTGTCATAAATGAAAAATTACCAAGGTTATTCACTAAGGTATCATAAAGAGTCCCTCCGTTGATGCCTTCGATCGATTTTTCTTTAGGTCTTGGGATCTTCAAGAATGAGCGGTGGTCGGCTTGTTCGGTAGCAAACAAATCATGATACGATTTGAAACGGAAGTTGATCTTATTCAAGTATGGTCAAGGGCACCACGTGACTTTAATGGATCTCGTTTCCTACTTCTTCAGTGGTCCTTTGACCTGTATATGAATTGCGACTCACCATCCATGGAGGTTTGGGTAAGTTTTCCTAAGCTTCTGTTTCCTTTTCAAAATCCATCGAACATTCGAATGTTAGGGAATTTGGTGGGTCGATTTTTTTGTTCTGATAGTCGCACTGCAGCAGTTTTCCACCCGGTGAATCCTCAGGTATGTGTGGAAGTCTATGCTTCTTGAATCCCATTTTATTTTGTTTGCATCATGATTGGAGAAGAATATCAGTGTAAGCAGAGGGTTATCTATGAGAATTGGACCGAGTTCTGTGGGTCGTGCAAGAGACTGGGTCACTCGGTTGAGCTGTGCAAAAGCGGACAGTCAGTACGGTTGAGGGAGGATCGTAGGAAGGGGAAAGGTATTCCTGTGATCAGTGTATATGAGGTTAGAAGCAAGGCCTTGGGGGATGGCGTGGAGATAGGCAAGGACCCGAATTTGGCAGGAACTATTGACAAAGGGAGGGGATCATGTGTGTATGGGTTGGCTATGGAAAATAAAACAATAAGGACTAGTAAGGTTTCCTTGCAGCAGGTTGGATCTTCTTCTAGTTAAATGTTTGGGATGAGTTCTGAATAGGCTGGGACCAGAAGGGTTGTGAACACAGAAGAGGTGGTGGCCAAGAATGGCGTTAGGAATTCTAAAGACCTGGATCTGTTGGCAGTTCCTTTCATTGCTTTGAGTAACATGTTTAACGAACTATCGAAGGTCATGTTGGATGAAGAAATGGAGGTGGAGGATGCAGGGAGGGGGTGAGGTGGTGGCCTTGGAAAATCAGCAGGCTGAAGATAGAGGGTTTGAATAGCCTAGGAATGGAAGGGAGATTGTGGTAGTTCAACCAGCAGAAGGCATGGGGAAGGATCCAGCTGTTCTGAATATGGAAGGCAACCCAAATATGGTTAGGAGCTACGCTTTGGTGGAAGGCTCGGATCCAGTTGCTTTGAATATTTAATGCATGAATTTTGAAGGCTTGGGGTAGGTTCCAGTTATCTAGATAGGAGTTTTAGGGATGGAGGCACATTCCAAGGTTGTGGAGAGTATGTCCATGGAGGTCGAGCGTCTTCCTCTGAGGGGGAATTGCTCGCCAGACCAAAGGTGGGGAAGCAATGTTGACCAGCCCGGGGAGGGAGAGGAGAATTCTAGGGGAGGAAAGGAGTTATTGTGTACCCCGGTTGGCCTTTCTTTCAGTGACATTGTTCAAAATGGGACTCGGAAAGAGGATGCGGGTGAAGGACCATCAGCTACAACTTCAACAAGAAGACCACAGAAGGACTATTCATATCTCTCGTGACTAATGCGGGCCAGGTCCGCTTCAAATAAGAATAAACATGTGGTTCTTTTAGTCAAGAAGGGTAGTGGGATTAAGAGGTCTCCGCCATATTTGGCTGCTTTGGACCAACTTAGGAATCGCGTACAAAGTGTGGGCTTTTGGAGAATCCCAGAGTGGGAATCGGCTATGGAGAAGAGTAGTCCAGTTTGGGGTGTGGTGATGACTATGGTTATTATGATGTATAACTCTATTTTGATCAATTTTTATTCCTGTTTTGTTTTTCTTTGGCGTTGTATATTGGGCATCGGGCGCCCATAAGCCGGCTATTATAAAATGGAAAAAAATGACTTACAGTCATGTCATACAAAAGTTCTTAAAGACATGATCACTACATCATTGTTAACCCAAAAAATGAAATGTTGGTTTAATTTATGTAAATACCTAAATAAAAAGGTTATTTTAACATCTATTTTAATACCCATTTAAAATAAAATAGGTTTGCTTATTCAAATAAAAAGGAAAATAAAATTTCTTATGTAAAAGAGAAGGATTTAAGAAGTAAATTTGGCAGCATGATGGGTATAAAACATGGTTTTAGAAAAGGGTAAAATAATAGGGGAAAATGGTCTCCCATTCTTAAAAGAGTATTATTATAGTAATGGGATAATATAAAGTTGAAAAAAGAAATTAGTTTGGAAATTATAATACATGCCACATGAAAAGGGAACTATAATGGAAAAGATAAGTGGAAATTTCCCATACCTAGAAGATTTATTCCTAAAACATGAGGATAGAACATTGGGGGATTGAGGGAACCTTGGGGGGTAATCCTTGGGAAGAAAAATAACAATAATGTTTTTGATAATTCATTGAAAATTAAGGGGAATGGTGAAATTGGTGGGTATTTATAGAAAAAGTGGAGGAATTGTTTAATAATTTTCAAATATAGGTTTTGGAAATATAATTTGTGTAAAATGAATAATCATTGGATTTCGCATAGTTTTTTATCATTGTTTTTGCACATTTGAGCCACATTTTATGATATTTTAATCCAAAAAAACCTAATTTCATTTTATAATATTTATTTTTTTAGGTAAAAGTAAATATTCTACAAAGTAATGTTTTTAAAAATTAAAATTTCCTTTCTAGACTTTGGAAAGTCACTTATATATTTAGAAATTGATTAAAATATATTAAAATACATAATATTAATAAAATAACATTTTATAGGTCATGTATTGTGTTTAAATTATTATTATATCATTATGAAATAATTATAAATTCATAAAATATACCAAAAACACAGACTGTTTTTTACACTTCATAAGAAAATAAAGTATTTTAGAAAATTTCCATAAATTCACCGTAACCTAATATCGACATGACATTTTCAAATATAATATTTATTTTTTTATAATAATTCAATAAATAATATAATTTTAAATTCTAAATATAAAATCCTTATTTATTTAAAAAAAATAGCAGTTTTCAAGGCACAATCAAATTTCTAACCCATAAAAAAGATATCCTAGGACATTATAAAATTATTTTATCATTTATATTTAAATAAGAGTGTTTAAAAATACCATATGATTAAATAAATATTATTCATAATAATTGATTTTATTATAAAAAATGTATTTTTTTTCTAGAAAAAAAATTATGTTTCATTTGCATCCAAAAATCAATTTATCAAATTCATCTAAATTAAACATATATTTCATTAAGAAAAAATATTAATAAAATCTAATTAATGGAAAAACCATTTTATTTATAAAAATAAAATTAAACTTTATGTGCCTAATTACAGGAAACATAACCACTTATTACACTCACATAAACCCTAAAGGCAATGTGTATGATGGTGGTAGTTTCATGGGGTGGCTTAGCCAACATTGACCGAGTGGTAATCTCCAATAACTTGAAATTCCCCCATAGGTTATTTTTTTCAAGATTCACTTGTTGAAGCTCATTATGGGCTTGGTCAGGAGTGAACCCTAGTGATGCTACCTCCCACCCAAGTTTGGAAATATTGTCTTCAAATAGTATGACTCTACTGGTTGAGGTCATTGATTCTCCTTTCTGTATCAATTATCCTTTGTCCTTACTACTTATAAACACTAATTATAATGGTAAAATTATTAAATAAGGGTTTAGTTTCCAAGGTTCATATTGACTGATGGTTATATTGACCAATATTCATATAACAGTCGAATCCCAGTAGTCAGGTTTCCCATTATACCCTATAAATACCATTGTATGCTTTCATTAAAAATTCTCTACAATTTTTTAATAAGGTTTTATTTTCATTTCTTAATATATTTAATGGTTTTATAATTTTTTTTATTTCTATATCATTCTATGTGGGGGTGATGATTTTAGAAGAATGGGGAGATCCATAATGTAACGACCCAAGTATTTAAAGAATAATAAATTTTAAAATCTATTCATATTTATGAATAAGATAATAATTTTACATTAAATATGACACTTTTTTTGATAGATTACTTGACACACTACAATGAGTTTCTCCGAAATCTTACGTTACACACAACATTGATTTATACTGAAAAATAATACAATAGTATTGTTATTATTTTAAATGGTAGTTAATGCCTAGCCTTTGTATGGAGGTAATGAATGGTATCAACTGAATTATGAAAATATGGTTTACACATTCATTGATTACCAAATTTATTAGAAATGAAAATAAAAACCAATTGAATATAAGAATAATTGTGTTTATAAAATCATATCACTCTATGGATTTTTATTTAATGAAAAATATATTTTATAAATTCTATTTAAAGTTTTAAATTCATCCTATATTTTTTCTAGATATGATATATGAATAAATTCAATTTTTTAAATAAAAGAAATATTTTAAAAAAAAATACACTATTACATCCTTTTGATGGAGAACCCTTTTAAAATATAGTTTTTAGAACTTTTATATGTTATATTTTAAAAAATAAACTTCTTTTATATAAATGGGACATAAAAATTTACTTTGGTTTACTTTTTTGGTAATTTTCTGTTAAAGTTCATTTTTAATGAATATTGGAAAATACTACATTTTAATTCAAAACTGCCTTTTCATCTAATTTATTTATATAGTTAGATTGTTATTTTAACTGGTTTTAAAGTTTTATTTAATTAAATTTTTATCATTTAATCCAATTTTGGTCATTTAAAGTAATTTTCCATTAAAATTAGACATAAACACATGTCAATCTTTTGATAGTTATTACTTCTTAAAATCCTGCTTTCTGGTTTTGACAACGAGAATTAATTTTAAATTAACTTCTACTAATTATGTGTATTGAATTTTCAAAAATTGATTCCATATTTGGAATCATAAAGTCCAAATTGTTTAAATAGGTACCTTTTAATTTTTTACATTATGAATAGTAACTTCTGTAATTATTTTTATTTACCATGGTAAAAGAGTAAATTTGGTAAATAAGAGAAAAATAATATTATAATAATATTAAACTACTCTAAAACATATCTTAATCCTATTGGATGAGATATGTCCAACCATGGGAATACTTGAGTTGATTTTTGGGACCCCATGGAGCCACATGGGTGTGATAATGACATGTTATAAGCATTAATTTAAAGTAAAGTGAAATATAACATAAACATGTATCTTTTACTAAAACAATTTTAATATAGGGTTATATAACTGATATATTTTACTATAAATAGAAATTATAAATATAAAAATAATTAATTCATCATGGTATTTTATTTATAATTTTTAGGCATTAAATAAATAATTTTATTAAGGACACAATGATGATGCAATGATTACCTTATTAATGAAAGATTCAAATAAATGATATTAAAAATATTAAACTAAATATAATTTTTACATTTTGACTCCATACACTAATTTTTGGATTATTATGATATATTATCTTTGATTTAATGACTTTGGTTTGATGGAATCAAGTTGTTATGACTTTAAAAAATCAATTACTAAATAGTGTCACAATTGACATAAATGAGTTTTTAAAAAAATACTATTTTATTAAATGATATAATATTCCTAAAAATTTAAGATTCAGAAAACAGACTTAAATAATGTTAAAAATTTCATTAATGATCCATTTTTGTTTCGATTGTAATTTTATAGTAACTATAGTAAACACATATTGTGAAAATATAAGATGACATGGTAAGAGTTAATGTTTCAAACTGGGTATTAAAGCTAAAATATAAGGTTAATTTTATGAAATAAGCTTGTCTAAAAATTATTTGATGATGCTTATTCGAACAAAAATCATCTTATCTTCTAATTAAATGAGTTTGGGACCATTTTTAATCAAAATTAAATTTACAATAAAATAATATTTCAAGACCTTCCTAAAGTGCCCCTCATCCATCTTATAAAAGGCCACCCCCTCTACCCACTTAATCACACCTATCTAGCCCCTTGTATTATCAAAATTCTACTAAAATAATATCCCAACATACCTACCTTCCTCCTATAAGCTTTACCCTAGGAATAAGGCAATTCAAGAAATCCTTTTGACTCAAATCAAAAGAAGTTACCTGATTTAGAGGTAGTGTCTTCTCTCAAGTTCCTTTATATTATTTTCCTTCTTCACTCCATATTCACTTATTATTCTTTTATTACATAACAAAAACAATATCCTCAATATATTGGTATGTTTTTATGAGAATTATTTTAACTACACTTACACACACCTTCATCTAATGGATTTGAACGTACTATTTCTGTGTACGGTAAACTACTACCTTACGAAACGATTATTGTTCAATTTTCTCTTAACAACTATCATGGTGTCCATTATGATGGAACAGTATTTATATATGATATATACTATATTTATATTGTTTATATGCTTTTATAATTTTTATTTAAAATATACCTTTATGTTTTCCATAATGTGTAAATACGATAATTTCATTTGAGGAAGTGCGGACTACCGCTCCCTCAAAGTGATATGACTCATTCATGCGATACATGAAATGTATAAAGGATGGTTTTATTAAACTTATGAGACATAAATGAAAAAAATATAATATTTTTATTATTATATACATTTATATAGTTTATTTTTTATTCCTTTAATATAACACAGAAATGAAAGTAGTGTTCATGCGTACGTACGACCAAATGTCTCCATGAATGGTGCATTTCATTTATTATCTTTAAATATTATAGAAAATTATAAATACATACATAATATATATATATATATATATGATATTTAAATCATGAATATCATTCTTTAGGATAGGGACTTATCATCACATGGACAATTTACATCAAAACAAGTTCATTTTTTACGAGAGTACTAAATATCGACAAAATGACCAATATGAACTTAAATAATTATGTAATTTTTATTAAATGGTAATAAGTAGTATAAAATTAATAATAAACTTGAAAAGGGTTTTATGCAAGTAGAAATTAACCTAAGTTTATTATTTAGGAATATAAAGAATGAACAATACAAGTTAGACTCAAGGTAAGAGACATCATCTCAATCTCCTTTCATTGAGGAATATTTTGATTTATATACGACCTTATTTTATATGTTGTATAATAAATCCCTTTGACATTTAATTTCATTCAAAGGGAATATTTTTTCTATGAATAATTTTACTAAATGAAAAAAAAAGAATGTTTTTAACGTATATGGTGACAATGACTTCTCCACCACCGTAACTGTTATTTGATATTTAGATTCCTCTATAAGTATTAATATTTTTAAAAATGAAAATAAATCAATTATTAATTTATTTAGGTATCTTGGTATTTCAAATAGGTTCTTAAATGAAAATGGTATTTTTATACATAATTTTTTTTATATGGTATTATAAGAATCCTTCAAAAATGGGTTATGTGATGAACGTGTTTAATTCATAAAATAGTATATAAGGATTATATGAGACAGGTGAGCTCGATATAGCTTATACGAAGGGTTGATCCCCATTATAGATCATTGGTGAGCCCAATATGGCTTATACAAATTTTTTATCCCCATTATAGCTCACGAGTGAGCCCAACGCAACTTATAAGAATGGTTGAGCCCCATTATAGCTCATTGGTAAGCCCGATATTGCTTATACAAAGGTTGATCTCCATTATCGATCTCTAATTTGTAATTCAACCATATGGTTATTCCAATTAGAATATGTTTGAAATGGTTTTTTATATATTATTATCTAAGTAACCTAAATGATTTTTAATTTATTTCTATTTGTTTTAGTGTTTTTCATTAAGAAAAAAAGTATGAGTGTTATTCAGGTGAAAATGTTTTGTTTCATCCACTCAAAGAACATTGAATTCGTTACCAGGTTTTAACTAGACTAATGGTTTTTATTTATTTTTAATTCCCTTACTTAGATTTTTTTTGTTCATCATATGTTTTAAAAGTTTTCAAAGGATTTAAGTGAGAATAGAGTCATGGATGGAATCAAAGAAAAGTTATTATGATTAAACATTAAAAGATACCATGTTTATTTTTAAAGGTTTTATTAATATGGAAGAAACATATACTGTTGGAAGTGTACACTTTTTATTTCTATGTTTTCATTATGCAATATTTATGGCCTAATTCTATAAATCTCTAAACCTAAAAAGATCCTCAAGGTGAATTCTTGACTTAACTCAAGGTTATGTAACTTTTAAGGTTGGGTCCTTATAGTTGGTATTAGATGTCGGTTTAGATAACATTAGAGGTTAGGATGATGTTAATTTCTTTCCTTTAGAGGATTTTACTTTATTTTTAAGTTGAAATGATGTATCATTTTAAGATTACCTTGTTTCTTAATCTAAACCATGTCTGTTCAGAATGGTTTTCCATAGAGGAAATAGGAAAGGTGTAATGGGAAGGAATCGAGATTAAAAAACCTTTCAAATCAACAACATGAGGTGGAGATAATTGGAACAGAATAGTTTGTTTTAGTGATGGAGTAATTTACTTAGGATATAAATGGTAGTGGTATCCATGAATGAGATAATCTCAATCAACCACAGAAGAATATGTTAGCAGTGGAACATTTTATGAGGAAACATCCCCCTTCATTCAATGGATCATATGACCCAATGCTATATAAAGGATGGATAAATACCCTAGAGAAGATATTTTAAGTCATGGGATGTTCAAAACATCAAAAGGTAACTCTTTATATCTATCATTTTGAAGGTGAATATGATCGATGTTTTTCATTTGTTAATAATACTAGAGAGAAAAATGATCTTGATTCCATTGAATGGGAAGAATTTTAGGATATTTTCCTTGAGAAATATTTCCCTAAGGTTTTTTATATTAGGATGGAGAAATAATTCTTATAATAATATAAAAATTATAACGATTTAGTTGTCACATATGAAGTGAAATTCACAATATTGGCCATGTTTGTTTCAGATTTTATTTGACATATTGACCAAAAAATTAATTTATTTTAATTAGGATTAAAACCTGGGATACGAAGAGATTTATCCTCTCGAGAATTTAAAAGTTATAAAAAACTGGTTCATTGTACTGAGAAATATAAAATAGAGTTTCTCTAAACTTATGTTCCATGAGATGATAGAGTAATAAATGATCAAGGTACAATGAAATGGAGAAGCAACCAACTAAGAATTTTGGAGGTAAGCCCAAAACATGTTCCAAGTGTGGTAAAATACATTTTAGGGAATGTATGTCAGGATCTTGAAAGTGTTATCGGTGTGGTAAGTTTGGTCATAAGGTTAGTTACTACAAAGAAAAGGGTCATGAATAGTCCAACAATAAGATAACAGAAATCCACTCTATAGTAATATTCTTTAGCTTTAATGAGTTGGGCCATTATGAAAATAAGTGTCCAAAGTTAATTACCCAGGGAGGAAATCAGTATGATCGAAAACAAAAAGGTTTGGGAAAATATTTTGATAGTATTTTAGTTGATGCAGAGACATTAGGTTAAGTGATGGAAGCACCTGAGAGACTGGTATTTTTATAAGGATAACCATTTGTTCAAGGTTTTAGACACACCTTCTGAGGTTTTATTTGATGTGATAAAAAGTTTTTATGGACGTTTTTAGGTGATTTTTTTGGGGGGTATATTTATGTATGGATTTTTTTAATATTTAAGTATGCCTTTACTTTTAGACCTTAGTTTTAAGATATGGATATCCTTTATGGGTTATGTGATTTTTTATACATAAGGTTATTCTTAGGGATGTACATCATATTCTCATAATATTATGAGGATGAAATTGTGATTATAAAATAGAAATACATCAAGTAATTATGTTTTCTTATGTTTTTAGTCAACATCATAAATAAATTCCTCAAATTTATAAAAATCACCTTAAAACAAAAACGTTTTCTATTTACTTTTCCTAATTAGAAAACAAATACCATTTAACTCATCACAGGTTTATGGTTTTCTGGTTATTAACTTTCTCCTGATCATGTTTTCTACAACTCTATATCAGAACTTGATGGTTAGATTTTTATTCCATTTCCATGTTTTAATACATTAAATCCTAGTATTTTTTATCTTATGTGACCTTTTTTACTTCTGTTTTATTTTTTTAAAGTGACATTTTTATTAACATTTTTTCCGATGTGGGATTTTCAATAAAGTTTCTGACCCTAATTTTAAAATTGCGAGGACACAATTTCCAAAAGGGGGAATGATATAATGACCTAGATATTAAAATAATAACACATTTATATATCTATTTATATTTATGAATAAGATATTAATTTTATGATAAATAGTACACTTTTTCTGATAGCATACTCGATATGCAACAATGGGTTTCTCTAAAATCTTACGTTGCACACAACATTGAGTTATACTAAAAAATAATACAATAATATTATTATTATTTTAAATAGTAGTTTACACCTAGAATTTTTATAGAGGGAATGAATAGTATCAAATTAATTATGAAAATATGGTTTACACATTCATTGGTTACTAAATTTATTAGAAATGGAAATAAAAACCAATTGAATATAAAGGATGTGTTTTTTAAGAGAATAATTGGGTTTATAAAATCATATCAATCTTTATGGATTTTTATTTAAAAAATATATATATATTATATATTCAATGAAAAATTTTTAAATTCATCTTATATGTTTTCTAGATATGATATATGAACAATTTAAATTTTTTGGATTAAAGAAGTATTTTTCAAAAAAAAATACACTTTTACCGCCTTTTGTAGGACAACCCTTTTTAAATATAGTTTTTTTCACCTTTATAGGTTTTAATTGACAAAATAAAATTATTCTATAGAAGTGGGACATAAAAATTTGCTTTGGTTAAATTTTTCGTAATTTTCTGATAATGTTCATTTTTAATGAATAGTGGAAAATACTGCATTTTAATTCAAAACTGTCTTTTCATCTAATTTATTTATATAGTTTTACTGTTATTTAAATTGATTTCAAAGTTTAATTTGATTATATTATTATAATTTAATCTAATTTTGTTCATTTAATGTAATTTACCATTAAAATTGGACACAAACACAAGTCAGTTGTTTGATAGTTATTACTTCTTAAAAACCCGCTTTCTGATTTTAACAACGAGAATTAATTTTAAATTAATTTCTACTAATTCTGTGTTTTGAATTTTGAAAATTGGATTCCATATTTGGAATCATAAATTCCAAATTTTTTAAATAGGTACCTTTTATTTTTGGACTTTATGAATAGTAACTTCAGTAATTATTTTTATTTAACATGGTTAAAGGGTAAATCTGGAAAATAAGGGTAACAAATAATATTATAATAATATTAAACTACCCTAACACATGTCATAATCCTATTTTATGAGATATTTATGACCATGGTCATCCTTGGGTTAATTTTTTGACCCCATATAGCCACATGGTTGTGATAATGACATGTTATAAGAATTAATTTACAGTAAAGAGAAATATAATATAAACATGTATCTTTTACTGAAACAATTTTAATATAGGGTTACATAACATATATATTTGACTATAAATATTAATTATAAATATAAAAATATTTACTTCATCATGTTATTTTATTTATAATTTGTATCCATTAAATAAATAATTTTACTTATGACATAATAATGATGCAATGATTACCTTCTTAATGAAAGATTCAAATAAATGATATTATAAATATTAAAATAAATATAATTTGAAAATTTAGATGCCACAAATTTTCTGGATGATTATGAAATATTATATTAGAGTTAATTCCTTTCATTTGAAGGAATCATGTGGTTATGAATTTAATAAAAATCGATTACTAAATAGTGTCAAAATTGACATAAATGAGTTTTTAAAACAAATACAATTTTATTAAATGATATAATATTCCTAAAAATATAAGATTCAGCCAAAATAAATTATATAATCTTAAAAATTTCATTAATGGTCCACTTTTGGTTCTCTTGACATTTTATTGTAACTATAGTAACCACATATTGTGAAAATACAAGAATACATGGTTAGAGTTAATGTTTTTAACTAGGGGTTAAAGCTATAAGATAAAGTTAATTTTTTGACATAAAATTGTATAAAAATTATTAAATGATGGTTATTCAAACCAAAATAATATTATCTTTTAATTAAATTATTTTTTGACCATTTTTAATCAAAATTTAATTTATAATACAATAATATTTCAAGGCCTTCCTAAAGTGCCTCTCCTCCCTCTTACAAAAGGCCACCCCCTCTACCCACTTACTCACACCTATAAAGCCTCTTCTCTTGTCCAAATTTTACTAAAATAAGATCCCAACATCCATCTATTCCTTCTAGAATCCTTACCTTGGGAAGAAGTAAATTCAAGAAATCGTTTTTTAAACATGTTTTCAACTCTTTACCACTAGATTTTACACTTTTACTATTTTACCTTTTACTACAGTAACTAGAATTTAACTTAGTAATTTATCTTTTATTTCTAAAAATAAAATGATACTTTTTATATAATTTGGGTCTAACTATTCTTAATTTTAAAACCATTTTTAAGACTAAATTTCTATAATTTATATAAGTTAATTTTAAAATATTAAACTTATAATTCATTGAAATGGTTTTTGTGAAAAACGTGACTTAAGCATTAAAATATAAAATATAGGTTTATAAATTAAACATAATATTAAAAATATATATAATTTTACCTATAAAAATATATTTGTTAAATATTAATTTTATGTGAGTTTTATTTTATGCTTCCATTCTTTTTAGTCCATAAAATTCATGGTTTTAACAAAAATGGAATTTTCATTATTCACCTAAAAATCAATATTTTTATAAAAATCCCAAAAATTCCTCTTAAAATAATATCTTTTTGATCAATTTATATAAAATATTTTTTTAAAATCAAATTACATCAATCATAAATTAAAATTTTAAATATAATTAAGAATAAATTCACTTTAGAGTGTGCATTTTGTGATATTTCAGGATATGGTGTTTCCCTACTATAGTAGGGTCTTAGGTATAAAATTCACATTATTTAGGATTTTTACATTATCGGTCATGTGGGATAAACACCCACTATCATGGATTAAGGTAATATTATTTTTGGATACTTTGAAAATAATATATGCGAAGATATCCATCACATTCCTTATTTTCTATTTCTAAGAGATTATCGGTTCAGCTGAGATGCATAGTAGTCTCTCCTCGTATTCTTCATTTTAAGATATAAGAGGATACTCCTCTTACTTCATAGGATAAAATATATCTTTAAAAGGAATCTTGTATGGTTATTCATCAACATTTATCATTTTTATTCCATTGAAGTAAGTTTAACTTCTATGTTATCTATATTTTATCACCTTATGGACAAAATTATAGTAGTTAAAATATTAATCATAAAAAAAATCATTAGGATGTAGAATATGATCTCATTCTTCATTGATAACTCCCAAGAGCTTCACCTATCAAATAATATTTTTCTTTTTTACACCATATCATTATATAACTAAGAAAGAATTAGAATTACAGTTTCATCAATGGAAATATTTTTTCATTACTTCCTTTCTACATATCTCTAGACTTGGAGTGTCTTCTTGACTATTGGGGTGGCCTTGATTGTTTAGAATATTCACCAATTTATTGTTTCCATTATTCTATATAGTAACTCTTCCAGTTTTGGATTTCACCACTTCACATATGAGTTCAACCTTTCCCCAGACCTACACCTATGTGGATTTTTTATATTCTCAACATTATTCATACCACTTTCTATGATTTATAAACTCCTTGTTAGGGAAATTCATGAATTGAAATTTTTATCAACACCAACTAATTTTATTTAAGATTTGAGTTACATACTTAGGGACAAAAATTATTATTCGAGTGATTCAACCTTCTTCCCTCTTTATTCCAAAAGGGTATTTAGATCCTTAATCATTTTAGCTTGATCTTATATCTCTACCTTGAAATAAATAACTTATTCAGATTTAGTTAAATAATCCTTGATATCTTATGCCACCGTCTCCAACTGAGTAATTTTATCTTCTATTTGAATAATATATATTTTTGACTCTTTCAAAAAACTACATATCTTTTGGTTTTTTATTATGTTGAAAATATTATTCTTTAAGAGATCCATCAAGTTTGACTTTGAAATTAACAAATCCTTTGGGTTGATCTTCATTTTCATATTCATATTTTTTTCCTTAAATCATTTATATCATGAAATCTTCCATATCATAGATGAAATCAACTACATTATCTTCAAGGAACATGTCATCTTCTTCCTCGTCTTTACTCAATAGATTTTTCTAGTATAACCCCTTTCTTATTGAACTTCCTAATATAATGTTTCATCTTAGAGGAAATTTTCGTTGATGTGATGAATTCATATCACCTTCAACTATATTTTTCATCTTATTTTGGAATATTTCTATGATATACCTATCCTTTAAAAAATTAATACAAGAAAATTTTATTTTACCTTTATACCTTCTTTCTCCTATCTCAAATATTTTTGCTACTAGTGATAAAAATTTCATCCCTAATATTATCCTTGTTTCTCCCAACTTCATGTATCCCTAGATTTTATATTGATTTGAAGGAAACCTCTTCAGGTGATTTGTCGGATTTGATTTTAGGTTTCACACACATCTCATAAACCACTAGTTTATCATGGTGGTTCTCAAGTGTCATATTTGTAATATCTAGTTCTTATTGATCTTATACCTTGGAATTGTACAATGGTGGGAGTTTTCTAAGAATCTTTTTCATAATATAAATATATTTCATCTAATCACCAAGTATATAGATATCTCCCACAACATTAACGATATGATAAGGAAGACATTGATATTCTCATTTAGGCTCATCTTTAAATCATCGAATTTACTATTTAGACCTTTAAATTTAACATTCTTTACATTATTTCCTCTTTAATAAATATTATCCAACTTTTCCCATATATATTTTACTGATGTGAAGTCCATCATCTTTATATAGATCTAGTCTATTAGGTCTCTAGATAAAAAAATTTGAGCCTCCACATCAAAATCAAATAGTTCCTCATTGGATTCAGTCATTAACAATCTCATAGGATCATTGAATAGTATTTCATGTAATTAAGTAGTGAAAACATTTAATTTAAGAGATTATAAGTGATATCTCATGTGATTTTTCAAAATATATAAATTGTATCCATAAAATAGGGTAACCCTTTTATCATTAATGAAATTCTTTATACCAGAAACCTACTTATAGGATGATTCATCATGCAATAACCTATTCAATTTAATTCCACTTGTTTGACCCACCTGCCCAATACACCCTAAGAGGGGAATAAATTAGGGTTTTAAATTATCCTTATTTATAACAAAACCACATTCTCAAGTTAGAAAGAACATTTTTAAACTCTCATTATTTATCAACACATGTGATGTTCATATGTAGAAATTAAAATAAGGACACATGGATTTTACCAGGTTCACCACAAAGGGCTAGTCCAAGTAGTATAAACAATTTGTGTGTTGATGTATTAGGGTCTAACAATATGCACTGTATATTTTATTATTTTTTTGGAAAGAATAATTATCAATCCAAAGGAACTTCTTCTTCTTATATCCATGTGTACTACTTCGAGATAAATAATACAAAATATATATGATATGAATATCTCTTGAAATTTTTCCACGTAAATAGAATAACACCAATACAGTGAGGGTGTTCTTGATGTGTTTCAATTTACTCTTTAGGTTCTAATATTCAATGGAGTTATCTTCTTTAAAATATAGATCTTCAATGGAGTACACTTACATATTTTTTCTAGATTTTCAATATTCCCTCCTATCTCTCACTATTTTGTATTATCCTATTGATTATCCATTTAAAAATAATGAATCAGTTTCTATAAAATATTTCATTATTTTTTTTCATAAATAACCCACTTAATAGATCTTTAAATCAATAATTAGATCTCGATTAAGTCAACCAACACCAAAGATTTCAGAAATAAAATTGAATGGCTAGAACTTCATGGGTCAACTGTCTTCAAAAAGAAATATACTTCATTGTTTCATGGTTATTAATAAAAAATTATAGATTCTAGTGCGATGTCTTTCCCCAAAGAATAGTCACCTATATTCAAATAGATCCATAATCTTTGAAAATAAAACATATTTAAGGAATTGTAATTTTATAGTGATATATAAAAATCCTTATTCATTCATACACCAGTTGTGGAATGATCCATAAACTATGGCATAGACTTATCTAGGTTCTCAACCTTCAGATATTTTGTGGAACACATACCCCTCTAGGATGTAGGGGTCTCCAAAACACTAGTGCCAAAAAATCACTTGGGTATCCTTCACAGTGCAATCTATGTTTCTCATAACAGTCTTCATCAATCATATTTTACAACTAAGTAATTTTTTTTGCACCGTGTTCTTCATAGTGGAGGCATATACAATGTTCCATAACCAATAAAATCAACCATATCACATTTGTGGTGTAGCCCCCATGTTACAATATGGAAACCTTAAATTTATCAGAGCCAATGTTCTTTTAAAAACTTACTTTCCAGTGTATCCACATATGTTTTCATGTGGATGAATCTGATGATATTCCATAATGACTCTTATTATGGATGTATTTTTCATTTTTTCAACTTCAACTCTAGACACAGTGTGGCCCACTCCCTTGCACCATGATTTTTAACCTAAAACTTCTTAGACACCTACAATCATCTTAAATCCTAATCACCTATATAAACTTAAAGCTCCTTCACATGACTTATAATTACCTCCTAATTAAAAAAAATACAAAATTAAATCCTATTTATTGAAACAATGGTAAATTTTACATAGAAATCATGCTTGGAAAAAATAATGATTTTTTTGATCTTGGGGTATAGTACAGAGGCTCAGAAATAATATATTAAAAATAATGTACTATTTTTAGTTTGTATACAAATGTGTTTTGATGAATCACTTATATATCCTAAATTGGGAATTTGATGGGGAAATTGATTCCATGTTTGTGTCTAGAATGGATCTTCTACCTTAAAAATGATGTAATTGGATTTCACACCGAGAGACCTTGGGATGTACCATCACAGGTGTTGTTTATTTATTAATATTTAAATTCCTGTGATTTTAGGGGATATAAACCTTAATTTAAACCTATAAAACCCCCCCATTACATATTCTCTCTATGTAGTACCACATCTTAGGATCCACTATAACTAGTTCCTGATCTGGGTCACCACATGACCTCAGGCACACCTCCTCGTATATCAAAGGCTTCTGACTAGAAATGTGGATATATAAAGGCACAATAAAGATATTATACCCACTTATCAGAGTAAAACCACAATAGATATAATATCAATAGATATATCAAACAAATTAAATATTTCAATAGAAAAACTTGAGATGATATCCAGTAATAAAACAAGTGAAACATAATATAAACATGGAATGTATACACAACATGTCAGGTAGTCATACAGTAAAGACCCATAATACAGAAATAATAAAAAGATATCAACATAGTACCAAGTCCAAACCCAGACCTAACATCCCATTCTCCAACCCAACAACCCATATGTGAATTAAATACCATCTCTTTATCCTATACCTGTAGCAGAAAACAAGTATCATCTGGCTAGGAGCCCTAGTTCCATTGAGGACCAAGTAGGGTGTGAGTATAACTCATTAGGCCTCCAATTCTAAATAATTAACCATTTTTTACAATATTGCATGCATATAATTAAGGTAGAATAAATAAATAAGAAAATAAAGGATGAATGTTTTACATTTAAACAATTTTTAATTAATTATTCTATCCTTTTATTTTTATCGTGAAATCCAACCAACTTGACCCACACCAACCATGTCAGGATCCTAATCCATAGAACAAATTAGTTGCATACTTTTAGTCACAAAGGTGTGTTCACTAATCAATTCAATGTAACTGTGCACTTCGGAGCATTAGTCCAGGTAACCATATCATGTCCATACTTTAGTAGTATACAACCTAAATTTGATATCCCAAACATTTACAAATTTAGGATTATAAAGCCTCAGTGTGACATCCTAAACTGGAAAAAAAATTGGTGGGACCTAGAGCATCAGTCAAGCCCAACCCTAACATTAAGATCCTTAGTCTAATACTCTTTTCATACATTAAATTGGTTGTGACTAGAGCATTATTCTATCTGGACCCATGGGAGTAGAGCCTCAGTGAAATTACCCACTCATACCATTTACCCACAAGGACATGCTTCATTAAAAACTGATCACATTTACCCATATATTCATCTCACTTACCAAGGTCACAATGGACTCTTGAAACTAAATCATGGTGTAAATAAAACCCGATCCTTTTTTATAGAATAAAAAACAAAACCCAATTTTTATTTTTTAAAAATAATCTAGAAGTAACCCATTAAAACATGGGTATTACTCTTTAAAAACTACACAAATCCCCAAGGTCTTCATTTCCATTTCAAAACATTTAAAATATCTATTAAATAATTTTCACAAGAAGGTGAAACATCGCTACTTCAAGTCATCATTTGAAATATAATAAGAAACCTCGTTTTCAATTATCTTTGAGGTAAAAAACTCCCTTTAAAATATTACCCACATTCAAAAAATCATTTTAATTCATTAAAAACCATAACCATATTTAAATCCCAAACACATCAATTAAACCATTTCAAAAGCCTCCTAGGAATCCCAAAAAAGATAACACATGAACATTTTAACCATCCCTTAAACCATTCCCATTTTCTAAGTACCATATCCTACCCATTAACTCTCACAACTTCTCTAACTCAAGGATTAACAAATCATTTTACCATTTTATAGGGTTTTTCATACCCAAAGGGTAGCCCTAGGTTTGTTCTCGCATTATCAATGAACCCAACGGGGTCCATGAAGAGTATTACACCTTAATCGAATTCCCAAATTACTTTCCTTATTAAAATACATAAAAACATATCAAGGTAGCACATAGGAATAACCACATACACTTATAAAACATTAAGATTATGGAAAAAATCTTGTAGACCACCTACATCATGCTTGTAAACAACCTCTCATCCAACCTTGGCCCTTGATCCTAGACCAAATAACCTTTAAAATCTAAACATGGAATCCACTATAAAAAAGAGATTTTTAGGGATTCAGAAGGATAGAAAACATTCATCCACCCCTATTCCATAAAATGGAAGGAAACAAAGTCAAATAATTACCTAGATCATTGATTCACACTAAACGGTACCCCAAATTCCTAATAAATTTGGGAGAAACATCCATAGAGAAGGGAGGATCTCCGGTTAACATCCTAGGCTATTGGGGGTTTAATGGGGGAGAAACATAGGGGATAGAGAAATAATATCAGGAGTGAAAATAGTAAAAACACCAATTTTAATGGGGTGCATAGTTTGGTTGTACATTTTTCTAAACCTTGCGCCAACTGTGTGGTTCCCTCTATCCCATAGAAAACTGGGTCACACTGTTTTTCTAGCCACCCAAAATGTTTGAAAATATATTTTGGGGTTATACTATCATCACTATATAAGGTTAGATCAATAGTTATGGTCTCCTAGGTCACCTTGCATGGTTTCCCCACCCACCCACCCACCCCTCCTTCTATAGGTCACATGATTACGGTGCACAGTTACTACTAATTGTGCGCCAATCGTACTCTCAACACATATTGGCCTTTTTTCATTCCTTTTGATTCCCCAAAACTATGGGAAACCCCCAATACCTTTCATACTCATGGAAAACCTTAAATTAACCCATTTAGGAAGAGTTTATTCAAATTTCTTAATAAAAAAACCCTTCAAACATCATGACCTTACAACCTACCCACCTTATAATATCTCTTCATCGAGATGCACTTTGAAACTTCAATACACCCCCAAGGGAAAAATGTCAGTCGAATTGAACATTAGACTTATTTCCCTCTCCCATGTTGCATCTTGATCATATTTATCCCATCACAACATTTGTATCAAAACCATGTTCTTACCTTATAAACCTTTCCTCTGCAATCCACAACACAAGTCAGATGCTCCTCAAAGAATGTATCAGCCTCTAGCCCATCATTACCAACACCAAGAACATGAGGATGTTCTGGATAATACTATTTAAACTTACATGTAAGGATATAATTTATCTAGGTATTTCACTATCTGGGAGATTCAACTGGTACACATCTGGTCTGATTCTCCCCACAACCACAAACAACCCAATACAACTAGCGATAATGATCCCCGCTTTTGAACCCAATGATGAACCCAACTGGGAGTCAACCGTGGAAACATACAATTAACTATCTACATTATATGACCTAAATTGATATATAAATAAAAGTCCAATGAACTCTTTCGATAACTAAACATCAAAAACACAACCCTCATCTCAAGCATTTAACTAGTCAAACCCCAAGCGAATGCTTGTATCCAAAACCGAACACCAAGATAGATTTCTCCCAAGGTCGTCTAATCTGACACACTGATCAAGCATCAATTTAAAAATAATTTTTTTTAGTTCTCTCCACCATATGATTTATCTCACAACCACAATCCTATAATGTTTATCACCTCCATTATCATAAAAGAATAATTGGAATTCCAAATCAAACTTCACAACATTCCTGACACATTTCCCAACTCATAGTGGCTAAACATTAAGTGTTCTGACCAACATTAGCATCTATCCTTATCATCAAAACCACCAATAACATACCTTCATCTACCATCCATATACAAAATAAGGACAAATTTTTCCGCCTTAAAGTTAACATTATTTTGTGAGATTCACTTGACATTCCAAAACATCAACAAGATGTGGCTTATAACTCACCACATTCATTTCTTTTACCCATCTAAGTAGAACCATCTCCAGCTGACTCATTCCTAAAATTCATAACCTTCACTATTAGTAGAACCATATCTAGTTCATTTAAAATGTCACATATCACTATAAGGAATTGTGCCACATGGATTCAAAAAAGAAACAAAATTATACATCACATTGATCCAAAACCAAATGGTCTATCACATATCCAGTGATTCCCACATGGATTTCATAGGGAAAAAATGCATATCCTGAGCCACCTGTTCACACGCCCCAAGAAGAATTGTGCCTCTCCTTCACATGCCCACATCTTAGCCTTATCAAATTCCTTAAGGTCATGCACTATCCTATTACCACTAATTGAACCTGAATCTTGGTCACATGAGTTGTACATCACCAAATCTAGGCCCAAATGAACACTCACACAAAAAACCATTCCTCTCAGCCCACCATCCCTATCAGACTCAAAGAATTTTCAATGTTCCTATCCAACAACCCATTATTTCACACAAACAAGCCCAACCATGTGACCACCTCTTTCCCTGGGTGTCACTTCCATCCCAAAATTGTTCATCTACACATTTCTCACCATGTATTTTCCACCCAAAGTCAACATTGGTTCCTTCATTGAATAACTTCAAAACCACTAGGTCAAGCATCTGAAAAATTCTTCCCCTTTAGAAACTATCCATAAAACTTACCACAATCACTCAAGTGATTCCCTAACAGAGAAACAAATGAATAAACATGTACTTTTCACTAAAACTCGATGGAAGCAAACATGCATTGATTACGCCTCCATAGCACCCACTGATGATTCACATTCCAAGGAACTTACAACACTAGGCTAACCTCCCTCGAGGCTACCCTTGATTTCCAAAACCCACAAATACATGAAAAAAACTTAGGTTGAATCTTTAAAACCATTAACCTTTCTAGTTCATCCACTATACCAAACCCATACTATACAACACACTCTTTCAAACACTATCAAATTCTAAAACATCCACATATTCCATACGCACCCAAAATCACTAGAAACCTAGTGACCCCTCTCATGGGCCACCCTCAAATTTAAAATGATATCAAAACTCTAAACTAGAGTTGATTATAAAAAAAAAGTAACTAGATATTCCCCTAATCCATACACATAAATCCTCAAACAAGTCACTGATCAGGGGTGAAACTATTTCCCCCACTCTGGACACATTGTTCCCAACACACCAAGTGACCATTTACTCTATATTCCACCCTAAAGATACTCATACAACAATATCAACAATACAAGACAAACACCCACTCTAGGGTCCAAAAAAACTCACAAGGTCTCAACCCACAAGGGTTACCACATCTGTATTAACATATGACCTTTCCCAACCTTAAGGTCATGACCTAATTGAAGTTACAAAAAGAAACATCCCATTATCTAGAACATCAAAAACCATCAAGGTATAAAAAATCATAACCTAAGGTCACAAAAATAGGGAACTCTCATGGCCTGAAACCACTCATACACTGGGTCAAAAAACAAAACAAGGGAAACTCACTACCAGTGTCCCTAAATGTCTCATTATTAAAAATTATTATTTAATTAACTTTACTATTTAAAACCTAATAATTAATATTTAAAAACCTTTTTATTACCCAACATTTCAAAAATCACATCTTTATTTTAAACTCGCATTTCAAAAAACATTCATTAACAATCATTTCAATGGAATATCAATATGTTGAATCCAAATAAATAAAAAATCACTACCATCATATGAATACCAAGGAATTATCAATCACATGTAACATATGGATGGCCTATCAATACAATGTGACAAGCATGATGCATGAACACACACACCCTCTCTTTCCATTACAGGATAATAAATAAAACCACATAAATCCATAACATCACATCCAAGTGTACCACTCACAGTGGAAATATCAATCAACAATAAAAGCAAAAAATAGAATATCAATTACCACCCTAGAGAAACTTAGGTTCTCCCTCATACATGGAGTTTTAGGAACCCATAAATGAGCTCATTACCAAACCCCCAAAAATATCCTAGTCTGGTGTTTACCATTCCTAGAATAGTAGGAAAAAAGAAATCATCTCTAATACCACTTTTTGGAGCCCCAAACTGGGAGACAATATAACTAGTTCCCCAAACCAGGTCTCCACATGACCTCAGTCGTGCATCCTCATATGACATAGGTTGTTGACTAGAATTATGGGTCTATAAAGGCATAATGATGAGACTATACACACTTATTAGAGTAAAACCACAATGGAAATACTATCAATAGATATATCAACCAAATGAAATAGTATGACAAAACAACCAGATACAAGAGACAGTAATAAAAAGAAAGTGAAACATAATGTAAACATGAAATTTATACACAACATGTTATAAAGTCAAACAGTAAATACCCATAATACCAAAACTGTAAAAAGATACCAACATGTTACTGAGTCCAAACTCAGTCCTAACATACCATGATTCAATCCAATATCCCATACATGATCCAAACACCAGGTCTCTATCCTGGACTTGTACCAGAAAATAAGTTAAATTTGCTCTCGTACCGAAGTTCCATGGAGGATCAAGCAGGGTGTGAGTATAACTCAGTATGCCACCACCAATAGTGTTTAAAATATAAATTATTCTAAATAACTATTTATAAATATAATCAAGGTTAAATAAATAAATAAGGCAACAAAAGAATCATTCTTTACATTCAAACAATTATTAATTAACCATTTTATCTTTTAAGTTCTATCATGAAATCTAACCAACATAACCCACTCCAGCCATGTTGGGAGCTTAATACATATCAGAAAGGGGTTAAATAATTTTATTTATAAAGTGGAATTCACAAATCAATTCAATTTAACCATGAACATTTGATAATTATTCCAGATAATCATATCATGTCCATACTTTGCGAGCATCAGTTTGACATCCCAAACCTTGCAAAATTTAAGAGCATGGAGCCTTAGTCTAACATCCTAAACCAAAAAAGGTAGTGGTGGGGCCTAGAGTGTCAGTATATCCCAACCCAAATGTAAGGAGCCTCATTGTGATACTCTAGTCATACAATATACAGGTGGGTCATAGTTCATCATTCAAGGTCAACCCATGGGAGTAGCACCTCTTTCCAATACCCCACACATACCATTTTCCCACATGGACATGCTTATTTAACTTTTTATCACATTTACCCATATTTTCATCTCATTTACAAATCTTCTAATGGAGCCTCAAAACCAAATCATGGCGTAAATAAAAACTAACCCTTTTCTTATGGAATAAAACATAAAAACCAATTTCTCTTTTTAAAATAATCTATAAGAAGACCTTTAAAACATATTTATTCTTATTTATAAATCAAATCAGGCCCTAAGGACTTAATTTCCATTTATAACAATTTAAAATATTCATTAAATAATTTTCACAATAGGTGAACATTCCCACACTTCAAATAATCATTTGAAATCTAACAAGAAACCTATTTTTTAAGACACTTTAAGGTCAAAACCTACCTATAAAACAATACCTACATTCATAACATCATTTTAATTCATTTAAAAACCATAACTGGACTAAAATTTAAATCAATTCTTTTAAACCATTTCAAAATCCTCCTAGGAATCCCATAAAAGCTAGAATATTAACATTTATAACATCCCCTAAATCATTACCATTTTATAAGTACCATATTCTACCCATTCACTCTCAAAATTTCCCTAACTCAACATTTACCAATTCATCTAACCATTTTTAAGGGTTTGATATACCCCATGGGTAGACCTAGGTATGGTCTCAGATCATTAACGAACCAAACAAGGTACATGAAGGGTATCATACCTCAATCCAAGGCCCAAATCACTTTCCTTATTCGAATACAATAAATTCATCAATAAATCATAGAGGCACAATCACATACACTTATAAAACATTATGAATATTGGAAAATTCTTATTGACTACCTGCATTATGCAAATAGACAACCATTCATCCAACCTTGGCCCTTGGTCCTAGCCAAAACAACCATTAAAATCAAAATATATAATATGTTGTAAAAAAGTATTTTTTAGGTCTTAGGAAGGAGAGAAAACATTCAACCATGTGTCTAACAGAAAATGGAAGGAGATTGAGTCAAATACTTACCTGAAGCTTTTATTTTCACTAAAAGGAAGTCTAAATTATAAAGATAATACAAAGGCACATCCATAAAGGAGGGAGGAGATTTAAGTTTTCACCCTAGCCTAATGGAGGTAAAATTGGGTAGAAAATAGGGGGAGAAAGAAATAACCTCGATATGGAAAATGGTAAAAACTCAATTTTAATGGGACACACGGTTTGGATACATGGTTTTCCAAACTATGTGGTTCCCTCTGTTCAAGATGAAACCGAGCCTTATGGTTTTCCTAGAAACATGCATGGTTTTAAAAAATGTGTGGTGGTCGTGTTTTCATTGTTTTCCAAGGGGTTATCAAACCATATGGTATCCTTAGTCACCCCACATGGTTTCCCAAATCATACACCCCCTTCTTCAGGTCGTATAGTTCTGGAATATAGTTACTACTAACCATGTTCCAATCATTCTCTCAACATATATTTTCCTTTTCCTTCCTTCCCCTAAAACAAACCCTTGGGTAACCACCGAGACCTTTCAAATTTATGGGAAACCTTTCATTAACCCATTTAAGAAGATATAATCCAAATTTCAGAATGAAAAAAAAAACCTTCAAATTTTGTGACATTACACAATAGGATTAGCCTCACTATTTCACAACATAAACCTTAGGGGGAGGTAGATGTTAGAAACATATCGGATCATGGAGGAATCAACATAAAATAAAATTAAAGGGACTATATCCATAAAAACATCATTAATCATATCGCATGGTGACATTGAAGAGAACCATGACATCAATAATGGATTTAAGTGATGGTCATTATGCCATGAGGTAGGGATTCTTTTATTTTTATCCTATTCTATTCCTCATCAATTTTATCATATATATTTTTAATGGATTTAATTCCCAAATAATAACCCTGAAAACTTATTTATTTTTTACATTGGCAAAATACTTATGAATTTTGTGGTCCTTTTCTCATGTTCTTCACCATTAATGGATTTAAAACTAATAAACTATGCTCAAACCCTCGCACCGAACACTAATTATTTCATTTTGATTGTTTATCAATGTTTCACCTAATATTATGTGTATTTTCATGACTATAAATTCCCATGTTTGGTGGTTCAATGTATGGGATTCAGATTGACAAGCGATTGAGATCTGGGTACTATGATCTAAGGATTTGGATGTGGTAGCAAGGACTAAGGAGTGTGGGATTGATGATGGGTGATAAAAAAGTCATAGGAAAGTGCAGAAGTACACAGATCACAATGTAATTTTATATAGGGTCAAGGGGGGTTTCATGTAAACCCCTATCAATTAATTTTCTATTGAGTTATAGCTTTAAATTATCCATCAAATTCAGGAATATATTATAAGTGAATTTGTGTGGATCTGTAAGCTTGGTTGGAAGTAGGAACAACAAAGGATGTAATTTTTTGAGCATTTTACATAATTTAACTCAAAGTTACAAACATAAATCATGTGTTGATGGACCACATGTTTTTTATCACCTTGGTAGTGGTAGCTTATGTTTTAGATAGAGTTAAATATCACACACTATGAGGCCCAAGGGAACACATTGTGTAACCCTATGCTAACCAACATGGAATGTACATGGAGTATATTCCCAGGTCACTATTTTTTCACGCACATCATGTGGGTTAGGAACATATGCCATCTAAACTTGGCCTTACACAACTTATCATCCCTAATAATATATGATCAGTGATCCAGGTGAGTCTGCATGTTGTGTATACTCAGTGACATGTCATGTATTTAACCCATTACATGACTCAGATAGTGGTGGTATACATCAAGTACCTCTTTGGTCCCACACACTGTGCAACCTATTATATGTAATGACCCAAAGTTTCATTAATGGAAAATCCATCTTGATCCAGTTAAATGTCTCTTTATAAAAAAATTGTTTTTATAAGATTTCAACTTCTTTGGTTTTATGATAAGAGTTGTGACCATTACTTTTATAGCTGTTGAACAGTGATCACATGATTAGTATAAATATAAGGCTTTAACGAACCCAATTTTACTCAGACAAAGGAAGTGATGGCCTCATCCAGTAGAATTGCCTCATACGAAGCCCATTTGTCGGAGCTCGGAAAAGAGGTGGTATCCTTGGGCTTCGCCCTTGACCAAGCCCTAGCTGAACTTCATTATGTCAAACTCGAATGTGACCGTCTACGGGAAAAGTGGAAGTTGATTGAAATTACCACTCGAGCGATGTTATCCGAGCCACCCCAAGAGTCTGTCACCATCGCACACCTTACCCTTAGGTCTTATGCGGCTGTTTTAAGGGGTTATGTAACAAATAAGTAGTATTATGTTCATGTACATTATTTTTTTGTATATAATAATGAATATAATTTCATGTCATTTTTGATATGTTGTAAATAGTTTTTAAAGTACAAATGGTCTTTTTGGTTATTATTTAATTAAGAAATCTATTTTATTAAATTAATGGATTTTTGAATTAAATAATATTTTAATAAAATAATATTATTATTATTAAATTAATTTTTATTAAATATAAATGATCTTATAATTTTATGAATGAAATTAAAATTTTTATTAATGTTTGAAAGCCATTTCTGCCAAAACCCGTGAATTTTCGATAAATGTTGGTTTTTATTTTAAAAGTGAAAATTAACATATTTAGAAAAAAAATTAGATAAAATAAATTTCATTTATGGAATCAGTATGTCGAAATTATCCAATGGTGAATTTTTCATAATTTTCTGAGATAATCAAATTTTTGGGTAAAAATTAAATACCGTTTAAATATATAATGTGTTTTATGACATCATAATGACCCAATGGTGATGTAATAAAATACCATAATACTTATGTTCGGCCAATATATGTTTTATCATTAAAATAATGTGATTTTGGGTTTTTTTTACTTACTTTTCAAAGCATTAATGAACCCCTCAAGACATATTCAACACTTTTCCTTTTTAAATTGATTTACATGGGAGTGTGACTCACCTCCACATAAGCAACCCTAATATTTTAATAAGTTCAGACCTTGGCCTTGTAAAATATTTTTTTCCTCTTTCCTTTTCCAGAAACCATGGGCAAAAACCATGGGATGGTTTGTGGTTTGGATTAGTTTAATATAAGGGGTCCCAAACCTAAATAATAAAGAATTCTCTCACCTTTCCTATATAAACCCACCCAAGATCCAACTTCCTCCTCACTAAAATCCCTTGGAGTTCGTCCAACCTCTGCCCTACTCTCTCTAGAATCCTCCCAAGGTGCCCCAAGCTTCCAAGAAGTCTCTCACAAGCCTCTCTCTAGCCTTTGGAAGCACACTTCCAAGTAAGGGTTTTTTCTTCCTTTCTCATTTTTGTCAATTTTCTTTAAGTTGTATTGCCCTTTTAATTTCAATTATGAATGTTGGTGTATAATTTATCACCTCCCCCATACTGCCCTCTTATTGTTTGAATGATGGGAGACCCCTTTCTCTCTCATTAAATGCCTCCCATGTACACTCGTTACTATGCCGAAGTTCCGAAAGGAACTTCTCTCTCTTCTTTTACATTCAAGCAATACTCTTGTATCATGAACCTAAATTCCATTAAAATTGATGGTACATGTATCCATATGACCTCATTACTGTCCATTACATGTAAATATGATTAGGAACCCCTTTCTCTCTCATCAACCTTTTTTTTTATTCTTACGTCATGCCGTTACGCTGTCGAAATCACACCGATTTTCTAAGCCAATGTCATTGTGTAGTGGATACCATGCCCATTTCTCCATCAAGGGTATCCAAATTTATAAACCATTACTTATTGATTACAAAGTTTCATGTATTAATTCCACATTCCTTTATCATGGAATAAATTATTATGTTTTATGAATCCATGTTTTATGATCCATGCGGCACACTTATGCATGAAATAAAATGTTTAAGAAGGGTGCGCCCTTATAGCGCTCCAATGCATTGGTTAAAGTATGGTATCATGATATGTCATGTGAAATGAGTGTTGAATCATGCTAATTCAAGTGCAACGAGGGTTTACTCGTGCTTCATGTGCAATGAGGGTTTACTCATTCTCCATGTGCAATGAGCCTTGGCTCATGCTAATTCAATGTTAAGTGTTGTTGCCACATTTCCATGTCATGATTATCATGCTTTATCATGACTTTATGTTCATGTTTATCTTATTATCTATTGACATGACTATTTCCTAACATGTATTGTACTCCTCATGTTATTCCATGTGTACTCCCTTACTGGGCTTTATAGCTCACCCTTTTCTTATGGATGTCCTCAGGTTATCCCATGCAATGCTAAGTACGAGGGAATGTAGTGGTCATGTAAAGAAATTTTTCAATAAAGATGTTTTATTTAATGTTTTAAGTATTTATTCAATGATTCTAAGCCCCAAAGACACTAAACCTCTTGATCTTCTTTATTGTATCAAGTGAATTTTTATGTAATAAATCATGTTTAAGTTTGTAATAAAAGCAGGGTTGTCATGGTTGGTATCAGAGGATAGGTTTAGTTATTTTTGGGATTAGGAAGCCATAGTAGAGCCTTAGATACAAGACTACGTATAATAAAAACATCCCTAAGTTTTGGTAAATACTAAGTAAGTGGTTTATCAAACAAATACATCCATGTCTGGATACGAGCAGGTAGAGGCGGCTCTGGCACAGATGTATCCTGGGGGTAAAACACGAAAACACCACTTTGATCTAGACTCGAACGGGAACTGGTGCACGACAACGGGCCTTGCTACACTCTTGGTTACGACAATCCCAGGGGATATGTTTTGATAAATTCCCAATCTTAGTATGAACCCTTATTAAGGGAAAAATGCCCCTAAGAATATATGTTAGAAAGTAGATCATGAAAAGCCTAGATTGAAGCCTATAGACTCATGAGTTAAGGAAATGAAAGTTTATTTATGAGTCATCAACTTTTGTCTTTGGATTACCCTTTATGTGTTACCCCTAACTTTCCTTTTATTCCAGCCAATGGCTGGTAATAGGAGGACTCGGGCTAACAACCGTTGTGAAGATCAGTGTGATGACTGTACTAATGAGATGCCAAATCCAATGGGAGTGGGAATCGCAAACTTTGTCACGCTTCTCTCTAAGATAACTCAAGTGTTGAATAGAAAAACGAGTCAAGAGGAATGTTCAACCCCCCCCCCCCCCACCTCCCCTAATAAATAACAAGTAGCTATCGAGAGCTTCATGAGACAAAGGCCTCCTACTTTTAGTGGATCATCTGATCCCACGATCGCTGAACAGTGGATCAACTCCATTGAAAAGATCTTCTCCATTCTTCAATTTTCTGAACAAGAGAAGTTTCACCTAACTGCTTATCATATGAAAGGTGAAGCTGATCAATGGTGGATGTTGATCAAAAATATGAAGCCTGAGGAGGAGATCAAGGCTTTGGAATGGAAGGAATTCTGGAAGATTTTTTTCGATAAATATTTTCCGCACACCCTCCGGCTTAAGATGGAAATGGAATTCCTTTCCCTCAAGAAAAAAGATGAAGAATCTGTTGGAGCATATGTGGAAAACTTCACAAGGCTTGCACGATACACTTTCGGCTTTGTTGTTACCCCAGAATGCAAGGTTGGTCGCTTCTTTGGTGGGCTGAAGCCTAGCTTGCGGAAAGCATTAGCGATCCGTGACTTCGACAGCTATGAGGAAATTGTTCGATGTGCCCTCAAGGTCGAAATGGAGATTGGGGAATCACAGGAGTATCATGCGGACAAGAAGCGTAAGGTAGAATTCAATGTTAGTGGTCCGATGGATAAATCCAATGGCGCTAAGAAGTTCCATCACCCCACTTTCCAGAAGTGCGGAAAGAAGCACCCTGGAATTTGCCTTAAGGGGACGAGAAAATGCTTCAGGTGTGGAAGAGAAGGGCACCTAGCTGTTAACTGTCAGCAAGAAGGACCCGTGGCTGCGACAGAGGATAGGAACGCTCTGTTTGAACCTCAACGCGTTGTTCAATGCTATAAATGCAAAGAACCAGGTCATTTTGCAAATCAGTGCCCTAATCCAAGGGTTATCGGAGGCAACCAACAACCTCCAAGACAGTAAGGAAGATCTTTTGCCATCACTTCTGCCGAAGTGAACCCCGACAACAAAGTGGTGATAGGTACGCTAGTTATTCATTCAAGAATAGATAACGTACTTTTTGATTCAGGTTCTACGCATTCTTTTATATCTCGAAAGTTTAGTAGAACAATCCTAGCACCACCACAAATCATGGAAGTAAATATTTCGGTGAGTACGGAAAATGGGGCAATCATTGCATCCCATGAATATAAGTCCTCTCCTATTATAATATGTGGATTGAATTTCCCAGTGAACCTCTTCATACTCCCTTTGGTGGAATTTGATGAAATCCTTGGCATGGATTAGATTTCCTTATATAGAGCCAACATAAATTGTCGGGAGAGGGAAATCACACTCCATATAGAGAATCGACCCTCGATTCTTTACAAGTGTCAGGAGGAAGATGAATCTCCTTTAGCTCTATCATCTCAAGAATGGATATTATTGCCCTATGAGCACACGTATCTGGCTCAGATGATTGAGTCCAAAGAAGAAACCATCATTGAAGAAATGCCTATTGTGAGGGAATTCGCGGAAGTGTTTCCTGAGGAACTATCTGGTCTTCCTCTTAGAAGAGATGTTGAGTTCTCAATTGAACTTATACTTGGGGAATTACCAATATCCAAGACTCCATATAGAATGGATGTTGTTGAGCTTTAAGTGCTGAAGAAACAACTACAGTAGAATCTGGATAAAGGGTTTATACGCCCAAGTGCTTCACCATGGGGTGCACCAGTCCTCTTCGTCAAGAAAAAGGATGGGTCATTGCGGCTCTGCATCGATTATCATGAACTTAACAAAATCACGATAAAGAACAAGTATCCTCTCCCAAGAATCGATGACTTGTTTGATCATCTAAGTGGAGCACAATACTTCTCCAAGGTGGACTTGCGGTCGGGATATTATCTAGTAAGGGTGAAGAAGGAAGATGTCCCCAAAACTGTTTTTCGTACAAGGTACGGGCACTATGAATTCATAGTAATGCCTTTCGGACTCATAAATGCTCCATCAATATTCATGGACTTGATGAATAGAGTATTTAGAGATTACCTTGACAAATTTGTGGTAGTCTTTATAGATGATATTCTAATATACTCTAAAACCAAGGAGGACCATGAGGAGCATTTAAGAACCGTACTAGTGACTTTGTGCAAAAAGAAGCTCTATGAAAGGTACATAAAGTGTGAGTTCTGGTTGAAGGAGGTATCATTCTTGGGCCATATCATCACAAGAAATGGGATATCTGTGGATCCCTCCAAAACAGATGCAATTGAGGAATGGCCAAGGCCAACATCGGTAACCGATATCCGTAGCTTCTTGGGGTTAGCTGGATATTATCGATGATTTGTGAGAAATTTCTCACAATTGTCCAACCCTCTTACCAAGATAACTCGAAAGGGAGTAAAGTTTTCTTGGAGTGATGAATGTGAAGAAAGCTTCAAGGAGTTAAAAAGGAGGCTTATCATTGCACCCGTGCTCACTTTACCCACAAGTGGGGAGCTTTTTATGGTATTCAGTGATGCTTCAAACAAGGGCTTAGGATGTGTGCTAATGCAGAATGATAAAGTGATATCCTATTCCTCAAGGTAGTTGAAAATCCATGAGCGAAACTATCTAACGCATGATCTAGATTTGGTGGTGGTGATATTTGCCTTGAAAATCTGGCAGCATTATCTCTATGGAGAGAAATGTGAGATATATACTGACAACAAGAGTCTTAAATATATATTCACACAGAAAGAGCTTAATATGTGCCAGAGAATATGGATAGATCTCATCAAGGATTATGATTGTTCAATACATTACCACCCTGGGAAAGCGAACAAGGTGGAAGATGCCCTAAGTAGAAAGGATCTAGCGATTCTATCAATGATGAGAATTGAGAAGTATCCAATCTTCTTAGACTTGATGAAGATGGATTTGAGAATCATAAAGAAGGGAAAATCATCAATCCTTTCACAAATTATTGCTCAACCATCCCTTTTGTAAAGGTTAAAGGATGCTCAAAATGATGATGTGGGAATTCAATAAAAAGTGGAAGCTATCAAAAAGGGGAAATCCTTGGAGTTTAATGTTAATGAAGAAGGAATTGTGCGGTTTGGGAAAATAATATGTGTTCCATCAAGTCTGGAGCTGAAGAAGGAACTTTTGGATGATGCACATAGTTCAAATTTCTCTATTCACCCAGGGAGCACAAAGATGTATCGAGATCTCCGAGAAAACTTTTGGTGGGATAATATGAATAAGGAGATCGCTGAATATACATCAAAGTGCCTGGTGTGTCAGCAAGTGAAGGAAGAGAGGCAGAAGTCTAAGGGGATGATGCAACCATTGCCCGTACCAGAATGGAAATGGGAGAACATCACCATGGACTTTTTCACCGGACTTCCAAGGACATCCAAAGGAAACAATGCAATCTGGGTTGTTGTGGATCGTCTAATAAAGACTGCACACTTCATTGCTATTTGGGAGGATTTCTCATTGTATCAACTGGCACGGATATATATCAGGGAAGTGGTAAGGTTGCATGGAGTACCACAATCTATTGTGTCTGACCGAGATCCAGGATTCACCTTTAAGTTTTGGAAGAGTCTTCAACATGCTCTGAATACTGAACTGAACTTCAGTACGGCCTATCATCCTCAAACTAATGGCCAATCCGAGCGGACTATCTAAACACTTGAGGATATGTTGAGAGCATGCTCAATGGACTTTAAAGGAGGATGGGATCAATATCTTCCTCTGGTTGAGTTCTCTTATAACAACAGTTTCCACTCGAGTATCCAAATGGCACCATATGAAGCCTTGTATGGGAAAAGGTGCAGAACACCGGCATGTTGGGATGAGGTCGGTGAACGTAAGCTGCTTGGACCAGAAATGGTCGAATAAATGGTGGAGAAGGTGAAAACCATTCAGGAGCATATCAAGGCATCCCAGAGTCGACAGAAGAGTTATGCGGATAATCGTCGATGAGACCTTGAGTTTAAAGTTGGAGACATGGTGTTTTTACACATATCTCCGTGGAAGAAGTTCATGAGGTTTGGAAAGAAAGGGAAGTTAAGTCCAAGGTACATCGGCCCCTTCGAGATTCTTGATCATGTTGGGGATGTGGCCTATCGACTAGCACTTCCACCTACTATGGCCAAGGTTCATGATGTCTTTCATGTATCCCTCTTAAGGAAGTACATACCAGACCCTTCACATGTACTCTCTTCCGAGGTGGTACAATTGGAAGATGATCTTTCTTATGAGGAGAAACCAGTGAAGATCTTAGATTGTAGAGAAAAAGTTCTACAAAATAAGACAATGCCCCTCGTCAAGGTGTTGTGTAGAAACCACGAGTTTGAAGAAGCAACTTGGGAGTCGGAGGATACGATGAAGCTGAGTTACTCACATTTGTTTTAGTGTGGGAAAAGGAAAATTTTCGAGGGCGAAATTTCTTAAGGGGGAATATTGTAACGACCCAAAGTTTCATTAATGGAAAATCCCTCTTGATCCAGTTAAATGTCTCTTTATAAAAAAATGTTTTTATAAGATGTCAACTTCTTTGGTTTTATGATAAGAGTTGTGACCGTTACTTTTATAGTCATTGAACAGTGATCACATGATTAGTATAAATATAAGGCTTTAACGAACCCAATTTTACTCAGACAAAGGAAGCCATGACCTCATCCAGTAGAATTTCCCCATACGAAGCCCATTTTTTGGAGCTCAGAAAAGATGTGGCATCCTTGGGCTTCGCCCTTGACCAAGCCCAAGATGAGCTTCATTATGTCAAGCTCTAACGTGACCGTCTACGGTAAAATTGGAAGTTTATTGAAATTACCACTTGATCAATGTTATCTGAGCTGCCCCAAGAGTCTGTCACCATCGCACACCTTACCCTTAGGTCTTATGTGGCTATTTTAAGGGGTTATGTAAAAAATAATTAGTACTATGATCATGTACATTATTTTTTTATAAAATAATGAATATAATTTCTAGTCATTTTTTGATATGTTGTAAATAGTTTTTAAAGTACAAATGGTGTTTTTAGTTATTATTTAATTAAGAAATCTATTTTATTAAATTAAGGGATTTTTGTATTAAATAATATTTTAATAAAATATTATTATTATTATTAAATTAATTTTTATTAAATGTAAATGATCTTATAATTTTATGAATGCAATTAAAATTTTTATTAAAGTTTGAAAGCCATTTCTGTCAAAACCCGTGAATTTTTTATAAATGTTGGTTTTTATTTTAAAAGTGAAAATTAACATATTTATAAAAAATTTTAGATAAAATAAATTTCATTTCTAGAATCAGGACGTCTAAATTATCCAACGGTGAATTTTTCATATTTTTCTGAGACAATCAAATTTTTGGGTAAAAATTAAATACCATTTAAATATATAATGTGTTTTATGACATCATAATGACCCAATGGTGTTGTAATAAAATACCATAATCCTTATTTTAGGCCAATATATGTTTTATCATTAAAATAATGTTATTTTGGGTTTGTTTGAATTACTTTTCAAAGCATTAATGAACCCCTCAAGACATATTCAACACTTTGCCTTTTTAAATTAATTTCCATGGGAGTGTGACTCACCTCCACATAAGCAACCCTAATATTTTAATAAGGTCGGACCTTGGCCTTGTAAAATATTTTTTTCCTCTTTCCTTTTCCAGAAACCATGGGCAAAAACCATGGGATGGTCTGTGGTTTGGATTAGTTTAATATAAGGTGTCCCAAACCTAAATAATAAAGAATTCTCTCACCTTTCCTATATAAACCCACCCAAGCTCCCACTTTCTCCTCACTAAAATCCCTTGGAGTTCGTCCAACCTCTGCCCTACTCTCTCTAGAATCCTCCCAAGGTGCCCCAAGCTCCCAAGAAGCCTCTCACAAGCCTCTCTCTAGCCTTTGGAAGCACACTTCCAAGTAAGGGTTTTTTCTTCCTTTCTCATTTTTGTCAATTTTCTTTAAGTTGTATTTCCCATTTAATTTCAATTATGAATGTTGGGGTATGGTTTCGCACATCCCCCAAACTGCCTTATTATTTTTTGAATGATGGGAGACCCCTTTCTCTCTCATTAAATGCCTCCCATGTACACCCGTCACTATGCCGAAATTCTGAAAGGAACTTCTCTCTCTTCTTTTACATTCAAGCAATACTCTAGTATCATGAACCTAAATTCCATTACAATTGATGGGACATGTATCCATATGACCTCCTTAATATCAATTACATTTAAATATGATGAGGAACCCCTTTCTTTCTCATCAACCTTTTTTTTAAATCTTACGTCACGCCGTTACGCTGTCGAAATCGCACCGATTTTCTAAGCCAATGTCATTGTGTAGTGGATACCATGCCCATTTCTTCATCAAGGGTATCCACCTTTATACACCTTTACTTATTGATTACAAAGTTTCGTGTATGAATTCCACATTCATTTATCGTGGAATAAATTATTATGTTTTATGAATCTATGTTTTATGATCCATGTGGCACACTTATGCATGAAATGAAATGTTTAAGAAGGGTGCTCCCTTATAGCGCTCCAATGCATTGGGTAAAGTATAGTATCATGATACGTCATGTGCAATGAGTTTTGACTCATGCTAATTCAAGTGCAACGAGGGTTTACTCGTGCTTCATGTGCAATGAGGTTTTACTCATGCTCCATGTGCAATGAGCCTTGGCTCATGCTAATTCAATGTTAAGTGTTGTTTCCACATTTCTATGTCATGATTATCATGCTTTATCATGCCTTTATGTTCATGTTTATCTTATGCTCTATTGACATTCCTATTTCCTAACATGTATTGTACTCCTCATGTTATTCCATGTGTACTCCCTTACTGGGCTTTATAGCTCACCCTTTTCTTATGCATGTCCTCAGGTTATCCCATGCAATGCTAAGTACGAGGGAATGTAGTGGTCATGTAAAGGAAGTTTTCAATAAAGATGTTGTATTTCATGTTTTAAGTTTTTATGTAATGATCCAAAGCCCCAAAGACACTAAACCTCTCGATCTTCTTTGTTGTATCATGTGAAGTTTTATGTAACAAATCATGTTTATGTTTGTAATAAAAGCAGGGTTGTCATATTATACACATTGTGTAAGTGTACATAGACATGAAAAGTGGGTGAAATTAAATGATTAGTTGACCCTTGAGGGGTTATAGATCATGTAACTCAATGGTACATATCATATACTTTTCTATCCTCTATTTTTTTCATATCTCCCTGCTCATGACTCATATTAGGGTGTGTGAGTAGTCCATAATAAGTAGTTTTTTCGCATGGTACATGATGGTATGATTCTATTTGGAATTAAAGTTGTGATTAAAGGTGATACAATTATTTTTGATTCATTAGATTCATAGTTACAATAACTAGTTTTGAGAGGGATGATTGGATCATTAACATATATGTAACTCCCCTTGAAGCAGGTGAGTGGTAGGGAAGAGGTCCCATGTATTCATCCTAAAGTTTAGTACTCCCCCATATACATGGGGTGTGGGTAATTCAGATCAACATGGGTTTATTACTCCCCCCCCCCCCCACACACACACACGCACACACTAAAGATTCATATATCCCCCACACAATACTGATAGAGTTCAGTACTCCCCCACATTCTTGATGTTTGAGTCCTCTATCTATCGGTTCATTACTCCCTAAAATTGATTTTTTATCCCCCGACATGGAATTGGTCCCCAACTACTATTAAAGAGAGGTGATTTGGTTTTTCTCATGATTGGATAGTTATGATAGTATGGGTAAGTATTCCCCTAACGGGAACCTATCCTTGGTCAAGGTAAAGGTTCCCATATAGGTATTTAAAGTGGTGGTGTAGTAGTGGTGGACAGTAAGGTTTAATACCCTCTTGACCGATGTGCATACCTTAATGAGGAGCAGACCTACCTTAATGGATTCTGGTGGTATAGTGAAATAATGGTTCAGTAGATCTAATAATTTAAAATTTTCTATACTTCAATCACCCCATTGGTTTCCATCAAGATGTGGTATATAACTGGGTTATCAGATCCATACATTTTGTGATTTTTAGTATTATAAGCATACCTAGTTACTCGTGAGATGTGACCATTGATTATTAGAGTTGATATGATTAGGAATTATTTATATCCTTAGTATATCTAGAGGTTGAGTATATATAGATCCTTTCTTATCTTCTTCCTG